>HG992293.1:11167500-12417500 GCA_905220595.1 Spilosoma lubricipeda | reverse complement strand
ACTTAAAGCCGAATCTCCACCGAACAAAAGTACACGAGTTGGTGACAAAAGTTTATGTAATTTGCTTGTGTTGGCAACAAGAATTGTCAACAAACGTCTCAGAACCGTGTTTTGAGTTTTGGCTGTAAACATCAAAACAATACGCTTGTTGCAGATTATTATTGGTTCTCTGGAGACGCTTGGTTCTAATGCTTTTCAAATTGTTGGCGACTCGGTGTAGAATTGTAGACCCAATGAAAACAAAAGTTGGCGATTTTGTGCAAAGTTGAGAAGAGCAAATAGTTGGAAACACTGAAATTGCTAACAATTTCGGTGGAGACGAATCTTAAAATTAAATAACAATTATCATCGACATGTATGTACAGGCATAACTTCTAATCGACTGTACATCTGTACCCACTAAACCACTGAGGCAACAATAATAATATCACATCAACAACTCATAATGTCCCACTGCTGCGCTCGGGTCTCCTCTCAGGAGAGGGTTAAGGCCATACGTCCCCACGCTCGCCGAGTGCGGGTTGGGGACTGGCAACACAACATTGTGGCTACGTCATCTTGCCGTTGGATGTGTTTAAGCCATCCAAACTTTGGATTCCAAAGGCATCTACTGTTTCACGACTGTTATCCTATTATAATCTAGTCCCAAACTAAACAGAGCTTGTATTTGTAGCCAACTGATATAATAACAACATGTTTACTATTTTGTTGTAAATATATACATAGAAAACATATAAACTCCGAAACAAACATAAAAATGCAGATCACACAAACTTTTACTCAACTCAAGAATCAAATCGCATACGCTACCGCTGCGCTACCGAGGCCGCGAGACGGCCAAAACGCAATGCAATAAAAATAAATCTATACAAATAAATAAAATTGGAGTGTCTGTTTGTAATATTAAAATAACTGATTTTTACTAAGTGTATATTTGTATACACGGTACATATACCAAAAACGTATTTAAAAAAAATTGTCTGTCTGTCTGTCTGTTTGACGGGACTTTCACTGGCAGGTAGCTGATGATCCAGGGAGTAACTTAGGCTACTTTTTTTAGACTAACTTTATCCCGCGGCGTTACTCGCGATACAACAATAACTGCGGGTAACACCGCGGGGCTCAGCTAGTGTTAAAATAAAAAACTATTCTGACAGAAAAATGTAATTATTTTAGAAGTCACGAATATTATCACATCACATTATATAATCACATCACATTAATATATAAAGGCGAAAGTTTGTGAGTGTGTATGTTTGTAACTTTTTCACACAATAACTACTGGACGGATTTGGATGAAACTTTACATTAATATATCTTATACATCAGAATAACACATAGGCTACTATTTACCGTGAAAACCGACATATACGCGGGCGGAGCCGCGGGGAACAGCTAGTGATATTATAAAGGTGAAAGTAAGTTTGTTTGTTACGCTTTCACGGGAAAACTACTTAACTGATCATCATGCAACTTTGTACACATATTCTTGGAGGTATTAGAAGTAAAATAGGATACTTTATTTTTTATTAAATGCGAGCGAAGCCGCGGGCGAAAGCTAGTAGCTTATACTAGTCCTCTTCTATACATCGTTTATTAATTATTCTTATTACTCATGACGTTTTTGTTTGAGATACGATTTATCTGATAACTAGATAAGCACGCACTCCGATTATTCTACTGCCGAGTGATAATTGGTTTCTAAAACTCATAGGAATATGTATATTTTGTATAATTTCACTTATTTAAAAGACAAAAACATTTTAAAAAGAGGTTATTCAAAGTACATATATGTATAATATAACTAAGTATTTTAAACTATTCCAACACGACTCCGTGGCGCAACGGTAGCGCGTCTGACTCCAGATCAGAAGGTTGCGTGTTCAAATCACGTCGGGGTCATTCTTTCTTTTTGTGTTGTTGTAAATATTTTTTTTTGTTTCTATAAAATGGCTTTATTTTTACAGATGATGAATCGGTATTTGTGGCTTGCGAAGTTTCGAAAACAGGGGAACGGCGTGATAGCATGTCAAGATTAGCTAAACTCCATGTTAGTATAATGGTTTTATTAGACACTTCTACAGATCCACACTATTTTCTACATAATTTTATAGTATAGAAATATATATGTATATGCATTTGAGTATAGCTTGTACTTATGATCGTCTAGTGGCCGAAATTCGATCATCATTTATTATTTAAGCATCACTATAAAAGTAGTATAAGCTTTTTAACCGACTTCAAAAAAAGGAGGAGGTTTCTCAATTCGACCGTATAGCGTAAACTTACCAGTAAGTGGCCACTTTACGTCTTTGGCAAATTTGAACATGCGTTTCTAACTTTGCATTCATAAATCTAACTTTGTTATGATAGATTCGTATAAAGGATATCTTAAATATCAATATTCATTGGCGTCTAATAAAGTAAATCAATTTTTAACATTTTTATTTTAATCTAAACAAAAAATTGCGTTTTTTACCCGTAATTGGCCACAAAATTCAGTAACTGGCACCATGAAATTATCACTACTGAATATTGCTTGATAAACATTCAAACTATGTGGTTTTATAGGAAAAATTATTGCCTTAAAATCTATATATAATTGAATATTAATAAGTTACATTTTTTAAATATTAATTAAATGAGATCTGTACTGTTTGCATTTTTTTACTTAAAGTTCTTCTTTGGTCATTTTTTCTCGAAGATATGCAAATGTGAAACCAGCTTCCGAATTAGAGGACTCAGTGTATCTCTCTTGGTAGCAAAAGTGACACAAAAATAACTCATTGTCCTCATCCTCAGGCACATGCAATAGATGCAATCTTTTTTTTTTTTTTTTTTTTTTTCGATGACTCGATGGTACACAATTTAAACTGACCACACAACTGGCCCCCTGTGCCAGTTACTGATTTTAACGAGGGATTGACTGCAAACTTTTTTTAGTAGTAACTGGCATAGGTGGCCATTTACTGAATAAAGCAAGTGTACAAGTTGGTAATTAGCGTTAGCCACCTCTTCCAAATCAGTCTTGAACAGATTTTAACAACATAAAGTATTAAATTCATGTCACCCATCTTAAAAATCAACTCCAAAAACACAACCAGTTCCTAGAAACAGTTTGTATAGACAAAAATAAAATCTAAACAATTTCGCTTAACGTTTACTTAAGGAACAACCTCAATTGTCAACAATTTTAACAAAAATAAAACCGACTTCAAGGTTCGACTCGATTTCTCTTGGATGCCATCATCAGATACTAATGTCCTTATCATGGTACCACCGTTGGGACATCACCTTTCCATTAAAAAAAGAGTCATCAAAATCGGTTCATAAACGACGAAGATATCCGCGAACACACATAAAAAAAAGTAAAAAAAAAAACATATATACGGTCGAATTGAGAAACCTCCTCCTTTTTTTTAAAGTCGGTTAAAAAATAGCCGCTAATTTTAGAGCTACTGTATGTGGCGGTAAACCATAGTACTAATATGCAAGCAAATTAACTAAGTAATAATTTCAAAAGAAAACAGATAGCGTGCTTTTTTTGTTATTGTTATTTCGAACAACTAAAGCAAGTAGTGGCCAGTTAATGACGGTGGCCAGTTATACCTTAGTTTATCCTATATATATATTTTTCTTTTTATGTGTGTTCGCGGATAACTTCGTCGTTTATGAACCGATTTTGATGATTCTCTTTTTAATGGAAAGGAGATATCCCAACGGTGGTACCATGATAAGGACCCTAACATCTGATGATGGCATCCAAAAGAAATCGAGTCAAACCTTGAAATCAGTTTTTATTTTTGTTAAAATTTTACTTGTGAGATTGTTGATTTACTTTACTTTCTGTGAGTACAAACTCACAGAAAGTTTATTATAAGGAAGAGTCCATAATATAATCTAACTAAGAACGCTAGAACCAGTAGGCGAAGATGTGGATTTGTTTTGACGCTTGTATATAAATATTGTTACTGTTCTTTTTAATTAAAGTTATGTACATAGGTTTCTATATTATCTAACTAATATGTTGTACCTATAATCGAGCAATTCTTGTATATTTAGATTTGAATCTCGGAAACGACTCCCAACGATTTTCATGTGTAATATGCTGAGGGTTTTTTCGGTGGCTATAAATCAATCTAGCTAGGAAATTTACAGAAAACTCGTTTATCCAGGTAGGGAAGTACCTACTACACTTTAACTGTGCGGACTGTGCCATATTTTATACTCCTTCGTTCTGTTATATCGCCTCTCTGTATGATACATTACCTGCTCATCTTCCATTTTTGCGTGGTCAGCTTTCCGGTGTTCTCTCACACACACACCCGTCACCTCGCATCCTCAGGTCTTTCCCATCTCTCTTCTACGGTGGTTCAGTTTTAAAAACAATTGATTTGTTTTATTTTAAATTAATTAATATACTTTTATTTCTTTAATTTCTTTTTTTTAAAACTAATTTGACAAGGTCGTCATAATAGTTCGCACAATTTTCTTAGAGAGGGATACGACGTACTACAGATATTTTATGTAACCTTTAAATACCTGTATACCTATTTATAACAAATTTTAGTATTTCATTGATTTACATGGACATTCTAATCAAATCAAAACATTGGGGTATGTCCTTGTAAAATACTAAAATACTTGTGTAATTCACTTTTTATGAATAAATATGCTAATTTTAAGTAACTTAATACGAGGTAAACCACAGTCTATACATCTATACAAATAAATAAAATTGTTTGTCTGTTTGTTATATTAAAATATTGTACCTATGTATACACGGTACATATACCTACCAAAATATTTTTTTTTACATTTTTTTCTGTCTCTCTGTTTGTTCCGGGTAATCTCTGGAACGACTGTTCTATGTGCCTTTGACTCTGCAATTTTTAATTTTAATACTCTGTGTCTGGTTTTTATATAGTTAACTTTTTTATTCACTTTAAACATTTCTGGTGGAAAACAAAAACTGTAATAACATGTTTTGTTATAATTTTTATTTCATCCTTATTGTAATGCATTAAAATAAATTAAACTTCACGAATGGCATAGTGGTAATCTCGCCGCTTCCTGCTGCGCTGAGTGTTAGGTTCCATCCCCATATGGGACAATATTTCGTGTGACCCACAAATTGTTGTTCTGAGACTGGGTGTAGTTTATGTGTGTTTTATTTATGTTTATTAACGACTCGGCCCGGCTTCGCACCGAAGTCTTGAAGTCTGTCTGTCTGTCTGTCTTGAATTTTCAAGTTTGAAAGTCTTGGATTTCCTCTACTATAATATGCATGTATTATACGTTTAAGCCTTCCTCTTGAATCGCTCTATCTATTGCTGAAAATTGTATTAAAATCCGTTGACTATTTTAAAAGATCTCAGCGAACAAATAGGCGACTTTATTATATACCTACTACCTGAACCCCGCGGTGTTACCCGCGGTTATTGTCGTACGCAGGGTAACGCCGCGGGACAAAGCTAGTCTAGAAAAAGTAAGCCTAAATTACTCCTTAGAATTTAGATCATCAGCTATCTGCCCTTACGGCATCCTGACGCTTCCTTCACTATACGTACTAGAGGTAGCTTCATTTGTACACAAACATCCTGAGCTATTTCAGCGCCTATCTGATGTTGTAAAAAGAAACAGGCGCAACGATAATAGATTGTGCTTACACAGTGCTAAAATAACTATGATGAGTAAAAGTTTGCTATGTATTGCGCCAAAAATTTATAATAAACTGCCCACTAACGTTAAAAATAATAATATAGACTTATTTAAAAATAAATTTAAAAATATATTGGTTGCAAAATGTTATTATAGTGTAATTGACTTTAGGAACCACAATACTTTATAAAAATTGTATCGATATAAAGTTTTTGTCATTTTTTTATCTCACTAACTTAATTTGTTCTATATCCAGTGCCGGTTTTAACACTACCAGCGCCCTGGGCGAGATTCCTACGGCGCCCCCTAACTGCAATTAAAACCCATACGAAAAAAGGGAAATGATACAATTACATATGCATTTATTAAAAGAAACAAGTATAAAAACCCGTTTATCAGAAAAAAAACTAATAAAATTTTACTTTTCTGGCCTTTCTATCAGTGAACTGTTCTATGAGGTTATCAAAGTCGATGTTTTCAGCAATTTCTTTTTCAATTGACTAAGTTGCTAAATTTGACAATTTAGATTAAGATATTATTTATCGAAGATAGGTTTTTAGTATCACCTATGTAAAACTCCTTTCCCCACTAGCAACTATTGAGGTATAGTCAATAATATCTGCAATGCTATTCATACATTTGGACACCTTTCCTGCAAGTTGCGATCTTTGATAAAATTTATGACAAAAATAGGAAACATTCTGATCAAAAAGGGTTTCACTTATTATTATTTCCGAGTACTCATTTAACTGTTCGAACCTTTCATTGACTGAAATTAATATAGTGTCCAAAAGACGGTTAAAAAATTCAAATTCTGAAATCTTTTAGCTGTTCGGTTGGAGTAGTAGTCTCATGGGACATTTGAATATCAGCTTTCCGAATTTCAATAACCAAGTACAGTGTTAATTCACACCTCGTGCGATTAGAACGCGTTCTCAGTAAGCAAGTTATATTGTAAACAACTAATCGGTTTGTTACCGCTCGGCGCAGCGCGATCGGCGCCCGGCCATTGTGTGAAGATAATGAACCTTAAGCTGAATGGATAGCGAACGAGATTGCAATGATTGTAATGAAACAAACAACTCTGAAATTTCTATAGTTGAACAAAGAGGTGAGACTGACCAAACACATTGTTTAGAGGAGAACATGGAGTCAAATGAGGAATCAACAAACAAACGATTAAGAATGGAGGGTTGGCAGACGGTTGCAAGGAAGAGAAAGTCTGTAGATTTACCTAGCACGCAATCGGTAGAATCTGTATGGCAGATTAGTGTATACTCAAAAGAAAAACTTCCAAAGCAATTCACTATGGCCAAGTTGCTAAATGAACACAACATATCTGGAGTAACAAAAATAAAATATATTAACCCTTATAAGCTATTAGTAAATTTTGATAAAGAAGTAAATGCCGAGAAATTTATATCTTGTGACGCTTTAACTGATCTTGGTTGGCGCAGACAAAAAACCTGGGAAGTAGATTTATGTTATGGAATCATCAAAGATATAGATGTGGAACTATCAGACGTGGAAATCATAAAGTATATCCGAACTGATAAGGACCTCGTTATGGCTAAGCGGATGAATAGAAGAACCGAGGAAGGATGGATTCCTAGTGAGACAGTTAGAATTGGCTTTAAGGGTAATTCTTTACCAAGTCATATTTATTTAATGGACCTACGGATTGCTGTCTCTCCATTTGTGTTCCCTGTGACACAATGCGCAAGATGCTGGAGATTCGGTCATACATCAAAGATGTGCCCCTCTAACAAAGCTCTTTGCCCAAAATGTGGACAAAATGATCACGATAATTGTGACATATCTATTTATAAGTGTGTCAACTGTTTTGCTGACCATATCTCATTATCAAGGGAGTGTCCGGTTTATGCAAGAGAAAGACGGATTCGTGAGATTATGTCCCAGATGAAGTGTACCTATCGAAAAGCCATGACCTTTATTCGACCTTCTCCTCATTATACGGCGGAAATAAACAATAATAGCCAGAGTACCTTTTTAGGACCACCTAGTTCCAGTACACCAAGGGGAGATGCTGAGATCAATGAGCAAACAAATTCAACTACAAAAAAAAAAACTCACAAAAAAAAGAAAACAAAGGTGCCGTTCCATCTGTCCGAGAATGTAATAGTAAATATGTCTGTCACCGACTCTAACCCCGAAGATTCAGCCGACCCTTCTGAACCTAAAAACACACAACCCCACACAAGTGAAAACTTTCGGAAAATACCTCCATTACGGCGTTTGTGGGAAAACATAAAAGAAATGATACTTAACATAAAACAGCAGATTCAAATACAATTTAAAGATGGATTAAAAGTAGTTATGGATTGGCTTAATACATTCTTGAGTAATTTAATACCCGATATCTCCATTATTAAAAATATATTTGCACCAATTAATGGATAACGTTTCCAATACAATAATAAGACTAAACATTATACAATGGAATGCCAGAAGTATTAAGCCAAAACTAAAGTCATTTGAACAGTTATTAATCCAAGAACATATACATATTGCGGTGGTAAGTGAAACGTGGCTTACATCAGATACCTATATTAATATTAATAGTTATAAGGTTTTTCGTCTGGACAGGGATGGGTACGGCGGTGTGGCAATTTTAGTACATAATTCAGTTCAAACACAACGAGTAGAATTACGTAGAACTAATTGTAATTTAGAATTAATTCATGTCAAATTGTTTAATTGCAATCAATTAAAACACATAATAGGCATTTACTGTGCGCCGGATTCTTCAACAAATCCGCAGACGTGGGACTATTTGTTTTCTATGGCAAACAAAAAGTCGCTTATATTAGGGGATTTTAATGGACACCATTCAAACTGGTCATACAAAACTGATACGAGGGGAAATCAAATTTTAGATTCTATAATAGACTACAACTATATTATATTAAACGACGGTAGTCCTACGCGTTTTCAACTTGTCAACAACGTATGTAGGAAATCTTCCCCTGACTTATCTATAGCGTCTTCGGATATCTCTTTAAATTTCGATTGGATCGTCTCAAATGAAACATTAGGCAGCGATCACATGATTATTAAAATATCTACTTCATTTTTCGCTAGTGATCAGTATCAGACAAAAAAGAACTTTAAAAGGGCTGATTGGTCAGGATATGAGAGTTACCTGAATGAAACATTTAATATTTATGATACCTCCACTTTTTATAACCCGCAAGAGGCATATAATTCTTTTTTAAATATTTTAATCGATGCCGGCGAGAAGTACATCCCCAATATCAAATATAGTACTAACCCTACAAGAAAGTTTCGACCTAAACCATATTGGAACCCTGAATTGTCTAAGTCAGTAGCAGAAAGGCGATTAGCACTAGCTAACTTTCGACGTAACCCTACCCCAATAAATTTAATTACGCTAAAAAGGAAAATAAGTGTCTCACGAAGAATGATTAGACAGGCTCAAAGACAATCTTGGCAACACTTTTGTGGCTCCATAGACGAAAAATCTTCAGTGGGCGAATTATGGAATAAAATTAGGTGGATTAAAGGTTATAAGTTAAAAAAAAATCCCACTGACCCAGATGCCTCGAACCTTCTTCTACATAGCTTGACCCCTGACGACGTACCCCAAAATAAACCCATATTCATATCTCAAAATTCGACTTTAGAAATTAAAATTACATTACAAGAATTAAATAATAATATTAAAAAAAAAGACACTGCGCCCGGGTTCGACAATATCTCATACAGTATGATTAAAAAACTACCTTCAAACGCTAAATTAGTATTAGTAAAATTGTATAACTCCTGTCTTTCGACGGGTACAGTTCCTACTCAATGGCGGGATATCAGTATTATACCCATCCCAAAGCCTGGGAGGGACACCAACTCCTCCTCAGCATTGAGACCAATTTCGCTTTTATCTTGTTTATGTAAAATTTTTCATTCGATTATACAGAAACGGCTGGAGTGGTATCTGGAAAGGAATAGTATGTTTTCTAATGACACGTTAGGTTTTAGAAAATGCCGATCTTGTCTAGACAACCTAAGTCACTTGGTAACGAGAATTCTAACAGGTTTCTGTAAAAATTGTATCACAATCGGATGTTTTATTGACATAGACAATGCATACAACAACGTCAATATCAATAGTCTTCTATACAAATTAGATATGTTAGGTGTGGGTCAAAAAATATGTACATACCTATTGGAATTTCTTAGAGAACGTCATCTTAAATTAGCAGTAAATGGTCTGTCTATGACCCGCAGCACTGGCAAAGGTTTGGCACAGGGTGACCCACTGTCACCCTTAGTATTTAACGTGGCAACAATAGACATTTGCAAACAATACAACACCAATTCTATACACATCTCACAATATGCGGACGATTTCGTTATTTATTGTACACATAAAAACATATTTAGCGCCGCTGAACAGTTACAAAATTGTTTGGTTAATATCGTAGCTAGTTTATCTAAGGTTGGTTTAGAGATTTCTCCATCTAAAAGTAAAATATGCGTTTTCAAAAAAGGTTGTAATAGACAAAACATCACTATAACATTGAATAACACCAGACTACAAGTTGTTGATAGCGTTAAATATTTGGGTTTGTGGCTAGACCGCTCTCTCAGATGGGCCAAACACATAGGAGAAATTAGCGAAAGAGCAAGTAAATATCTTAGTATCCTTAAGTATGTGGCGGGGACAAGCTGGGGTATACATCCTAAACACATTAGAAAAATGTATATTTCTCTGGTAAGAAGTCGTTTAGACTACGGTAGCTTTTTGTATGGCGATAGTTGTGAAACGCATTTGTGTAAATTGGATAAAATCCAAAATCAGGCCATGCGAATTATCGGTGGGTTTATTAAGTCGACACCTATCCATGTAATGAGTAGTGAGTTAGCGATACAGACATTACAAACACGTAGATGTTACTTAGCTGGTAAATTTTTATTAAAATCTAAGTCTTTATTAATTAACAGTAAAATAATTAAATTATTAGATGAATTAGAATGCTCTTTAATATCATGGCGTAGGAAAAATAAACCTATACTTATAGTAATGTACAAAGAATTGAAAAAAGTGCAAGTTCATAGTAGTCAAGATTTGGAGATGTTTGAAAATCAGATGTGGATGGGTTACATAGACATTTCTAGAAATGTGAAATATGATATAGACTGTATACAGAATCCTAAAAAGCTTTATGTGTCAACCTTTTTGAGAGACCTGTGCTTGAATTATATTGATACTTTGCTACCTAATTATTATCATATATACACCGATGGATCGAAAGAAAACGATTCAGCGGGGGCAGCCCTGTTCGACCCACAAGAAAATTCATTCGCTCGTTTTAAAATTGACGTTAAAATGTCGATAATGTATATAGAATTAATTGCAATTAGCGAAGCGCTATCATACATTAATACTATCGAACACGATAAGTTTCTCATTTTAACTGACGCTAAAAGTGCCCTCCAACATGTTGCTCGGTGTACCTCGACAATTCGAGGAACACCGATAGCATATACAATTATTAGCCAAATTTTAGAGTTAGAGCGAAGTGGTAAAACAGTGCAGCTTCAGTGGATTCCATCTCACATAGGCATAACTGGAAATGAAAAGGTTGACACACTAGCAAAACAGGCTTGTTCTGAGGGTATTTCTATCGTAACTCCTTACTTTTTAGATTGCCTATATCTTGTAAAAGAATATTGCTACAAATCTTGGAAAGAATACTTTGATAAGAGATCAACTGAGAAGGGTATCTGGTATAAAACTATACAACCTGAACCGTTGGCTATACCTTGGATTGATAACTGTTCACTGAATAGACATACATTAATAATGGCTATGAGGTTACGTTCCGGACACATTCCATCCAGAAAGTTCACTTTCCTAATGGGCTTATCGTCTACGCCAAATTGTGAAATTTGTGGTGTGGTAGAGGACGTAGAACATGTTTTGATGGAATGTGCTCGGAATCAACCCACTAGAGATCGCTTGTTTAGTGATAGGTTGATGGATGTTGGAAGATGTAACAGCATCCTGTCCAGTCCTTTGTCAGATACAGCCAAGGCATTATATTATCTGTATGCTGAATATCTTAGACTAATGTAGAATAAAATGTGGCTATGATGGAGCGACATAGTCATAATTGTGGCTAAGCTCCATAAATAAAGATTAAAAAAAAAAAAAAAAAATAACCAAGTAATGTAAACATCATGAATGGCAGTAATTTGATGACGGACTGCTTTAACACTGTTTATTTTTGCTTCTCAACGTGGTCACTGAGCTTTTTTATAGTTTATAATCCCAAGTCATCGGTTAGAATTTTCCATCGATGAACATTGTATTTGTTTTACATCATCCTCGTATATTTTTCCTTTGCGGAAATCCCACGGATACCGCCTTGCTGGTCAGTGCTGGCATGTTGGACTCAAACCGGCAAAACCGCACGCCATCTCGGGTACTGGAAGTCGGGGAACAGGTGCATCATATAAAGGAAAACCCTGGAACCCCGACGTACGAGGAGGGGGCCACCTACGGTTTGTAGATGGCCCCCTCCTGTGTGGGAACTCCGATGTTCCCGTTGCTGTCCCCAGAAGGCCACCAACCAGTTCTGCTAGTATGACAAATGACCTCACCTGTCACCCCCAGGCTTGCACTTATGAAGGACAGAGATCGTTTTGCGATCTCCAGCGCCTAAGTTGTCTGCAGTACCTGGCCCGGACATAACCGGGAAAGTTCTAAACCTCTCCCGGTCCCGCTTCGCCGTCTCCTTCGCAAACATAACTTGTTACCCTAAAGAGACAGCAGAGTTCCACGCGTTCTCGCTCGGCGACATGGCCGCAATCATAATACCGAGCTAGAGAACCCTGATGGCCGCCCCAAGATCACGTGGCACGATCAGCAGGACATTCTGCCAGCGTGTGGAGCGCCATGTCCACGGTCTGACCATCGCAGTGGTGGCATTCAGGCGTTGACTCCTTGCGGATCAGACACAGGTGATCTCCGAAGCATCCTTTTCCAGTGATCACCTGTGTCCACCGGTATGAAACAGTTCCGTGATGCCGCTCGAGCCAAACCAATGGAGTCATCCTGAGCAGGATTTGTGTAACAGCTTGTCACCTCTCATTTGAAAACTTTCTTTCCATAATCTTATGAACACAGTCTTCAAGGCTCCACTACCTACTATACATTCATTTGTATTCCAGATATAATAGTATATTCAGTCCATGTTTTGTTCTTTGAAATTCCTTTTCTTTGACTGCTTTCCGTTTTCTATTCATATTCATATTCATACGGTGGTCACCGTATGAATGGGATAAACAGGAATGGGAATTAGACATTTTCCCGCATGAAAAAGTAGCTAAACTATGTATTTAACGAAAATAACTGGCTTCCTTTCTATAAGAGAGAGACAGACAGGGAAACACGCGCACGCCGCACGACTTAAAACTATAGCAAAAAGTATCGTTACGTAATAAGTACGTTACGCAACGCACGATAAGGAACTTCGTTCCAAAAAATACAATAAGTGGAACATAGAACCTCCTCCTTTTTTGAAACTAATGTCACTCGGTAGTAGAAACGAAAAGTCACGAACATTAGCATTGCAACCTAGCATGGACCTTCTGATTACTAAGTCGCGTCTGTTTTAAAATAATTGGAATAATTAATTTGTACATGCGCCGATTTAATGAATACGCTGAGTTTGTTCCGCTTCGCTAAAAATAACGCTAAATATTTTTAACTTAAATGTTAAAAAGAGAAAGACAATGTGTTTCTCTATGATTGGGGATTCCGGGTAAAAGGAACAGTATGCAGTGCTCCGTTCAAACAAATTTAATACTGCGTTCTATTCAAGTGTTGCAAACATAAATATTTTTTCGCTTAATTTACTGAATTAACGAGTAAGTAGACTTCAAACTATGAGTGATGAGAAGCAAAGGGGCGCCTTCGGCGCCCTGGGCGGTCGCCCAGGCGCGCCCTACCCTAACGCCGCTACTGTCTATATCTTAATAATAATTTGTTCGACTGTAATAATTAAGCTTAGATATTTTATTAACAAATGTTTATTGTTTTAAATAACTGATATTTTTGCATGACTTGAAGTAGAATGTGGCTGCTTATTTCTAATACATTTAACATCTGATTTTGTATACCTATGTTCGCAAAATAAATGATTTGATTTTATTTGCCCGTTAAAATCGGTCCAGCCTTACCCGGACCAAACAGACAGACAGACAGACTAAAATTGTAAAAAATGTTATTTCAGTACATGTATCGTGTATACAAACATGCATTTATTAAGAAGCGGTTATTTTAATGTTACAAACAGACACTCAAATTTTATTTATTTGTATAGATGTAAAGCTATGGTCCCCGCAACAAAGGATATAGGTATTCTTAAACGTAAAGTACGGAACTCTAAAAAAACTATAATGTAACGACTTGAACCCTTTCGACGATTTCACAGGTACATGTAAAACCATTGTCCGTTCAACAGGTAACGTTCGAGGAGGACAGCGACAAGTCGTCAGGTGAGAGCGATCCGGGATACGACAAAGACAAGTGGGAGACGGACGGTGGGGGTTCGGACCTGGGGTTCGAGGAGGGCGAGGAGGGTTCTGAGGGTCCGGAGTGCTGTTGTCGCGCGTGCCGGCGCCTGGCGCAGTGGGACGAGCTCGTGGCCGTGGCTCTCCCACTCATGGAGAGAATGCGCCCTCCGAGAACCGACGCGAATGTTGGCACTGATTGACTGCCCTACATGGTAACACCTGGTGGACTGTTCAAACTTACTACCTACTTATTTATTCCTTAACAGAGGTATAACGTACTCCTTCTTAAAAGGCCGGCAACGCGCTTGTGGTGCCTCTGGTGATGCGAATATCCATGGGCGGCGGTAAGCGCTTACCATCAGGCAGTACGCCTGCCCCCTATACAAAAAAAAACCTAAATACATAAATTCGCTTTATATTCATTTAAAGAAATGTACCTTGTTCCTGATTTTTTAAATATAAATAGGTAATATATTTACAAATCATCATCGATATTAATCATCAACCTAACGATCTGTAATAAATGTTTTTTTACATGATATTAGTATCAAGCTATCGCTTTCTTGCGAAGCCCGCATGCATCCGCCATCAGCCACTTCCTCCAAAGTTTAGTCCTTCTTCTTTAGGTTGATTTTAATAAACAAGTAGGATGTCTTTAAACAAATAGGATAAATCCCATCTGTTAAATAACTTTAATTATTTGCTTTTGTTGCTTTTGAATCGGATATTGTTGACTATTTCATCAGTTTTAATTTGTTCTAAAGTAGTTCAAGTTACTGCCAGTCAAAGTCTCGTCAAAATCGGTCCAGCATTTTCAAAGATTATCAAGAACAAACAGACAGACAGATAATTTAAAAAAGTTGACTTTTAATGATCACAAACAGACAAATGACTGCCTCGTTGGTCTCGCGGTTGGCGTGTGCGACTGCTGATCGTGAGGTCTCGGGTTCGATTCCCGGGTCGGACCAAATGTTTGTATGATCTACAAATATTTGTTTCGGAGTTTGGGTGTTTTCTATGTATAATATGTATGTATTTACAAAAAAAAAAAAGTATATATGTATTTGTATCAGTTGTCTAGTACCCATAACACAAGCTCTGCTTAGCTTGGGACTAGATGGCGTTGTGTAATAGATGTCCGAAATATTTATTATTTATTATTATATATATTATTAATTCAATTTTATTTTTTTTGTATAGATTACTTATTAAAAACTGAACGCCCTACACTAAGGCCCTGTTTCACTCGTTACAAATAAGTTTCGGATAGTAGTGACAGATATAATTTGACGTATCTTCTACTTAAATTATGTCAAACCATCTGTCAGAGAAACTAACCGACAATTATATATATTCAAGAAGTGGTCATATTATAGAACTTTTCATTTATTGAAGCAATACTTCTTTATGCACGCTTTACTTGGGAAACAAACTGGTGAATGAGTGACGAGAGCGTTACGAAAAGTGTGATCGGGTGAAGCGAACGGAAGTTGAGAGGGAGATATAAGTTAGTGAAGATATGAAGAGCGAGAGTTTCACTTGGTTTATTACTGTAGGGGCAAGAGAGAGGGGCGAGCACAAATTTTCTTTCTCTCTTTCTCTCAAAGAAGTCTTACTTCAGTCTTGTGGTCTAAACTAAAGCACGCTCGTTTTTTTTTATAATAAAGTCATCACTACTACTACTACTACTACTTGTAGATAACGTATTTTAGAAACCCTTTGTTATCCTTACAATTGAGATTATGTTATTTAAAACCTGTATATTTTTTATGTAGATAATATTAGTTTATTGTTAAAAAATCAATTTATAATGATTTTTAGTTATGATTGGCGATATATGTTTCTTTATTATATAATAATAATAATAATAATAACTATTGTCCTAAAAATATATATTGGTGTTTGTGACAAATTATTATGTCTACGAAACCGACGAAATATATGTCAATGTTTATATTAATTCTTTATGTGTCAGTTTCATCACAAATAATTATAAACTTTTTGTTTCTCTCACAAGGTAAGTATAGTCCATTCGCTTATATACGGTCACCTTAATCGCGCCGCCGTCAAGCCGCTACAAAATCAAAGGGCCTACCTGCAGCGTACACCCACAAGCAAGTGTGATTTGTCAGTTTTCTATTCGTACTTCACAACAATTGCGTGCGGGTGCACCGATTTAAAGTTTGAGCCGGATAGGCCGGTTACCGAATATCCGTTTCATTTCTAGATATTTTAATATTACAAACAGACACTACAATTTAATTTATTTGTATGTATAGATGTATCTATGTATGATAGATGTATCGTAGATCGCATCCTCAGAACATGACCTGCAAGTTATCGTACAAAAGGTCAAGGAGAGTAGCCAGAAAGCTGGTTTGTCGACAAATATCAGCAAAACGAAACTGTTGGTGGTCTCTAGGAATCCAGATTTAAATCCTAACATAACGATAGAGGGGAAGCAACTAGAACGAGTACAACTCTTTAAATATCTCGGTGCTTGGGTAAATGAAGCATGGAATTCCGACCAAGAAATTAAAACCCGGATAGAATTCGCCCGAGCGATATTTCTGTGTTACATCAGGCCTATAGTCTTGTACGGCTGCGAGGCATGGACCTTAAAAGACGACACAACGAGACGCTTAGAGGCTTTAGAAATGTGGTGCTACACCGACACCGACACTATCTAAGCAAATAGACTATACAAATTTTAGTTACAGGATTTCTTAGCACAAAATGTGTAAAGTTTCTTAGTGAGAGCTTACTTGTTAAAATGAAGTGCTATACTGTATAAATATAAAATTCACATATAATAAAATCTACCCCCAAGTTCTAAAATGACACTAGTGACAACTGTCAAAGGAATCAAGGTATAATTTAGGGGGAACAGATCTGTGTTTAACCTAGAATCGTCACCTAGGTGAAGAATGACGACTTTAAAGGGTAGAATGTACGTTATGGGCGGAACAGAGTCTACATCTTATGGACGGACGGGAAACTCCGGTGTCTCTTTCTACGAGCAAGTTACGTTTGCAAAGGAGATGGCGGAGTGGAACCGGGAGAGGTTTAGAATCCTCCCGACTTAGGCGCCGTTGCTCGCAGGACGACGTATGTCCTCTATAAACCTAGATGTGACAGGAGAACTCGGGAGACGCCATCGGTCACCCTAGCAGAGGCAGGCTGGCCTGAGACCATCAGAGTTCTCACTCAGGATTATTTACTTTTTATCATCTGTCAAAACGATAACTTTGTATAAAAAAAGTTCTAAATACAAACTTGTGACGTCACTTCTAGACTACACAATATCATCTGCAAGCAGTAGACGGCCCGAGGTTTTTCTTTGTTAGGGTATCATCATCATCATTAGCCTACCGCAGTCCACTGCTGGACATAGGCCTCTCCAAGGTAGGGTATACCTTACCTTAAAATTTTCAGAGAACCGGGTAATCCTGGTTCTCCTGTACTTTGGATGGCGTACGGTTTTTGGTAGGTTCGAGTCATACATAAACACCAATGGGTGATATCCTGGGGATTTCCGCAGATTAAAGAAAGGTGGAGGGTAAAACACGGGTCTGTCCTCATTTTATTTAAGAACTATATATCTATACCAAAGTATACGCATTCGTGCCTATATTGTTATAGGTGTGCAGGTAGATGACACCATATTCAAATTAATTACTTTTTATCATCTGTCAAAACGATAACTTTGTATTAAAAATGTACTAAATACAAACTCGTGACGTCACTGTTCTAGACCACTCAATTGAGCAATATATTTCAATATTTACATCTTTGATTAAAATTTGTAATATAAATTTTAACTTTGCGAGATGTTTTTTAATTCATATTCGTTTTAATGCAGGAGACGTTGTTATTTATTTACGATACAGTCATCTACCCCATTCCTTAATACGCTGTAAATAATGTGCCATTTATATATAATCACGATAATGAATTCGTTTATATCAAAATGTAATTGTAGATTGCTATTTGTACATTATTATATTATGAATAATGGTATGTAATAAAGTCTGCATTAACAGGTCATTGTTTTTATTTATCGAATTTTCAACCTTTACCTATAAATCATGTTACCTCTATGAAATTTAATTTTTGTAATTATATTGATACAATTCATAGGTATTAAATAGAACTCTGAGACTATTTAGGAAATTCTTTATTCTTATTTAGGAAGTTCACGAAGGGGTTTACTGTACCCGGTTAAGTATTAAATATGAGTATGTTGACATACAGAAAATGAAGACTCTATAATGTTTGTATGATCTACAAATATTTGTTTCGGAGTTTGGGTGTGTTCTAAGTATAATATACATGTATTTACAAAAAAAGTATATATGTATATTTGTATATCAGTTGTCTAGTACCATAACACAAGCTCTGCTTAGCTTGGGACTAGATGGCGTTGTGTGTTAGATGTTCGAAATATTTATTTATTTATTATTATTATAATATTAGTGGTAATTTTCCAAAAACATTTCTGGATTTGGGATCAAATATTTTTTGAATTGTCACGTTAGACGAATCCCTCCAGATACAATCATCAGATTATGAGTCAGCGCGTCTCAGACAAAAAGATTAACCCCATAGTAACTTAATCTTGAGTATTTCAAAACGTGTCGAACTTTTTTTTTCGACATTCTATAGCCGTAACTGCGTCACATTTAAATCTCATTATTTTCTTGTTATCATCTAAGGTTTGCAACCCAATAGGTTTCTATGACGGTCGAGTCCCCATTTAACATCATAGGCTCTCCTACTATAAAATAGAATCATAGTGATTGTAAGAGGTATTAATTCCGACAAAATACTATTAAATACTACTTCGTACCGCCATATTTTTCCGTGAAAATTTACTAAATTAAAAAAAGGTTGTCTTCTCTTTGCAGTGCTGTTAGTCCTGTGTAGTTTGCTTACTTACTCTACTCTTACGACACACTGTAACTCAGGTACCTCCAGGATGTATCTGTACCTGTACCCCGCTCGTGGAAACTGTAAGGGCGACTCCAGATGCGTTCCTAGAGCCCTTTGTTTCCCCCACGGAGTGTATACATAATTCGTCATCACACGGTTGTCTAGCACTGACAACTTTTAAGTATATACCACGGTATATAGTACGACTTAGACATTGCTTTTGCAATGTTTTGTGTGCAATAAACCAGCTAGAAACAATGCTACCGCTTAGCGATACCTACTGTTTTTTATAATTGTTCAATGTTAACAAATTGAAATAAAATACTTTTAGCGATACTGTTTAAAATATTTTTTTTTAAATATAAAAAAAAATGTTAATTCATATTTTAATTCTTTGTGAATTCGTTTAATTCTGCAGCTGTACAGACTTTTCGTTAGTCGGAACAATCACTGTGAGTTAGACTTGCTCTGAGAGTGTAGTGTGCAACTACCACTTACCACTTCTACAATCATTAATTTATTAGTAAGTATTATTCAATTCTCTTTACTTTATAGATACACATAGAGAGAATTGTATAAGTAATTTATAATTAAAAAAATCTTTTTTTAGGTGAATTAACTACTTTAACTAGATAGTTGATTATACGAATTAATATTAATAATTTTAGAATTTCAATTTGATAACAATGAAGATGACTAATAATTGTATAGTGAAACATTTTTATTACAATTCAAATTCCATTGAAGTGGTCGTCCAGTGGTCCCATATATTTGACTATAGCAATATTTTTCTTATATTTTAGAATTCTACACTCCTCCTCCTTATAAACTTTAACTGTGCCCAATTTCTTACTCGTCCATTCGCATAATTTTCATAGAAAGGAGTGCAAAGTTTTTGCTTCGCGTTAACATATACATAGATACATACTACAGGAAAATAATTAGTATTTAGTTGTACTTGATTAATGCAACCTGACTCAAGGCTCACTCACTACATGGACTTTGAGGCGCCCTACTATGAGGAGGACCCATATCATGTTATTGCAACCCCGCATAGAGCTATTTCAAAACGACAATTTAAAGAGCGGCAAATGACCAATGTTTTTTTTTCTCTTATAGAAAAAATAATATTGTACATATATCTAAATCTTATATGCAAAATTAGATTCTCAGTCACTTACAATTTATTTTTTTTAAATAAATAAATAATAAATATTTCAGACATCTAACAAACAACGTCATCTATTCCCAAGCTAAGCAGAGCTTGTGTTATGGGTACTAGACAACTGATATAAATACATATATATTTTTTTTGTAAATACATACATATTATACATAGAAAACACCCAAACTCCGAAACAAATATTTGTAGATCATACAAACATTTGGTCCGACCCGGGAATAGACCAACGAGGCAGTCCGCACACAGACAATCACACAGTCACACACTTATTTATCTAAATTTATGGGCTGTGCATTATTTCGAATAGGCTTTCCTTTTTCATATTGTAAAGGTAGATCATGGAGTGCCTTATTACCTTATCTTGTTAGACTGCTTCGAAGTACATTAGACTGCTGCAAATAAATTTACATACATCTATACTTATAAAATAGTAAGTCCTGACTGACTGACTGACTGATTCATCATCGCCGAGCGTAAACTATGATAGTTAGGGCTATAAAATTTGGTGAGTAGGATCCTTTTATTGAGTAGACACGCACTAAGAAAGGAATTTTGGAATTTCTACCCCTAAGGGGGTGAAATAGGGGTTGAAAGTTTGTATGGAAGTACGTCATTTTTTAAGTTAGAAACCTGAAACTTTACTTTTGGGCTGCTGATTAAAAATGAGTAAACACGTATTTCAGCGTTTTTGAATAGTCAACCCCTAAAGGGTGAAATAGGGGTTGACATTTCGTACATAGGTTAGTCTAGAAGTCCGTCATGTTTGAAGTCTGAAACATGAAACTTTATTTATGTGTTACTGATTTAAAAAGAGTAGAGACGTATTTGAGCGTTTCTGGGTATTCTACCCCTAAGGGGGTGAAACAGGGGTTGAAAGTTTGCATGGAAGTTTGTCATATTTTAAGTTAGAAGCATGAAACTTTATTTTTGGGCTACTGATTTCAAATGAAAAGACACGTATTTAAGCGTTTCTGGATATTCTACCCCTAAGGGGGTGAACTAGGGGTTGAAAGTTTGTACGAAAGTTCGTTTATTTTTGAAACTTTATTTTTGGGCTACTGATTAAAAGTGAGTGGATACGTATTAAGGCGTTTCTGGATATTCTACCCCTAAGGGGATGAAAAAGGGGTAGAAAGTTTGTACGTAATGTGGGGGACAGGTGTGTCATGTCCCACCAACACAAAGGGAGGATCCTCCGTCCAGGCGAGGTGATCATGCCTGGCGGGCCACTGCCCAACGGTTGATGTTGGGATGTTGTATATATGCTAATCGGCGCGAGAACTACTATTGTGCGATTCAGGATTGGTAGTTACTCCGTGTTGGGTTTGTTTACTTCGTAGTTCAGTGTATCTGCGTTCGATGGCGCTGTCATATGTGTTTGTTGCCGCTGTATGTGGAGGTCGCCACAGTAAGTTCGCCATTTTTGAAGTTACAAACATGTAACTTTGTTTTTGGGCTAAAAATTAAATATGAGTATATACATATGTAAGCGTTTCTGGATATTCTACCCCTAAAGGGTGAAATAGGGGTTGAAAGTTTCTATGGAAGTTTGTCATTTTTTAAGTTAGAACCATGAAACTTTATTCATGTACTACTGATTAAAAAAGAGTAGATACGTATTTAAGCGTTTCTGGATATTCTACCTCTAAGGGGATGAAAAAGGGGTTGAAAGTTTGTACGTAAGTTCGCCATTTTTGAAGTTACAAACATGAAACTTTGTTTTTGGGCTACAAATTAAAAATGAGTAGATACGTATGTAAGCGTTTCTGGATATTCTACCACTAAGGAGTGAAATAGGGGTGGAAAGTTTGTGTGAAAGTTTGTCATTTTTTACGTTAGAACCATGAAACTTTAATTTTGGGCTATTAAATAAAAATGACAAGATATCTATTTAGAGTTTCTGCATATTTTACCCCTAAGGGGGTGAAATTAGGGTTGAATTTTTTTATGGAAATCCGTCATATTTAAGAATACATAGAAATAAGAAAGGTGAAACTTTACTTTTGGGTTGCTAATTAAAAGTAAATACGTATTGTAGCGTTTCTGAATATTCTATCCCTAAGGGGTGAAATAGGGGTTGACATTTCGTACATAGGTTAGTCTGGCATTCCGTCATTTTTCGAAATAGATGAATACTTATATCAGCATTTATGCGAATTCTGTTCCTAAAGGGGATGAAATATGAGTGAAATGTTTGTATGAAAGTTCTTTTAAATGGGCTATTGATCAAAAATAAAAAAATACGTTCAAAAACATGACTAAAGTACTGATACATACTTTTACACAGTTTTAAGTAAATACATATTATCAACTTCCACGCGAGCAAAGCCGCGGGCAACAGCTAGTAATTACATATTTTCAAAATATATATGTGAAAAACTAAAAGATCAAAAATTCTAAAAAGAATTCAAAATCTAAAAAGTTTTTCATTTTAAGGCCTAATTTAATCATTAAATAAAAAGGAAGTCGTAACGTCATTAACATATTTAACTTTGAAAATAATACTAAAGAATCTGAAAAAATATCCTTGGCTTATGTATTAGCAATAAACAGGGTTAGCGGCATATAATTTATTCAAAACAATAAAAATATTCAAACTATATTATTTGCAATTTTGTAATTCCACAATATAAACTTATTAACAATGGTATTTCATTTTAAATGTTTTAATATCCTTCTCTTAAACCAATCGCCGTCCACTGCTGAACGTAGGTCTCCCCAAGGAGCGTCAACCATCCCGGTCTTGGGCAGTCCGCATCCATCCGCTGCCAGCCACCTTCTTTAAATCGTCAGTCCACCGTGCCGCAGGACGCCCTACACTACGTTTGCCTAATCGCGGTCTCCACTCAAGCACATTTCGACTCCACCGACCGTCGGTACGTCTAGAAACATGACCAGCCCACTTCCACTTCAGCGTGCTGATTCTCCGTGCGATGTCGGTTACTCTAGTTTTCTGTCGAATAACCTCGTTTCGAATTCTATCAGACAGAGCCACGCATCCACGCCAATTTCCTTATGTGCGCGGTATTCAGCATCATTCTCATTTAGATTTCTGAAAAGATGGCGAAAAGGTTGAAGCGGTCGCCGCGCCGCTCTCTACTTCGCCATTTATTGTGTGTTTACCCCATACCCCACTTGGGACAATACTTTGTGTGATTCACAAATTGTTGTTTTGAGTTTTCTTTGGGTCCGTTTCTTATATGTTTAAAAAAATCCTTTGTCTTAAAAAAGAGTAAAGATTCTCTTAAAACATGCATTTATTTCTATCTATACTTAAAATAAAAATGTAACAGGTCCAATTCTGTACGTTAAAGATATATTTTTTATTTTTTTGGAGGGTTCTCTATAATCGATAATGCAGCTAAAACTGTATTTTTTTCATTTTTGTCTGTCTGTCTGTATCTTGACCGTGCGTAACGCCGAAACTACTGAATGGATTCAATTGAAACTTGGCATTATTTGAGTTCATATTACGAGGTCCAAACAATTACAATCGGTAAGGTAAACTCATTCGCATAAACTGGTGAGTATATAGTGTTATTCGAATGATATCCTGAACCTGATTAAATTATTATCTTTTCGTGAAAATGAGAGAGAATATTTCTGCCAATATGAGACGTACACAAATCTTTATTTTCAAAATAAACGAGTGAGGAAATATATATATTTGCCCGACTGCGAAAGAAGGAGGGGTACGTTTTACGGGTGTATGAATGTATATTTCTTTGGCACACCCAAGAGCCTAAACGGTCGTTTTGGTCGTGAAAGAGATACTGGGTACATCAAAATTAAAAAAAAATATCAAAATAATGAAAATTATTTCAAAAAATCTTTTCTTTTCAGTTCTTTAATGAATTTTGACAAGATGGTGGATATAGGTTTTTTTAAATAATTCGTTACCTGTTTTACGTAGTAGAGATTTATAATTTTTTTATTGCTACTGCCACAAGTTATAATTGAAATCGAATACGTCACTGTACTACCTTTAAAACTTCTATTCTAAGGAGAGGCCTATTTCCATCTGTTTACCTACTGCTAAATGCTGTTGATTATATCCTAGTTATGGAGCGTTGGAGCGGTAACACGGCGGTGGTGACGGGAGCGAGTGCCGGAATCGGTGCCGCCATAAGTGTGGCGTTAGCTGATGCAGGCATTCGTGTTGTTGGCCTTGCCAGACGTGCAGAACTAATTAACGTAAGTACTATCATAGTATAAGGAAGCATACAAGCAGCAAGCATTGCAAGAAACGCCGACAGCGTCTAGACACCGGCGAAACGAAGTTAATTAGCCAGGGTTATCCCAAGGAAACAATGTTTTCATTTTTATTTATTTACATAATTTGACAGCCCTTCGCGGCAGGTCCCGTCTAACCGCGGCTAACAAGTGACGCGACCTCATCTCGCACTTATCGCACGATTGCTCTGTCTAAACGGTAGAGTTGAACCACTGTATGAATCCTTCCACTGTAGTACTATTGTGAACCCTCTTAAGTACGGCTGAACTCATATCTATACAAATAAATAAAATTTGAGTATCTGTTTGTAATATTTAAAGTACCCGCTTTTTACTAAATGCATACACGGTATATATACCAAAAATGTAGAAAAAAAATTTCTTGTCTCTCTGTCTGTCTGTTTGTTCCGGGTAATCTCTAGAACGACTGGACCGATTTTGACTTGGCTTTCAATGGCAGGTAGCTGATGATCCAGGGAGTAACTAAGACGATTTTTTTAGACTAACTTTGCCCCGCGGTGTTACTCGCGGTACTACAATAACTGCGGATAACACCACGGGACTCAGCTGGAATCATATAATATAAATTCCTATATTTACATTACCCATATTTCTTTGGCAGGCTTTAATTCCCAAAGTGCGTGGCACAGGTACAATAGTATCAAGAAAGTGTGATATATCTAACGCGAGAGATGTTTCGGACACTTTCAAGTGGATCGAGGACACCTTCGGTGCTGTTCACATCATGATCAACAATGCTGCAGTCTTCCCTTGCGGTGACGTTACTGGTCAGTTATTATGACTCATTATTTAACAAAATATTATTTTACTAGTTGTTGCCCGCGGCTCCGCTCGCGTATATGTCGGCTGTCGCGGCAAATAGTAGCCTATGTGTTATTCTGATGTATCTATACAAATACAAATAAATAAAATTGGAGTGTCTGTTTGTAATATTAAAATAACCGCTTTTTACTAAATGCATATGTATGTATACACGGTACATATACCAAAAATGTAGCTAAAAAATTTTTTGTCTGTCTGTCTGTCTGTCTGTTTGTTCCGGGTAATCTCTGGAACGGCTGGACGGATTTTGACGGGACTTTCACTGGACGGTAGCTGATGATCCAGGGAGTAACTTAGGCTACTTTTTTTTAGACTAACTTTGTCCCACGGCGTTACTCGCGGTACAACAATAACCACGGGTAACCCCGCGGGTTTCAGCTAGTAAGCTATATTACTGTAAAGTTTCATCAAAATCCGTTCAGTAGTTTTTGCGTGAAAGAGTAACAAACATCCAAACACCCATCCATCCTTACAAACTTTCGCATTTATAATATTAGTAGGAAAGTAGGATTTTACTGCGGTTTGTAAAGTAATTGCTGTAGGTAGTAGAGCCACGCTGATTTCAACACGATCGGACCTGCTCGACGGGGCGGTACTGTCCACACGAGAGAGTAAAGATGACCAACCGTGCTGTTGTATTTCGTTAGTGGGTAGGAGACCGGAGGCCCAATGATGCAGAAGCAATTCAATAAGCAGCCATAGTGTGGATCACCATCCTGAATTGTAGCATTGTCTGCAATCACAATAACTCTGGTGATTAGGTACTTTTGAATTCTGCTCATGCTATTAATCAGTCAGAGTAGAGTAACTTTGTTCCATATCTGTATCTGTATAAATAAATAAAATTGGAGTGTCTGTTTGTAATATTAAAATAACCGCTTTTTATAAATGCGTGTATGTATACACGATACATGTCCCAAATAACATTTTTTTTATTTTTTGTCTGTCTGTCTGTCTGTCTGTTTGTTTCGGGTAATCTGTGGAAAGGCTGGACCGATTTTGACGGGACTTTAACTGGTAAAAGCTGATGATGTAAGGAGTAACTTAGTTTACTTTTTAGACTAACTTTGTTCCGCGGTACGACAACAACCGCGGGTAACACCGCGAGGTTCAGCTAGTAAAAAAATATACCTTGAAAACGTATCCATTGATATTGCGTCAATGATCTCATTACTTCGAAATCAATGTAATTACATAACGATTACACCGTATGTTATATGACTAGTAGTATCTTCCCACAGATGTTGGGAACAATATACTTAGCGAGGAGGAGGTTCTGTCTACGTTGGACATCAACATTAAAGGCACTATACTGTGCGCTCGGCACGCTGCCCACTCTATGAAGAGCCACGGCATCGACGGACACATCATCAATTTTAACAGGTACTTACGATCATAGAAGTTTCTTTGATTAGAAGAATCAGTTTACCTGTAAACATGAAATCGTCTATTTGTCATCTTCTTAACCGAGAGACTAAGTCTACTATCGTTCATAGTGCTCCATCAAGAAAACCGTGAGATTTGAGCACAAAAATTTGTTTTTGAGTTACATCAACAACTTATGTTCCACTTCTCGGATCTCCTATCAGGAGGGGGTTAAGGCCATACGTCGCCGTCGGCACGCTGGTGGACTTGGCGGGTTGGGGACTTTAGAGTATTAGTATACAATTCTATCATAATTAAATAAGCACTTTCGTATTCAATACTAGTTGTTGCCCGCGGCTCCGTCCGCGTATATGTCGGTTATCGCGGCAAATAGTAGCCTATGTGTTATTCTGATGTATAAGCTATATTACTGTAAAGTTTCATCCAAATCCGTTCAGTGGTTTTTGCGTGAAAGAGTAACAAACATCCATCCAAACATCCATCCATCCTTACAAACTTTCGCATTTATAATATTAAGTAGGATATCGTGCTCAATACAATTTCAAAGACCATTTTAGGACTGTTACAAATGTGAAAGTTTAAATTCAGTTTTATCATACTCAAGCCGCCAAATGGTTAAATATATTTGGACGAATACTGCTGAGAGTAAAATTTTAGTCCCGATTCATAAAACCATCAGCTTCCATAATTGCCTTTTTTTTTAAACAAACTTATCAAATATTATTTTTATTTCTTTCCAGTGTCGTCGGCCAGTATATTCCACATTCAAGGTTCAACGTTTACCCAAGCAGTAAGCACGCCGTCAGAGCATTTACCGCCTGTCTTCTCAAGCTAGCAAGCTACAAATGCAAAATTAAAGTTACCGTAAGTTGTTAGATGAGTCAAACTAATACTCGTATTAACTAAAACAATAGTTATTTATGTGAATAATACTACTTGTACTCGTATATACTCCAAAGTAAACATCAGTTCTAGGTACCGTTAAATAAATTCGAAATAAGAAAAAGTTTAAAGAACTGTAACTGTAACTACTGGTACGTACGGTTGTACGTACCAGTACCCGATTACGTAAAAAATAAGATTAAATAGAAATAGCCCATGTCACCTGAGCTATTATTATAAATCTGCAAGCTGTGCCCGCTACTTTGTACACGTGCCATTTGAATTTTCACGTTATTTTTTATTTTTCACCGTTTAAACCTTGCCTGGACTACGACAAACATTACAAAACCAACTAGATTTGCCCAGCCGCTTTCGAGTTTTAGCGAGACAAACGAACAGCAATTGATTTTTATATATAAGAAGAAGATGGATACCTCATTCAGTTAAATCAATAGTTAGATGCTACGGTGAATTAGACAAACATATCTTTGGTTGTCATAAATTACGGCTTCACCGTACACGGGTAAAAAGAACTTTACTCCAGGTAAGTTGCTAGCTAGTTAGTCGGTAAGTCAGTATTTCATTACGCGCTTAAAGTAATCTATACAAATAAATAAAATTGGAGTGTCTGTTTCTAATATTAAAATAACCGCTTTCTACTAATTGCATATGTATGTATACACGGTACATATACCAAAAATGTGCCTAAAAATTTTTTTGTCTGTCTGTCTGTCTGTCTGTTTGTTCCGGGTAATCTCTGGAACGGCTGGACGGATTTTGACGGGCCTTTCACTGGCAGGTAGCTGATGATCCGGGGAGTAACTTAGGCTACTTTTTTTAGACTAACTTTGTCCCGCGGCGTTACTCGCGGTACAACAATAACCGCGGGTAACACCGCGGGGTTCAGCTAGTCTATACAAATAAATAAAATTGGAGTGTCTGTTTGTAATATTAAAATAACCGCTTTTTACTAAATGCATATGTATGTATACACGGTACATATACGAAAAATGTAGTTAAAAAAATTTTTGTCTGTCTGTCTGTCTGTCTGTCTGTCTGTCTGTCTGTCTGTTTGTTCCGGGTAATCTCTGGAACGGCTGGACGGATTTTGACGGGACTTTCGCTGGCAGGTAGCTGATGATCCGAGGAGTAACTTAGGCTACTTTTTTTTGACTAACTTTGTCGCGCGGCGTTACTCGCGGTAAAACAATAACCGCGGGTAACACCGCGGGGTTCAGCTAGTTCTAAATAAAAATAGCATATATCATAGAATTTTTTAGTTCCTTCCAGAGGCATGTCGATAGTTTTATGTATGGAATATAACATTATGCAAATAACTGTTTATATGTAAATAACTGCTACTAGATAGACTTTTTTTATATAAAATGTTATGTGTTATAGAGCCTGTCTCCGGGAGTGGTGAACACAGATCTTAAAGGTGTAGCTGACCTCATCGGTAAATCCCCAACACTCGAACCGGAGGATATTGCCGACGCCATTATTTACGTGTTGTCTACGCCACCTCATGTTAACGTTAGTATTTATTTGATACTTAATAAACACTTTTTTCAAAATCTTTTCTCTAAAATAAAATGGCAGTGGGCAGGTCACGTATCAAGATACACAGACAACAGGTGGACCATCAATACTATAAGCTGGAAAGGGCCAATCGGCAAAAGAAGGGTAGGGAGACCGAAAAGACGATGGGCTGACGATATAACCGAACTAGTGGGAACGGACTGGCAAACTATCAGTAAGAACAGAGATGAGTGGAAAAGACTGGAGGAGGCCTTCACCCGAGGAGGGGTCCATACCCAATAGTAAAAACTAACTTACTAACATTTAGATAATAAGCAAAACATAAATAACTTAATAAACACTAACAAACACATTTGAAATGGAAATTAAGGTTAAGGAAATACAGGCTTTTTTATTTATTTTATTTAAACACTTTTTTCAGGACTAAGATGTAACTGTTAATTGTACACGAAAAGGTTCTAGTGAAAGAACTGAAATAAAATGATGTAATATATGTATATAATTAAAATAACCGCTTTTTACTAAATGCATATGTATGTATACACGGTACATATACCAAAAATGTGGTTAAAAAACTTTTTGTCTGTCTGTCTGTTTGTTTCAGAGATTACCCTCTGGAACGGCTGGACGGATTTGGATGGGACTTTCACTGGCAGGTAGCTGATGATCCGGGGAGTAACTTAGGCTACTTTTTTTAGACTAACTTTGTCCCGCGGCGTCACTCGCGGTACAACAATAACCGCGGGTAACACCGCGGGGTTCAGCTAGTATATAAATAAAATTGGAGTGTCTGTTTGTAATATTAAAATAACCGCTTTTTACTAAATGCATATGTATGTATACACGGTACATATACCAAAAATGTGGTTAAAATTTTTTTGTCCGTCTGTGTCCGTCTGTCCGTAAATACTACTAAATAAAATAATATCTATTCTAAAGTATATTCTATTCTATTCTAAATAAAATAAATACTAACATAGGTATCAGTTATCTTCTTGTATCACAAAATATTTATATTATTTAAATTGTCTTGCCGATCGAGGAGCTAACCATCACTTCAGTCACAGAAAGAATGTTGTAGATTCTGTTACATATATTTATTAAAGATATGTAAAAGCTAGAACGAGTTCCTGCAAGGTATGCAAGTGACAAGTCTCATTAATGCTTGTTACTCAATGATCTGAACAGATATACTCAAGATGTAAAAGCATCTCACTAGGCTGCCATAGTGTGGGATATTATTGTATTGCAATATTGTAACTAATTTCGAATAATAAAGTATTAATTGATTAAGTGTAAACGTCTTATTTAAAGCATATTCGTATTCTACTCGCATATTTATTGTATCCTGCTGTCTGTTCGTAAATTATTTGGTATGCAATCAAGGGCGAATTCAGGTGGGAGGTCATGGGGGTCACATGGTCACATGGGGGACACAGCCCAAGCCCCCCCCCCCTCAACTAAGAAGTTAGGAAAAAGAAGAAAGTCTTGTAACTTGTCCGCGACTATAGGACCCCCCCTCCTCCCGCCCTGGGGTCAAGGCTGGATCCGTCCTTGTATGCAATCAAGTGTACCAGATTCCTTACGCTATTGTAGGTATCGTAAATTTTACTGATAATGTAAGGTAAAAATAGCCAACGTTCCTTGCGTAAACAGCTCTTGTGACATTCGCCAAATTGCAAGGCTGTCGTTGCTTCTCGTTGACTGGAACAATCACTGTGTTCACTTGGTGTATTAATGTTGTGTGCTACTTACCGCTTCAGCGAGTAGTAGTTCAGCAAGTAAGTATTTATTTACAACTTTATAAGTGTATAAAAGTATAATTAACTATCTAATTTTTCTTCCCTCTTGAATTCAGGTTCATAAGATTTTCTTTACATTTCGGTTCACGTGTTTAAATATGTTTTAAACTTTCCGAGTTAACTAACAGACAATTTTTCGTTACGTGACTTAAAAACATTCACAAGAAAATTACATGTTCAAGGTTAAACAATAAAAAATAGTTGTATATCACTATTAAATAGTTAAAAATTATGATTTTTTTTAACAAAAATCTTGGTTATCGACTAAGGAAGTAAACTACCTCCTTCTTAAGGAGTGGCTTAAGTCTAGGGACTGTTGGGGGCTATTGATGATGGTGATGATCGAAAGAGCCGACAACTACCTTTTATATTAAACGGTTCGACTACCGAAGAGGCAGGTCAAGAGTTGAAACGGTTCCAAAGACTTCCTAGCAGAGATTAACAGTAGGTAGATTTTGCAACTGAATAGTAGATGTGCACCTTGAATGTTTTCTATGTTTAATAGGTTCAAACTTTAAATGGTATCACTGAGTGATTTTTTTTGTTGGTAGGTACGTTAGCTTTAGGAGCATTTCAATAAAATGAAATTCAGGTGGCAACAGCTTGTTGTTAACCATTAATGTAATTATGTACTTAGGACATTGTTGTTCCTGAAGTTCTGACTTCTAAAAACTGGCCATGAAGTCTTTGCCAGTATTCTTCTCATAAGGCTCTACGCATTTTGGAAACTGGAAGTTATGGATCGACACGAGCAGGCAGTGGATTTTGGTGTTTTCACCTAATTCACTTTGACAATACAGTACATCTGTCTGTTTGTGTCGATCTATGCTTTTTAACTGTAGCTTCAATTTAACGTTCATCAATGTCTTAAATGTCTAAGTTGAATAAATGATTTTGAATTGAATTGAATTGATTGAATTTGAATAAAACAAGATAGTAAACTGAGAAGAGTTATAACATCTTACTTCACATGTTATGATTTTTTCTGTTTTTTTAATTTAAATTCTTACTTAATTTTATATTTTACTTTACTTTTATTAATGTATTTTACCTGTTTACTGTCCTAATAACTCTGAGCATTTTCAAGTGAATTTGTGTGAAATGTTCTTTTTCCACGTATATTACTTTGTTGGCCAATACTCGTTTACTTGTTTACCTTAATTAGCTGTGATAGTTTTTCTTTTAATACTACCTATGTATTTCCGTTGTTTTCACAAACAACAGTTTAACTGACCGAGTGGTTGGCTCTAACACTTGGCTCTAACCATAAGAATAAGTACTTTAAATCATAATATTTATTTAACAAACTGATTCCTTAATCATAAAATTGCTCTAATCACAATATTATTCAATACTAGTTGTTGCCCGCGGCTCCGCCCTCGTATATGTCGTTTATCGCAGCAAATAGTAGCCTATGTGTTATTCTGATGTATAAGCTATATTACTGTAAAGTTTCATCCAAATCCGTTCAGCAGTTTTTGCGTGAAAGAGTAACAAACATCCATCCATCCTTACAAACTTTCACATTTATAATATTAGTAGGATTTTAAACTTTTCACCCACAATGTCTGTTAACAATAACTTCTTCAAGTTCAATAACAAACATGGAAAATGCGATCGAATTCCCAATATATTATTATGAATAGAAACTGATGAACACTTTACGAATAAGGAAGATTATTAAAATAAGTTAAACTCACGTGTGTATTTTGGCGATGCAATATAAACATTTTATTTTACATATTATGCCAATTTCATTATTTTTATTCACTGAGTTGTAGATTTAAAGGTAATTACCATTAATTTCGAAATAAAAATTTACATAAGCAGTTCCTAACTTTGTGCAATTATAACTCCAATACATGTTATAGTCCGGGATCCCTAGAACGAATTTTTCAAGTTATTACTATCAAGTAAATTTTTCGTGAGTGGCTTCATTTTGATGAGGGACCTACACCTTTCAGCTTACAAAAAAAATTCAATTGTGGTAGCTAACAGTGCTAGCCGGGAAAAAACTTCTGAGCGTAGAACCGGGAAAACGTACCACGCAATTTGTAGGACAATGTGATTGTTACATTAAATCAATATTAACTAAACAATTGTTAAAAAATCAGCTAGTTAGTTTCATTTTTGATGACCTCGTTATCGACATATGTTGGAAGGATCAAACCATACATTTTGTCGGACAAATATTTGCTTCCATTATGTAGTGTAATGTTAGTTTATATTTATATGTATAACTAACTGAAACCCGCGGTGCTACCCGCGGTTATTGTTGTACCGCGAGTAACGCCGCGGTACAAAATTAGTCTAAAAAAAGTAGCCTAAGTTACTCCCCGGATCATCAGCTACCTGCCAGTGAAAGTCCCGTCAAAATCCGTCCAGCCGTTCCAGAGATTACCCGGAACAAACAGACAGACAGACAGACAGACGAAAATTTTTTTTACTACATTTTTGGTATATGTATCGTGTATGCATTGATTAAAAAGCTGTTTTTTAATATTACAAACAGACACTCCAATTTTATTTATTTGTATAGATTTAACAGCCACATTGTCCTACAAATTGCGTGGTACGTTATCCCGGCCTTACGCTCAAATTTTTTTTATCCCTACTACCCCTGTTAGCTACCAGAATCTAAATTTTTATAACGTGAAAGAAGGCCCCTCATCAAAATGAAGCCACTCACGAAAAATTTGCTTGATAGTTAGGACTTGGAAAAAAAAATACATTATTATTTATATAAAAATGACATAATTATTCAACAATGTTGTAAAAATTAAATTCTCTGAACTTGAAAAATAATGACAGACTTAGAAAATTATTTTATTACGGCAATAAAGACGCTTATTTAACTATTGTTTTATTAATGTATATTCATATTTTAACATAAAAAAACAAATTAACATAAGTAACATGCATTAGAGATTCGCTTGTTTTTGTAGCAGTTATTTAACAGTGTGACTAGGCTAAGACATCTGACTACTCACAAAGTTAGAAACCTTAAAACCGACTTGTCGTTGGTATACAATTTAAAAAGTTATCTCCCAGCAATGGACCGTTGGATTGGTAACACGGCGGTGGTGACTGGAGCGAGTGCAGGTATTGGCGCCGCTCTCTGTGTGGCGCTGGCTGATGCAGGCATTCGTGCCATTGGGCTTGCCAGGCGCGAAGAACGTATCGACGTAAGTACTGTTACTATACTTTATTGAGCATGGAACATCAACAGCGATTAATGACGAGCTTAAGCGGAGAAGACGGGATGGCATATGGTATGTTTCAAGTTTTCCTATTCTTAGCAGAGCTTGTGTCTTTTGTAGTATGCCTTAGTCGACTCGACAGTCACTATATATTTGTTATTCAAGAGTGCAAAGTTGCTTTTTAACCGCGTGCTCAATTTTGATGACCAAGCAAGCGAAGGATTCTAATATTGAATTACGAGCGCAGCGAGTGATTTTAAAATTAGAATTCTGTGCCTCAGCGAGGGAATCAAAAGAGCACAAGGTGAAAAATCTTTGCACTCGAGTGCAACACGTAACTGTTCATTCCACCTCAGCGAGGAAATGACAAAATGACGTGAAAAGAAAATGGCGCGAGGAAAGGAAATCAAAAAAAAGTATCCCAAGAAGGTTCCAAGTCTGAGTTCTTAACAAATTAAAAAAGATCGCATGCTTAATTCGGCACCATGGAGTTAAAAGTAAATAAGTTTAATGATGTTTTGAACTCACAACCTTAGTGCACGCGATGTTCTAAATTCAATTTTACTTCATCCTCTAGCGGATAAAAACGAATTTTACACTCAGATATCAAAGAGCAAAAATACTCTTTCCGAGATGGTGGGATGAAAAAAATATTATCCATTTCTATTACATTTTATTTAATTAACATGCATCTATGAGCAAAAAATTAAAGAGTATTATACAGTGCGAGTGCCGCCTTTACGAATTTAAAGGAAAATTACAGAGCTAGTATACTCACAATAAGCGAGACCTATAATAAACAATCTTTGTTTACGAAAAAACATAATAGATAAACTACATCTAGATATATTTAGACATATTTCTTGGGTGGGATAGTCAAAGCAAAATACACAAGAAATTAAAATATACTTAGTTTTCTCCTTGTAATGTTCATATTTTTCAGGCATTATTCCCTAAAGTGCGTGGCACAGGGACAATAGTATCAAGAAAGTGTGATATATCTAACGCGAGAGATGTTTCGGATACTTTCAAGTGGATCGAGGACACCTTCGGTGCTGTTCACATCATGATCAACAATGCTGGCGTTCATTATAACGGTGGCATCACCGGTCAGTTTTAAAATTTCATTTTTATAATAATAGTAATTATATATCTCTCTCTCTCACGAATTCTCACATATCTCACACTAGTCAGTACAATGGCAACCAGACCACTAATAAACATACGTAGAGTCCATTCGTTTAGATAGTGTCGGTATACCCGCACACAATTGTGGTTATTTTTGTAAAATAAATACGAATAATATATATTAATTCTCACAACGGCGTAAACGGATAAATCAAATTTACTTGTGGGTGTACGCCGCAGGTGAGTCCTCTGTATTCGTGGCGGCTTCGTTTTGTCAAAAAGCCGCACGTGCGACAGGGGCACGATCATAGTGACCGTATGTAAGAGAATGGAGTATGCTATATATAATTATATATAATTCTCGTGTCACGTTGTTACTCGCGATAAGCGCCAATACTATCGAAGCGAATCTTATATATTTCTAAATTCATACGTACGAGTATTATAAGTTACACCCAAACACAGAACAAATGACCATGCTCATACCCAATCATTTGTCCTGGGTGAGAATCGAAACCACGACCTCTAAGCTTAGCAGTCATGGTCACTCACTACGCTCAAGATAAAAAAGCCACTCATTTTTATTTGCAGAGGTCAGGTTTATTTAAATAACGGCACGTATGGCCTACCGGTTTAAGTGGTTGTCACGCCACGCTTCCTACGTCGCCAAGTGTTGTTTGTGAAAATCCTATATGGGACATCATTTTATGTGAAACACAAATTGTTACTCTGAATCTGGGTGTTCTTTGTGTCTGTTTCATGTATGTTTGTAAAGTCCCTGGTGACACAGTGTTTATTACCAGTGCAGGACTTAGTTGACTTTAAATAAAACTAATGATAAGTCACTACAGCCGTCGTGTGTACATGCTGCTTGGGAAGCGCAAGTGCGTTGCTGCATTTCGAGTTCCAGAACACAGAGTTTTCCAGGATCTAGGGGAAGGAGTTTGAGGTCTCCGGTCTTCATTTCATGAAAAAAACGAAATAATTGGTAACCTTCGGTGTTTTATTAGCCTTATTTTCGCTTCTATTTGCCGAAGCACGGTTCATCCAGTGATGGTATGGTACATTCCGACATAAATATTTATAGTAGGTAAACCTCTTTTTTCTTGGCGAGATGAAATATTCCATTAGCTCTTTAGAGTTTCAGCGGCATAGAGTATGTGATAAAACCACTGTATAAACCAATGCCACGGCTAGTCTAGACCTGTGTTCTGGAAAGGTCTTTCCCAGATTCTATTGTAGATATAATTACTCTAATGATAAAACGTAGATCGCTTTACTGCTTACCTACAGATGCTGGTAACGACATGATAAGTGAGGAGGCCGTTATGTCAATGGTGGACACCAACGTTAAAGGAACTATCCTGTGCGCACGTCACGCTGCCCAATCCATGAAGAGCCATGGCATCGACGGACACATCATCAATATTAATAGGTACTGTTTATTTTCTTGACTAGTGGAAAAATCTCTTTTCCAGGATCTGCGGCTGCTTGGGGATACAGGAGCCGGAAGTATGTGATTATTCCTCTAAAAACACCACGATGGCCAACCTCTGGTACTCTTGTATAGGAGGACACGGACCATACGATTTCAGCTCCTCACTGAATTGTCAAATGCATTGACAATTCCATGCAACAATCACGACATTTTGGGGTAGTTGTTATATAAATTTTATAGCGGTCAGGCGCTATAGCGCTATCTAGAAGAATAGAATAGAATAGAATAATCGTTTATTTGGCCCACCGCCGAGACATAAAAACTATTACAAAAATAATATAAACAAGAAACTTAACAGTAGGAACAGAAAAGAGAAAGTAACATAAATAGGTTATACAGACAAAAAAATAAAAAATAAAAGTTCGTCTTTATACATGTTAAAATTTTACTTATTATGTGTCTCGAAGCTGCGGCCAAAAGGGTGTCCAGTTCAGGTAAATGCTGACACAAAGCGCTCAGCCCTGATTTTCAACTGGCACCGGTCGACCTACCGATGTCGCCAAACGCAGACAGTAATTATAGATAGAATAAGGTGATTTAATAAAAGTAAAGTGGAGAATGAAAGTACAATAAAGGATAACCGTAGTTAAAACAAATACAACAACAAACAGATTAAATATTCTAAGAAAATTATAACAAGGTGTAAATTACAATTTAAGAAAATATCTCGTGCCCTACCATAGGAATTTACTAAATAGTTGTTAAAATACTGGTGGTAAATTTGTAATGAAATATAATTAAAACTTCTTTACAGTATCGCCGGCCACTATATACCACAGTGCGAAAAGTTCAACGTGTATCCATGTACCAAGTACGCAGTCACAGCGTTCACGGCCAGCCTTCTCAACGAGTTAGCAAGCCACAAGTGCAGAATTAAAGTTACGGTAAGTTATCAAATTAAATCATTATTTTTGGACAGCATTAATTCTTAATTTAAGCATATTTTTATTGCTTTAACAGTATTTTATTTATATTTGAACCTGCCAAGGTGACTCTACTTTGGTTGAAAACATGAACACAATTCAAGAGTAGTGGTCACCATACTCATTGCGAATGCAGACAACGCAATGCAGCATGGTGACCCACACTATGGCCGCCTAATGATGCTTTTACACCATTCAGCCTTCAATGTTTTATGCCAAACCAAGACACGTGGTCCTCTTGCACACTGTCGCCATTTAGACTTATTTTAAAAGGTTATTATCGATCGGTTTTGTTTGATACCCATGTCCCTTTCTATTGCACTTTCTATATTGTAAATTGTCAATATACGAAGTCATAGAACTTTTGCATGAGAATGCCTCGAGGAAAAATATAATATGTAATGAAACCTGTGTTACAGAGCTTGTCTCCAGGACTGGTGAATACAGACTTGGAAGGCGTAGCTATGATGAAGGGCAAAATCCCAGCACTCGAACCGGAAGAAGTAGCTCAGGCAGTTCTTTATGTGTTATCAACACCACCTCATATCAACGTTAGTACTTGTTCGAGTTAGTTAATACTTTAAATCGTAAGCCAAATTCATATCTAATCAAGCGTTGATTATCGGAAATGTTGCGTGTTCGGAAACCGGTTCTTTCGAATAATCGAATTGTACTGATTCGGTTTAAAAATTATTATGCAAGTGAATGAAATCAAACTTATACATAGATATACAGTTTTTTTTTTGTTCGACTGAGAGAGAATGCCTCATAGCATTAAATCTATCCAGTCTATCAGTAAGACTATTCAGAAATATAATTCATCAAATATAAGTCTCCTATTTAATAAGAATATTATAAAATAAAGTTAAACAACCCGGTTAATAATGTTTCTATTTTTCTACCACAACATGTAGTTACCATAAAAAATTTCCTTCGCAGATCGACGAGCTGACCATCACATCAGTGACAGAAAAAAGGGCATAGACTCTGTTATCTACACTTTTTTTTTATTTTTATAGATATATTTTTTTATATAACCTTTGGCATATTATGTATTTATGTACTACTTCACAATAATTTAGTACTATAAAGAATGATTAAAAATATGTAAACAAAGATCGTGTTATGTTTCTTCGAATTTCATCTCATCCACACTTGTTATCATTAATTTCATCACGATGAAGATTTCAAGACTTTAAATACTTGACATTGGCAGAAATAATTGACTAGCTAGTTGCCATGTCACCAAAAGAAAATTATATGTAAAAATACAGTTCTCGAAACAAAACTCACTTGTACTCGTATTTTTATTACCCAACTGCCAAGGAATAGTTATTTGTTATACAAGAGTGCTCAATTTTGATAACCGATACTGCAATATGGGCATCAAATTAAAGGGCATATCATGATGATTTTAAAATTTTACATCATGACCATATTCTAACTAAACACCTATGTTATTTGATTTAAATTTTATTGATTGTTGATTAAACTATTCTAATGTTGAAGTAATTAAATTGCTTTCTACACTTCTAAACTGAACTTGTTTTTTAAGCTATTGTACAGCTTTTATCGCGGGCTTTGAGGCCTTTGAGCGCGGCGACCGAAGACTTTCGTAACACAAAAAAAAACCTGACACCCGAAGTTCGCACGGATCGAGACGAGCCGCTCCGAACGACGTATCAACGAATCTGTCTGTCGCTAACTCCACTTAACTTCACTTCGTGCGTGAGAGATCCTAATTCAAACATGGCGTTCGTTACATTTCGGGTAATTGGCGCTAATTGCTGTTTGTAACATCATTACACCTGAATAATCTATACAAATAAATAAAATTGGAGTGTCTGTTTGTAATATTAAAATAAGCACTTTTTACAAAATGCATAAGTATGTATACACGGTACATATGCCAAAAATATAGCTAAAAATTTTTTTGTCTGTCTGTCTGTCGGTCTGTCTGTCTGTCTGTCTGTTTGTTCCGGGTAATCTCTGGCACTGATTTTGACGGGACTTGCACTGGCAGGTAGCTGATGATCCAGGGAGTTACTTAGGCTACTTTTTTTAGACTAACTTTGTCCCGCGGCGTTGCTCGCGGTACGACGATAACCGCGGGTAACACTGCGGGGTTCAGCTAGTGAAATAATAAAACGAATCTGTCTCTGTCACTGTGGACGAGCTGCTACGAAATCCACACGCCCTTTGTTGTTTGTTGTGAAGTTTTCGTATCATTTTTGTTTTGTGTAATTTTGTATTACTAACTAGCTGAACCCCGCGGTGCTACCCGCGGTTATTGTTGTACCGCGAGTAACACCGCGGGACGAAGTTAGTCTAAAAAAAAGTAGCCTAAGTTACTCCCTGGATCATCAACTACCTGCTAGTGAAAGTCCCGTCAAAATCGGTCCAGCTATTCCATAGATTACCCGGAACAAACAGACAGACAAACAAACAGACAGACAGACAAAAAAAATTTAACTACTATTTTGGGTATAAATACATATGCATTTAGTCAAAACCTATTATTTTAATATTACAAACAGACACTCCAATTTTATTTATTTGTATAGATTTAATGAATACCTTTTACCACAATATCCAGGAAACATTCACAAAAAGACGACATCGCTCAGTTGAGATTTGAACTCGAAGCACCTTCGTCATAAATCATTCACCTACACCTTCCACTCATTACTACTAAATGTTAAAATTGTTGTTCTTATGCTATGGTATCGCTAATAAAGCGAGGTTCTTTAATTAACTTTATATGAATATACCAAACAAACTAGGTGTTTCGCCAGGGCAGGGGTTGTGATATAATCGGGCACTACCTCGATGAAGACCGTCAATCGACGATGAAGGTAGATCTTCTCCAATGTCCTGGTTACGTTGAGTAGTTCAATTTCGTAGATGGTTAGCCGATTGTGGGACACTCACTTTGTTGTTCAATATACTTATCGACGACACTTCATCTATAGCGCGGCGTAAGACTTAAAGTCATGGGCTTTATCGTCCAATTTTAATTAGTTCAGAGCTGATACTTTTACGACCGAAAAACCTCAGACTTAAGCGGTGCGTTGAATACGACTTGTATACTTAGTTCATAGTCTTTACACGTTCATAATATGGCGCCACCTGCAGTCTACTGGCTGTGCACGATTTATAGGAATGGAAAGGATTATTTAACACCTTGTGAATTAACTATAGATACATTACATAGACGGCGTCACCATGCTACTTGATAAATTCTAACGGTCCGGTAATTCCAAACATACACTTGTTTGTTGTCAGTATGGCACCAATTATATAGATGGCGGTGTACTTCGAATGCGATGGAGCATTTGAAAATTAGTTTAGTATTTTTTATTCACAATATTATACATACTGCATAAATAAAAAAAATATAAATAATTATAATTGCATAAGTTGATAAAAAATGCTATGCAATAGCTTTACCGCGGCAGTCCCCGAGTGACACGCGTCTTTTTTTACTTTTCAGTTTCTATTTAAAGTTATAAGCTATTTTATGCAGTCGAGATTTTTTTATTTAAAAAAATATTCCACCATTTAATTCAATTGTGGCATTTCCAAAGGTTACATATTGTTCTATTCACCTCTAAAGCTTGATAACTGTGAAAACAGATATAATAGCATGGGAGTGGAAGAAATTGCAGTTGTTGTATTTAAAAAAGTAAAACACTAAAGTGTAAAGGTAAAAATCTTCTTTCTTTTTAAGATGTTCTTTAACCACTTTGTCGGCGGCGAAGTTGCTAAGCTGACTAACTGAACGACATATTTAAGCAAAAACCAATAAAAATATTACAAAAGAGTTTATTTTACGAAATTATTAAAAATAGGTACCTCACATAATTAATCTTATTCACTGTTTTTTTACCATTATACTGTTTATATTATATTGCAATTAGTTAATTTTATCCTCTTTTTCTTTTTTCAACACTGGAAATGATTTTCGAATTACATCCTCCTTAGGGAGAAGACCAGCTCATTTACTTAATCGATCTTAGGTGCTCTGGGGTACCCTAATGTTAAGAACCACTAGATCCTGCTGATGCAAGACCAATTATGCTAGTGCCGAATTGTACAAAGGCACGAATAATATCCATATTGAACGTCCATAACGGCCATTGGGAAGATGTAGTTGAACCATCCGCGTTCTGCGCCTGTACAAAATTAAAAAATTAAGTCTTTACATAAATAGGCAAAGACAAATCTGTCCAGTTTGACAGTTTAAGTTTCCTTTGGCAACTGATATTCTTTTTATTATCTGTTAATCTTTAATGCTGTAAATAAAAAACAACTGTATAATTATCAAAGTTTACGGTCGAATTTCTGTTTTTGGGTGTACATTCGAATGTATAAATGTCAGCGTGAAGTCTTAAAATACTTAGTTTTAAGTTTCTTGAATAAAATTTGTACAAATTATACTCACTATCGTTACCTTGGTGCCTGTAATATGCAATAATAAATAAACCAGTTTTTTGTAAAAGGCGTTTAATTTTTGAGCTCCATATTTATAATATATTTACAACAGAATCTTGGAGAGTGTATAAAAATAACGCAGTAATAAGTCTTGGATAAAAATATACATCCTTTTGGATGAGTTAGGATATAAATAAATCAAATTTTATATCATACTGCGAAAAACGTGAAACAAGCAATTAATAAATAATTTGCATTTCTAATAGAATTATTCCAACTGATTTCAAGTAACTTTCGTAACAAAATATGAGCTTCAGATATACAAATAGAAGAAAATTACCTTGAATTGCTGAAAACAAAAATATATTCGTTTGAGCAAAATCTACTCCTAACTTGGTGTATATAAACTTATCCTTAAACTATGGAAATATAATCCTAAAATACTGTTATCTCACTTCTTACAATCACAGTAACAATCAAATACTGGAAAATAAACCAATTACACTTAATTGTTTAATTGTTTTCATCTAAAAAAAAGTCAGTCAATCAGTGGGTAAGTGCACCATATTAAGTTTAGTTATTGTCCACTTCCTCCAGAGCTGTGCTTCGACATATCTCCAAGTAGACCCATTAGCAGGCTGAGGAAGAAACCTGCTGAATCAGTCATTCTCATGCCTTCATTTTCTTCAGAGTCCTCAGGATCACCACCCTGCCATATCACATTGAAAAGGGATATACTGATACTGCAGTCAGTTATTGTTATTAAATTACATAAAAGTATTTGGGGGACAGCTGTCATGGTGATGAATCAAGAACATGGAGTGTGATCACCCCTACTTGTCCCGTGGGTGACATAGAAGCCGACTAAAGTAGAACGACCACTATATATAGAAGGAGATCTCAAAACAAACATTTTACCAATCCGTTAGGGTTGCACGGTATAGTAGTCAAAAAACTTCTTACTGTGAAGGCCCATGTTCGATAGAGTATCATTTATTAAGGACTGTTGATGTGATTTAGAGGTAATTAATTAATTATGTATCGTGAAGAGGACCATAGATAAAAAAGTGAATAGTGCGGTTAAGATGTAACTTCACTATTTTTGCCGACTGAAATATTTACACCGTTTCATGTTCATTCAGACAATATCCTTTGAGAAAGATTGCTTTCGCAGACAAATCGAATGTCTAATTAATTTATCTAATGTGTACTTTCGAGCTTTTAAGGATGATTGTGATAAAAGTATATGTGGTTATAAGTATAAGGTGTTTTTATGGCTTCACTTATATATTTAGATGTTATCTATAGCAATCAGCAAAGTCAGTAGCAACAAGGAACTTACCGCGCTTGTTCCTTTTACTAACGTAGATAAGAATTTTCCAAAGAAAGCACCATTATTTGGCTGAAAATATAAAAAATATGAAGATCCCGTACAATTTGGTAAAAACTTAAATTTATTGAATAAGAACTTACTGCTCCACCTCCAGTGATGGTGTCCAGGGAAGTTAGTAGGTAACTTGAGATTACCTCTCCTGGGTTGGTGCCTTCATCAGACTTTAAAAATACAGCATATCTTTAGTAAATGTTAAATTTAAGTTAAATTTAATGAAATTCATCCCGTCACATGAAATCAATAAAGTATTTGGAATATCTATCTATGTAATACCTGTCTCCCTAGCCAAGTTGCAAGCGTTCTTGTTTCTGCAATCGTTAACGCCTAAATTCTCGTGTGTCATTGGCGAATACCTTGTCTTAGATTACTTTGTCTAAGATAAGCCAATAACACACGAGAATTTAGGCGTTAACGATTGCAGAAACAAGAACGCTTGCAACTTGGCTAGGGAGGCTGATTAAAAAACTTAACCAGATTCAGTTTTTATTTTCTAAGTCTTACTGGCTAATTTAATAGACCCATTGTCTGTTATTGAATTACAAAATAACTTTTCATCCGTGTGGGCCTAATAATTGTTTGTACATACCGTAAATACAACAGTATATAATGCTGATTACTTATTTAAATTATGTACAATTTTTTTTTTTTAAATTTATCAACACAATTAATTAAGTATTAAATACCTATTTAGTACATAATATAATATGGCATAAGTAAACGTACATAGTTACTAATTGGTCAAAAAGTATTATCCAACTCATTTGTGCATTTTTTTAAGATTTATACAGAAGTACCTACCTAAATCTATGGTAGATTTAAATTTTTAAGACAATAAAACCAATTTACGTACCAACAAGCCAACAAAAAGGCCTATCCCTGTGGCTATTATTGAATTTAAATCAATGCCATCTCCCTGAAATAAAGTCATAATTTCAATTATCTTGCAAAGAGTTTCTAATTGTTATTAACTCGTTCACTTAAAACTTACGCTTAGATTTGCTACTATACCACCAAATGCAGCCAATAACGAGCCCAAGTCTGATTCGCCATCCTGTAATTAAATATCTTATATTACTAACCTACACGATAAAATAAGTTTTATACAACCATTTCCACAAGCAACATCGTTTTATAAAAGTCTCAAAGAGAAATAAGTCAATTGAAAGCTACTGTATATATTTGTCTCTCCATTTTTTTTAATTTCAATTCATGTTTCAAAAATACTAATCGTTAATAAGTAAAGATAGAGTAGTGAATTTCGTTCTATTAATTGTGCAAATGGAAACCGCCCATAAAGTATTAATTAAGTTTTTAAACTCACACCACTGAGGCCAGCAAGAAGTCCTAATATGCCTCCCTGGCCATCACCATCGGGTGGTTCATCATAATCAGAATCATTATCATCGTCATCATTAGCGTTAGAGGCATTAGAAGCAGAGTCTTGTTTAGAATCTCCGTTCTCACTGGTAGGCTCTTCTAAGCTTTCTTCTCCGTCATTATCTTCTTCAGAATCACTCTCAGAGCCTTCGCTGTTTTCGTCATCAGCCTGCTCACTCTCTTGTCTTTCGAAGAAAGGAGGTTTTAATTTTAGGGCATTATCGATTTCTATCTCATTATCTTTAATATCTTGCCTTTTCTGAATTGTTCGATTTTGGTATTGTTTTATTGAATCACGTATTAGCTTAGATACGAATTCATTGTTCTTTTTCACCTGCAATCCGTGCTAGAGGAATTATTTTGGAAGATAGAAGATTTCATAATATTAAATAGAAATACAAAACTTATTCTTTAAAGCCATTCAGTTCAAAGCGGTGCGAAAATTTGAAAACTCTTGTGAAACTTACCTTAGTAACGTGGCGCAAAACGGTGTTTGTGATGGTGCATATTTTTTTTTGTGCTCAGGATACCAAAATGACTCTACTCTGCCTGATGGAAAGCATAAGTAGAATCCAAAAGTGGTGGTCACTATTCTCAATGTGAACGTGGACAGAGCAGGATAGTGACCCTCACTATGGCGGCCTAGTGACACTTCCCGAAATTTCCTGACATTATTTACTTAATTCAATACGTGCAACAAACATACTACGTGCTTATGTGTATTTGAAAGCGTTTCCACTATTTAAATCTGTTTTAAATAAATACATAAATGACTTTATGGGTAAGACGGATTTAGGTGCATTTACAACCCTATTAGAAAAACAATACTATGCAAGTATATACGTATTATTACGTATACATATTTAGTGCATTGTAATAAACGGTTCTTTTGACATGTGTAATTACATTACAAAAGATAACAAACAAAAAAAATACAATACTAAGTAGTAGGTAATTTTGAAACTATAGCTTTAAAACTCCTGGTAATTGAGGTACCTAATCATTATATAAATTATTTACCTATTATAATTCCTATAAGAAAATTAATTAACACGTACAAACACGACCATGTACTACGGAATCACTCAAGTTTAAATGTTAATTCATTCAGTAAAGATGGTGCACAAAATATCATCTGTGTGTATGTTACGGTCGAAACACTTAATCGGATAAACGTCACTGATTTTGTTACTTAAAAACATAGCAAATTGTCGCCCTAATATGTCGAATAATTATGCAATTCATTTTCAAAAGAACTAATATAATATACAATCCTCCACCGCTACATAAATAAAAACACAAAAAAATAATAAAAATAGACAGACAACAAATGTTTGTGCCTAAAATAAAAAATGTATACACTAGAAACAAATATAACTTTAAATAGAGAATAGGAGGTCAATGTCTTACGTTATTCGAGCCACTTAGTGACGGCAAGAAGGCAGATGCCAAACTGATTAGGCTGAATAAGTCGCTGCCGCCGCCGCCGCCGCCGCTGCTCGTTTGGGGGGGCTGAAAGTTATCATCATCAATATCACCATCGTCATCACGCGTCGGCGAAGGATCGCCTGTCGTATTTTTCTGTAATATATAATGTGAGATTAATTTTATTGGAGAAATAATTAAGAAATTAAACTAAACAACTCCGTTGAAATAGTAAAAACTCTTATTTTATTTTTAACCGACTTCTGTTACGATTATCAATTCGACTGTATTATTTTTATGTTTGTTACCTCATAACTTTCTACTGAACTGATTTTGGTGATTCTTTTTTATTTGAAAACTGGTGCTTACGTGTTGTCCCATTTAAATTTGTTCCAGTTCTTAAATTCCTTTTTTGTTAAACATTTTGATTATCTATAAATATATATATATATAAATATGATGCTACGGAATACTTACTGGTTATCCTGGCTTAAATGAGACATAAAAATCATACTTTCTCATGACAATTAATTAAGAGAGAATCTAATATCTGTTCTATAAATCTACACACCCTCTGACACTCACTCACTCATTAATTCATTCCACACACCCAGAGGATCCCAACAATCAACAACTAAAATTTAATATTGCACTCAATATGCATTGATTATCATAATTAGAGGATAAGTTTTTTATATATAATGCTAAGCAATGTACGTGTAGCTTTGTTGCATAAAAATGTATGGTTCATTTTAACGGGTGAGGGCACTGCCTCCTGTAATACAGGTGTTATACCTAGCACGGGAGACAGGGACTTCAAATAATTGTTTTCATATTTTATGACAATAAAGATAATTATTATTATTATAATTATTATTATAAATAGGTATTACCTTACTTCGCACTTCTCACATACGGTCCCAAACTAGGCATAACTTGTTGTAATGAATCCAAAAAAAACTTGTACCCTATTTAAGTTTACATACATAACAAATTACATATCGCCGGATGAAAGACAAAACCAACTACATATTTGGTCTAACAAAAGTCAATTTTATTTTTTTGAAAAAAGCGGCTTTGAAAACTTTAGATGAATAAAAATATCATTAGTATTGAAACAATCAAATGGCAAGTCGCATGTGTAAGAGCGTGTTCTATGACTATAAAGTTTTCAAATAGTTACATGCTAAACACAAACACTAACCTCTAAGGTTCAAAAAAAAATAAAAATCAAGTGCCTAGTCGTTTAAAATATTAAAGTGAGAAATAGAGATAATCGGTTTTGCCTTTAACCCGGCGATATACAAAATAAGAAAATTACTAGAGAAAAGAGCGAATCGTTTAGATACATGTTAACTTTACTTGTTACTTTAAAAAAACAAAGGAAAGTGGAAGATAAAAGATGTATGTTGTGACAGCCAAAAATAACTTTACAAATCAAAGTGTAACGATAATTGGTTTACCCGTTCAGTTTATACAAATACAAACCAACTAATTTATGATCTATCAAGATCAGTTCTTTTAGCTACTATAGGAAACTAATAAATAATAAAGTAGGTAACTGCATAAGAATGACACTTTTAGATGAAAACACCAAAGTAAATTTCAATAAGTACTGTCAATCTTTATTTTTGGAGTCTAAACGGCCATTTTGAAAAGTTGATTTCTTTTGAAATGGGTTCTCTTCCCGAATTCTGGAATCTTTGTTACAAACGTCATCCCATTGATCTACTTTTTTTTTCTTACAACTCTCGCACTAGGAATAAGTCCTGTATCGCGGGGGACTTTACCAACCCACACGGACGTAAAGAACACCCACACTCAGAACCAAAATTTTAGGATCACCCAAAGTGTTGTTCCATGTGGAATTTGAACCCACAACACGATCGCTCGCTCGCTTAAATCTCTCTCTCGATCGCTTAAACCACTAGGCCAACCGTGCAGTCAGATAGTTCGATGAGTATTAAATCCATAGCTTATAGAGTTTTTTATTTGTTCACATTTTAATAACGGGAGTATCTTAAACATATTTCATATGCAAAATATCCTAACAATTATTAAACAGGTTTTTTTTTATTTACTCACGTTTTCTGTTATTACGTTCAGTTCAGACGAATCTATATCATTATCATCTCTTCGCCTCCGAAACAAGAAGTTTGACGGGACGCATAAGGCATTCGCCAACAAACACATCACCAATAAGAAAGCAAAACTACGTTTGCACGCCATTTCATCCCCTGCAAAAAACTTTTAAAAGTTAACTAAATTGATATTGCTAGTCAAGCTCTTTATAAACTACTTATAGGCAATTAGAATTTCGCAGAACTTGTTTTATTTGTCAATAGAGGCACTTACTATAATTAATATTTTATAAAGAAGTTCAATTAACATTACATTACAAAACGGAATTCGTTTTACAGTCTTCGTTTATTATTTTTATTTAATATGCGGGCAAACGAGTTGACGTATCGCCTGGTAAGCGATTACCGCCGCCCATGGACACCTGCAAACACCAGAGGCGTCACAAGTGCGTTGCCGGCCTTTGGGGGATAGGGAGGGGAGATAAGGGGAGGGGGTTTGGGTTATGGGCCTCCGGTATCCTCACTCACTTGGTGAAACACAGCACAAGTACTATTTCACACCGGTTTTCTGTGAGGCCGTGGTATCACTCCGGTCTAGCCGGCCCATTCATGCCGAAGCGTCGCTCTCCCACGGTATATACTTATTAACAGTCTTAATTGCTATAAAAATCATGGCAGAAGTTAATTTTTCTCACAAACACTACTAACACAGTAGGAATTTCGATGCCGACAATTTCAATAAAGTGACAATTCGTTTTATAGGTTTGAATTTCCCCTTTCATAATTGTCAATTTTAATCAATATTTTCTGGGTTTAAATAATCACTAAATAAAAAACCTTTTAAATAAAATAAAAAAAAAAAAATATTGTAAAGACAATAAAGAATGTAGAAAAAAAATTTTGAGCCTAATAAAATTTATTTATCTTATTTATTATTATTATATACTAGCTGAACCCCGCGGTGTTACCCGCGGTTATTGTTGTACCGCGAGTAACGCCGCGCGACAAAGTTAGTCTAAAAAAAGTAGCCTAAGTTACTCCCCGGATCATCAGCTACCTGCCAGTGAAAGTCCCGTCAAAATCCGTCCAGCCGTTCCAGAGATTACCCGGAACAAACAGACAGACAGACAGACAGACAGACAGACAGACAGACAGACAAAAAATTTTTTAACTACATTTTTCGTATATGTACCGTGTATACATACATATGCATTTAGTAAAAAGCGGTTATTTTAATATTACAAACAGACACTCCAATTTTATTTATTTGTATAGATTATGCATATTCCCTATTGTCATGTCTTGACTTTGCAAGTGTAAATATAAAGAACATTCTCTTTGCAAATAATATTCATACTAAAAACGATAATTATAAATAGTTTCAGTCAAAACTGTCATAATTTAGTTAAAAAAATTATGTTAAAAAAGCAACAATCATAATTAAAGGTGAATTTGTATCAAATTAAATATTTATCGTCACATCAAAATAAGATAATGTGATAAATTTAAACAGAAAAAAACAGCATACAGTGTACAGAATGGACAGCTCAATCCCAGGCAGCTTTATCAATAAAATACTCGCGCTATAGTATAAATAGTAGATACCCTTTTTTGGAAAACTTATATTTAATAGTATTCTTGGATTTTTGCAAGAGCAATTTCCTAATATCAATAAGGAGATTTTGTAAAAGCGTATGCATTGTAAAACGGTTATGGTAACGTCTCCACCACGGGGTTTAGTTTCTAGTATTTCCCGAATGCACATCACTAATTTTAGTAAACTTCCATAATTTATAATCCTTTGGACATACATTAAATTTTCACAAACATATTGTGAAGACATACCTACTATTGTAGAGTTAATGTTGTTTTATTGTATAGTTAAGGTTGTTACACATATGCCGATACTATATTAGGGTTCCTAAGGTTTTGTTCCGAATGAAATGTTGATAAATGAAATAATATAAAAATGTCATACCTCTGTGACTAGATGCGCTCGTAGCGGTAAACATATGCTGATTGGTGCACTACTCGCTGCTAGGAATATCTTATAACAAAACTGGGTTCCTGTCGCTTATACAGCTTGTTGTTTTATTACCACATGAAATAGTTTCCACTTTTGCTACAAGAAAATCAAGTTTTAACGACTATCATATTCACTGTGTACTTTTTAATATTATAGTTATATTGGTTCCGTTATCAAAAAACCATTAGGTATTTTTACAGTCTATTAATTATTAGAATAAAAAAAAATATACGTACATATAAATTTACACTAAGAAATGATTATTTTTGTAGTTTCACTTGATTTAGGCGGTCTTTCTATTAAAACTAATAGCGTTATACCACTAAAGCTATTTAAGAAATGTGTAACTATTGCACATATAAATAATTATATTACAAACGTAGAATGTATCGCACCAACTAAAGTTATAAATAAAACTGGTTAAATTTCATAACATAATTAATTCTCAATGTTGATGGTCAGCCGATAAAACAAACTCCTTGTTATTTTACTTTTTTAATTTCGTAGCCACTTCCTTATTTATTTTATCATACAACCTGTAGTGAGAGGCGTGACGCCCGCTTTGAAGGTCTTTGCGAGCATTCATATTACCGGCGACAGTTGCGCCACTCGAATTGCCAAACCAACGCAACGTCCCTCCTCGGTCATTCACAAAATTTGTCGTATTTGCACGCATGAGTGCATCACAACATCCGTCACTTCCTTAAACATTTTATCCGGTGTGTACAGTGCGTATGTGGATTTACAGGTTACACCATACAGCTTATAAGGGCCGCAAATAACATGCTTCTTAGAATCACGAATGCCATATGAGAAAGAATATTATATATGTTTAATATTTACTACGGTTACTGCAATTAATTGTCTATTTTCATGATAGTTAAATATAAGTCTTAATTTTAGTATATTTATTTGCTGGCTTATATAAGATTGGCTCGAGAGACAACACGAGACCCGCTATCCTTTCCCCGTAGCATTTTGCTTTATCTTGTGAAAAATTGCAGTCACTCTATTCACATTAAATTGAATGCACATTAAGATACAGATAAGGATATAGAAATGGTTAGTTTCCGTATGCACGTTTTTAAATGAACCGGGCGAATTTACGCTGAATTTTAACCATCCTTAAGATTCCATAAAATTGCGTTGTATTCCAATTTCGAACTAACTTAAAACATAGGCGTTGTAAAGCAGCTTTATGATCTCGACATCTGGACATAAATAAAATTAAACGAGGTTTGAATTTTTGCTGCTAGATATATATTTGCGTCTTTATACACTTGCTTGACATGTTCATAAAAACTTAGTTTGCTATCCACGATTAACCCTAGGTCACGTAAATCGTTGACGCGCTCGAGCAGTGCACCTGCCAGTTCGTAAGTGGTTGTTATTGGTAAACAAGAACTCGTGAAGGTTATCATTTTACATTTGGAGGTCTTGAGGGACAGTTTATTTTGTATACTCTGCATCAATATCATTCTGCAGCACCTTACAATCTCAAATGTTAGCAATAGGTATAACCTGAGATCGTCAGCAAACATTAGACACACAAGCCCAGAAAGTACACTGGGTAGGTCTTGGATCATAATGAGTAACAGTGTGTGCCCTGACTTATTCTTTAAGTTTAAGAGAATAGAGGCGTTAGCGATTGTAGAAAGAGAAACGAAGCGAAATACTTGCATCGATTCGGCACTCGGTCGGAAATCTGAACTATTTAGATGACGATGGTGTTTAGAAACCGGTTATTTTGGATAATCGAACTGTATTGATTCGACTTTAGATATTATTATACAGATGAAAATAAAACTGTCGAATTGAGAACCTCCTCCTTTTTTAAAGTCGGTTATAAGCCATACTCATCATACTATAGAGGTCAAAAGTAATTACGAGCAAGTTGGTGGCAGATTCAACTTCCTTTAACCCTTGATTAATCTTTAATTAATGATATTTAATGACTGACTGCCTCGTTGTTCTCGCGTTTGGCTTGTGCGACTGCTGATCGTGAGGTCTTGGGTTCGATTCCCGGGTCGGACCACATGTTTGTATGAGCAACAAATATTTGTTTCGGAGTTTGCGTGTTTTCTATGTTTAATATGTTTGCATTTACAAAAAAATAGTATATTTGTATTTGTATCAGCTGTCTAGTACCCATAACACAAGCTCTACTTTGCTTGGGACTAGATGGCTTTGTGTGATAGATGTCCGAAATATTTATTTATTTATTTTTGTAAATCTTTTACAGGTATTTTTTTTAGAAAGGACATCCCATTAATAGATATTACGCGCGCGTCAGGCGGGCTAATTGTTCGCTTAATCGACGTGACGTTCCGATAATTGACGTTCTACTATAGGTACTATATAAGTGATAGTGGCATAACTGACGTGACCTGTTACAGCAGAAATGGTTGAACTCATCATCACATTAATTTATGTTAGCCGAAGAACCAATAACCGTTAGGGTAAGCGTGTTCTTGAATAAAGACTGCACTTAGAAATGTATTGTAGCTAATTATTTTCTTCGACTTAACACACCTGCACACACCTGATTGCGCAGCTAACCTTAGAACAGATCTGTTCGGTGCTTAGAACCGTCATAAAGTTTGGTTCGGACTTATATGTTTGTTCTTGTGGAATCTTGCAACTCTATTTTGAAACAGATTTTCTTCAACTGACTGTGGTGAAATTTTGCAGGCATATGTATATAGCCTAACAATGCAATATTATAATGACATGGAGTTGATCTGATGCTGAAGCTGGAAAGTGGCAATAGAAATTTCGTAATGAAACAACGTAACGCCATAGAGTTTGGAGTAGTTTTTATTTATTTATATCAACTACTCACTACATTCACAATTACCCAACACGTGTAGCGAGCCTTTATAACATTGGTGTTCCAAATATGGTAATTAATAATATAATAGGAATTCACAGTCGTCCGATCCAAACCAGACAAAGCCCGCACCAAGGCAACCAGACAACTGACAAGCACATATCCAAACACATTTAAATTATAAGTATTATATTATATTATTAGACCCAGACGCAGAACTATCGATAGTGCTTATCACAAAAAAGTTAGTCGCGGATGGGAATCGAACCCACGACCTGAGGCGCTCAGCAGTCAGACTAGAGCAAAAGGACCGTTAAAATGAAAAAAAATGAAAACATAAATAAAACTTGATTTGCCTTTACTAGTACTTTATGTTTTGATAGCCAAGGTTCAGACCCTCAGTGATGGAGTCGGAAGGTGATCTTAGGAACTCTGTAATGAAACGACGTGACACCATCGAGCTTGGACTCGTTTGATTCGTCTTGACGAGTACTTTATGTTTAGATGGTATCCAAGTTCTGATGAAGGAGCTTTAATGTGACCATAGTAAGTCCATAATAAAACCACACAACCCCATCAAATTGGACTCGTTTGATGATGAAACTTTAAGTGGACCATTATTGGATAAATTGTGTTTCATAGTTAGGCAACAATCATATTTTTTGTGTATGGTCACACTATGACGTTGTTACAAGATGGTGGTGATAGAGAAAACTGCGCTGCACTTTGTATATCTATAACGTGAGTTGTTTCCAATAAATATTAAACAATATATATACCACGACTTTCTTTAATCTCCGCCTGTCGACTGCACCTATAAATAAAAACCATAGGCAGTCCGAAATAAAATGACATATCTACATCGAATTTGGGCTTGTGTAGTAATTTAAAAGTTGAGTACTCGATTTTTTTATTTATTACTGCATGGTTGGTAAAAAATGCAAAAAACAAAAAAAAAGTGGCCGCTCTCTACTGTACCAAGTGTTGTGGTTGTACAAATCCCACATGGGACAGCACTAACTAAAAACCATTACGGTGTTTTATTGGAGGTACATGAGGGTGGTTTTTAGTTGGTAGGTGATCCACGGACCCAATACCCGAAGCATGAGAATAGGTATTATAGGGCGTAGAAAATTAACACATTGTATTTACCTAAGTGCACGAAATAGGTAGAGCTGGTGACTCAACTGTAATAAATGTAGAAGTAATGAATTCCTTTTAGAAATTTTATTTGCAAAACATACAGTATCTTATGGCTAATTAATTTCTAATTAAATGACTATATACCATAGGTACTGTTAATTATACTTCATTATAAAATATTTATATAAATTAAATTAATTTGATAATAAGTGCCCTAATTTACAAATAGGACAAGTTTTGCGATATTCTCATTACCTATCAATAGTATATATTACAGCAAGAAGCGTCATATTCATTCTGTTTGATTTTAAAAGAATTGTGCAGCGGACGAAATGGCGTACACTCGCAGTCTAGTTTTTTTATTGGTGTTGTCTTTGTTGGCGAATACCTTGTGTGTCCCGCTAAACGTTGCGCTTCGAAAGAGAAGAGATTCGTCGGAAGTTAATAAACTCACAGAAAACGTAAGTAAACAACATTTTTATATGTTCACTAGCTGTCCCGGCAAACGTCGTTTTGCCATAACTACTAATAAATTAAAAATTAATTAAAAGAACATTGTCCAGCGGACAAAATTGTGAATCTAAACCATTCCCAGATCCCCTTGAACACACACAAAAAATTTCATCAAAATCGGTCCAGTCGTTTGAGAGTAGTTCAGTGACATACACACTCACAGAAGAATTATATATATAAAGATTTACTTGTTATTAGGGTCTTTTTGCATGTAAACAAAATTATAAAAACTTCTTTTTTTTTAATTAACGAAAGTAAAATCTCTATAAGCTGTCAATTATTAATTATGGAACGACCAGTTCATGGATGGATCACACTGTGTTGTTCCATGTAGGATTTTAACCCTCAACATTCAACGCAAGTAGAAAGCGGCATGGCTACCACAATAACCACTAGACCAAAAGCGCAGTGGAACATTATTCACTTCATTATATTTTATATTCTACTCTCTTTTGTTTTTGAAGTCGCAGTTAAATACATCACAAACTGTTCCTTCTTTTTTTTTCGTAAACATTAAAGTGTTTATTTGTTGTGTGAGTAAACTTAACTGATAATTACACTTATAATTAGCTCAACGCATATTGTAATTACTTTCTTTTTGTGATGTTAATTAAGTGCATTATTTGCTTGTAGTTCATATTATATTAAAAAAAAAACAGACACAAACATTTATCAAAAACTAATAGACAAGAAATGCAGATAAGATGATGGGTTACAGTTTTTATTTATGGTTTGATTCCTACCCAGGACAAATATTGTGCCATGAACACGATTATTTGTCCTGTCTGTGTGAAGGTCCTGGGTGTAGTTTATTTATATGTATATATTTAGGAATGTATTAGAACGTTTATCAGCCTAGCAGTTTGGTTACTTAGTTTGGGATTGTATTTGAGATATCTGAAGTGAGATATTAATATTAAAAAGTAGCCGACGCGCTACCACCCGCTTTTCTTCGACTTAATTTACAAATACTACTATTATTTTTAACTTCCGTTTTTGTTCAATCATAATGAATTTTAATAATATTATATAGTAGGTACTAGCTGCCCCGGCAAACGTCGTTTTGCCATAATTTTTTTTTAAGTATGGGTGACCCTTACCATTTAGGGGGATGAAAAATAGATGTTGTTCGATTCTCAGACCTACTCAATATGTTCACAGAGTTTCATGAGAATCGGTCAAGCCGTTTCGGAGGAGTTTGGCAACTAAAACTTTGACACGAGAATTTTATATATTAGATAGAGAAAATAGTACCTACACTTATAACTATCCTGATGAAGTCCCATAGTCCTGATTATGTTTCCGATGAAATTAATCTCGCATTTATTATTACAGAAAGATACGTCAAACGATCCTTCACCGACTGACACAAAACCAAGTGCGACACATGATGAGGACGACGATGATGATGATTTTAATGACGAAAATTTCAAGCCCTCGACCACAAGCAGCGGTGGCGGCGGCGGCACTGGCAGCAACATATTCAGCCTAATTAATCTGGCATCTGCCTTCTTGCCGTCACTAAGTGGCGGGAATAACGTAAGAAACTAGTCTCCTATTATCTATTTTCAGTTGTTATTTATTAATTCAGGTACTAACACTTGTTGTCTGTCGTTTTCCCATGTATACTTCGTGAGTTTACTCCTTATATTACGATTTTCATATCAAGCCTGCGGTATGAAAATTTTTGAACGAACGAGTTACCTAGTTATGTTGTCAAAACTAACAATGCTAGAACGCTTAAGCGACTAGCAGCGTTTCCGAAACTAGCCGGACGGACGGATGTTTATACCAGACAGACAGATTAAGTATTTGAAAATGCTTTTCTGATGCGAGTGCCCTATACACTTTCATCTGCATGCAGAGTTTATCAAAAATTAAGTGACAAAAGAGACTTGAAATGTCAAACTAAACAGATTTGTGTTTGTCTATTTAAGTAGGTATATAAACACATATTTTTTTATTTTGTACAGGCGCAGAGTGCAGATGGTTCAACGTCGTCCCCTGCGTGGCCGTTATGGACTCTCAAGATGGACATAATACGAGCCCTGATGCGTTACGGGATGAATAAGATTGGTCTTGCATCTTCAGGATCTTCCAGTGGTTCCAATACTCAGACCTAGAATTTAAAGGTCCTAATACTGTCCATATTAATTGGATTGGATTGTCTCAGAGCACCTAAGTGCAAGTAATGAGTTCGTAGATTAAATTAGACACTGAAGATTGACATGATACGCGCCATGGTGCGTTTCGGGATGCGCATCCTTGGCCTAGCATCTTCAGGAATAACCAGTGCTTCCCATAATACTAACACTTAGTATTTAAAGATCCCAACACTGTCAATATTGGATTGTCTTAGAGCATCTAATTTATAGTAATAAGTTGGTAGGTAACATTAGACGCTGAATGTGAACATAACATAAGCCGTGCCGTCATTTCGTCAAGAACATTAGCATTACATTTTCAGAATTAACCAGCAATTCCCTTCCTACTAAGACTTAATATTTAAAAAAATCAACTGATATCCGAATACTGTCAACATGAGACTAACTCAGAATACCTGTTGTAGTAATTAATTGGTTGGCAACACTGGATGCTCAAGGTGGATATGTTGCAGGTTTATTGTCTTAACCGTGATATTACAATTTTACCATCACATTGACCGGTGGTTTCCTACTACTCAGGCTTAGCATTTAAAAATCCCAATACTGTCAACATGAGATTAACTCAAGAGTACCTAAGCCTGAGTAATGAGTTGGTAGGTAGCATTGGATGCCATTAATGTGTAAAAATGTCATATAATAAACTCTCTTTTGTATGAATTTTAGTTGTTTTTGTTTTACCAAGCATATCTGTCAGTCTCGTCAGCTTAGCGATTCAGTCGCCTACAAAATGGTTAAATAATATAATTTTCTGAAGAAAATTCTAGAAGGGGCTCGTCATTCGGTTTGGCCGGTTTTACCCGTTATCGCGGTGATCTAATCGACCTATCACCATAATATCAGGCTTATTGATAACAATAGGCACAGGTCTACTGTTATCAAAAAGCCTGATATTGTCGAGTAGTGCTACGTTATATTAAGATTCAGGTTATATAAGGTAGCACGACCATTCTCGCAAACTGGATCGGGTATAAGAATTTCGACTTTAAATAAAACTTTGCATTAGGGATAACTGTGGTCCTGTGTAAGCATATTGGTCATAGAATATTTTATGGCTCTATAACTCAATGAGTTTAAGTATTTTCAGTGTGTTAATATAGGTAGTCTGTGAACGCGTGCATCTGGACCTGGACTGAGGGCCCATTTTTTAGCAGTAGTAGTTTAGTAGTAGCAAATTAACCGCTTACTCGCTTAAAGAATCTCAAGATTGGATTCGCCACTTCACGAAATTGTAATTTTTCACAATTTGTTTGCTTAGAGAACCTTCTCAAAATTTGTTATCAGCTCTTGGACCAAAGGTGTAACCATCTAGCAACGATAAATTAACCTTTTAATTTCAATTGACCTATATTCAAGTTTCTTTAAACCGGATATATACTGATTTATCATTACGAGGCGCCGGTTGGATATATCATAACGAGGCTCCGGGCGGATAGCCACGAGGAGGTCCTTTCCTTTATGAAATTCATTTAAACCGTTTTATTACTGTTTGAGGATAAAAGCATAAGCCAACGTCAGTAGACATTGGAAGCCTGTAAAAGAGGTAGGCAAGAACCTCGTTGCAGACCAAGTGAGCGAGGCCTTTGCATGAATGAGGCCCATGCAGGAGTGCTACTCTACAAATAAAACCATCAAAAGTGTTTGCATATTTTATTATTATAATATTATTTGTATGTTAATAGAAAAATCTTCGACATGCTGACACTTAACAAGGCTAGAAATATTGAAATGGTCGAGTACACACGCGGCGTATATCCACCGATTATATCGAACCAACTCTGATACACTCATAGGAACATTTGCACCTTAACCTATGCACATAACAATAGATCTACACGGTCTACGATAAGCCCACGGATCGTACACTAAAAGCTGTTATTTTGCCATAAGGTCTTGTGTCGTTAGCACACGGAACACGGCATTACCAATAATAAATAAATATTTCGGATATCTGACACACAACGCCATCTAGTTTGAAACTTAGCTGAGCTTGTAATGTGACAGCTGGATTGACTGATACTGATAGAATACTTATACATGTAAACTATTATTTGTTTGTAAATACATACATATTATAAATAGAAATAATATTTGGAGATCATACAAACATTTGGTTTGACCCGGAATCGAACCCAAGATCTCCAACAGTTGCATACGCTACGCAGAGGCAGTCAAAATCAAAATACCACTTTGTATGACACAAATTGTTGTTCCGACTTTGATTGTTCTCTGTGTACGTTTCATAAATGTTTGTTAAATCACTCGCCACACTAGAATATATTCCTAGTGATTTTTTTTAAGAAAAAATAAACCGCTCATAGACATACAACACAATACAACAATAGAAGGCACAAGTCCAATACCGTCTTTTGAGCCCGACCAAAAATAAAGAAGAAGGGAGCTTTGGAGCTGAAGCCTCCTTGCTATGGAGATGCCCATGTTCAGTAGGGTCTTTAAAGGCTGTTGCTGATGAGCTTTGGGTCTTCGGGAATCTCGCTAACTCTGTAAAAAGCAACACAAGTATGTATTGCTTAGCACTACAATTATGTAATTGTTGATAAATCAAATGATGGATCTAATTTCAAGATATGGGTCTCCTGAGATTTTTTTTTATTATTACAATCTCAGAGGATCTATTGGTCAGATCCATCATGTATCTAATTTTTACTTTTCATTACATACTGATTTCAAGATGTGAAAAATTATTAATTGATTTATGAAATACACCTATTTTTAATTTTAATTAATTTTTTTAGTTCATTACTTATATGCATTTCTTTATGGTAAATTAAATAACAGATTTAGTCTATTGTATATCTTCTTATGTAAAACATAAAGGTTGTATGTTAACGCAATGCAATTTTTATTAGCTGATCAAAGAAATATGCACAGAGCCTGAGGCTCAGTGCATAACTGCATATATCTATTTAATAGTTTAAAACAAGCAAATCTTTTAATATATATACATACATATCTCGGAAACGTCGAAAAAAAAATTGTATGCAGGTGATTTCGGGTGCGATAAATTGATCTAGCTAGAATTCATTTCTTGGAAATTCACAAAAAAAAATACAATCCAGGTCATCCAGGTACACATCCACATATAATTGGGGTACGCGTCTAATAAAGCCGTGTCCACAACGATATGAATAATTTCGTCAACGAAACCTATATTTAAATACCAATCCTGAGTGGATAACAATATTTTAGTGTACGCTCCGTGGATAAGCCTATTATTACTACCATAGCTAGCGGGTAAAACATTGCATTTTTTGTAGACATAAAAGTTTAATCATTTCAAACCATTGTATGATATAAAAATGCCATGTAATATGTTTTAAACAGAAGGTTCCATTTTGCGCTGATGAAAAGAATTTGTCAACATATAAAGGACCAAAACTGTCTTTTCTAATTTATCTGACATGTTTTTTGATTACTTGTAGAATATTAGTTTTGCTTGAGAAGTAAACTTAAAGATATTTATAGATAAAAGAAAAAATAAATTGCATCAAAAGCAAGTTAAAAACATATATTCTGTTAGTCAGACAATATAAACAAGTATTCCTTAACAATCGCCCGTTTCAAAAACTTGAATTTTACCACAAATGTGTTATATTAGTTAATGGAATATTTGTTAATGAGACCGCAAAAACGCGTAAGAGCAATTTTAATTCATCGCGTTTACAAAATTTGCTTTGAATATGGTATATTTATTCCGATTCAGGAATTTATTTCATTGGATAGTAAATATATATCCAATTACCCAAGAAAATCAATTATTCCTTCCTTCTGTTATGGTCTAAGATTCGACCCTAGATCGACCTTCACCGAGCTGATAATAGAATAAAACCTATTTTATAATTAATTTAGTATATTAGAAAATATATTAAAAATGGGTTGACTAAAAAATCCTGGACAAAATATTTTTAGTAAAAAAAAAATTAATAAAAATTATATATGGTTTATAATAAAACTAAAAAACTAAAACTAAAATATATAAATATTTTAATAAATATTTTATAAATATTTATTTTTAAATATTTTTTATATATATTTATTAGCTTTACTATAAAAAAAATAACTAAAAGTATTTTATCCAGGATTGTTTTAGACATCCTATTTTTAATATATTTTCTAACATACGAAAATAATTATAAAGTTTTATTCTATTATCAGCTCGGTCAAGATCGATCTAGGGCCAGATCTTCTACTGTTTCTCAATAATGAAATATTGATAAACGGCTGACTTGACTTTTTCTGATAGAAATATTCATTACAAATGCAGACAATACAGCATGGTGACCCACATTACGGCGGCCTATAAATTGCTCTAACGCGTTGTTGTAACCTAATTGTTAAGACTCCCGTATTGGAACCCAGTCATATATTTAAGTGGATATTCCATTCACTATGTCAAGAAAAAAAAACCAGCGAGCCTTACAGCGTCATGTGTAACATCTCATAGAACATCTAAATGCGAACTTTCACGATACGTGCCTTTAGTCAAATTAAATAGACTTCCTGTTACACACTTCCGTTTCTTTTTACAAAATTACTACCACAGTATCCAGGAAGACGATAAGAAAGATGTAACATATTAATAACCATTTTTAGCAAGGTTTGTCAGGTGATTTCGTAAAAATACATGCATACACAAAATGCTGTGTTTCCAGCCCGTGCCTTGGAGAACACGTTAAGCTGTCGGTTCCGGATGTCATAAACATCTATGGCAAGTTGTTATAGGGAAGTCAGTGCCCTCCAATATACTGACAACTAGTTCGACCCTCCAATTCAGTTCACCCTCAGGGTTGCGGAGGTCCGATGCCAGTCGCTCCGAAGAAAATCTGATAATCATGTAAATCAGGTTGAACTAGTAGCCGACTCCAAAAAATCTTGGAAATAATAAAGGCTAAGAAGACATACATACGTACATAAAATCATGACCGTTATATAATATGACAATTCGTGTTATAAAATGTACAGATTGAAGTTTTGAATTAGTCTAGAAAATTCGATTTGAATCTAAAATCTCGATTTAAATTGATTTTATTGTTTAATTTTTTTTTAATCTCATTGCTGCATTTTTTAATAAGTCATCCATTTTAATTTTATATAATCAAAAGCTACAAGACAATACCGCTCAACAAATTTAAATTAATTTCGGTATAGAGATAGATTAAACTCTGAAGGACATAGGCTACGGGCAGAGCCGCGGGCAAAAGGCAAAAAAATATTTAATCCTCAGAATTGAAAACATGCTTTTTCTGAAGTCGTTTTAGAAAAAATATTTTCGTATATTGTCATACCGTAAAGGTTTTATGCATTAGTTTTATTTCATTCCGCTCTTATTTATGTGTTCTTAATTTTTGGCCCTGCACTGTATGTGCCGTGTATAATAATTAATCATTAACGTTCCATACCATTGTTCTGTACGCACTATGAAGAAACCATGACAAATCCTTACACAAAACCATTAAAATATATAATAAATAAAAAAACAACAATAAAACCGTTGTTTTAGTGCTTTTTTGTCGTTTTCTCTTTTCCAAGTAAATTTTATTAAATAACAATATTATAGTTTTAGATTTATGTAACTAAAGGCGATAAAATGAGAAAAATAAAAGCAGTCGCAAGTCGTAAAGAACTATTAAATAGTTAATTTTACATAATAGACAGACAAATAACTCGAATGTTACCGTGCTTTTGTAACTGGCTTCTTTAATATCTATGAGTAACCCAAAGGTTCAACCCTATTACGAAAAGGCAAAATTTTAGAAGAAAAAAAATGTTAATTTTAATAATACTGTAAAAATACTTGCCGAACGTAAATAATATTTAATACCTTGCCAAATTCAAATACCAAAATCACAGTCTTATATATAAATTAATTCCAGTGACAATACGCGCGCAACACAAACTATATATAACCTCTATTTATAGTTCTGTGAAATAAACTATTTACATTTACGATCTGAATATCTTACATACACTTGTTGCATGATTCAAAATAAAATATTCAAAGTTAATGCTTACACTAATGTAACAACGTTAATAAAATTGTTACAATAAATTGCACTTATTTATTATCACTTACATTTAATAATGTAGATTTTCTTTAAATTATCTGATAAAAAAAATATAATTGATTTCTACTGCCAAGGTCCAGAATTATGTATGTTACTACATATAAGTATGTACGCGTCCACTTGGAACATATTTATGTATGGTAACATCAAAAAATGTTAACGATTTCAGCCATGAACTGCCACATGTGTTCCACAATAAATAGCCGCGTATATAAAACCTGAGTTTTACAACTTAAAAAAATCATCTAAATTGTCTATGATAACGTAGTTAGTTACAATAAATTATTTTACAGTCCTCGTCAATATTTTTTGTTAAACTGTCATTGTTTTAATTTTTTTCATTTTTACTAAATGTCAATAATTTGGCAATCAAGTATGACGTCATAACCAATCAGGTTGACGTTTAATAAAAAGGAACTGATTTGACAGTCGACTACCGTTATTCAGATATTTTTTCTTAGAATACTATGAAAAAAAGTTATTTCTCTTTCAAAGTTTTTAAATTGAGAATCTGACATATCCCGAATTAAGTGTTACCACACTGACACTACTACTCATGTACTACTGTGTTAATGTGACTCCATTAAACTTAATACTAATAATTTATAATAATATTTTGCGGTAAAACTGTACTTGCGATTGAACAAAGCATAAAAATATGTTTTAAGTACAAAGCTTTATCAGGCTAGATACTTTTTATTACCAACCTGTGTTGTGTTGCAAATTTATCATTTAGGTTAAAAATGTATTTATTTCCTATATAACTACTATTTTAAATACTGCCAACTAGGATTGATTGAAAGTGGGTATTTTGAGTATTAGAACTATTTTGTACATAAAAAAAATCAAAGCTGGACTTCTACGCTGTTAGTCAGAGGTGTCATGTCATTTTTAACCTCGAGATTCTGCAAATTTCTATCAGCTTTCACTTTCAATACATAACCGAAAGACCCAATTAGGTCACTAACTTTTTTATTCTATTATTTTTTTTACGCACAGCGTATGCCAGTTATGTTACTAACTTGTGTTTATTTAGTGACCTATCAAAAACCAAAATATAAGGAACCCATAACTTCCAGCAATAGCCAATTCAATCTAAACCCTTATACATGGGTATAAATAATAATAATTATCTTTTTCTTACCATTGTTTTCCTATTTTTTCTTAATACTACTTTCCTTTCACAATAATTTTTCAAAATACTTTTTCTAATCCCTAAAGAGTTCGGATATTCCTAAAAGGCTTGTTGGCTCAAATTTTAAGCATTTTAAATGCCTTCGAAGGCATAATCCACAGAATGGCAATAAAAAGTATCCAGTGCGAACGTGCCCTTAAAATTGACTTATCTAGTTGGCCCTAAGTTATATTGAAAATACAACAATGTCCACATATGTCGTACAAGTATTTGACACTATATGACCGACTGCGCCAGCTCAGCACTACGTACATTACTCATTGGAATAAACTCTGCACTTTGAGTTTGGGCAAATATTGCGGCGTCTGCTTTGTGATTTTAACCTGAAATTATAATAACATAAATCCGTTATTCGTATAGAAAAGATAAGTATATTTAATCTAGTTCCTAATGCAACTTAGCTTATGTATTACTATCTTTACACATTATAATAATTAAATTAAAAGTTTAATAAACCCGCTCCGTGGCATCAGGTGGAATTTATCAATTAATTGTCATTTAACTATTATACTGGCACGCGTGAATCACTTAATCGGATCCCAAAAATGCCTTACATCATTTTGGAAAAGAGCTGATATTCTTACACTGCTAGACTGATATTAACCAAAAATATCTAAAAACCGCAAGGAAACAGGCTTCCAAATGAAAAAAACAGCATCGGAATAGGTCCATCCGTTTGAGAGCTACGATGCCACAAACAGACATCGATGTCAAACTTATAACAACCCTCTTTTTGCGTAGGGGGTTGAAAATGAAGTTGCTTCAGCTGTCTGCTCGATTAGACCTTTTAAATTTCTCAACGGACTTCAATGCAGTTTTCAGTAAAAGATAGAGCAATTCAAGAGGAAGTATTATATATTTAATACATGCATATTATAGTAGAGAAAATCCGAGAATTTCAACGACTTCGGGGGCGGGTCAATATTATATAAATTATTAAGGAGCTATGGGGGAACAATTGAACATACATACATACATACATACATAGATACATAGCCTGTCAAAATCATAACCCTCCTTTGGCTTTGCCGTAGTCGGGTAAAAATGATTGATGATGATATTTATTAGAATATCTGTCTAATTTATCTACTTGCCTCGTGAAATTCTGCATTTTCTTTTATTTCCAAAGGATCCTTCAACATCTGAAACATTAAATTACACTATGTAATCGTTATTCGAGAACTTGTTAACAATTAGATGTATGGAGAAGTAAAGCATGCCATCACATGTCGATTGAGAGAAAATTACTAACTTTCGGTACATTGATGGTATAGTGACGTTGTAGTAAATATAATAATAATAAATATTTCGGACATCTAACACACAACGCCATCTAGTGCCAATTAAGTGGTAATTTAAGTACTAACATAATTTTGTTTGGTAAGTTTTTGGCTATTTAATACGAAAAATACAAAAATTAAAATAAATTATTTTATCAGAATTAAATTAGTTTTGTTTGTGACTGAAATGACAATCATGTTTTTCCACATCTCATACACATGGCTATCTGATTCAAAACTAGATAGAGTTTGTTTTATGGCCGATAAACATTAATGGCCGATAAGGGTCTGTTCACACTGACCGGCTCGTTTACGCTTGCAGCAATCGTAGCACGCAATCGGAGCCGGTCGGCTTCTCTTATAATTTCACAGGGAGCGCGTTCAAGCATTCTTAATAACAAAAGAAGCGCACATGCAAAAATAAATCTTACTACGATTATACAAAACCCTGTTTCCAACGTGATAAGAATGTGTTCTCCTCTCCGAGCCTGTGTGAACGGACCCTAAACATTCTTATGCCTTTCTAAACACATACATATCATAGATAAATTACACCCAGAAACCGAACAAGTGCTTGTGCTCATCATACAAACATAAGTCTTGAGTGGGAATCGAACCCGCGACTTCTGAATTAGCCGTTACAATCGTTAACCGCTAAACCAAAAGGCCCGTCAATCATGCTTAATCACACATTTGAATTATTTTCGATGGGATTCGGACACACGACTATTAGGTCATTCTGCCAACAGTCAGCCAAGTGTCGTATGTGTAAGGTCTCCTATATACCATGACAGTGGCCTGGCGGGCGGGAAATGAAACCACGACTTTCGGTTTAGCAGTCAGGATCACTAATCACTAGAACAAAATGCCCGTCAATGACTCGTCACAATCAAGCTTATCACACATTTTGTTTCTTCAACATGGGGATCGTAGGCCCGTACGACCTTTGGCTGAGCAGCCACTGAATCAACTGGATCGTCTAACCGAAGTGTCGTGTGTAAGTGGTGGGTATTATCCAGTATGAAATTACAAGGGCCTGAATGTGATAAGGTTTCAGCGCATTAGTAAAGAGCGGGTCTTATAGTTAGATTATGAGAGATGTTGTGTGGGGGTTGTGCGGGGGATGTGTGGGTGAGGTGTGGGGGATGTGTGGGGGATGTGTGGGGGATGTGTGGGGGATGTATGGGGGTTGTGTAGGGGGTTGTGTGGAGGTTTGTGTGAGGGGTTGTTTGGGGGGTTGTGTGGGTGTTTGTGTGGGCGCTTATGTGAGAGGGTTGTGTGGGTACCTTGGGGGGCCGGCCCCGGCGCGGCGGGTGGTGCGCGTGCGCGTGCGCCATGACGCGCAGCTGGTGCTGGCGCAGCAGGTGCTCCGTGTGCTCGCGCGCAGAGCCGAGCCGCGCGCCGCACGACGAGAACACGCACGTGTACGTTCCGCCTGTACACGTACACGCACACGCTACTCAATGTCTCATCACTCTCGATAAACTTTATATTATTTTAATTAAACTTTATTCTGTAGTACATTGAAATGATATTAAAAAACTGTAACTAATATGTTAATTGTAATGTGAACCATTACAATCTGCATTTTACTTAAAACAACAGTTTGTAACTTAAATTCTTTCTCGGTTTAATAAAGTAATTCAATTAAAAAATAATAATTTAAAAACGTAAATAGCTGTGAAACTGTTTTACTTGAATTATTTAACTAACTGCCCTTTTAAGTTATTTTACTGTTTCTCTTGAAATTACCGGGGCCCTAGCCAAGTTGCAAGCGTTTGTCTTTATGCAATCGTTAACGCCTAAATTCTCGTGTGTCATTGGCTGAAACTTTATTTAAGATTACTTGATCTAAGATTAGCCCATGACACACAGAATTTAGGCGTTAACGAATGCAGAAAGACAAACGCTTGCAACTTGGCTAGGGCCCCGGTAATTTCAATGAGTTTCACAATTTCATGAAGACAAGTCTTTCTTTTTCGTTTTGTACTTATATTTTGCCTGTCTAATTTTATTATTCTTTTATATAATAATTTATTAGCGTAAGCCCATTTGGGATTATAACCTCGACAGTGTCGTTCTATGATTCAAAACAAAAAATGAGAGTATGACTAGATAATAATAATGATAGCAGGTTACAAAAAGGTACTATGCAACTCAAATAAGAATAGGAACTACAATGACCTCTAACTGTCAAATGTCCCTCGAAAAGTATGGTAGCAGTGATGATGATGATGATGATGATGATGACGACGATGTCTACAGTGTTGCCGAGATAAGTCGAATGGAGAATAGATTCTGATCAATTTTATCATAAATACAGGTAACAATACCTAATTATATTTTAAACAACAGTATGTGGAATAAATATTAAAACCTACATTAATCCATGTTATATTTTATTGGGAAATGTAACAGTGATGACGATGGGAATGACGACGACAGTGACCACTCAGTCAGCCATGCAGAGATGAGCGAAATTGAAGAGCTCAATTCTGATTAAAAAGTATTAGTTCATGATCCGTAATTAAATTAGATTTGAAAATGTCTTGTTTTGCTGACCCTACCCAATTGATTTCAATTGACAGCTATGACGTCACAACATGACCGAAAAGTCGATCCTATTTTTATTCGTGTCGCACTGTACCCTGTGTTACTAGGTATACGTACTGTTCTCGTCGCGTTGTTCGGGCGGTGAGGCGGGCGAGGCGGGCAGAGGCAGGTGCGCCTGAGCCACGTGGCGCTGCAGGTGTCGCTCGGACGAGAAGCTCCGCGAGCACTCCGCACACACGTGACGCCACGACATCGCGCGCCCGGGGACATCCGAGTGCACTTCTCTTCTGAATTATAATTCTATTTTAGACATCTAACACACAACGCCATCTAGTCCCAAACTAAGCATAGCTTGTACTACGGGTACCAATCACCTGATATAAATACATATATATATACTGCTTTTGTAAATACATACACATTATACATAGAAAACACCCAAACTCCGAAACAAATATTAGCAGATAATACTAACATTTGATCCGACCCAGGAATCGAACCCGAGACCTCAAGCACAGCAGTCGGTTACGTGACCACGGCGCCACCGAGGCAGTCATGATACACGCACATTCAATATTACGTAAAATATATGGCGTTATATATCTAATACACAAGATAGCTAGATATTTTTTAAGTTATTTTGATATTATATTATGCGTTGGTAACAAAAAAAGTAACAAAATTATATGTTTAGGTATTTAAAATCTGTAGAAGTCCTAATAACTGCGATAAAACGCTATAGACTACAGGCCCGTGCTGAAAAAATTATGGGTCATTTGAACCACCAGGTGACCTATTTACAACGATATAAGAGCATATAATAATAAGATTTAGCACTATGCCGTCACTTGTAAGCTGTCCAACTGAGTGCAGGTGAGAGTTCGAAAGTACAGGTAGAGTGAGTACATTTTGGTCACATATTTTTGTACGGCATTCTTACCACCGATAGATCCATGAAAAATAGTGAGTCAGTACGTCAGACGGCATAGTGATAAATCTTATTATTATATGCTCTTATATCGTTGTAAATAGGTCACCTGGTGGTTCAAATGACCCATAATTTTGTCAGCACGGGCCTGTAGTCTACTATGTGTTTAATGAATATACAGAAGCGGTAAGAGGTGAAATTCGGCGCAGGCGCACTAATAAAACCATACGTAACACTTTAACACAAAATAGGTGACGAAATCAGATTCCTGATTACACAGGCACAATGTGCGTTACAGTCCTTAAAATATAGCTTGATCTCTGTGAAAAATGGCTGTTACGAAACCAAAGAAGTTATATTTTTATTAGCATTGTGAGTGCTGGCAATGCAGCATGGTGACCGACACTATAGCGGCCTATTGAGATTCTTTTTCACGACGCGTTCTAAGAACCCGGGATCATATAGACAAGTAACTTTGTACAGGCGAATAAAAAAATGTATTACATATTACATATATATTCATTCTTTACGAACCAGTTCTATCACAAATCAAGTGCAATACAACTTACATTTAAAAATACACTCGTAAAATGTACCTTGTAACTTCTAAAATGACACTAGAGATAACTGTCACAGAGATCAAGCTAGATTTGGAGGACTATAGTTTTGATGACATGACATGTCACGTTTTACCTGTGTTTATACATATGGTTGCGTTGTTGGAACTGCTCGCCGCACACGGTGCAGTCGTACGTGGACTCGACGGGGCGCCCGTTCAAGTGACGCTTACGATGTTGGTTCAGATTCGTTACCTACCCAATATTATAAATAGTTAGCAGTAAAAAACGATTTCGAACATATTTTGCAAACCATCTAATGCCAGCGCCTCTATGGCTAATGGATTACGATTTCAGTCCAAGTTTGGGTACGAATCGAATAGCCAATTATTGTATCCAAGGTAAGCGGCCACACATTCGCTGCAATACGTTTTGGCAAACACACTAGCCAAGAGCATTGGAAAGTTGGTTAAAATTAAATCACTATGTTCTATGGTAGAACAAGTACCTTCTAGAGAATACGCAAAACTGAAAGTCTTACTCCTCATTAAAAAATGTGTAAATGGATACAAGTCAAAGTGATCACACTTTGCTTGTTCTGGCTGTAAAAGCATTGGGGCTCTAAAACCTCTTAAAACTGATGACATAATTCCAAAGACATTTTCACTACAACTCGGTCACCTGATAACCTCTGGTTTTGCTACCATGCGGCGGATTACCAGGCAATGGTTTCGTTATCCTTCTACTTAGAGGCATTATGAGCGAGAAATACAAAGGGGCACTCAGTCGTACGAGGAAGCAAACATCTATCGCGAGGGAATTTTTTGCCAGCCTGTATTTTTTCCTTTAAAATACTGACAGGATTAGACAAGTGCTGATAAATGTCGCATGTCCAACGTGCACATCGGTAGAGCGCAAAATACTTCAAGTTATGTGTGGATCGAGAAGCGACGTTTACCCCCTTCACTCTCCTCGCCTTTGATGGCGGGTTGATATTGGCTATTGGACGCGATGTTCCGTTTGTGATCAATACCTGTCCAAATCCGATCTACACATTGGTGTATTGGATCCAAGACTATAAGTTGTAGCCAATATACCCAATGTGAGGCGGCGGCATAAGACTTTTTTGTTATTCAGACGACTCCCACACTAGGAATATTCCTGTGTCGCAGGGGATTTTACAAACATATATGAAACGGACATAAAGAACCCACGGACTCAGAACAGCAACTTTTGGTTCACACAAAGCTTTGTCCCATGTGGGATTTGAACCCACGACACTTCGTGCAGTATAATGGGGCGAGGCGAGCGCTTAAACCAGTACATCAATTTATAGCATTAGGAAACATTGTAAAAAGGTTATTTCACATTGATAATAATAAAGAACATCTATGTATACATCTATATACAGAAAAGGCAAATACCTGTGCATACGCCTTATTACAGCCAGGTTCTGGGCAAACAAACGGCCGTTCTCCAGTGTGAAGACGAACGTGGTTATTTAGGTTTGTGACCTGAGAACAAACCATGATTTAAAACTATAAAACAGTTTTTTTTATAAACGTACTAGCTGTTCCCCGCGGCTCCGCCCGTGTGTATGTCGCTTATCGCGGCAAATAGTAGCCTATGTGTTATTCTGATGTATCTATACTTATAAAATAACATGTCCTGACTGACTGATTCATCATCGCCGAGTGTAAACTACTATAGCGATGTAATTTGGTGATTAGGATCGTTTCATTGAGTAGACACCCACTAAGAAAGAAATTCTGGAATTTCTACACCTAAGGGGGTGAAATAGGGGTCGAAAGTTTGTATGGAAGTCTGTCATTTTTTAAGTTAGAAATCTGAAACTTTTGGGTTACTGATTAAAAATGAGTAAACACGTATTTAAGCGTTTCTGGATATTCAACCCCTAAGGGGGCGAAATAGGGGCTGAAAGTTTGTATAGAGGTTCGTAATTTTTTAAGTTAGAAACATGAAACTTTATTTTTGGGCCACTGATTAAAAATGAGTAGATACATATTTAAGCGATTCTGGATAACTTACCTAGGGGTGAAATAGGGGTTGACATTTTGTATATAGATTAGTCTGAAAGTCAGTCATTTTTGAAGTTCGAAACAAGAAACTTTGTTTTTGGGCTACTGATTAAAAATGAGTAGATACGTATTTAAGCGTTTCTGGATATTGTACCCCTAAGGGAATGAAATAGGGGTTGAAAATTTGTATGGAAATTATTCATTTTTAAGTATGAAACATGAAACTTTAATCATGTGCTACTGATTAAAAAAGAGTAGAGACATATGTATGCGTTTCTGGATATACTACCCCTGTGGAATAGGGGTTGAAAGTTTGTATGGAAGTCCGTTATTTTTTTTAATTCTGCCAAACGTTTATACTCCGGGTTGTTATTAAGAATAGGGTAGACAACTGTATCGTAAATAAATACCGATGTTTTCTTCATTAAAACGAATATTACAAAACATTTCGGAATATATAATTAACACAGCTTTTCATTTCTATTACAAATTTTAATCAAATAAACATTGTAATATATTGCTCAATTGAGTAGTTTAAAACAGTGACGTCACAAGTTTGTATTTAGTATATTTTTCATACAAAGTTATCGTTTTGACAGATGATAAAAATTAGCTAATTTGACTTATGTGTCATCTACCCTATTTCTTGTAAGAAAAACCAACAACACTTTTGGCCCGACTCTGAAATCGAAACCGAGGTCTCTTGATCAGCAGTCCGAGAATCGCTAGACCAACGAGGCAGTCAAAATATTTATTTATATAAATTAAAAAAAAATACAACTTCTGCTCATTATAAAAATTATAAAAAACGTACTTGTGTAAAAGCTTTGCCACATTCAGAGCACTTGAATGGTCGTTCATTAGTATGGATGCGGAGATGCGCCCTCAAGTTGTTGGATTGAGAGAATGCTGTAACAATGTACATTATCTTGATTAAAACAAAATCTTTAATAAAGTTTAATAATATTGGGATTGGGACCAAATGGAAAATGATAAACGTCGCTCTTGGACATCCTTAACTCCAGTCATATTAGCGCATGACGGGTCTTGAAAGAAGTATTCTTCTTTTAAGTTTGAAAGTCTACCGAAAATACTGTAGGCGCCTACGTGTTACAGAGACTGGTTGCGTGAAGAAAAATCTCTGAGAGAACAGTGTTTGAGTTTCATCTTTAATTATATTTATTTCCTGTTTCAGTTGTTTACAATGTTGTTTATTTATTTAATTTAAAAACCACGATCAATCTGTAATGAATATCTAACAGCAAAATCAAAAAGCATGTGCTTATTCTACAAATAAATTAGAGCGCGTTTATTGGCTAAATTAAATAACGCGCTCATCCATAACATTAAATAGAGCGCGCTTATTGGCTAAATTAAATAACGCGCGCTTATCCATCGAATTAAAAAGCGCGCGCTTATCCATCAAATTAAATAGCGCGCCCTTATCCATTAAATCAAATAACGCGCTTATCCATCAAATTAAATAGCGCGCGCTTATCCATTTAATTAAAAAGCGCGGGCTTATCAGTTAAATCAAATAACGCATATTACACAATTCCGTCCCTATTCCCAAAATCTCTCTCATATATTGCAATTAAAATTATATTATGAAAATCTCATACCTACGGTTAATTTAATACAAAATTATTGCTACAAACCTTTATTGCAGTAGGTGCAAACAAAGCGTCTCTCTGCACGATGGTTGCGCAAGTGGTTCTGCAATTGTATATTTTTTTGAAAATACTTGTGACAAATCCCACAATACAATGATGGGTCTGCCTCCTGCAATTCAAATAACTTGAAGTACTCTTACATATTTCCACCCCCATGGAGTAGAAATATGAGGTCAGCTTAAGAACTTGCTACACTAATGTGGGTAGTTAACAATATTTTGGATAATTATCACTGTACTAGTGTTAACCACAAGTTAATGTCGATCTTTTTATTTGAAAATCTCAGCAATACTTAGAGTACTGTTGTTTTTTTAAGTCTTTGGGTGGAGTAATGTGATCAATCATAAATGTTTTCGATAATCTGATACAGAATGCCATCTAGTTTTAAAAAAAAAACTAAGCATAGCTTGTACTATGAAAGCTAGAATGACTGATACTTATATATTTTACATATAAAAACTCAAAACTCGGTTACAAATATTTGCAGATAATATAAAACATTTTGTCTGACCTGGGAATCAGACTGGAGACCAATGTCCTACCGAGTATTAGTAATAATTTCATTCACAGACTTTCTAAAGTACTGAGTTCTAAAGTATGAGAGGTTTCAATGATACAGTACTCTAAGGGCCAGGTCCACAATAGTTCCTGATGAAGTTTCAGTTAGTTTCTGCCATATAAGACTATTTAACAGATTAAAATAACTTCATATGTCACTATCCAAAAATGCTGATACCGAAATCTGTACCTACTTATACAACAGATAAAAGGACATTAGTCTCTCAGAAAATAATAATTATGTACACACACACAAAGTACTTCAATTATACCCTTGTACTATTCCAAATTTCATCAGGAACAACAGTGAGAGAAAAGTGGCTGAAGTATAAACAATAGTAATAATACCTCCTCACTGTTGGTGCTAGAAGCATGTGGTTGGTCAGTGCCATTTTCTCCTATGGTCACTTCAGGCACAAGCGGTTGACACTTAAAACATGCGTAAATGCCATCTTTTCCTGTCTCAAATAGTTGCTGAAAACAAACGTTAGATAGATATTATTATTAATCTTTTGTATGAAAATTTATTTGCTGTTTGGTGGTTTTACTAAAACTTGGGAATGGCTGGACTGATCTAGCTAATTTTGGTCTTGAAATATTTGTGGAAGTCCAGGGAGATTTAAAAAGTGTAAAAAAAAGACACTAATTTCACAGATACAAAGTTACAAGCACAGCTAGTTTATATTAAACTAGCTGAACACCGCGGTATTACCCGCGGGTATTGTCGTACCGCGAGTAACGCCGCGGGACAAAGTTAGTCTAAAAAGGTAGCCTAAGTTACTCCCTGGATCATCAGCTACCTGCCAGTGAAAGTCCCGTCAAAATAGGTCCAGCTGTTCCAGAGATTACTCGGAACAAACAGACAGACAGACAGACACACAGACAGACAAAAAAAATTTTAACTACATTTTTGGTATATGTACCATGTACGCATACATATGCATTTAGTAAAAAGCGGTTATTTTAATATTACAAACAGACACTCCAATTTTATTTCTTTGTATGTATAGATGTATAGGTATATTTTTTAGCACAAAGGCTTTTTATAAACAGTGCCTGGATGAACGACATCTGCTTGATATTTTTTTAAAAATAAATTCTAGCTAAATCAATTTATTGCCCTCGAAACCTTCTGCATACTAAATTTCATGAAAATTTTTGAAGCCGTTTTCGAGATTCGGATGGTTGGTAAAAGCTCGGTCATCCACATTCTTATTATTATTCAAGCAATATAAAATTTTAGTCCTATTTGTCATTTGAACTAAATTTTTTTTTTAATAATATTTGTGTATTAAAACCTAATGGAAGTGAAAAGTTAATATAATAATGATATTTCTGGTCCCAAGTGGGCTTTTGTAACAAGACGAATACTATCATGATCAGTTAGGAATATATGGACCAAAAATCTTATTAGAAAATCAATGATAATGAATTCTAATTAGAATCTCAAACACAAATAGCAATTTGCATATGTTATTATAACTTTTTGCTGTATACAAATAATTTCTTGAGACCATGTTTCTATAATAAACTAACGGTGTTACCCGCGGTACAACAATAACTGCAGGTAATGCTGCGGGACAAAGCTAGTGTAAAAAAAGTAGCCTAAGTTACTGTTTGGAACATCAGCTACCTGCCAGTGAAAGTCCAGTCAAAATTAAAAAATAAATTGTATGTGTATCGTGTATACATACATACATATGCATTTAGTAAAAAGGGGTTATTTTAATATTACATACACTCTAATTTTATTTATTTGTATAGATGTATAGATAACTTAAAAAAAACTCCCAGACATATAATAAATATTTTAAAGATTTTCGGAGGGACCTATCTCTAGTAGTGGAATGCAGTAGGGATAGTGATGACTGTCATGAGGATAAAGTCTTTTAGCTGTCACTCTCTCATACTCTGTTTATCCACTTAAAATTACAACTAATTATTTATGTATTTTTTATGTATTGCCGGCCAAAATGAAAACTCTGCCTGATGGAAAGCATAAGCAGAATCCAAAAGTGGTGGTCATGGTATACTCATTGCGAATGCAGACAATGTGTGATGCTTCTACATCTTTGGGTTTTTTATGGTATTATACTTAAATAGGAAGTTAAAAGCTGCATCAATATTATTTCATTGCATCACACACACTGTTATGATAGTAGGAAATAAGTAGTAAGGTAATAAAACAAAAACAGAATTCAGTTGGATAAACAGGATGCAGTTTCTTATTTATAGAGTATTATAATTGTTTACTTAAACAATATCAAAAGCATTTGTCACCCATAATACATAGTGGGAGATGAATATAAATAATAGTTGTTTTATGTGAGGAGCACTGGAAATAAATAACAGTTGCATATCTCTTATAGCATAATATGCCAAGGTTTACTATTCAAGTAAAGAAAAAAGAGCTCGTTGTTTTTTACTGCGCTGAGCCAGACGTAAAAAAAACAAACGGTCCGATAAAAGGAAAAAAAATACGCGGGCAGGTTTCGAATGTCAAGTTTTTTTATCATTTTCTGCGACGCCTTCCACGGAATTTTAACGAAATCAATATACAAATTTGGGCCACAGGCAAACGATAGAAGCCCCAATGACTAGGGGCGTTATTTTTATAACAATCTCGTAAAGAAAACAAAAAATATATTGATGAAATGTTTCAAGACAAGACATAAAATAAGTATAATGGTACTCACAACGGCAGGTTTAAGACATATCCCGCATTTGTCCATAGCGGACTCACACAATATAATCAAACTAAAACAAATAACATAGAAAAATCTAAAATATTTTTAACAAAATTGCTCTCACTCCGAAAAACCACAGGGCGGGGCGGGAGCGGGGAGCGGAGGACGGGGTAGAGGAGATTGGAGAAGACATAAAATCATAGACAACTACTTAAGCCTCAGTTTTCGTACATGGCAACTTTAATTTGTTTTTGTTGTTCAAGTTAATTAAAGGTCATGCTAATGTTGGATTTTTCAAATATTAAATATTACTTCAGTATTCAATTCTATGCTGTCATTATCCTATTTTGTTCCCTTTCAGACACCTCAATCAAAAATCTCAAAACAATATGGCAGCATTTTTTGGTCTATGGTATGTTGGAAAAAAAGCAATTTGGACATTCGATATTGACAAATGGCAACTTGTAATGATTTTGACGTATATTTTTAATTTTTCTCACTCTTCGATCTCGTTCGTTTTTTCGAGAATGAGAATGAAGATAAGAATACAAAATTGACGTAAGCGTAAAGTAAATGTTTATGGCCAAAACGTATTTCTTTACTTTCCGCATTTATACTGTGTAATGTAATTTAACATTATAGGTGCAATTGTTTTAGTATAACTGTGCAGTGTTCTTAATGTGAAAGATTTTTAATAATTTAATAGTAACAGTCTAGAAGATGGCTGAGAAAATAGTGACCATCAGCGGCAGCAACCAGCCTATTGTCAAGATAGGGCATTATACTCTAGGGGTGACTCTTGGTGTAGGTACATTTGGTAAAGTAAAGATTGGCGAACATGTCCTTACTAAGCACAAAGTTGCTGTAAAGATACTCAACAGGCAGAAGATCAAGAATCTGGATGTGGTTGGCAAAATAAGACGTGAGATACAGAATCTCAAGCTGTTCAGGCATCCACATATTATTAAATTGTACCAGGTAACATTATCCATCATACTGATATGTGTTTTGTCCTTATATACTTCATTTACTTACTGTAACAATACCAATGGTTCATAATTAAGTATTCTTCTTCCTTACCTTCTTATTCTACTTTACTTTTCCTTACTTATTATTATCAAGATTATTGAGGGTCAGCTACTGTTTGTCTCTAGATTACTAGTAATAAGGTCTCAGCTTTGATTCCTCGGTGGTGGTTCGAAATGTTTGTTAGATCTATATTAAAATTAGCAAATATTTTGAATTTGAGTGTTTTCTATGATCTATCATATGAATGTATTTACATTAAAAAGTAAATATGTAATTATATCTGTTGTCTAATATCCATAATACAAGCTCTGCTTAGTTTGGGACTGGATGGCATTGTGTGTTAGATGTCTGAAAATATTTATTTATTTTTCAGGTGATATCAACCCCAACAGACATTTTTATGATAATGGAATATGTGTCTGGTGGTGAGTTATTTGACTATATTGTTAAACGAGGTAAACTACAAGAGCACGAGGCAAGGCGATTCTTTCAACAAATTATATCAGGCGTGGACTATTGCCACCGGCATATGATTGTGCATCGGGACCTGAAGCCAGAGAATTTATTACTGGACCACAACATGCATGTTAAGATAGCTGATTTTGGACTGTCGAATATGATGACAGATGGTGAATTTTTGAGAACTTCCTGTGGATCACCCAATTATGCAGCACCTGAGGTAAAACTTTTTGCAACTCTTGCATTAGGAATATTGTTTTGGGGATTGTGGGTTTGATCCCACTCAGCACAGTGGATAACAGCACGGCTGTGGATGGATAACACTTCTTAAAATATTAGACCAACTGTGCAGTCACCCAATTTGAAAACATCTATACAAATACAAATAAATAAAATTGGAGTGTATGTTTGTAATATTACAATAATCGCTTTTTACTAAATGTCTGTTGACCTCCAAACTTCATTTTGAAGATGGCATTTCATGATGATGATGATGAAGGAAATAGTGACGAATTGGGCTACAGTTGTGATAGATTTGAGTTTATCTAACGTAATATACCTTATTTTACTGTACAACAATAAATTCAATGTTTGTTTTAGGTTATATCTGGAAAATTATATGCAGGTCCTGAGGTAGATGTATGGTCTTGTGGTGTGATACTGTATGCCCTGCTCTGCGGTACACTACCATTTGATGACGAACATGTTCCTACTTTGTTTAGAAAAATTAAATCTGGAATATTTCCAATACCGGAATATTTGAATAAGAATGTAGTTAGCCTGCTTTGTATGATGTTGCAAGTAGACCCGATGAAGAGGGCCTCTATTGAAGACGTTAAGAAACATGAATGGTTCCAAAAAGACCTACCTGGATATCTGTTCCCATCTCCTGTTGAGCAGGTAATTGGAGTAGGTTGCCCTTTCCTTTTTTTTTATTTACACATAAATTTATTTTTATTGTTCTGCTTAAAAATAATTCAGGTCAACATACTAAGTGTATTTGTGTGTGTTATGCGGGTATGTGTGTGTGTGTGTGTGTGTATGTGTGTTGTGTGTGTATTCATTGCTGGGTGTGGTAAGGGAACTGAGAGAACAAATTCAAGACAGAGGGGCACCTCATCACTGCAAAAAGAAGGAAAATTTGAAACGAACCCTACACTAATCTGTACGGTCAAAAATTTTGACCATACAGATTTACCCAAAAAGATATATTAAACCTCTTTTAAAGGAGAGATTTATGTCTAGCTGTGGACTATTGAGCTGTTGATGTTTGATGTTATGATACTGATTGTGTTATTAAAACATTATGCCTAACTTAACCATATAAGTTATTTTTAGGACAGCAGCGTAATAGACACAGAAGCTATATCAGAAGTATGTGACAAATTTGGGGTTAAGGAACACGAAGTACATAATGCATTACTGAGTGGTGATCCGCATGACCAATTAGCTATTGCCTACCATCTTATCATAGACAATAAGAGGATTGCGGATGAGGCAGCTAAAGCTGAAATAAAGGACTTCTATGTTGCTGGTATGTAATAAGTTATTATGTAAATTGAGTAAATGCAATAACTGATACTAAGTAGATCATTAGAAGACAAGGCAGTTGGTATATAACTCACCATTTTGATTAGCATACGTACGAAATCATTTAAATACTACTAGTAATCTAAACTACAAACATTTGCCCAGTTTCATATATATTTTGTTACTTACAGAGTGACGTAACCTAGTGTTAGTATTATAAATAGTACCTGGATGAGCTTTGGTCATTGTTTTTTTTTTTTCAATCTTATCTAGATCAATTTATCACCCCAAAAACTCCCTGCATATTAAATTTGGAGGATATCATTGGAGTTGCTTCCTATATTCAGATTATATTTAAATAAACAAGAATTGCTTGTTCAAATTGATTGTTGATTAAGTAGTGTGGATGTATAAGGACCTTGACTAATTCTAATCTTTTTTATGAAACATTTCGATAAGATCCTTACTTCTACATCACATATTTTAATGATGATCGTAGTATAGTCAAGTGATTGCAGAAAATCTTACCTTTGTATAGCAGTTAACGGTAACTAAAATTGAATAACTTTTTTTGATGAGGCTTATCCCGCCCACACTGCACTGCCCATGCCACTGTAACTCCTGTATAACAGCAGCGACCCACGAACACAACGACTTATGACACTCGTTAGGTCCCAGGAAAAAAGAACAATATTAAGATAAAGTTAATTTGTAGCGAACTCTCCTCCGTCGGTTCCGTCGGAGCCGGCGCGGCCTCACCCCGAGCGCATCGCGCCGCACCCGCACGCGCACGGCGCGCAGGACAAGGCCAGGGGCACGCCCGTCAAGAGGTACCTACCTACACTACATACATGGCGTAGTCGTTAGCAGACACCTTACCGCCTTTTGGGTTGTGTCTTTGAATCCCACCTGAGACAACACTTTGTGTAATCTACAAATACGGGTGTTCTTTGTGTCTGTCTCATGTGTGTTTGTACCCCGCGACACATGGTATTACTAGAGCAGTCGTCTTTAAAAAAAACTACTTGCAAGGTGTTACGTCTTCCGTTGGTTGTATTATAATAAAAGACTTGATGATGAAGACAATCAATATATTTTCATACGAACATTGGTCGGCCATAACAGGAAGTAAGTGAATGTATCTGGTATCACTAGGGATGTACCATGTCCGTAGTGATGTGCTATTAACTACGTAACATCTTCCCTTTTTTTTTTTTAAAAAAAAAAAATGAAAACTTAATACTCTAGGCTATGACTAAGTTTACACAAGACTAAAGTGAAGTAAGTCTAAAGTAAGTACAGTTTATATTACTTATATATATTTTAATTACATTTTTTATTTTTTATGTTACACCTTTGCTTTTTTTTTTTTTTATTCTTTTTTTTTTTTTTTTTAACTAAAGCTGAATGCTTTCAGAACAGATTGACATATTAGTGACAGTGATAGATGACAATGACTGACAGTTATTTTGACGTTTGACAGATAAACACATTTCTAATTTTGTAATCAAAACAAACAAAAATACAAAGAAGTTGTTCATTCTACACTTAGAATAAACTTAATAATTATCATTAAAACGTACAGGTGGTTTAATTACACGACCTGACCTAGTAGTTTTAATTGTATTTCTATTGAAATTATTATTATCTATATTTATGTTAGAATTAACATTAGTTTCTGTTTCAGGTTCAACTGTGGTCAAGGGAGTACCAGGCTTTAATATGTGTTCGCGATTTCTACGAAAAATACCTTGAGGAGAATGTATAATGTAACTGCGAGGATTGTTATCAGTGTGAGAGACTGTACCAGGAACCCAAATGTTTAATGGTTTGTGTTTGAAATAAACTTTGTCACCGGCTTCTAATTTAGACAATGGTTTAGTGTTTTTGTTGTAATAAAGTGATGATTTCGATTGACGTTTTTTAATGTGTTGTTTTATTTTGTTAGTATCAACAACTTTCGGTAATAGTGAAGCATTTACAGTAGGAAGTTTAGTGCGTAGTTCTCTAGACATACATAACTGTGATGGTGAATAACCTGACTGTTTAGGTGTATTTCTGTACATAAGTAATGCTAGGTAAGCATCTGTGTTATCAAATATACATTTTTTTAACATGTTTTTTATAGTTCCAATTTCTCTTTCAACCATACCATTTGATCTACTGTGATAAGGACTGGAAGTAGTGTGATTTATTCCCCAAGACTGTGTAAAAATTTTAAACTCTTTGCTATTGAATGGTGGTCCGTTGTCAGATATCATAACTTCCGGAATACCATGTCTAGCAAAAATTGATTTTAGATGAATAATTGCTGTCTGAGAAGTTGAGTCTGATTTAAGTAATGCAAGTTCTATATATTTAGAATAGTAGTCAACGACAATCAAATATTTTAACCCTTGAGTTTCAAAAATATCTATACCAACTTTGTTCCAAGGTAGCATTTTGAAATCATGATGCATAATTGGTTCTTTAGAGTTATTTCTACAGTGAGTGAGACATGTATGACATTGATTAATGTACTTTTCAATATCTTTATTAATGTGAGGCCAATAGACTGTTGACTTAGCACGACCTATGCAACTATTAATACCCTGATGGCCTTCATGTATTAATTTCAGAGTATATTCCCTCATATTTTCAGGAATAACAATACAATTGCCTTTGAATAAACAATTGTTCATGACATGTAATTGATCTTTAAGTAAAAAGTATGTTCTAATATCCTGCGAAACTGATTTTTTATGTTCAGGCCAGCCTTCATGACAGTAATGCATAACTTTGCTTATGACAGGATCTTGTTTACTATTACTCTGAATCTCTAATAATTTATCTTTAGATACTGACAATGATGAAATTAATAGATTAACATGTAAGTCTATATCTTCTTCAAGCTCAGTTAATGCTTTATATGGAAGTGCTGCTCTGGACAAAGTATCAGCAATGAATAAATAGCGACCTGGTTTATAACTAACAGTTAGGTCATATGGTTGAATCCTAAGCATGATTCTTTGAAGTCTAGCTGGAATATCATATAATGGTTTCTTGAATAGTGTGACTAGTGGTTTGTGGTCAGTTTCCACTTTTATTTGACAACCATATATGTATTGGTGAAACTTAGTGCAACCGAATAAAACTGCTAATAGTTCTTTCTCTATTTGAGAGTAGTTTTGTTGACATTTGGATAAGGAAGCAGAAGCAAAAGCTATAGGTTGTTTAGAATGTAAAATAACTGCTCCTAGTGCATCTTTTGAAGCATCGACTGATAATGTTAGCTCTTTATTTGAATCATAGTATGTAAGTACTGGTAAAGAACTTATAATAATTTTAATCTTTTTAAACTCTAACTCATGTTGTTCTGTCCATACCCAATCGTTATTATTAGATAATAATTGTCTTAAAAGAGACGTTTTTTGTGAAAGGTTCTCTATGAAAGGTCCAAGATATTTAACCATACCCATAAATCGTTGTAGGTCATTAATAGAAGTAGGACTAGGCATTTCAATAATAGCTTCTACCTTTGAAGGATCTACTTGAACTCCGTGTTGACTAAAAATGTGTCCCAAATATTTGACTTTGTCTGCACAAATGACTGACTTTTCTGAATTGAATTTTAAATTAATTGAACGAGCCCTGTCTAACACTTTTTGTAATGTATTGTTATGTTGTTCCAAAGTCTTTCCATAGATAAGAAAATCATCCATCATTATTTTAACACCGTCAATATCATTAAATTGTTTTATCATTTCTCTATGAAAAATCTCCGGAGCCGCATTAATGCCAAAAGGTAAACGTGTGAACCTATAACGTCCAAAAGGAGTTATGAATGTGCACAGTCTTGATGACTTTTCTGACAATTTTAGCATCCAAAAACCTTTATTTGCGTCTAAGGTAGTAAAGTATCTGGAACCAGCAAGTTCAGACTTTATCTCATCCAGAGTTGGAAGTTGGTAGTGAGATCTCATAATAGATTTATTTAATTGCCTAGGATCAATACAAAGTCTAAGCCTACCATTTTTCTTAGTTGTAAGAACTATAGGACTCACCCATTCAGTTGGTTCTTCTACTCTTTGTATTATATTTGAATTTTCCAGGTCGTTGAGCTCTGCTTGCAGTTGTTTTCTTAGTTGAAACGGGACTCTGCGACAGGCAGCTATGAAAGGTGTTGCATCTGGCTTTAACTTTAGGTCTACCTCTACATCTTTAATGCAACCAATTCCTGTAGTTAAATCTGTAGGTAACTGTGGTTTAAATCCTACCTTATTGACTCTTTTTATTAAGTTTAAGTCTTTGCATGTATCCCTACCTAGAATGTTTTTGCATTGTAAGTCTACAATATAAAAGCTTAATTTTATGGTGTTGTTATAATGTTTGATTGGCAATGTGATTTGACCAATAGTTGGAATGACTTCTCCGCTGAATGTACATAGTGTATGACTACTTCTGTTAATGAATTCAGGAGGTATAGTGAGCTGACTGAATGTTTTTGCTGAAATAATGTTAGCATCTGCACCTGTGTCAAGTATGAAATCTATATTTTTGTTATTTATATTAAGCTCTGTTGTCCATGACTGACAGTTGACCATGTTGATAGCTATAGTATTTAGAAAGACTGAATTTAAATTACTATTACATGCTGAATGCTTATCAACCGTGGTATTATTACTAATTAAGTTAACAGACATACAAACTTGGGCAAAATGGTTGTACTTGCCACATTTTTTGCATTTGACGCCCTTGGCTGGACACTTGTAACGATGGATTTGTCCGCATCTTGTGCACGCCTGACCATTTCTGGACTGTGAATGTGAAGTTGACCGAAAGTTTGGTGTCTTCCTTCTTCTGGGTCTTGGATCACGTCGACTGGACTGAGAATGAGAGTTGGTTGTAACCTGTCCTATCATTGGGTCTTCTAATATTCTAGCTTGTGATCTGGTAATTTCTAGTTGTTTCGCCAGCTGAACTGCAGCATTGAGATCAATAGGTTTCTCCACTAGTATCTTTTCTTTAATATATTGGTTCTTCGGGTTGAGGTTTAAACTGAAGATGTCCCTTAGTAAGTTATCTTCTAGCTTCTCCAAGCCGCATTGTTTGCCTATATTTTTAAGATCCGTCACGTAGTCGTCGATAGATTCATCGGTGCGTTGTCGTCTGTTGAATAGTGTGTGTCTTTCCATGGTAATGTTCACTTGAGGTAAGAAGTGACTGTCAAATCTGGAGCAAAGTGCATCAAAACTAACCTGGTCTATGTCTAGATTGAAGCTGTGAAATATTGCTAGAACTTCCTCGCCTATGTAATGGAGTAGGATTGCAACTTTCCTGTGATCATTTTCATTTTCTAGGTTGTGTGCTCGTAGGTAAATTTTGAACTTAGTATGCCAATTTTTCCATTCGAGTGGCATATTAGTGCTTCTTACATTTAATGGAGCAATCTGCCCTGAGAGATTGTTGTGTTTTTTCTCTGTTGACTCTCCTTTCATTGTTGGTACGCCACGAGGTTCCGACAAGTTGATGCGTAATAAAATGAAAAATGTTATTTACGTACTGTGAACTCTCGGCGATTCTTCTTTTACTTTTCTTCTGACACCATGTTACGTCTTCCGTTGGTTGTATTATAATAAAAGACTTGATGATGAAGACAATCAATATATTTTCATACGAACATTGGTCGGCCATAACAGGAAGTAAGTGAATGTATCTGGTATCACTAGGGATGTACCATGTCCGTAGTGATGTGCTATTAACTACGTAACACAAGGTACATGTACCTCACTATATGGTATGTGTCATGCATGTAGTCCATACGCATATTCGAACCAATCATTAAACGGCACACAATGAAAATCACATTGCATGGTCGCTTTCTGGAACTTTGTAGGGTTATACAGTCCAACTGGCTTTTGCACAGCATCTGTGTTAATCTTATGGTGTAATTATAATCTCAGTTACATTACGCAGAGAAATTAATGACCACTACAATTCACGTGCAACAAATGTAATCTAGACAAATACAAACAATCTAGGTAAATAAAATTGGAGTGTCTGTTTGTAATATTAAAATAATCGCTTTTTACTAAATGCATAGGTATATACACATATTTACACGGTACACAATATACCAAAAATGTCGTTGAAATTTTTTTGTCTGTCTGTTTGTTCCGGGTAATCTCTGGAACGGCTGGACTGATTTTCATGGGACTTTCACTGGCAGGTAGCTGATGATCCAGGGAGTAACTTGGGTTACTTTTTTTAGACTGACTTTGTCCCGCGGCGTTACTCGCGGTACAACAATAGCCGCGGGTAGCACCGCGGGTTTCAGCTAGTTTAATGTAAAAATCAATCACCACACAACAACTTTACTTAAATAATCTCAATATCATTTTTATTTTATGTTCTTAAATATTTCTATATTATGAGGTCATGTTAAATTGTGTATTTACAGGGCAAAATGGCATCTCGGCATTCGGTCTCAGAGCAAGCCAAACGACATCATGTTGGAAGTGTTTCGCGCTATGAAGGCTCTTGACTACGAATGGAAGGTTATCAACCCATATCACGTCAGGTTAGTGTTAACCTACAATCACTGATTGATACAAGAAGATTGAGACAAACAAGCAAAGCTAGAAATTGTTACTCACGATTAACTTCGAAAATATCTAACCTATTTACTTTTTTATTTTTAAATGTGTTTGCTGGCGTGCCTAACATAGAATAATTAACATCACGCTTAGACCAAAAGGAAATTGAAAAGCGACGCAGTCGAATTTGTGTGTCAGTTAGTATATTTCTAAATATAACAGTAGATTAGCCAGCCTCCGCTTGCACATATTTAAATTTTTGTTATTATTGCTGACTGCCTCGTTGGTCTCGCGGTTGGCGTGTGCGACTGCTGATCATGAAGTTTCGGGTTCCGAGGTTCGAGGTATTACCCTTAAACATTAGCTATGTGCCAATAAAAGTTTGGTGGCAATGGATCTGCTAATTCCAAAGACTAGCTGGAACAATCAGACAGACAAAAGTATTTAGATGTATAATAACAAAATCGCCTAATTTGTTCCTCATCCATATCAATGACATGCTGCAAATTAGCGGCATTCATTTGTAGGTACACAGTTTATGTTTAGCTAAGTAAGCATTGTCGGTTGGCTTCCGACTGTGAGGCCGTTAGCGCCAGTCGCTCCCCCAACCCTACACTACGTGTGTAGATTTATTTGTAATCGTTTTAATATTAAATCACCTTGAAATAAAAGCACTCCGTGTTTTATATCTCACTCCCGACTAGGAACATTGCAAAGTAAATTCCAACTACAGTAATCAAACAGTGACTATAAACATTTAGTAAATACTCGTCCTCGAGTTATACGACACACACAGTGTATACATAGTGATAATTGGTGACCCCGACGTGTTATGCGGATGACAGTATGGGCGATGCTCTCTAGACCGGCCGCGCTAATATTTCTCGGGAAAACATCATTGAGAGTCGAAACAAACTTGTGTCTGAAGTTGAGACCTCTTTGGAAAAGGTCTCAGACTGGGATAGACTTAATTTAGTCCAATTTAACAATACACAAATATACAAATTTGCGTGTTCACCGCTAAAAAACTGCAGTGGGTCGTTTGTCCTCGTTTTGAAGACTCCCCTATCTGCCTCAGCTAATATTCTAATACTTGGTGTCGACATATCGAGCGAAGTCCAGTTTCGCGGCCATTTGGAGGGTAAGGCCAAATCGGCCTCGAAGAATCTTGGCGTGCTCATCAGATCGAGACGGTATTTCACTCCGCCCCACCACCTTATGCTTTATAAGGCGCAGGTTCAGCCTCAAATGGAATACTGTCCTCATCTTTGGGCGGGGGCACCCTAATACCAGCTTCTCCCCCTGGACCGCATTAAACGGAGAGCGACTAGAATCGTAGATTGCCAAGAACTTTAAATTCGGCTAGTCTCTCTGGCGCTGCGTAGAGATGTAGCTTTGGTGTCTAGAGAGATGTTGCATCTTCTACCGCATTTACTATGGGGAGTGTTCCTTCTTGGAACTGATTCCTGCCGCCTCTTTCCGCCATCGTTTTATGCGACAGAAGTTTTATCCCCATCATCTAGATGGTTGGCAGTCCATAACTGTGCACTTTTCTAATAACTTTCTGCCTTGCAAAACAAAACTATGGAATGAACTGTCGCCTGCGTTATTCTCGGACCAATACGACTTTGAAACCTTCAAGAAAAAAGCGTACTCTTTCTTAAAAGGCAGGCAACGCACTTGTGACGCCTCTGGTATTACGGGTGTCCATGGGCGGCTGTAATAGCTTACCATCAGGCGATACGTCTCTTCATTTGCCTCCTATTCAATAAAACTATTTATGATATCACCAAGGAATACTCAATTTGAAGTTGATTTTTTATCAATTATTGTTATTTGTTTTTTTTTTTCAGAGTACGTACTCTAAACAAAATGACAGAGAAATACGTGAAGATGTCTTTGCAATTATATCAAGTGGACTACAAGTCGTACTTGCTAGACTTCAAATCTCTGTCTGGAGAGAAGGAGGACACAGAAGAAGACGCGTCCTCACCTCTAGTCGCTTCCCTCCCCATCCCGCCGGCCCTCTCACCCACACAGTTGCAAGGCCACCATACAATGGAGTTCTTTGAAATGTGTGCTGCGCTGATCATTCAGCTAGCTCGGTAGTGAGTTCATATTTATATATACATTTTGTTATTTAGCTAGTGATTTAGCTTAAAATCTATGTAATTTAACAAAACGCTTAGGATGTCATAAAATGTCAGACGAACATGAAAAAGCGTAAAATTGTATTTTTTTATCAACCAGGGATAGGACAACTAATAATAATGTATATTATAAATTTCAAGAGCCCCTAATGGCGATGTTTTTATTTGTAGGCTAGAATAGTTTTGTTGCTAGCTAAAATTGTTATAATTTTTAATTAAATGGTTGTAGTATTAATTAAATTGCGGATTTTATAAAAATTGATTTAACCAAAGATCATAAAACAAACACTTTTAAGCAATAGAATGCGCCTTGAGAGCATAAAATTCTAATTTTAATGTAGCATTCTCCCTTAATATGCACCATGAGTTTATTATTTGCTTTGTATTAAATACGAACTATATAAATAAATTATCTGTTTATGAAATCACAAAATACCACAGTCTAATAATTAATATATCTCTTAGGGAATTCAATTCAGTTTTATTGAACTGTCAGTAACAATATGGAGAGACTATCCTTCTAAGTGAAATAAAATTATATGAAATGTTTTAAAATAATAAATATCAAAGGCCCATATCGGCTGCCTATCAAATGGTTTGCGATATACAAGTATAAGAATTGACCCTAAAGATGTCCTGGTGTTGCTTATGTACACTCTAATTGAATATATGCCTATCTAGTGACATTCTCTATATATAAACACATAGATATTGTTAAAGCTAAAAGTATTATTTAATTAGAAAGTTAGTTATTTATCTCGTTTAGTAGATTATATTTAGGTATATTAATGTGCAATTCTAAATTTACCTATTGTTTTTAAAGTTATTAAAACCTCTTGGAAGTTACGAACTATGTTTTATTTTAACAAACACAAGCCTGCACCCCGCGGTTTTACCTGTATAGCAACAATCGCAATCTACAATCTATACAAATAAATAAAATTGGAGTGTCTGTTTGTAATATTAAAAAACTGCTTTTTACTAAATGCATATGTATGTATACACGCTACATATACCAAAAATGTAGTAAAAAAAGTTTTGTCTATCTGTCTGTCTTTTTGTTCTGGGTAATCTCTGGAACGACCCAGACGACTTTAACGGGACTTTCACTGGCAGGTAGCTGATGATCCGGGGAGTAACTTAGGCTACTTTTTTAGATTAACTTTGTCTCGCGGCGTTACTCGCGGTACAACAATAACCGTGGGTAACATCGCGGGGTTCAGCTAATCTAAATTAAAATTAGTATGAGCTACTACTTATAACACAAGCTGCCTGCCAGAAAAAGTCTCGTAAAAATCTTTCCAGCCGTGCAAGAGATTAGCCAGAACAGTAGGACAAAAAATTTGAAAATTGTTTGAAAAAAATTTAAATACTGTATATAAAGATGGTTGGCCAGAATAAAAATATTTTAATAAACAATATTATTTACGTTTAAATGGAGATCAGAAGTAAAATTTGAAAAACATTTTCCCTAGAATTGTTATTTATTGCATTTTATAAACGTACAGCTTTGGCAAGATGAATGATAAAATTTTGTGGAATGCTGTACCAATTCCAGTGCAAAATATTCGGAATTTTTGTAATCTAAATATGAATGCTAAACAAAGAAAATTAGAAACTTGAATTTATTTATCATGTTATATTTTGTTGAGATTCGGATAGCTGATTTCGACATAGCCGAGGATTAACAAACAGGAACGTGCGTTTTTTAAAGATATTTGGAGTTCATAATTTGTGACTCAACTACTTAAAGGTCAGCATTTATTATTTAGGTTCCACAGTGGCCTTCTATCTATACGCGGCGGGCTTCATAGACAGGGGACAACAAATGAAAAAAAAACAGGAAATTAAATAAGTCCAGAGATTGTAAACAGAATACTGTAATTTATTACAGATCTAGATAATATTTTAAAACAACTAGGGAATTTCTATCTTACAAAACAATGGATGCAATGAATATTATCAACAGATTCTATCTATTAACTATATAATAAATAAAGCTAAATTAAAGGGTATATCATTATTTATCTATAGCGAGTATGCTAATACACACAATGACGGATTGCGTGTAATCACAATCAGATGTTATATTCATTACATCCCAACAATCGTCAATTTGGGTCGTTCGCGGTTTTCTTATTTGAGGAGGCTTCGAAGTAGTTATATGTTCGTAACTTCAGTTGCTCGCTTGGAGTGTGGTTCAAACCGTGAACTGGTGAGTCTGGGCTGTTCACGCGGTGGGTGCGGGCGCTACTGGCACGCCCTCGTCGGGTTTGCTCTCCAAGGAAAACGGTGGGATGCGGCAGTCGAACGTGTAACCGTCCTCCCGTTCCATTCGAAATGTACCCCTGGGGAAAAATATTTCGTGTTTAGATTATTATTTATCAAATTAATACTCAATATTAAACAAGGTTTAGATGGGTTTTTCATTACACTTCTTAAAAATAGCCCAATTTATGAGTTTTACGGGTTCGATTTCATGTAAGTATATGCAATTTCTCTGCCTGTTGATTACGTAGCATTTTCCCTTCTTTTCGCTTGACAACGCGTGGTAATAATTCTCTATTATAACGACTTGTCTTTAAGATTACAGTAAATAATGTGGGGTAAAGTAAAACAACTTTAATCTTTAACTACTGTTTAAGACTATAGTTGGATGGTATAGTGTTAGAAATCACTTCACCGCTTCCTACCGCACTTAGTGTAAGAGTGTTTTCACATTACCCGAGCCGATATCGTATCGGCGCCCGACACTGATATCGGATCGGATAATGTGAAAGCGCTCTTGTCGGTTCAATCCACGATTTCTCTTTTGAGGCTGGGTGTTCTTTGTATCTATTTCATATATGTCTGTAAAGTCTGTCTTCTTTAAAGATTAACAGTAAAATATTTAGTTATATAATATTGTACGTATGTCAGTGGAGGCAGGACTAGGACTCTCACCACATGTGTCCACTGGGCGCTTGCAGGCTGACGTGGCTGCTGTACTGGAAGGCGGGCGAGTGTCGCGCCAGCACGGGCTCCTGGCCCACGACCCCGCGGCCGCGGACTGTCTCCAGAGTTCCGCTCAGTGAAAAGATCCGCCAGTGCCGCTCGCGAAGCTGAACCGCCTGCGAGCTCAGGTTCTCCAGACGAATGCAGTAGCGCCACTGCAATATATATACATTACTTTCCTACTAGTAACGAAGTTGAATCTAGACTCTTAGGCTTAATTTACACCGCTGCCGATTGAATTAAAACGACGTGTCGGAACGAAATAATACACAGCATAATAAACTTGTGGTGAAACGGGTGTCCCTGCAACACAAAGGGAGGTCCCTTCGACCTGGAGAGGTGATTTTGCCTGGCGGGCCACTGCCCAACAGTTGATGTTGCGATCTTGTAAATATACTCATCGGCGCAAGAACTTCTATTGCGCGATTCAGGATTTATAGTTCTTCGTTTCCTTCAACATTCCGTATTTCGACGTATCTTAGGTAGATAGCGCTGTAGTGTGTTTCTGCCTTTCGTTGATGTCGTTCTATATGTAGAAGTCGCCAAAAATTTTATGACAACTGTATATTATTGTAAATTACCAACTAATGTGTCTTCCGAGGAATCCTCAGGCATTCCAGTGCCTTTTTAATTTATTGACATAAGTCCATTTTGCTATGTACAATTTCCTTGCCTTAAGTTTCTTCTACAGTGGTGTAACATGGGCCTTGCAGAGAGCCCTGGATAAGACCTATATTTTGCATTACTTATTTAATTTCTGTCTGAAAACCCAAGCCCTATTTCATGGGTCTTATGGCGAAGCCATAGTATTATAATAGTTTAGAACTGTACGCGGCCACGTGCTACATTAATTGTTTTACTCAGTCAACCTACGTGCCGTCAAACAACAGCTAATATTGTAAATTATTAAATAAGGAAGCATAAATAATATATTGTCAATTTAGCAATTTAAGTAAACAGTAGTTCCTAGTTACCCCCACCTAAACCTGTCCATATTACATACGTAAATATTATTGTATATAAACTTTAGTTTAGGTTAAATTGAGAGAGTCATTATTAAATATTACAATCAACGTGTCGTCTAATTGTCTCCCTGGGTAAACACGCAATAATTGGTGACCCCGACGTGATTGCCGACGTGATCTATTGGTTTCTAGTGCTGATATAATACCGGGACGACCGGAACCCTATTAGGTGTTCAGCAGTGAATCTAGAGAACAATAGCATTACGAAATTATCACATCCCAAAAATGGCTCCAACAACAACTCCTTCAAGAGGCGACACTGGGTGCGAATCAGTTGCTGCTATCACGGTCACAGACAAACTACAGCAATTTTGGACAGACTCCCCACGCTTATGGTTCGCCCAGTTTGAAGCAATAATAGCACCACAAAAACAGGGCGAAGATTACAAATATAACATGGTAATATCCAAACCACCAAAAGAGGTCGTCCATCAAGTTAGTGACATTTTAACTAACCCGCCCAGCGAAAATAAGTACTCCACCATCAAGGAACGTCTAATAAACTGCTACGAAGAGAGCGAACACCGACGTTTCCACAGACTACTATCAGAAATGGACCTTGGAGACCAGAAGCCTTCCCAGCTCTTGAGAAAAATGAAGGAAGCTGGATGTGGAAAAATAAACGACGACACTATTCGCCTGCTGTGGCTAAGGCAACTCCCCGCGTCGCTAACAGCGATATTATCAGTTACAAACAATATATCGTTAGAAAACTTAGCGAGTTAGCCGATAAAATATACGAAAACTTGACCTATAACGTATTGGAAATCTAAAGGCTACCTGTAAGAGATTTGCTGACCATGATAAGGCAGCCTATTGTATTACTGTTTTATATTTTATTTTAAATTATATGCTTTTCTATTTATGTATTTATTATTCGATATAAATATGAAGGTACTTATCTCACCCAATAAACAGCAGAGTTCTGCGACTCGCGACTACCCATATAGAAGGGTATTACGGTAACACGCACGCCCTCTGTCGTCTCGCGATGCACATCGCTCAGTTCTAACCATGGATGATTCTTCTTTTGCCATGCTCGCAGGGTTTCTTGGGATATGAATGGAGGATCTGAAACATAAAATTCAATAAGTATATTTGTAAATATCCATCCAGTCTTTTAATTAGGAAAGCTTATTTTGTTCTACCTCTACCATCAGACAAAAAAATATTTGAATTGGTCGAAAGTCCACATATTATTGAGTTTAATTGAATGTATTTAAAAATCCATTTAATTGCAAATTTCAACCATTTCAAATGTTATATAGTATAGTATAACTTATACTGTACTAATCAAATCCAATTTAACCATTTCATAATAAAAATTGTACACAATTATTCCTAATCAAAATTTTCCTGTGAGTTTGAAGCAGACTTGCTTATATCTACAATTTATGTTTGAGATTTAGGTCTGATAAACTATAGAAAATAAACATATGTTTACTATATTTTTAACCGACTTTGAAATAGAGGTAGGTTATCAATTCAACTGTTTTTTTTATGTTTGTTGCCTCATAACTTTCAACTGGGTGAACAGATTTTGATGACTCTTTTTTATTTAAAAGCTGGTGCTTCCTGTGTGGTCCCATTTCAATTTAGTCCAGTTCTTGAAGGTGTTTTCTTTTGTTAAAATTTGTGATTTTGTAGTGTTATAACTTGAAAATATGTTCACAACAATTTGAAGTTAACTATATTGTTGAATTTATTCTTACCTTTATCAGGATTATGCATAAGAAATTTATCAAAAAGCTCATGCTGCAATGGAACCCTCTCTACAGATGTGTATGGTATGATGTCATCGTGTGCTACATAGTCTAATCCAGGTATTGCATATAGGCTTCGACTAGATTCCTGGTTGCCAAGGAAGGTTACAGCTTCAGTTTGAGCACGCTGCCAAAAAACATTTTTTTAAGAAAAATAATAAGTTCATAATCTAAGTCAGTGTGGCTTTGAATAGAGCCTGTACTACGGGAACCATACTAAGTACATCGAAAATAGATAGATTACACCCAGATTCAGGATTACAAATAATAAAGCTCCTTACACAATTACTCATTAAATCGACCGGCCTGAAAATATTGACATAATCTAAAAAACAATGGAGGTGAAAAACGTATGCTTGTTTGTTTGTTATATTTGATTGTTTAAATTGTGTTGGTCTATAGATCTTTTTGAGGTTTATTGAATAGCAGAGGTAGTCCCTCTATTTTGACTTCTTTGCGTTCAGTCATCATCTACCCTGGAATTATAATTATTATTATAATAATAATAAATATTTCGGACATCAAACACACAACGCCATCTAGTCCCAAGCTAGAGCTTGTGTTATGGGTACTAGGCAACTGATATAAATACTTATATACTTTTTTTTTGTAAATACATACATATTATACACAGAAAACACCCAAACTCCGAAACAAATATTTGCAGATCATACAAACATTTGGTCCGACCCGGGAATCGAACCCGAGACCTCAAGCACGGCAGCCGCATATGCAACCACTACGCCACCGAGGCAGTTATAATCATCACCAGAGGCAGTGGAATTGACTAGAATGAAATGAGAAAATAGTTCTACATAAATTTTATTTGTTTAATGATACTCTGTCATTTGTCATTTACAGATTTCTACCTTTCCAACCTTTTCCTCATCCAAGCCAAAAAATTGTTTTATTACATTGATAATTTTTTTCAAAAAAAAGTAGTTTCACTACAATTATTAGGCAAAGTTAGTAAGACTTGTAAAAAGAGATTTAATATAAATAATACTGTACTATGTGAACAAATTTAATTATTTTTTTCCAAGTGGAATGAAAAACAAAAATGTTTAATTAGAATTAACTGAGTTTTTACAGTATATTAGTATTAACATTGTTAAAGTTAAATCATAATATTATGTAAATAGGTTCCAGATGCTACAGTGACTTAGTTACAAATTATTTTAGTGCCATTTTACAAATTAACATTTAGCTCTCATGAATCTGAGACCCTTTAACTGAATTGCAGGGACATAAAAAAACTTGATTGTAGAAACTACTAGTCTACTAGTCTATGCTAATAAGCAAAGATTACAATATTTATATGTATGTAAATTATACTGTGCTTTACTAAAGGTTTTACTCGGACAATCTAATTACATAAGATTTTTTTTGCAAGATGCATTTGCAAAAATAACACATCTGCTATTTTTTTAATAAATAACGTTTAATATAAGTGTATACAGATATTATCTTATTATATTATCACATATGATTGTTTTTTTTTACTGTATTTTAATAGCACTAAAGCATTCTTACTATGTAGGGAGCATCTCTGGTGTCTATTAGAACTTGGTAGAATGTATGGGTTCTGCCCTTTACTTCCTTGCCAACGTTCGACAGAGAATCGCCAGATTCTGTTGATTGCAAAGCATCTTTATTCTCCTTTTTATTGGTTGCATCCCTGTCGTATACTCGAGCCAGCCATGGGAACAAAATCACTCCTCGATAACCGAATACCTTATGCAATATTAACTGGCCTGTATCATATTTGCCACTAGTCTTTGGTGATTCGAGTTTACCAACCTCCGCCAGTCTAAAAAGCAAAACAGTTGAAATAGAAAAAAATTTGTTGAGGTTATGTGTTTGTAAATTTTTTAGTTTCTTACCTAGCATAACGAGCTACTTGAGTAATTAAAATTCTAGAAATAGATAATCTAACTGGACTTGTTGGTACAAATCTTAACAATATCTCCATTTTATCATTGTAATTTCTTGTTTTTATAAATTTTGGTTTGACAGTTGACTACCTTGACAAAAGATGTTAGAGGTGTTCATTGTTCATAACTTAGAGCAAATATATCATATTTACGCTTAGGTATATATGCTCTAGGGCTCATATTGATTGACCAGATTGACCCCTTAACCGCCACAAAAATATACTATATTGAAAAAAAATTAAAAACTAAACCCCAACTGCGACAAAAAACGACGCTGAAAAAGCATAAAACAAGTTTCAAAAGCCGAAGTCACGCGTTGTTAATGTGTTATGGACTACTACTACTATAGTAGTAGTAGTCCATATACTACTACTATAGTAGTAGTAGTTCATGTAGTGTAATGTAGTGTATCACAGTATTCACACTACATTACACTACATGAACTACGGCTTTTGAAAGTTAGTAATGTACAATAGTCCATAATCCATAACACATTAACAACGCATGACTACGCCTTTTGAATTTGGCTTGGCGCCGACTTCAAACATGTTTTAGGTACCTAGCACACATAATAATACTACTATTTTAATGAACAAAGAATTAGGTATAGACAAGAATTGGCATAGCAAATTATGAAGAGCCAGTTTATTTTAAGCTTTTTAGTATTTTTTGCCAGGGAGTTTTCGTTAGATGCTTTTGTAAACTGCATTAACTGCGCAATTTTTTAAAATAGTTGGCCCCTTAGTTTTCATACATTTTTTTTCACAAAAGGCTCTCAAACTTTGACATTATTTTTTTAATCAAATTTCATGTTAAAAATTTAAGTTGATATTTTTTTTTATAAGTACAATAGGTACTTATACTATTTACTGTATCTCTAATAAGATTGTCTGTAAGGAATAATATAACGCCAAAAAAGCAACAAATTTCCTAAATTTAGGGTCGTGGTATACATGTAAGTACAGTAAAGACAAAAACAAAGTATTTTTTTTAAACCTCAATATTTGGTCACAATTGGATTTTTTTTGGGTATTTTTTTTTGTACGCCAGATAGCTGTACTACTAAGCGCTCCAGGATTATCCATTCTATCTGGGACATCCTGTATATTTTTGAAATGTACAAGTAACACTATTTCTTATGATACCAAACACGGTATATTTCTCTTAAATTTATTTTTTAATACAGTAAGTTACGCCGGCTAGAGGGTGCCACATTAGGTTCAGTGACACGTCATATAGCCTATAACTAGCGGACAATCAAGACGCTTCTAACGATACCTCATTTGACTCATTTGTCTTATTTTGACTAGTAGTTTAGAAAGAAGGAAGAGAAAAAACAAGCATAACATATAAATACCACACTTATTGAATAAATACGGACAAAGTCACGAGCAAATGCTAATGATATATGTATTTTTGAAATGTACCAGTTACGCCCTTTCCAATGATACCAAACACGACATATTTATCTAAAATTATTTTTTTAATACGGTACTTTATATCGGCTAGAGGGTTCGGCATCGGCACATTAGATTCAGTGACACGTTATATAGCCTATAACCAGCAGGCAATCATGACGCTTCTAACGACACCTCATTTGTTCAATTCTAATGAGTAGTTAAGGAACTATGAGGGAACAAATGAACATACATACATAGCCTGTCAAAATCATAACCCTCCTTTGGCTTTGCAGTAGTCGGGTAATAAATGCTGTTATTTTTAAGAAGATCCGATTCACGATAAAACTTATAGGCACACCTATGGTTAAAAACTAATATTATTTTTATAAGATGGAAAGTTTCTCTTTTACTTTAATATTTTTATTTTCTACAAATAATAAACTAAAAAAAATGAAGTAAAAAATAAATTTGATTGTTCGACGACTATTTATTTTAAACTGAATCTATAAGCATCACTATTCAATTAAATTATATAAAAGGTTCTGAATGTCATTCAAACAAGCGGGTTTTTTTTTATGAAATAGAGGGTAAACGAGCAGAGGGATCACCTGATGGTAAGCGATTACCGCCACCCATGGAAACACCAAAGAAAAAAATTTGAGCTTGCTTGCCAGCAAAACAGTATATAAATATACACGCAAACATGCAGACATAGGTCGCTATGTAGCTCCAGAGGCGGGTTGTGAATCTGTGGGGCCATAGGCTAAGGGGCATTTTTCTGTTAACGGTTTTAAATGTTAAAAGAGGACAAACGAGCAGTTGAGTCACCTGATGCGGCTGATGCCATCACTGATGGTAAGTAACTACCGCCGGCAACGAAGACCTACAACTCAAGAGTTATAATAAGCACTTTATCATCTTTTGAGGATCTTCCCGTTCTCTACTTTAGGAATAAATTCGATATTTTTGTCATTCTTCGGCATGTACCGCTACTCGATTAGCGTTGTAGCAAATATTAGAATATTATCAATAATATCGATCCCTAACTTCTGTTTGCACAGAGCAGAATATAAAACATGAATTGAAGGATATCTGAGGAGGTAACATTATACAGGCATAATAATGTTTATAACTTTAAGAATCTATATAAGAATCATAATTCTACTAATATTATAAATGCGAAAGTTTGTAAGTATGGATGGATAGATGTTTGTTACTCTTTCACGCAAAAACTACAGAGTGGATTTGCATGAAACTTTACAATTATATAGCTTATATGTCAGAATAACACATTGGTTACTATTAGTAACCGCGATAACCGATATAAACACGGGCAGAGCCGCGGGCAACAACTAGTAATATTACACATAATAAATACTGTTTAGGCACTTAACAAAATTCAAAACAGTAGTTCCTATACGATTAATATTTGGCATAGTATGTACCTATATTAATAGATTTTAAAATGTTTAAAAAATTACTATATTAATTTTTATTTTTTAGGAAATACATAATACATGTTGTAGTTCTCAACGAGTGAGTTTCTTTAGCTTCCTCCATTGCCTTTAATTCACTATAATCGATCAAAGTTTTTGAATGATAACGAGGTTTTTACATTAATAATTGAAACGTTTTATATACAAAAATACTACAAGACCCATGTTACGAATTTAGAAAAAAAAACCATATCTTTTTGAAGCGACCAGTATTTTAGAACGGTTTACGTAAAAGAGTTATACTAGTATCTATATAAAATAATACGTATTTTCGAATCTGAAAAAAATAATATACAAACTATGATTTAATAAGATTATACTTACTATGACTGATTACAGTCATAACATGTAATAATACTAGCTGAACCCCGCGATGCTACCCGCAGGGCTATTTTACTTTGGGTAACGCCGAGTGTCAAAGCTAGTTTAAAAAAGTAGTCTTAAGTTACTTCTTAAATCATCAGCTACCTATCAGTGAAAGTACCATCAAAATCGTTCCAGCCGTTCCAGACATTAGCCGGAACAAACAGACAGACAAAAATTGAAAAAAATGTTACTTTGGTACATGTACCGTGTATGGATACATATGGATTTAGTAAAAAAGCGGTTATTTTAATATTACAAACAGACATTCAAATTTCATTTATTTGTATAGAGAAAACATACTAAAATTATAAATAGTATGATATAATAATAACGAAAAAATAAGATTAAGAAAAGATTAAGATCAGCTCCAGCTTTATTTTTTTTACAAAACATTCGTTTTTTTGCCCAATGCTCGGGCAAAAAACTCATTTACGCCCTATGTGCTAAGTTTATGCCCATAATATGTTTTTGCCCTCCACCCATCTCTAGTCTTATCTCAACTCAGAACTCTCATCGTCGAGTTGTCAAACGAGTAACGACAAACAGTCAAACGTAACTATCTTGCCCGCTTGTTTCTCAAAGTTCAAAGTCCCGATTAATTTTAATCTAAGTTTTGTAAGCATACTCTGTTCTAGCAAGTTGACATTGGTTACCTATTAAGAACTTCGTGTTTACGTCATTGTCTAATGATGAACTTTACAAAAATCGTAAAAGCTTTTGGTGTGTACTTAATTTGGTCTGAATAATATTATTTTCACTGAAATTCATATTTTTAAAATTAACAAATTTATTTCCAGCTCCTGCAACACTGAAACAGACAAGATGCATTGCATCTTTATCAGCATTGCCTGATACGTATCAAATGCTTTACAAAACTTGTCGAGATTTCGCAGAAGGGGAATTGAAACCAAATGCTGCCAAGTATGATCGCGAACATCTGTATCCTGCTGACGCTATTAAGAAAATGGGCGAACTGGGACTTATGGCCATAGCTACTCCAGAAGAATTAGGGGGTGCTGGACTAGACTACCTTGCTTATGCCATTGCTTTAGAGGAGATATCCCGTGGTTGTGCATCAGCTGGAGTGATAATGTCTGTAAACAACTCACTGTACTTAGGACCACTGCTACACTGGGCTAATGATAAACAAAAACAGGAGTTTGTCACACCATTCTGCACAGGTTGGTTTGTAAAGCTTTAATATTTCAGTTTACCTTATAATAAAAGTAAGTTTACTTAAAGAAATGAGATAAATAATTAATTGAACACTGTAATTATTAATAATCATTTAGGTAAATAATACTAATTATTCTCACAAAAGACAGTGCAGCAAGCTATCTGTTCTAATATTGACTTATCTATAGATCAATGAAATTTATTTTGTATGCTTGTCAGGCATATAGAATTAGTCTAATTGGTGCATTTGTACTGAGCTTAAACAATTACCTCCATCTAGATTCTTAATATAGACTTTATTGGATATTTGGATAGATTTCATTATAAGGCTTCATTGATTATTCTTAAACTGCTAGATATTGACTAGACAATATTTTAGACGGGTAGATAATGTTTTCACATATTTTCTTTTTCATATAATGTGATAACAATATCTCAGACACTGTTACTTAAAAATCTAAAAAACTAGTGGTACTATAGGAGTTAAACTTTAAACTTACAGGTGACATAGTTGGATGCTTTGCATTATCAGAACCAGGAAATGGTTCTGATGCTGGTGCAGCTTCTACCACTGCAAAAGATGGTGGTGACAAATGGATATTAAATGGCACAAAATGTTGGATCACTAACGGTTACGAAAGCAAAGCTTCTGTTGTCTTTGCCACCACAGACAAAAGTAAAAAACACAAAGGGATCTCAGCTTTCATCGTACCAAAGCCTATAACGGGCTTAGAATTAGGAAAGAAAGAAGATAAGTTAGGAATTAGAGGCTCCTCCACATGTTCACTTATGTTTGAAGACTGTGCAATTCCTAAGGAAAATGTTCTTGGAGAACCAGGATTGGGTTTTAAGATTGCTATGATAACTTTAGATTCGGGACGGATTGGTATTGCTTCGCAAGCTTTAGGTATAGCTCAGGTAAACATTGCACTTTTTTTTTTTTTCTATGTATGAGCCTGCCAGAGAGACTCTACATTACCTGATGGAAAAGCAGAGTCGACACAAGACGACACAAATGCACAATAATTTTGATACGCATATCTAACAGCTATTGTGTTAGATATAGAAATATGATCTAATTTTCGAGTGGATTAATTATTTTATGTAAAAGCGCAAACTTGTAGACAACCCATATATTGTGTTACATTCCTTAAAATATGGGTTGATCTCTGTTACAGTTGGTTATTAAACCAACAAAGTGACTTTAAAGGAGTAATTTTACTTTGTCACCTATATTTTCATTCTTTACATTCCAGTTTTAGTGCAAATGAAGTGCAATCTATACAAATAAATAAAATTGGAGTGTCTGTTTGTAATATTCAAATAACCGCTTTTCACAGAATGCATATGTATGTATACACTGTGCATATACCAAAATAGCATTTTTTACAATGTTTGTCTGTCTGTCTGTTTGTTCAGGGTAATCTCTGGCAGATTCTCTGATAGATAGCTAATGATCTAAGGAGTAACTTAGGCTACATTTTTTAGACTAATTTTGTTCTGCGACATTACCAGAGGTACAACAATAAACACTGGTAACACTGCGGGGTTCAGTTAGTACATTATAAATACAAAAAACACAACTAAAATGTATTCTTAAGTTCTAAAATTACATTGTCACAAAGATCAAGCAATATAATAGTATAGGAGCTAGCAACGTTTTCGAGAAAGAATTTTAGGTCAGCTGATTTTGTGATATGTCGTCCTTCTTGCACTTTCGGTTAGAGTCTGGGCTATCTGGCTGGCGGTAGCGGTTGCGTTCATTAGTGCGCATCCTACCTGTCCAGGTAATAATCCTGGATTTTAAAAACATTTTAGAAGGCGTAATTTTTATTTTTTTGTTTTTAAATAAGTCTATCTGACATATTTTTTTTATTGCCAGACATTTTTGACAATGTGACTGACTAACTATGTGCCATACGCGATTTTTTAATTTTTTTTTATAAAAATTTCAAAGTATTTTATAATGTCTGTAATTTTAATATTATGTTATTTAAAGATAATAAAACCTTAAAATAAATTTGCCAGACATTAATTCGATTGTTAAGTTTACTTGAATTAAAATTAAAAAGTCATGAAAAGTATTGTATAAGTACATTATTGTATTTACTCTTTATGCAAAGCTTTACCATACTTCCACGCAATAACAGGATGTGATTACACGCCAGCTTTTTTTAGAAAAGGCAAAGTTAAGCCTTTTAAAATATTAGAAAATTCTAGAGAATACCAGTTAACTTTTGATAATATAATTACGGATGACGAAGAAGTACTTGAAACTACGTTTGTAACGCTGGAGAAATTTATTTGTCAAATGTATGGAGTTAAAAATTGTTCCAATGTTAATGATGTTCGATTTCATTTATTTTCAAGTACGTTTAAGTCTAAAAAATCTGATGAGAACTTCTACAAAAAATTTCGAAACTTTGACTCATCCAGTTTGCCACCCTGTAAAGCGGAATTGCAACAGCATTTATTGAGAGTTCGTTACGTGACGAAAATTTGGAGAAATGCTCACTCAAAACATTCAACATCTTTATCTCCAATGGCTTTCGTTTAGACCATTAACGGTGACAAATATGATTTTGTCTGGTTTTTGGGAGATCAATTACCATCCTCAGTTGCAGATATTATTGTTCAAAGTAAGTGTGAAATGGAATATTTATCAATAATAACTAAAATGTTTTATAACAAACAAGAAGAATTACACTGTTTATTTTTTTTACGTTACAGATGATAGAGTTTTAGAAGATAACGAAAGTTCTCAAGAAGATGATATGAATGACACTGACAAAGACAGCGACGATGATGATGATGATGAATGAAGATGCCTCTTTTTTGTGACGTTACTATAGGCTGAAACAACTTGAAAAACTTATTATTAATTATTTGTAATTTACATTTAGTAATCAGAACAATTGAAATAAAAAGTGTTTTTTTTTTTTTAATTTTAATCTAATTTTATATTCCTTTTTATGTTTACTTTTTTTTGAAACTTTCTTTGACTAGAATGATTATTATTATTTTTTTTTATTTTTTTTTTTATTATATGCACAGTGAAAAGTAATTTACTTTCGTAATGGTTCCCTGTATCATTCTCGACTTATGCTGCAACTGTCTCTCTCGGACTACTAGCATTATACTGCAATACTTTTCATGACTTTTTAATTTCAAGAATTCAATCGAATTAATGTCTGGCAAATTTATTTTAAGGTTTTATTATCTTTAAATAACATAATATTAAAATTACAGACATTATAAAATACTTTGAAATTTTTATAAAAAAAAATTTAAAAATCGCGTATGGCACATAGTTAGCATTGTCAAAAATGTCTGGCAATAAAAAAAGTATGTCAGGTAGACTTATTTAAAAACAAAAAATTAAAAATTACGCCTTCTAAAATGTTTTTAAAATCCAGGATTATTACCTGGACAGGTAGGATGCGCACTAATGAACGCAACCGCTACCGCCAGCCAGATAGCTGAGACTCTAACCGAAAGTGCAAGAAGGACGACCTATCACAAAATCAGCTGACCTAAAATTCTTACTTTTCAAACGTTGCTAGCTCCCGTACCATAAGGACTCTTAAGTAACTATTACTGCCTGTGAAAACCTACCAGTATGTACCTTCCCCTTCAGAGCTCAACCTAGGATGTGACAAAAACCACATCTCATTACAACACACTATACTAGTTGCCCTAAGGTTAAGATTTAAATATGATTCCAGATTCAATCCAAATCAAGATTGCATGAATGTATTTTACTAACCTTTGGAGCTCATACGGATTTCCTATCCTAGGCCTGATTGAGTTTCTGATTTGAAAGGAGAGAAATAAGTGCAATGTTAGTACCTATTTGGTTTATAAACTGAAACTTAAATTGGCTTAATTTTTTTTTTAACTTGATTGAAAATGAGTGAAAACTGTAATAGAACGGGTAGTAGAAATACTCCAAATTGCTTGTCCTAGCATTCATAAAAGGTTATACAACTACTATTCCTTTTTTATCGCTTTGATTTTTACTCCTCATTCATTTTGGCAGGACATTAATAGTTAATAGTATACTGAAAATGATAGAATGCCCTTTGTAATGAAACTTCATGAAACCTAATATCTCGTCCTCATTACCTCAAAACTTGTGGATAGCTTGATTATCAAATTGTTTTATATTTACCATCCAATCTTTTTTGGGGATTGCTGTCCATGTGGTACTGAATATCGAATTAACAAGTACAATTTTTAGAAAAATAAAACTGATCAAGGTTCCACTCGATTTCTCTTGGATGCCATCATCAGATATTAATGCCCTTATCATGGTACCATCGTTGGGACATCTCCTTTCCATTTAAAAAAGAATCGTCAAAATCGGTTCGTCGGTTCACGACGAAGTTATCCGCACACATAAAATATATATATGGTCGAATTGAGAAACCTCCTCCTTTTTTTTGCAGTCGGTTAATAAGGGAACTAAAATATTTTCTTTCTAGGCGTCCTTAGACGTTGCCGCTGAATATGCCTCAAAACGTATGGCATTTGGAAAACCAATCATGAAGTTGCAAGCTATACAAAACAAATTGGCTGATATGGCATTACAACTAGAGTCGGCACGATTGCTGACATGGAGAGCAGCTTGGTTGAAAGATAACAAAAAACCATACACCAAAGAGGCAGCAATGGCCAAGTTAGCAGCTTCAGAGGCAGCTACGTTTTTATCCCACCAATGTATCCAGGTATTATTGGCTTTATTGTTGAACTTACTAATTTTATTCTATTAACTATGTCAGTATAATGTTCTTATCCTTGCAACAATCATTATTATTACTTTAAAAACCCAAGAAATATGTTCGATTGTGTGAGTTCTTAATTATTTATATTGCTAGCTGTGCCCCTTAACAACCGCTGGTTGTTGTTGTAGTGTGCTAATAAAATCTTTCGATTTTGCTCTATTTTAAAATATTTGACTGCCTCGTTGGTGTAGTGGTTGGCGTGTGCGACTGCTGATCATGAGGTCTCGGGTTCGATTCCCGGATCGGACCAAATGTTTGTACGATCTACAAATATTTGTTTCGGAGTTTGGGTGTTTTCTATGTATGTATTTACAAAAAAAAAAAGTATATATGTATTTATATCAGTTGTCTAGTACCCATAACACAAACTCTGCTTAGCTTGGGACTAGATGGCGTTGTGTGTTAGATGTCCGAAATATTTATTTATTTATTTATTTACAAAATGTAGAATAAAAAAAACTTATTTGTTAATTTATAGATTTTAGGAGGAATGGGCTATGTGTCCGATATGCCTGCAGAGCGACACTACCGAGATGCCAGAATCACTGAAATTTACGAAGGCACTTCTGAAATACAGAGACTCGTTATAGCTGGCCAGCTCATCAAAGAATATGGTCTCAACTGATTTAGTTGTTTATAGTGTATAGATGAAAGTATTATATATTTAAGCTTAGGACTTATTATTGAAAATGATTTCAATTCAGGACTCTACGAGTCTATACTATTACTAATCTTTTAAGTGCGAGCAGCTTATAGTCTTACAGATACTCTGAAAAGATGAAAAAATATCAAGGAGTATAAACAATATACAAAAGTGAATAAACTAAAAAAATATTTGGCTATTGCCACCCACACTAATATTAAAGGACTGTATTTTAGATGTGTATTTGTCTTTTTATAATTATATACACATTAGATAATTTATAAACTCATTTAAATGTGTACACGAGAACTCGAAACATACTTTTTTGTGAAATCCTTTAAAAAACTCGAAACATACTTTTTTGTGAAATCCTTTAAAAAATATACTTCTATGCATAGATTTGATATTAAACCTTTTCTTCGTGTCATAATTGTCAGATATTTTACATCTATATTGTTTATTGTTAAATAAAAATTATGTTCTGAAGTATTGCAAAGTTTATTAATTTCCTTATAAGTACATAAACATTGTCAGGAAAAATAATAGGATAACAAATTCACGATTTTTTTAAAATGATCAATGACGTTAATTAGTGCTACAATAGAATAGTAAAATAATGCACAATATTTTAAGTAGTAAATAATCATGGTTTGGTCTAGTTTTTTTTTACTCTTAGATACAATTACTGAGGAAAATAAATTCTAGTTCAAGATAATACTGGTTACTGTCCAGGACCTGAGAGTGACTTGTCCATGAATTTCCTTTTGGCAAAACACAGCCACCACTTGCTTGGCTTACCATCTTCTGTATCGAATACCTACAAATAAGAAAACATTTTCTTATTAGACTATAGAGTGAAGGATAATAGTTTTGGCAGAGTATGTATGTTTGTATGTTCACCATGTTCACTGCTGGACATAGGCTTCCCCACAACACACAACATACATTATATATTAGCATTTAATGTAGCTGTAATGTAACTGAATAGTCTCTAAACGACTCTTGGTATAATGAGACATCTAGCTTATTCAGAGCTAAGAAGAGCCAGTAGTTTTTTTTTTATGGTATAGGGGGCAATGGACCAGGCGTATCACCAGATGGTTAATGTTTTTTGTTTAAAAGTATAGTTTATTTTAGATATATACTGGTTAATAAACCAGTATATATCTTACTAATATTATAAATGCGAAAGTTTGTAAGGATGGATGGATGTTTGTTACTCTTTCACGCAAAAACTACTGAACGGATTTGGATGAAACTTTACAGTAATATAGCTTATACATCAGAATAACATATAGGCTAATATTTGCAGCGATAACCGACATACACGCGGGCGGAGCCGCGGGCAACAACTAGTCTAAAATTAACTATACTTTAATAAACCCAAACCTATTACCGTTCATATGACACGTTTTTATGTTAATTCCCACACAAAGTAAACAATCAAAGAGTATTACAACAATTTACCTTATCACAAACACGGGCGCCAGTCTCGTGTCTCATTTGCTGTAAGTATTGTCGCATCAAATCTGTAAGTATAATGATTAAATACATTAATTGTATGAATTCTATACACACACATGGTCAATATACATCAAAACTACTTTCAAGTGGTATCCTTCTTAAAATTAAATCCTGCTAGAAGTTAATATAGAAATTTGTTTTTTTATATGATTGAGGGGACAAACAAGCAGATGATACCGTTGATAGTATGTCTATGTGTATACTAAATTATTATTATAAAAATAGCTGAGTCCTGCGGAGTTACCTGCTGCACAACAGGAATGGCAGTTAAGGGGTCTGGGAAAGTAAGTTAAAAAAGGCGCCTAAGTTACTCCTTACATCATATAATCAACCAGCTGAACCCCGCGGTTATTGTTGACAAATTTAGTCTAAAAAAAAGTAGCCTAAGTTACTCCCTCGATCATCAGCTACCTGCTAGTGAAAATCCCGTCAAATTCGGTCCAGCCGTTCCAGAGATTACCCGGAAGAAACAGACAGACAAAAAATTTTTAAACTACATTTTTGGTGTATGATACATATGCATTTAATAAAAAGTGGTTATTTTGATATTACAAACAGACACTCCAATTTTATTTATTTGTATAGATATCATCAATAAATATCATAAGCTATCTGCCATTGAAAACCAGTCCAGCCATACCAAAGACACAGACAGACAATAAATTAGAAAATGTTTTTTTTTTATTTAAGCACTATATTTTTTTTCACATGCATTTAGTGAAAAGCTGTTAATTTGAAATTACAAACAGGCACTTCAATTTTATTTATTGGTATAAATTTAAGGTAAGTAATTGGTTCAAACATGTTATTGGAAATTTTGTATTTTTTTTTTTATATAGGAGATAATATATGAAGTTATCTTATGATTAGATAAAGAGTGTATAGAGGTTGTCAACACCCATAATCCTCACAGAGCATTTTTAAAGAATAATGTATGGTAAGTACTTCATCATCTTCCTTCCACAGTTCACTTCTGGACATAGGCATTTTTTAGTGATGTTGTTCTGCATTCGCTCCCATTAGCCACGTCTTACAACACGCAAGGGATGAATAGAGGTCATAATAATAGGGTTAAATACGAACTTTGTACAGAAACAGTATTTAAAAGCATAATTCACATTTGTAGGAACTGTACTAGTATCACAAATATGACCATCGTCAATAGTTTTTAGAAGTTCACTGCAAGGTGTATGTATCTTCATGGAAAGATTTGGGCCTGCTTATTTATAAATTAAATAAAACTAAATTTTAATACACATTTTTGTAAAACATACCAGCTTCCTGAGTACTAGTTGGTTTAGCATACACTGAGTTAAGAGGGAAGCCATAGTCTCCAGGAATGTCAAATTTAGATATGGCCAGCATGTACATCTCCTGCTGTCCCTGGTTCTTGTTAGAACATTTCTGGAGACGTTTCAAGCACTCGGAAACATATAAGGTGAGGTAAATGAGAACTCTATCGGCATCCGACTGAAACATTCATAAAAGTAATCTTGAAAATGTTTAAAGTTCAATTTTTAAAAAGAAATGTTCAAAAAATTTACCTTAATTTCATAAAATCTGAAAAATACATTGGCTTTAAAATAGTTGAGAGCTTCATCAACAATGTCAAGTTCGATCTTTGGGCTTAGCGGAGCTGGCCCTCGGAATGTGGTACGTAGCGGCAGCAAAGCTAAGTTTCCTACAGACTGGGTGTAGTCTGTCAAAGTTGAATGATACGCCTGATAAGGAAAAATTATTTTAAAAACAAATTAGTAGTGTTATATATTGTTCTACTCATTTCATACTATTATCAAGTAGCACCTTAAAATAAAACTTACAGGCATGTTATGAGCTATCCAACACAATTGTATAAATTCTTACAAGATTAAATAGGTACACCGGGTTTGTTTACAAATTGTGAACTAGAAATGGTTGCAATAATAAATATCTAAGTCTCGGCAAAAGTATTAGAACACAATAATATTAATCATAATTATAAACAAAGTTCTGTAATATCTAAAATATCTTAAACTCATAAAATTTAAGGAAATTCAGGAAGTGAATCACTATCTATAACTAGCTGTCACTGTCAAACTGTCAATGACACAGAGCCATAGAGGATAGAGGTAGAAATAAGAGGATAGGTAGAATTCCTTATTCGTAGTGCTTAGGAAACTAGTCAAGTACTTAGTGCTCTGCCTCATTAAGACGCCATGGCGACGTCGCTGGCTACGTATCCAAACAGTTAATATTGAAATGCATGGTACCTAACTCACTTGGCGACAGTTTGGCAACGTCGCCAAACTGGAAGCGTGGCCACGAGCTACAGTTCTTTGCGTGGCTTCTGGATACTCTGGCAGCTTGGCGACGTTGCCACTATAATGTACACGGTAAACAGGACCTCGCTCACTCAGTCGCCAGTCAGCCGCCATTTTGGACGCTCACTCGAAATATAGTAATGTTAAATGAGTAGTTTATGTTGTAAATAATGAGTTTCGATACTGAAAAATTTATAATAGAAATTCAAAACCGCCCTTGTATATGGGATAGTTCATCTAATGAGTATTCCGATCGTAACTTAAAAATTAAAGGTTGGGACGAAATAGTAAACATATTTAAAGAAAAAGACGAAATGACAAACCTATTTTTTTTAACCTAACTATTTTTTTACGACGTATATAACAAAGAAGTGCGATTTCTTCTACATCCATTTCTGACGACGTAAACGAACTGACTGTCGAGACGCCATGGCCACTCGACTTGGCGACCTTCGGATGCCAGAAGTAGCCAGGCCTGCGTCGCTGGTGACGTCGCCATGGCGTCTTAATGAGGCAGAGCACTTAGAGTCTTAGAGTATATCTGGGTAGTGTCTGTCTCTCTCACGCAAGTTTCTGATTGGTGGAGGCACAAATCAATTTGCATGACTGATTTGGCAGAAGGTACACCAACCAATCAGAAGCATGCATGAGAGAGACAGACACTACTGAAACTCAATCTCTCTCTTTACTCTACTCCGATCACGCTCACCGCCCGTTCGGCTGCCCCTTCAGATATATATGCTCTAAGTACTTGACTAGTTTCTTCAAATGAACACTCACTTAAGTCAAAGTGACACTGACGCTATTGACAAATTAGCTTTCAATTTGAAAGGAAAGCACATGTAGATAGTGTTTGGTGTAAGAATTAAAATTATATTCTAAGTATTTAGTGCAGTTATGGCTGACGATACCCAAAATCAAGTATTGGCGATAGTCGCAAACATAGTAAAAAAACAAGATCCTGTGGAAAAGTCAAACGACGAAGAAACCAAGGATAACCAAAGTGTAAAGAAAAAAGAAGCTATCAGAGGTGTACCGAAATCTGGTCGATTTTGGAAGTCTAAAAAAGAAAGGTATGTGTACTGACATGTGTGTTACATATCTGTACAATTACTTTAATCAATTAAACTCAAATTTATAATACGAATGAACTTTTTCAGGTTTGCTACAATAAACAAAACCAAAGGGTTGAAGTCTAGTTTTGAAAAGAAAGCTGCTTTACGTTTGGAATTACAAAAAACAAAAGAGCTTTCAAGGCAAATGTTAGAAGAAATCAAACAGAAAGAAGTTGACAAAAAGGAGCGTAGAAGGGAGAACATTAAGCGCACTGAGGAAAACAGGCGAAAAGCTGAAATTGTACAAGTGATTACCAACACAGCCAAACTAAAACGCATGAGAAAGAAACAGATGAGATTTATTGAGAAAAGAGATACTACTCAAAATATTCAAAGTAATAAATCTTAACATATGACAATGCTTTTTCTTGTGATGATACTTACACCTGCCTAGATGCATTATAGATATAAAAGTTACCTTATATTGTTGTTGTCTTACACAATGGTTGTTGCTCAATGTTATGAAATGTAGATAAGAGTTATACAACAAAAACGAAATGGTAGTTAATATTTTAAGCGCCAATAATTTTAACATTACTATTCTTTCTATGCTACTGCTCCACCTGCATTTAGCGTTAAGAGCAATGTCCAACTATGTGTCAATAAATGCGTTAAAAACATTAAGGTTACAATGCCATAATGTTTTATGGCATTATATATATAATTCCTCATGAATTTTCGCGTTATATGTATAACACACAATGGAGCTTGAAGCAGCTGAACCAGTTGCGACAATGAGTCATCAATTATTTTATGCAATTTAAAAAGAGAGACAATACCAAAAAAATCTGGTGGATGATTCAAATTATAATAGTTCAAAAATTCTAGTTTTCTCATTCAACCTCTCCACTGTCGTTCTCATAAAAGCAGTTTCAGCATAAAACAAAGTACACTCGTCCTTGCTATGCGCGCGCGTTCGTTACAATGAGAAGGCCGACATTCGAGTTATCAGCATAAAAATGTTGGCCACATTTACATAATGCCTTAATTAACGCGCTAATTAGCGTTAAGACGCAGGTGAAGCAGTAGTTACTCTTCAATCGATCTGTCTCAGTTAATTTTGCGAAACGATATAAAATTCAAATAGTAAACATCTAAAGCAATGGGTCATATAATCTTAAACGCGAAATAAAGCTGCTATGATCAAATAACTTAGGTCAGTTGCTTGCAAAAATGACATAGCTTAGATCTCAGGCAAGCATTGACCTAGAGGCAGTACGCCTCTAAGTCAATGCTTTTTATTTAAGAACCACCGCAAGGAAACTGACTTTCAAATGAAATAACTGCGATGCCACAGACAGACATCAATGAAGTGCAATACATCCTACTGATATTATAAATGCGAAAGTTTGTGAGGATGTATGCATGAATGTTAGTTATTTTTTCACAACTGAAGTGCTTTAGATGAAACTTAACAGTAACTCAGCTTAAACATCAGGATAGCACATAGGCTACTATTTATCGCGATAATCGACATACGCGTAGGCGGAGCGGACAAAAGCTAGCTATAAATATATGTAGATTGAACATAATAATATAACAATTTACAACCAAAATATACCTTAAAGTGACAACTGTCACTGATATCAAGATAAGAAATTTTTTTCAATGCAATTTTTAGGGTTCAGTACCCAAAGGAAAAAACGGGACCCTGTTACTAAGACTCCGCTGTCCGTTTGTATCTCATGAACCGTGATAGTCATACAAAAAAATACTAAAAAACAGAATAAAATAAATATTTAAAGGGGCTCCCATACTACTAACGTGATTTTTTTGCTCGTTTTTGTTCGATATATACTGGCAACAGGTAGACGCTTGAAATATATAGAAATTGGTACGGAGCCCTTCCTGCGCGAGTTCGACTCGCATTTTTACGATTTTTACCTGTAACTCGGGAGTCAAAGGTCAAAGTCGGCTCAAAGGTTGCCTTGTGAGCTGCAAGTATGCTTTTCTTGCAGGTCTGCAAATGCTGCAGGCGACTTTGTTCCACAGATTCTAACCTTCATAGTGGTATAGAGAGAGCCAATAATCCAAATAATAGATGAAAAAATCCAGAAGGTAAGGCTTGTAAATATACAGAAGTGATCCAACTTCATTTAAATAAAAACACAAACATTATTCCATCTAATATTTTTATTAAGTATTTATAGCAATATAATATACTCCCACAGATACATATAAAAATATTAAATGCTCTTTTACAAGTTTTGGCAGGTGATGAATCGTGTGGGCATCAAATATTTACAGTAATATTCTCAAGTTCAACGCTGAGATGAAACAGTGGAACATTAATCTTAATATTAGTTTTTCATGAATTTATGTACATCAATGGATAATCTTCAGTGACTATTTATATAAATATCTATAAAATACACCAACACTATTGATTATAATTTACACTGAAAAAATAAAGCAATAACTTCGAAAATTAAATATCGTGTGATAGATGACCGCAGCAAAATTCATAAGGAGACTCTGTCATTAGTTATTTTACAAAATTAAGCTTCAATAATTATATTACATCACTTTTGTCAGAATACTGCTCCACGTAATAGTATATGTTTTGCTCGCACACCATGTAACTTATCGATAATAACCACTTAGTACAAAATAAATCTATTAAAAATTAATCCAAAATTAAAATTGTTAAAAAATTGTTATAAAAATTAAATCACACATACCAAATACTCTACTTCTTACGATGTAGTGTCTTAACATCTCGTATTAAATTCAATCAAATAATTTACAACAACAATACAGTTGTCATAATAATAACAACAATAGTTAGTAGCTTATATACTAATATTTTAGTCTAACATTTGTCTATAATACTCCATTCAACGTATAGAAAAAATCTGCATTGAAAACATCAGTCTAAGGCAGTGATAAAAAAGTTTGTTCATTTGAAAACAATATGGTATGTGAGAGGGCAGATGATCGAGGTACTTGTTTATAACATAAGAACAATTTTGTTCAAATTGGTATGTACATACTTGTATTGCGTATTTAATTTCACCCTATACTTTATTTGAAGTCGAGTCCATTAACTTAGTAAATCTGTAAACGGGTTCATTCTAATAGATCAACTGACCACTATTTAAAATATGTCTACCTTGTGTTGATATAATAAAAAACTGCTTACATGTTAAACATTCATGAGATTCAGATTAGATCTTAATTAAAAACAACCAGATGTCTTAAAACAGCATAAAATGTTCGACAGCTCAAGTTGGAAATATTAAGTTTTTATTTTATAATGTATTTCTAATCAATCTCGGCCCCGGCAGCCAGTTTTAAAGGAACTCAACTAATTACGCAGGAGATATAGTGCACACGTGTATGCGCCAACACAGGTGCACTCTCTGTTCCCTCAATCGCACAATCCGATGAGACGGCTATATAATACGACCAGAGATTACATAATGTGTTAACATAACACTTCAAACATATAATTCGACTATACTGTCTAAGGTCAATAGTATGGTCATTGGCCAATTTTGTTCCATTTACATACTATAAAATATGATACCTACATCAAACAAAACAACATTTTTAGTAATTTGGATATTTTTAGTTGATTGCTAATTATACTCTGACATATAATTAAAAAACGTAATAGTATAATACAGTGGCTGAGTATTTACGAAATACCAATTTTAATGTAGTCATTATGAATAAAATTTATAAGGAAAAACCGAAGTAATCTGCATTGTAAAAAAAAAACAAGTTAAATATGTACTAGATAAGAACAGTTAACATCCTTAGTAGCGATTTCATAATTATATTTTATAAGATGCGGTGGAAAATCAGAATAGAACGACGTCTCTGAGTGATGTCCACTTTGGCACTCAGTTAAGGTATCTCCCTGGCCTCGAGTTAAGACTAACTTAGCCGGTACTAACTATACAATGACATTTTTTGGGTGAATTTACTTCGTACAAGACTTTCACACATAGTTCCTCTTAGTAGTTTCATTTAGTCACCGCAAACAAATAAATGTCGGAAAACGAATTGTCTGTATAATATATTTTTTTATTATTAAAAAAAAACTGAAAAGTTACACAGACCTCTGTAATAAATAATTTGCTTTTAAAGACTCCTCGTATCTAGTACACAATATGTGAAACGCCAATCATATGTTTAACCTTAATAAAAAAGAAGCGTATCAACTAACCTAAAAAGTACAACTTATGTCTTTATATATAAACACCCAAAGTAACGATTGGCCCGGTAATGCGTGTACAGTTAGATAAACAGCAAACATAAACGCATGTGCGACTCGCTATTCACATATATTACAGGAATAATACTAAGTATCTAAACCTCTGTTAGACTCGAAAGAAGGGAAAGATGTTGTACCAATCATTATCACAACTTGTATAGCAAATGTCACAGTTTTTATGACCAATCGGTGTACCTAAAGTAGTAAGTAGTGATGTTGACTAATTATTTTATTGTTAAATGCATTCCATAAAAATAATTTATGACCGTTATATCACATTTAGATATTTACCTACCTACTTATTTTCGAACTATTTGGTATTTGTAAACGACGCTATGGGGTATTATCAAAGCATGGAGTACTAACAATTTGTTCTATAACTAAATCAGTATTTTGAAAGAGTTCTCAAAGTCGGTGTAATAAAAAGGTTCGCTTTGTTTCATTATCGTCAATTTTAAGTTATTTATGATAGTATTTAAAATTACATATTCTACATTTTCAGTATAAAAAAAGTCAAATTAAACGTAATCAAATGTGATATATCTTTTGTTTAATTGAATGACAAAAAAGAGTTAGATTTGTCCTCTAAATATGATCACGGCGGACTAGTCTTGGCACCTATAGTCAATTTATCATGTGACACCTCATACCTATCAATGTACCGAAGTGGTCTAGGTGCAGTCCCCGTTTTATAGTGTACGTATTTCAGATATATTTACCACGCTTTAGACGACCCTCGTATTAAAAACGTCTGAAAGTTCGCTATTGTTTAGGTGAAGTTAGTGTCAAGTTTAAACGGCTACAATTGACTAAAGTCCAATCTTAAAATGAACGCCTCTTTTATCCATACTGTACTGCGTGCTCTCTCTTAACAAATTCTCGTGTGGTGTAGCATGGACACAGCAACACATTGTAGCATGGACAGTTAACCTATTAAAGCTCCATTCAGTTTAAGATGAGACGATGTATACAAGTATAGTGGCAATGACGGTCGGTAGGAGAGCTAACTGTACAGAGCTGCGGAGAGGCTGACGACCCAGGGCGAGCGCTCGCGCAGTCACACGTCGAAGTCCGCGCCTCCCTTGCCGTTAGGTGGCGCTATGAACGGTTCACTCCACATTCTTCTGAGATCTCCCTGAGAAAAAAAATAATGCTTTCAAAATTTGAAAGTAAATAGAGTTAAAATAATAAATCTTCTATAAAATTCTACGCTTGCTCGTTTGGCTTAGTGGTTTAAGCGAGCAAGTGTAGTGGGTTGAAATCTATTTTGTGTACTCCACAAATTGTTTTTCTAAGTCTAGATGTTCTTTGTATCCGTTACATGTATGATTGTAAGTTCCCTTACGACACAGGATTTATTCCTGGTACGGGAGTCGTCTCTTAAGCTAAGTACTCACATACGGTTTCACTCGATTGAGCTAACATGTCGAGTAAAAACTGCGGCATGGACTTTCGATCGCACATTTAGCATTCATCTATCGAGTGACGCGCGCCGTTCAGTATTCACCTAATCGTCCGAGCGAAAAGATCTGTCTGTTTTTAGACGATCAACAACGGCGGATTGACTCGCGCCACTCGCGGTTCACACGCTTGAGTCAAGCTCGACGGCTCGCTTAGAGTAGGTGTGAAGAAAATTATTTTTATTTAATTTCTCTCGAGCCGGCTCGATGCGAGCGTTCGAGTCGTGAGTTTTGCGGCTCACTCGTAAACTTTTACTCGTTTTGGGTTACTCCTTAACATTCAAATAATACCGACTGACGGACCATTAAAATGATTTTTTTTTCGTGTTACGCTTTTGCTTACGATGAACTTCGAAGCTATATAATTGATTTTCTCGTTTTTTTAATGTATGCATAAGATAGGATAGTTAACATCACACTAAGACCATGATAGAAAAGAGATGCAGAAGAAGTTGGGTCTGCTAGTATACTCTATTTCTAAGTCACAACTTTTAAATTAGCATTGATCATAACAGTGCTACAGTGCGGACATTAATTAGTCGACGATACTAAAATGTAATAAAAGAAAAAAATATACATAATAATAATGTAATGTAAGTTGTACTTTCGACAAATTTGAAGCTTGACCTACCATAAGCTTAGTTTCTTACAAATATTCAAATACAATTAGTCGACGTTCGCTTAAAAAAATATTTCCATCTTGTTATTTAATAATACAGAGAATTATTTGTTGTAGTTATAAGTGAGATATTTCTCGTCTACCGTAGCTTTGCTCACTGAAAACTATAATCACAGCTCTTTTTTCTGCCAGTATACTAATACTAGCTTTGCGCGCGGCTCCGCCTGCGTGTTTGTCAGTTATCGCAGCAAAGAGTAGCCAATGTCCTTCCTCAAGAATCAAAAAATCTCCATACCAAAGTTCATTAAAATCGGTGCAGCGGTTTGGCCGTGAAAACAGGACAGACAGAGTTACGTTCGCATTTATAATATAAGTATGGATATGTTATCTACTGCAGTGACGATAAAGGCAAAAAAAAAATACATAGATCTCCGACCAGTATTGACGTAGCTTGCTGAAGATTTAAAACGTTATAAGTGTGGTATGCACTGTAAAGCAGGGAAATGTTTGTTGTTGTTGTTTTGACGGTTTCATAGGATTTATCGGCAAGGTGGGTAGGTTGATTGAAGTTAGTCGATAGTACAGTTGTTGGTCCCGTGGTGGAGGGGAGGTGGGGAGGTGGGGAGGTGGGGAGGTGGGGAGGTACCTTGACGTAGGCCATGGTGAGCAGCGGCAGCAGCGTGAAGGGCACGAGGTAGAGCAGCGCGGGCTGCGCCGCCTTGAACACCTCGGCCGACACCGTGGCCGTCAGCAGCCCCAGGAAGTAGCCCAGCAGCGAGCAGTGGAAGTACGTCAGGCGGGACCCCTGCACACGTACAATTATTTTATAAATAACTGGCTGAACCCCGCGGTAATACCCGCGGTTATTGTTATAACAGACAAAGTAAGTCTAAAAAAAAGTAGCCTAAGTTACTCCTTGGATCATCAGCTATGCCAGTGAAAATCCCGTCAAAATCGGTTCAACCGTTCCAGAGATTACCCGGAACAAACAGACAGACATTTTTTTTTTACTATTTTTGTATATGTTCGGGGTATACATACATATGCATTTAGTAAAAAGCGGTTTTTTATATTACAAACAGGCACTCCAATTTTATTTATTTGTATAGATTACCAAGACTACTATTTAATCTGATGGAAAGCTAAGGTGGAATTCAAGAGTGGCGGTCACCATTCTCATTGTCATAGCTATAAATAGTCTACAGAAGAACTTCTTAAAACTACTTCTGTGTTTTAAAGTAAATTTGTCAAAATATTTTGATACCTTTCTAGCTGATGTCAATTCTACCCTATACATGTAAGTGCTTTATAAGTCCTGAACAAGAAGTAATTCTACTTTAATTCACTTATTTACAGTAACTTATTGTAGATACTGAGGTTAGATATTTATAATAATAATATCTTACTGTATTTTAGCAGCAAAATGATAAAATTGGGAAACGAATTTAGCAAAGTTTAAACAAACGTGTCTAATGTTATAACTGTATATCGCAACAATACATTAAACAGGCCGCAAAATTGTTTATGAACTTAGCGGTATTTTAAAATGAAATTCACTATGTAAACATATAAAATTAAAATATAATTAAAATGACTTGCATACCATGGATCTAGGTCCTGGCACCTGTCCCATCTGACACACTAGAGTGGCCTTCTTATAAGCATCGTAACGTAACACGAAGCACAATAGGAGTCCCGGCATCACGATGTCGCCTAGACCTGGAATTAAGAAAAACACATCTTGAATCTATTCTACTCTCATAGATTCTTCTCTTTCTAGTAACGAAACTCAACACGTATAATATTACCGAGACACTTATGATAATTAAGATTTAGATATTTACATTTTTGTTGAATTTTTACGTCATAAGTAGTGAATTTAGTGTGGTACTTATGTGTGTGTAGTTTATTAAATCTACAAAGATGCATTTCAAGGACAGCTGTAATATGAAATATGTGATTTTTATTCGTCTACTATTGTCTACTCTCATGAAAATATTAAGTTAAATTAAAACTCTATAGTAAGTAGTCTATGGTTATGAGATTAATTGAATAGTCTTTAAGAGACCACTGGGATATAGGGATATCTTAGTATTGATTATTAGTCAAAATACTATCCATGATTTAAATTACTCTTCTGTAGACAAGTATATCACTAACAAGGTTTTTTTTTTCAACTTTTAGGCGATAGACATGCCTCAATTAAAGAGTGATAGTGAAAGTTTTACTAAATACCATGATTTGGCGAGCGATATATTTTAATTTCACTATGTTACTCACGCGAGATATCCACTAATTAATCGTTCAAAAACACGAATGGCATATAGTTTACGATGCATACTCAGGAAACGAGTTATCGAAAGTAATCACTATTAATTTAGCATGTTCAACTGGCAATAAAAGTTTATTAGATTTCACCTTTGTTTGAAACTAGGTTAATATACGCGGTAATATATAATGTACGCACGCAGTAATCTTGAGTGATATAATCAAATATTATCGATACAGTTACTTGTGCTTCGAAAAATGCAAATAGTTTGGGACTCAACGGGTGGTTCGTAGTACAGGGATCTGTTATTGCTACGCTCGACATGTCCCACTACAAAGCGGAATCTATACAAATAAATAAAATTGGAGTGTCTGTTTGTAATATTAAAATAACAGCTTTTTACTAAGTGCATATGTATGTATACACGGTACATATACCAAAAATGTAGTTAATAATTTTTTTGTCTGTCTGTCTGTTTGTTCCGGGTAATCTCTGGAACGGCTGGACGGATTTTGACAGGACTTTCACTAGTAGGTAGCTGATGATCCAGGGAGTAACTTAGGCTACTTTTTTTAGACTAACTTTGTTCCGTGGCGTTACTCGCGGTACAACAATAACCGCGGGTAACACTGCGGGGTTCAGCAAGTTGTTAATAAATTACGTTATTCCAGCATTGACAATTATTGAGCAATAACTATGGTACAGTCAAAATTTTTAGCTGGTCAAGGGTTTTAATCGGAAAAATCACCAATCCAAACTTTCGTCTGCAAGTCTGTCTAGATTGATGTAAGGATGATTTTTACCTTTTCACGCAAATATGCCTCAATGGATCTGCACGAAATTTGGCACAGAGATATGTATATTATAGTCTGGAATAGGATATCAAACTACTTTTTATCAATATAAAGGTAGTGTTCCATGTAATGAGAAAGATCGTTCCTCTCTCATCATTAACAACTGCGGGGCGCTAGCAGTACCCCGCGGTATTACTTACGGTTTATTACTACTGTACTGTTGTAACACAAATGGTATCTGAAGCAGCAGTCAATAGTACTGTTGTACAATGCGGTTTAATAATAATTTTGACCAGTTAGGAGTTTTGACTGTATGTCCTCATTCACACCATATTAATTGCTTACCATCAGGCGATACGTCTGCTCGTTTGCCCGCATATTCCATAAAAAAAATTGGCGGGTAGGTATATTTGCGTTTAGTTCGCTTCATCGTTTGATGATTTGATGTGTCTGTCCGCGCCCATAGTGTGTAGGAGACCTGATAACTAGGTGCATCAGAAAAGAAAAAGAAATCGTTTGTACCTAGCATAGAGAAGTGTCCCTGGTGGTGCATGGAGGGGAAGACGAGCTTGGCGGGCAGAGACAGCTTGGGCGCGTCTCGCATCGCCCCGCCGAGCTGCAGGCGCCGCGCCACCACGTTCATTGGATTCTCTGCCGGCCTGCACTCACACCATTTATATATGTTATACACTATTAATTAGGATATGATATATGATACACCTATCTTTTTCATCCCAGAGCGTACGAAACCGTTATTTAGACAATTATTCATTTTTTTTTAATTAGATAATTTAAAGTGGTTTAATCATAGGTTTCGAAAATATAGTTCTAAATATAAGGACAAAAAAAGGCAGGTGACTTAATGAGTAAGGTTCAATGACGATTTTCTTCCCATTTTTTTCTGCACTATACCGATAATAATTTAGAGTTACCCTTTTTCTGATTCGCCTACTTTTATTTTTTTCTTCCTTTCAATAATACAATATTCTAAGACATATTTTTTAATTGTCTCAATAATGTGTGGTCTCATTAAATTTACATTTTAAACTTATCATTATTCTTCTAGTAGATTAAGGCAATAAATATTCCTAACAAACCACTTAGTTTTATTCTTTGTCAAGTACTATTCAGTAGAGTTTATTTCATGTTGCCAGTTACTGAATTTTGGTGGCAAATTACTGCTAAAAATGCAATATTATGTTTAGATTAAAATTAAATATATTGAAAATTGATTTGCTTTATTAGACACCAATGAATACTTATATTTAAGATATACTTTACACAAATCTATCATAAAAACTTAAATATATGAACGTAAAATTAGAAGCGCATGTTTAAATTGGCCAAAGACCTAAAGTGGCCACTTGCTGGTAAGTTTCCCCTATATATTAACTTTACCGAGATATTTGTAACTATTAAAGATTTGTTTAAATTACTATAAATGTTTTAAAAAGATAAATTATGAAATAAAACTATTAATTACCTCGTGGCGACTTTGACCATGACGTTGGTGGTGAATATGTATGAGGAGAAGAAGACCCAGAAGACGTCGTACAGCAGGAGACCAGTGAGGAGCAGTGTGGACACTTTCAGCGACGGCAGACGTATAAGTGCTATGAATGTCACGCACAAACCCATACCCATTGCTGAAATAACAATAAAAGATAAATAATTTAAGTAATAGGGTAGTTGACTGTATCGTAAATAAATACTAACGTCTCCTTCATTAAAACGAATATTATAAAAAATCTTGGAAAATATAATTATAACAGCATTTCATTTCAAATTCAAATTTTAATCTAATAAAAATTGAAATATATTGCTCAATTGAGTAGTCTGAAACAGTGACGTCACAAGTTAGTTTTTAGTACATTTTTCATTCAAAGTTATCGTTTTGACAGATGATAAAAAGTAATTGATTTGACTAAGGTGTCAAGTACCCTATAGTAAAACAAAATATGCTTAAATATCATTGTTGGCGACTAGCTGGTAGCACATTCTATGTGTGATTTTATACCTTTTTTATAAATTCTTTGTTTTGTAATATATTTTTGCTTGTCATTGACTGTGTTATGTCAGCTCGACCAAACGTCCTATTGATTATTACAATTGTGAAAATATATTATTATTATAGACTAAAACCACCATCTATTCATTTCATATACATAAATACACACGTCGTTATACAGTCCACTGGCTCGCCAATAATCATCATAGCTAAATCAGGCATTATGATCTCTGAATCCTATATTTTTGCGTAAGTGTTGAAATTAGAAAAAAAATATCCTAGTTTACCGACTTATATTATAACTTCATACATCTCTAGTTCATTAGTATATCTCTATACAAATAAATAAAATTGGAGTGTCTGTTTGTAATATTAAAATAACCGCTTTTTACTTAATGCATATGTATGTATACACGATACATATACCAAAAATGTGGTTAAAATTTTTTTGTCTGTCTGTCTGTTTGTACCGGGTAATCTCTGGAACGGCTGGACGGATTTTGACGCGGGACTTTCACTGGCAGGTAGCTGATGATCCGGGTAACACCGCGGGGTTCAGCTAGTATAATCTATGGTCGGTTGCTTTATCTCTGTAATTTATAGTCTATGTTAAAATTCTCTTCTATGAGAATTTTGTTTTATGTCTACTGCATTTTAAACTCATTATGTATGTCATGTAACAAAATTTAAAAAATTACTTCAATAAGAAATCTTTATTACATTTATTTCACGTTAGCAAGTTAACGTGAAATAAATGTAATAAAGGTTTGAAAAACTATATCAGAATCTATAGTATTGAAAAATTCAAGTCACACTAGTCTCTCACTGCTAAACCAGAAGTTGCGGGTTCGATTCCACCCAGAACAAATAATTTTATATTCATTATATTCATTCAGCACATTTTTTCTGTGTCTAAGTTTAATTTATGCATAATAATGGTACATATATGTATTTTATTGTACATATGTACATAAAATACATACATAAGTATGTTTACTATCAGGTTACTATCGTACAGGCTTTGCCTATTTAGATTCAAACTGTCGTGTGTTAGATGTGTCAAGTGACTATATTATTAATGTGGTATTAAGAGTAGTAGTTATGAGTAGATGTATTTTTGAACGACTTCAAAAAAGAAGGAGGGTCGAGTCGGTACTTTTGACTGGGTGGCCGATTTTGATGATTCTTTTTTATTTGAAAGCTGGTGCTTCCCGTATTTCAATTTGGTCCAGTTCTTGAAACCGTTTTATTATTTATAAAATTCTCGTGTTAAAGTTTTAGTTACCAAACTCCTCCGAAACGACTTGACCGATTCTCATGAAATTTTGTGAGCATATTGAGTAGGTCTGAGAATCGAACAACATCTATTTTTCATCCCCCTAAATGGTAAGGGTCACCCATCCTTAAAAATATTTTATGGCAAAACGACGTTTGCCGGGGCAGCTAGTTATTTATAAAAATAGAATACGTACCGTCCATCAGCAGCCAGTGTCCAGTGAGCACCCAGACGGCAACAATACCAGCTGCTAGGAGCGCGGCGGCCAGCTCGGGTGCTGAGTAGCGCACGCACACCGGCGCCCGAGCCGCTCCCAACCCCGCCGACCCCGCCACGTACTGGCACAGAGGAGTCAGCAGGAACGCCAGCGCTGCACACGCTATTACTGCACACACCGACAGATATATAAACACCTATTAAATATTTTCGGACACTACAATACTGGACACACAAAACAGAGCTTGTATTATGGGTACTATATTACTGATACAAATACATTTTTACTTTTTTTGTAACTACATACTATTTAAAATTTAAATATTTGCAGATAATACAAATATTTTGTCCGACCCGGGAATCGAAACCGAGACCTTATGCATAGCAGGTCGCGTAGGCAGTAAAGATAATATCCATTATTCAGGATATGTAGCATTTAATCGCGTCCATGGGGGTTAATCTATATCCCGCTGTTTGACAGTAAATAAGTGAAGGACCGCAATAGTAATGATAGAAGCAATTAACGTATTACAAAAAGTACAACAAGAACTTTAAAAGTAAATGCTATAATGACTGGCAGGAACACTTTGATAAGCGGTCATTAGAAAAAGGGATATGGTATAAAACCATACAGTGTCAGCCTCTTCATGTGCCCTGGTGTATGAACAGTAGGTTAAATAGACAACTAATTGTCGTTGCCCATAGACTCAGATCTGGACACATCCCGTGCAATAAATTTAGTTATATGATGAAGAAAATCGCTTCGCCTGATTGTGAGGAATGAGGAGTTGTGGAAGACTTACACCATTTATGAATGGAGTGTGTCAGATATGAGTCTAGTAGAAATAGTTTAGTGTCCGACTTGAATTTGAATGGAGCCGACGTAGGAATGTTTCACAAAATTATATCGGAACCAAATAGCGATCATGCGGCAGCTCTGTTCAAATTCATGTAGATTGTTCTTAGACGATAAGTATGTGGTAACTTGTTCAGGATACGATGGGACTGGCATACGCTGTGCGTAAAAGTTCCAAACAGTAATAGAATAAAAAAAAAGACTTAAGTCTGGCTTTTAGTTACAATCTTTACGCAGACCGCTATTAAGTAATTTCTCTCATTGGTGAACAAAAAATGCTGTTTTCAGATCAACTTCAAATTAAGTCTGTCCTACATTAAATACAGGAATGGATGCCTTCACGACATCAGAATTCTTATAGGTTAAGTCAAACATTCATATTGTTACCGTAGAATAAATGTAGCAGTAAAAAAAATTGCCGTAGTATTCATGAGATATTTTGAGATAGTAACCTGCGTGATTTTGGTGTGTAAACAAATTGACTGCACACATGATATCGAGTAGCCACTTAGCCAATTGGATCGATCGTCCCATTGCACAAATATTTGAGGTTTCTGTATTGCAATATTTATGGCTCTCTAGCGTTTTCGAGTTTAATCTATACTATTATATATATAAAGCTGAAGAGTTTGTTTGTTCGAATCGCCAATCTCAGGAATCTGAATTTAATTTTTTTTTTCAGTGTTAGATAGTACATTTATCGAGGAAGGCTATAGGCTATATATCGTCACGCTAAAACCAATAGGAGCGGAGCACTAATAGCAATAGGAGACGCAAACGACTTCCTCAGTGGCGCAGTGGTAGCATACGCAACTGCGGTTGTGAGGTCTCGGGTTCGATTCCCGGGTCGGACCAAATGTTTGTATGATCTGCAAATATTTGATTCGGAGTTTGGGTATTTTCTATGTATAATATGTATATATTTACAAAACAAAGTATATAAGTATTTATATCAGTTGTCTAGTACCCATAATACAAGCTCTGCTTAGTTTGGGACTAGATAATGTTGTGTGTTAGATGTCCGAAATTTTTATTTATAAAAAAACGAGGTTGCGTGTAGTACGAAATAAAATTGGCATCTGTTGATCAAACCCCAGCTGTATCTGAGAGATAAGCGAGCTTACTGGTTACAACAACACGCGGGAATTTAGAGTTTTATCACCCTTTTTTTTCTGTGCGGAAACTCCCTTGGATACCATGCATGTCAAACGCGAACTGTCAAAAACTGTTCGCCGTCTCGGATACTAGACGCGGGGAACCAAGTGCATCCTTAGAAATGAAAACCCTGGAACCCCGATGTACCACGGGCCACCTACGGTGTCTAGATGGCCCCTTTCTGAATGGGAACCCCAATGTTCCCGTTGCGTTCCCCACGTGGAGGGGGGGGGGGGTCAGGGTTTTGGCCTCGCGAGTTTTATCACCCTTGATATAGGCGATCAATTTGCACTTGATAATGCATTGCGTTTAATGATTTTTGCGTTAAAGTTGACTAAACTTCAACTGTTATAATCACTCTCTTAGATCGGACAAACTATAAGGAAGTTGTGACACAAATAAAACTTAGGTGTGTGCCAACGCCAATAATAAACATTAGTCATACAATTAGATTTGTTTTTGTACTTGTTTTCCAGCAAACGAGAGTTTAGCGCAGAGGTTGTTTATCGACGCGTTAATGGAACAACAAATATAATCGTGTCACTGGTACAAACTTTGATCCAGAACGTACCGCAAGCGAAGAGCGTGTTTATGATGGGTTGTTTGTTAAAGTTATAACATGTATGTGCCGTTAACTTATTATTCCTATTTAAGTGCAGTTTAAATGTTATGGCTAGATTCTACCGATATATTATCGATAACAAGGGGTTACATAACAATACGGGTACAATAATATCGAATTCGAAACTGAATATTTTATAGTATACATGTATCCTACTAATATTATAAATGCGAAAGTTTGTAAGGATGGATGGATGTTTGTTACTCTTTCACGCAAAAACTACTGAACGGATTTGGATGAAACTTTACAGTAATATAGCTTATACATCAGAATAACACATAGGCTACTATTTTCCGCGATAACCGACATATACGCGGGCGGAGCCGCGGGCAACAACTAGTAGTATATAAATGTAAATTTATATACCTTGTGGTTTTCTGAGCTGTCGATCTGATTATTTTGTTATAAGTAAGCACAGCTAACAGAGAAGCTAGAAGATATAGTTTTTGTGCTAATTTATATTAACGAATCGCCACATAGTGTTAACCATTAATGGCCCATCCAGACACCTGCGAGGCGCCTTGGCACGAGTCTCGACGAGTGGAGTGGACCACAACCATACTCTTGCAGAAGTATGGTTGTTTGTTTCGCGTAGCCCTTTGCGGCCTTTGAATCCCGTCCAAAATCGTAACCAAAGTAGATCGACACCGAGGAGAGGCTAAGGAAGACGAGAGGACGAGCGAACCGTCCACACTCTTGCACTCGCTTTGCCTCGTGGATAAAGTGGATGGGGCATTACAATAGCTCGGGTCAAGTGCCTATAACCGAAATAGTGTATTAATTAAAAGTGCAGTGTAAGGACTAACACACTGTAGCGGTAGGCTAATTGGCTTCTTGAAACGGTGATAATTTTATTTGTTACCCGATTTTATTAACGCTTTACAATCAACGTATATCTGCCCTTCTAATCACTGACTATTATTCAAAGCAAGTGTGTTCTATGACTGTGACGCAATAAATAAATAAATATTTTGGACATTTAACACACAACGCCATCTAGTCCCAAGCTAAGCCGAGCTTGTGTTATGGGTACTAGACAACTGATACAAATACATTTTTTTTTTTTAAATATGTTTGTATGTAACATATTATACATAGAAAACACCCAAACTCCGAAATAAATATTCGTAGATCATACAAACATTTGGTCCGACCCTGAAATCGAACCCGAGATCTCATTATCAGCAGTCGTAAACGCCAACCGCGAAACCAACGAGGCAGTCAACAATTTTGTATGGATGTAATATAGACTTATGTATATTTATAAAAATAACTTACTTGCAGTACATATAGCAACTAGTGTTTGCATTGAATCGAAAAAGAAGAACATTATGAGCAGCGCCACTGACGAGCCGAGCGGGAAACATAGCGCCTGCATTGTGTTCAATGTTTGAACATCTGCAACAAAAATATATACATTGTAGCAAAAATAAACATTTTACGACTTTTCATTTAGCTCTGTCTGTTAGATTAGGTCAAGGCGTAAACTAGCCGACCCACGCAACCCCGTCGTTTGCGTCTCCTATTGCCCATAGCGTGATAATTTTACCCCGTTTTTGTAACATTCTCTGTAGGTCTTAGCGTGATAATATAATGCCTATAGCCTTCCTCGATAAATGGGCTATCTAACACTGAAAGAATTTTTCGAATCGGACCAGTAGTTCCTGAGATTACGTGCGTTCAAACAAACAAAAAGCTCTTCAGCTTTATATAGGTATTAGTATAAATTTTGTACTACGTCCAAAAACCGACAGATATGAAATGAAACTAAATGGCCATCATTAATAGCTGTCAGGTGGCAACACTAGTGATTAAAAAAAAAAAAATATATACTGTCATCGTGGTCCCTATCGTCGCGTTGCTCAATGTTAATAAATACATTGTAAGTTAACATTAAAGGCCTGTAACTACAAACAATGAAGACTTTCATTGTTTGCTTCCCAATATTACAAATACGCGATCACTTATTAAAAGGTATAACAAACCTCTGATGTACCTGACGTTTCGACCAGGTTGCACTGTTGTTAATATATCATGGAACGCGAAAGTTTAAAAGTTAGAATATTACAAATAGCCAGAAATCGAAAAAGTGTTTTATAAAAACACACTACCACTTTATCTTCTTTGGCTCCGGTGGAAATACTCTTTTCATACGCAACACTAATAAACCATGCCAAATCTCACAAGCTGTCGAGTGAAATATTCGAAAAACGAATGATAATAAAAGCTAATTTGAACGATTAGCCTGAATGAGCTAAGAAATATTTTATTAACAGTCTTTAATACGCCTAAAAATTCATTGCTGGAGATAGGCCTCTTAGAAAGGATGTTTAAGGCCTATTATAGACAGGCAGGTAGAGGGATGTTTTCAAGTTTGCCTTCTCTTTCCGGAGCTATTGTCCTGGTAGGTTACTCCCTTAGTCGGCTCTTCCGAGACCCACGGAGTGTATAGGGGTGGTGAACCTTTAAAGACTACTAGTAGACATAGGACTCTCCTTAGAAAAGAGGTTCTGGCCTATTATACTACGCTTTCATAACGGGTTTGTGTTAAGTTTTCCTCCTCTATGAAGGGTTGTTGTCCTGTATTATTTGTTCCCTTAGTCTGCTCTTACAACACCTATGGGTTGTACAAGTTGCACTTCATATTCTTATCCATCATCACACGGACTTGTTTTTTTTGGACTGACTGTTAGGAAATAAAGAGATCATTAAATCCGCCATGACAAACGTATTTGTGTTGCAAACAATGGTGTGTCAAAATTGTGTCTGCCGCTTTCAAAGTAATCTTAACTGTAAAGAATTCGACACATTCTATTTAGCAGATCATCTACACAAATAAATAAAATTGGAGTGTCTGTTTGTAATATTAAAATAACCGATTTTTTACTTAATGCATATGTATGTATACACGATACATATACCAAAAATGTAGTTAAAAAATTTTTTGTCTGTCTGTCTGTTTATTCCGGGTAATCACTGGAACGGCTGGACGGATTTTGACGGGACTTTCACTGGCAGGTAGCTGATGATCCGGGGAGTAACTTAGGCTACTTTTTTTTAGACTAACTTTTTTACTCGTTACTCGCGGTACAACAATAACCGCGGGTAACACCGCGGGGTTCAGCTAGTGATAAATAAATTTTCGAAACACTTACTTTGTTCATTTCTTTAACAGTGGTAAAGAAGTAAAATATGATGCATTGGCGATACTGTTAGTATTTAAATTTCTAAAGTTAAATAAAGTAAATGTAAAGGTACGAAAATCAAGATGTTGACTTAGTAATGCACATACGGTATACCAAATACGGTCAAGTATTTCTTTTCATGTCAGTTAGTGTACCACAATAGCATTTGAGTACTATTCGCAGCTTGTCCTTGTATTAAACGTACGACGCGTGACAAAGAGAATAAAATCGACTCAAACCCGGGTCCGTATCAGGGGTTAAAAACTTATTAAAACAAAAACAATTAGACAATTATTAATTAAAATATGCTCTTCATAAATTACTTCATATTTGAATTACGTTCATAGTTCTAACTTGTTTTCTTTAAGCATCCTTTTAATGCCAAAAAGATGGATCTTATCACAAAATATCTTGAGTCAACTTTAATTTATTTAACAATATATTATATAATGATCTTATGTAAATTTATTCATTGTAATATAATTATACTGAAACGTTTCATAAATATGTATTCACGCCGTACTTCCTACTACTGTAAGGTAGTCGTCATATGCATATTATCATGATTTTTAAAGCTCTTATAGTGGTGTGGTTATTGTGAAACAAATCCCAGTTAAAATAAAAATGAATCGTCATCAGCCTGTCTTAGTCCACTGATGGACCTTAGATCAAATAAAAAAGGTAGGTAACGCACCACCACATTATAGAAGCAGAAAAAAGTAGCGTAGTTCGAAATAAACACGCGTTACGCACTAACTATGCTATAAACTTCGCTACTTTTTGTTGTTTTTCGTACAAATTATTGTTTTTTGTACAATACTGACGAAAAGTAGCGTAGTTTACACTTATTAGCATAGTTAGTACGTAACGCGTGTGTTTTCGTGGAACTACGCTACTTTTTAACCGACCTCCAAAAGGAGGTTCTCAATTTGATTGGTATTTTTTTCTCTGTTTCAACAAGAACAAGGCGGTGCGTTCTCTACCTTTTTTATTTGATCTGAGTGCTAGACAAAGACATCTCCAATTTCACAGCAAAAATTACATCGACGTTGAATTATCGCACCCACTTCCTGCCAGCCAGCTTATGCAAATCGTCACTGCACCTGGCTTCTGGGTGTCCCACACTACATTTACTGATAAAAAACAGAACAAATATAACTTCCTTACACCGTGCTGCGAAAACTTACTATTGTTTTGGACAACAAACAGAATTGACCTAATTCAGTTATTATCAACTGGCTTTCTCTAATTAACAGTGACAAATAATTTTACTTGACAGTGAATGGCTTTTTGATCGAAGATCGTTAATGAATATCGTGCGTCCCTCATATGTAGAGAAGATGGGGTAGGTTAAACTAAAGTATAATTTCTTCTAGGTATTGCCACCCTTGCATATGGTAACAAAAGGTACCATTAACATTGATAGTCTACCAACTTGTTAACATCAACGCCATTAATTAAAACAATTAGAAAGAGAATATATAGTAAAAGAAAACTTTTGGATAAAACGGACATATATACATAATCGTACTTTGTTACTGAATCAGTCCATTTAACATAACAGAGTCGTCGACTTCAGGTTAAAAAAATACACCAAGACAATTTTTATATTTCGAATACAACGTTCTGCACAGACCACCTATCTAAAAATTCCATAGACTAATATACAACTCTTAAATCCTTTTTGGATCAAAAACTCTCATAGCAGGCTTATCAAAAGTGTACAGAGCCCGTTTATCTTTATTATTAAGTTATATTCTTGACAACGAAAAACATTATTATCTATTATGCTTAAGGAAGGTATTAACAAACAGTCTTCGGCAAAAAGAGCTGAGTGTCCTCATTTCTAACTAATCGTTATCAACATAATGAAAGGCGTCTCGTGGAGATTGAGCGACATATCGGCGCCAAAGCATGTAGTGTCTGTATCTAGATTCTGCCCTATTTGGTGACTGACTTGAGACCGCCGTAAATGTATTGCAGGTTGCACTGTGTAAGATACATTTATAGTCCGGTCAATCTAGACCAAAAGATGAGAGTGAAGGTACATACAATCCCAACAAGCTGAAAATCAGTAAAATTATATATATAAAGATTTAAAAGTTCCCCATCATTCTGGTGTATGGAAAAAATGTATTCAATGTTAAAGGTCAAAAAAATGAGCTTTTCGGGATTTTCAGCAAAACGGTATGTTTTATCATAAAAGTACCTTAGACAAAAATTGTAGATCATAAAACTTTGTATAAGTGCCGCGTGCAAAAGCTAGTCTGAAATATAAGCAGCTAACATTCAACAAAAATTAAAAAGGGGTAATTACAAATACTTAAATAGATGTTAGGTACGGTTTGTAAATACTTCGGAACATGTTATGTTATGTTGTTATTAATCATAACGAATAATTTATTTTAGAAATAGGTATAAACATGAATTTTTGAAAATAATTGCAATATTTAAATTCCAAACAAGATTTTTTGAATCATTTCCTTTTTTAACCGACTTCAAAAAAAGGAGGAGGTTTCTCAATTCGACAGTATATATATATTTATGTTTGTTCGCAGACAACTTCGTCGTTTATGAACCGATTTTGATGATTCTTTTTTTGATGGAAAGGAGATGCCCCGACTGTGGTACCATGATGAGGACATTAATATCTGATTATGGCATCCAAGAGAAATCGAGTCGAACCTTGAAGTCGGTTTTATTTTTGTTAAAATTGTACTTGTTTTAATTCCGGTTAAAAAAAAGAATTCGACTATATATTTACTTTTGCGTTAGTTACTTCTCGCCTGCTGAAAGAATGGTTATGAAATCCAACAATAACCGTACTTGAATTTACACACATTTATCTCAGTGATGTGTGTTCCGTTAATTGCAATGAGAAGAATATAAATGCTAATAACCGCTAACTGTTAACGGACAAAAATAACAGTTTTGCTAAAAAAATTTTGCAGCTCATTAATGTTTTTATTTTTGTGCATGTGCAAATTAAGTAATTAATATACATATTTTGTTTTAAACTCTTTTAAAAGATTTTAGCTTTACGTTATTTGACATTATAACAAAAGAAATTTCTCCTGTTATCAAGATCCTATATGTTACGTTTTTAGAGTTCCATGCTATTCTTTGTATAAAATAATTTCATAATATGTTACTAGTCCTCGTATTTTCAGTGCAAATGTGAGTTCTATTTTTGTGGGAAAAACAGAAAAGAAAATCTATACTATAGCCTTTTCTTTATGCTGTTTTTCGTAATAAAAGGAAAATCTATACAAATAAATAAAATTGGAGTGTCGGTTTGTAATATTAAAATAACCGCTTTTAAATAAATGCATATGTATGTATGTATACACGATATATATACCAAAAATGTAGTTAAATTTTTTTTGTCTGTCTGTCTGTTTGTTCTTGGTAATCGCTAGAACGGCTGGACGGATTTTGAAGGGACTTTCACTGGCAGGTAGCTGATGATTCAGGGAGTAACTTAAGCTACTTTTTTTTCTCGTGGTACAACAATAACCGCGGGTAACACCGCGGGGTTTCATCTAGTCCTCAATATAAGCTTACATACGGCACTCCCTTTGATAAGCGATTATCAGTGCATTTGCTAAAAGGAAAATCCTCAAAATAAGCATAGATACGGTACTCCCTTCAATAAGCTGTTATCAGTGCATATGCTATGAATCAAGTGATTATAAAAACGCCAGTTCAAAACATATTATGGTTAGCGGAAGCTCGTTAACAAAACAATGTAAACTGTACATTTCATTGTGTAAAGATAGAATATTCGTTTTTAATTTACAGTTAGTGTTTTGTGTTTCTTTTAATTAGGGTCGCCCATCGGCAGGGACACGAAGAAAGTATCGATACTTTGTGTTATAGAGTTCGTTTCCTTTTGATACTGATACTTTAGTACTTGATATTTTGCATTCGATACTTTTTGACAGGTATCGTATCGATAAGGAAATAAAGTTTTAAATGGGTAATCTTTAAAACTTGCGACCTTATTGGCTATGTTTATGGTTATGCGCACGGCACCTAGTTCACTCGTTCTGAACAACCTCTTCTAAAACATTACATCAATTAATGCTCGTAATCGTTCCTTCCGTTCACAGTTAAGTTCCTAACCTTTCCTTCATTTATCGTGTTCATTTCGCTATATTAATGCGGTTGATCATTGTTTTGCTTGACTGTTAATTGATTTATTGTTTATTGATTTATTTATTGTTTTTTAGTGTAATCTAAAAGCTCTCACTATTATTCTGCAGGAAGCAGGAAGTACAATCACAAAAATCCGAAATCGCTAATCTCCAAAACGGCTCGATAAACTTCTATTTTTAAGTAATTGTACGGAGGAGGAATGGGAACTTTGATATTGTGTGCCTAAAGTACCTACTGAATAATTTTTATTTTGTGAAGTTACAGTTGCCTTTTTATTACTAGTATTGCATTAATTTTGTGTACCAATAACATTTGGTTTTTCAAGTCCTGTTCTACTAAGGTTAAACAGTCAGTATTTATTGACCTATGCCCGCCCTATGCGCATTAGATCCCAAGAAAAGTGTTCGATACTTTTTTTACGATACAACACATGAGTACAGTTTCGAAACTTTCTATTCGATACCGTGCCCCTACCCATCGGTCGAAATTCGATCATGTTTTTTATTTAATTTTTTAACTTATGCACTTCTTCTCGGTATAAACTTTAACTGTGCCAAATTGTATACTCCTCCGTTCGCATAATTTTCGTAGAAAAGGGTACAACGATTTTGCGTCACCTATATAAAGATGGAGAGGCCTATGTCTAGTAGTGGACTGCGATAGGCTGATGATGATGATCATATAAAGATACATTTTAGAATTAGGCATGTGACGTCACTTCAGCTGGTAAAGACCCTTGACTTGTTAAGTCATTAACAGAGAAGATTATGAACGATAGTAAGTTTATTATAATATTATAACACACACACTGCAATAATAGGTATTACCCATAATGACCATACATGGTAAAACATTTAATTTCTCATTATTAATTCATTAAAACATACTTCTTAACAGAGTATATAAAATGAAGTCGCTGCCGCTGTTTGCTTTGATTTTAACTACTCAATGGATTTTAATGCAGTTTTCAGCAATACAGTAGAGTAATTTAAGAGGAATGTTTATGTGTAAATTATACTTTTTTATTTACTTCAAATATTTCGGTGCGAAGCCGAGCCGGGGGTGGCTAGCAACACTTTAAATTCGAAGGCAACTCTGTACGTTGTTAAGCTGTCACGGCTGAACAGGCTTATACATCAAAATAACACATAGGCTACTATTTACCGCGATAACCGAATAACACGCGCGCGGAGCCGCGAGCAGCAGCTAGTGTACAATATAAATTAACACTTGAAGTCAAAGTGGCGTACACGTGACTTGTCAAGGATACCATTCCGCTTAGAGATATGTTGTTTTTTTTTACAAATATACATACTGGAATATTAATTAATCACTTTAACATCATCATCAACAGCCCTTAACAGTCCACTGCTGGATAATGGCCTCTCCAAGAAAGAAGGTTTTAGGCTTCTATATCAAGCCGCGCTGGCCAGATAGATAGAAAGCTCTTTATTTGTAAAAATGTAATGACTCACTATTGTTTGAAGAGCTAGTAGTGGTAGGAGGTTTCCCGCCTAGAAGTGATGCCTCCCTCTCGCGCTCGGCTCGTTCTCTCGCTTCACGTTCCATATTCAAAGATCGAAAGCTTCCGTATACGATCAGCAACATCGAGATCAGACATGCCGATACCCTGTAAAAGGAACATTCATTATTGAATTTGTAATTCTGTCATGAGAGAGATATTCAAGGCAATTTTTTTATAAAATAAAAAAGTCATAACTGCGAAGAAACTCTTGAAGACTTTTGCGTTATGCAATAGCATCCGGTTATCGTTACAGAAAAGTCAAGATAGTTACTTGATTTCCATATAGAGAAATGGCGTAAAAATAAAGTTCTGGTTACTGTTATAGTTTTCAAGGCAGTAAAGCCACGCTGATTTCAGTACGAACGGGCCGGCTCGACCGGGGCGCTACAACCCTCGCACAGAAGATCAACCTAAAATGACAGCGTTCGTGCTGTCGTGTTTCGTTTGTGAGTGATAAACCGGAGGCCCAACGATGCGAAAGCATTCGCAATGAGTATGGTACCACCACTCTTAGGTTCTGATTTTGCTTTCCACCAGGCGGAGTAGATTAGAGTAGAGTCATTTTGGCAGGCCCATACATAAAAAAAGTTCGTACATTTTGGATGGTTCAGTAAAGTATGCGACTCTGAAGGACATTAATATTCCCGCGTTATAATTTGATTATAATAAATTTCCGAACGCGGCAACACAGTTCGTTGGTGACAGTCTAGATTACTTCATACTTACAATAAAAAAAGTGTGAATTTTGATTAGGCAAACGATTTCGCCTGTATCTCCTTTCCTGTTTAGTTTTTTTCTTGTTACTTCCTTATGAAACTGAGTAGGCTCTTATAATTATTTTTTACGTTGTTTACGTATTATTTTAGTATAACTTACGCGCATTAACTATAATTTAGTATTTCATCAATGAAAATATGTTACTGTCTATACAAATAAATAAAATTGCAGTGTCTGTTTGTAATATGAAAAAAAACCGCTTTTTAATCATTGCATATGTATGTATACACGGTACATATACCAAAATATCATTTTTTTCAATTTTTGTCTCTGTCTGTTTTTTCCGGGTAATCTCTGGAACGGCTGGACCGATTTTGACGAGACTTTCACTGGCAGATAGCTGATGACATAAGGAGTAACTTAGGCTTTTTCTTAGACAAGCTTCATCCCGCGGCGTTCAGCTAGTTTTAGAATATAATCGTAATCGACCGAGTACTAAACTTCCACGAAAACTTCAGCATGTTAAATAGTAGCAAGTAATTGAAAAGTATAGTAAACCTGTATTCTGTTTTAGACACTTGTGTTTTATTTTATACATTGTTATTTTAGACTTCCATTGGAACAAGAAGACTACCACTAGGTATGTTTTTTTGTTTTATCAGCAGTGTCTTCTAGTTTCTAAATGGAAACCAAATCAATCTATAAACACGAAGAAGGCCAATAACATAAGATTATTGCGTGCTAACGAATCTCGCCAACATGGAGAAAGTCTTACGTACAATAGAAAGAAAATCTGCTTCTAAATTGAATGCAAACAGATCAGATAGTGACGAACTGCTAATGCCTATTTAACTCTATTTTAGACATCTACTAGCTTTTGACCGAGGGTTTGTTAGCGTAAAAGTGTTATTTTCATCCCATAAGAATACTTCTTTTCCTTATACACATCCACACTAGGAATATATCCAATGTGGAAAGAGAATTTATTAACATTCTTGAAACAGAACCAAAGAACAAAACAACAGTACAACAATTTGAAAATCACACAAAGTGTTTTCCCTTGTGAGAGTTGAACCCACGACACTCATGCGGTAGAAAACGGCGAGGTGATCGCTTAACCTCTACGTCGTCTGTACAGTCTATAACGGACGGAAAAGTATCCCTGGCAATGTGTAAGTCAAATATCATAATCGAGTGAACAGTAAAGTGGCGCGTAATCTATATATATAAAAGTCTATATTATATAAACGAGAAAGGTGACTGACTGACATACCCAGAATCAACGCACAGCCCGCTGAACCTAGAATGCTGAAATTTTGCATGTAGGTTCTTGATATAACGTAAGTGAGCACTAACAAAGGAATTTTTGAAATTCCACCCCTAAGGGGGTAAATCGGGGGATGAAAGTCTGCGTGAGCGAAGCCGCGTGCAAAAGCTTGTTTTTTTATAAGTGCGTACCTTTTTAGATTTCGAAATACTCTAATGTTGCCTTGTAAATATTGTAAACGTCTTCGATTTGCATCTGCGATCGCTTAGACAGGAGTCAAGGTGAGAAAATACTCCTACTTAAAAGATTGGCAACGCACTCTGTTTCTTTGCAAATTTTATAATAATAATAATAATAAGGAATCCCGGGTCCTTTAAGTGGGGCGTAAAAAGCATCTCACTAGGCGGCAATGTCCTTATTCGCATTGAGGATGGTGACCACCACTCTTGGAATCGGCTTATGCTTTCCATCAGGCAGAGCAGAGTCATTTTGACGCAGCTAAAATATAGAAACAAAAAAATCTGGATCTCATCTTACGTCACGTGTCTTAGCAAAGGAGCTAGAACAGTATAGAATATAGATACTAGCCGTTACGGAACGACCGACTATGTCATGCAATGATAAGTAAGTATTTTTTTCGGACCGATATTTATTTCTAGAATGCAAATCTATCTCACTAAAATATTCGATTTATTTTAAAGACTATTCTCAGTACTTATAGAACGTGTTTGTGCTGTAATCGCAATAAATAAAACCTAACACTAAACTGTAAAGAAACTGGCAGCGATCTATAGAGCGAGGAGTGATGCCTCTAACATTGTTTTAGCTCTATTCTCTGTTCGACAACAGGATTAGAAACGAGTGGTAAAGAGGGAACCGTGAGAAATATACTAATAACGGAAGGCCAGATTATTCTATGGGTGCAATATTTGGTTAAGAAATTATTTTATTCAAACAAAAAAAAACAAATGCTATTACAATCAGTCACCTTCTCCTCCATGGTTAATAGTTTTTAGTCAACAAACATCAGTCAGTTCTATGTATTATTTACGCGTTCCCAAAAGTTAAGGTTATCGACATGGGTCATGCAAGTCTTTTGTTTCTTTTTTTTTCTTTGTAAAGCAACTCCAGCATTTGGAATATACATCCTGTGTCGCGGGGGACACCCAGACTCAGAACAACAATTTGTGGATCACACAAAGTATTGTCCCGTGTGGGATTTAAACCCTCAATACCTGGCGCAGTGGAAAATGGCGTGGGGACTGCATAAATCATTAGATCAACCGCGCAGTCCGTTTATGACCTTAGTAGTAGTACAAAAAAATACTTAAGTAAGTAAAGATTAATACAGCGAGTCTAACTTGTGTCTACAAGGATCGGATAAAAGAACACCACCTTGAACAAGGGTTATTTATGGTTCAAAAACAAAAGTAATCCTTATTTTTTTTGCATTATCTACTAATGTAATTCATGAGGGAATCGAACTCATAACCTTGCGGAAGTAATAGCGTTCCGCCGCCACGCAGTTTGGATCGTCAACCACTGTGAAGTCCATATAACGGTAGATAATTTTTGCAGATAGCATTTTATCAGTCGTACCATACACTACACAATATAAATGTTAGCATCGATTTTATTATTAACTAGCTTTTGTCTGTGGCTACGTCCGGGTGTATCGCGGATATCATGGTAAAAAGTATCGTGTGTTAATCTGATTTATGAGCTATATTACCGTGAAGTTTCATATAAATTCATTCAGTAGTTTTTGCTTGAGAGAGTAACAAACAGTCATACATCCTCACAAACGTTAATAATTATAATATTAGTCGGATACTGATAAACAACAATGTATTACCGACGGAATTACTAGTTTCGTATCCATGTGTATATCCGTTGCAGCTGTAGATACAGCTCAACAGATAAAATGACCTAGTCAAAAAGTAAACAAACAAATGTGTTTTCGTTTTCTTCTGGCTTGGTAAACGGTACTATTTCAGTTAGCGTTATTATTCCATCATTTATATCCGTCTTCCTAAGTGGTAATCGAGTAGGTAGGCAATTTGAAAAGTTAATTAACCCTAGACAGGACAGCCTATTGTTGGATGACTACTCTTAAAATTTTGAGACCCCTCGGTCTTCGAATGCCGTCGGTTCCGGTTACTATACGAACACCTGTGGCATTCGTTACGGTCAGTTGAAGCCCTAAAAAGTCAGTCAACAGTCTAACTATACACCTTTGGTACTGCTTAGTACATGGTTTATGGATGTCGCTAGTCGTCAAAAATCTGAATTCGGTCATGTCGTAGTCCATACAAATAAATAAAATTTGAGTGTCTGTTCTTAATTTTAAAATAACCGCTTTTTACTAAATGCATATGAATAATCTTTGGAACCGCTGGACCGATTTCGACGGGACTTTCACTGGCGGATAGCTGATGATATAGGTAGGATGATATAGGAGTAACTTGGACTACTTTTTTTAGACTAGCTTCGCCCCGCGGCGTTGCCCGCGGTTACAATAACAAACGCGGGTAACAACGCGGGGCTCAGCTAGTACTATAATATGTCGATTTCAACCTAATTTGAGAAGACTCGAATAGAGGATGAGAGATACTCGTTCTCTATTCACTTCTTCACATCTTAGGCAAAGTGCGAATCAAGGAAAAACGGAGTATATTGTCGAAGGGAAAAGAAATATGTCAAATATTTATAAAAATATGAGACTGTTTTTAGTTGGCAGCTGACATCAGTCACAAATATTTACCGTAAGTATGTGTAATATTGCATTTTTATTGTATTTAAAAGAAGTAACAAAGACTCGGTCACCTTAGTTCATTATGTTTCTTTGTTTTATGATTTACAATAACAGATAGTTTAGTAGATATTTAATGTTATCATCGTGTCTGTCTAAAATAATTCTAAGGCATTCACTTGAGTGAAATCAGTTGTAAAAGTAATAAATATGATTAACAGCATCTATACATCTATACAAATAAATAAATTTGGAGTGTCTGTTTGTAATATTACACGCTATATGTTCCAAAATAACATTCACACTCATTCCCGCGGGGTTTAGCTAGTCTTCTATACTTATAATAAAACTGTAGAGAGGTCAATTCTGTACATTGAATATATATTAAAAATTAATATTGGGGGATGAATGGTTATCGATACTGATGCCAAAAATGTAATCAGTAAGTTTTTTGTCTGTCTGTCTGTCTGTCTGTCTGTCTGTCTGTCTGTCTGTCTGTCTGTATGTGCACGCATGGGTCAAAAACTACTGAAGGGATTTTAACCAAACTTTGTACGATTGTAGTCCATACTCTTGGGCAGGTTATAGGCTATATAACATAACGCTAAGATGCATAGGAGCTGAGCAGTGACGATAAATTTGAAGCAAGTCGGATGTAAATTTTCGCTTTCGAGCTCTTATCCTCGCATACGTTGATCATACACCAAAAATATGTACTACAAAAATGATGGTCTTCAAAAGATCTACAAAAAAGTCCTGAATAGTATATTTCTATCTTTTATAAATTAGCCACAATAACGTGTTTAAGTGTTAGGCATTTCTTCAAGGTGTATTAAATACTTCAATATGTTGTATTTCACATGGATATATCCTTATCACTATACACTTTAATATCTTTTTAAAATAAAATACAGAATTATAAAATTATAATTAATAAACACACAAGATATAGATGAAATAAAACTTCCAAATCTCGCCGCACCAGTATAAGTACGACATTACAGTTGATTTTTGTTTAACACGCGAAGCGGCGGGAAAAAGGCGGGAGCGCTCACGCGCTGACTCCACTCGAATTGTCACTGTTAATGCGAACGAACGTGGTTCTTATTGACTCTTCTCGGAATAAGCGCGCTTTAGATTTAAAAAATATATAGATACGTAGTTTTTAGATATCAGTTTAAAGTAGGTATTAGATAATAATATAATTAGTTTGTTTAGTGTTTTTTTCTCCTTCTTTTCTTTATATTTATAGTTGTAAAATTAATAAGTATAATTTCAAAAAAGTAAATTTATGCAATGACAATAAATAAATCGCATCATCAGACTTTCCGCGTTGCTGGAGTAGATCTTAGTCTCAGATGTTTTTCACATGGGCAGTTGTACGTCGCTTTTTCCTGGGTCAGTAGTTCCACAAATCTTTATGCATACGTACCGGAAGCGTCCACTTTGAATAAATGTAATTAAATAGATTTTAAAGGCAGCGTCATATTTATCTATTAAATTGTAGTTTAATAGTCTATAGTTACAAAAAAAACATTATTGTAAAAGGAGATCCACGCAGACGAAGTCGCGGGCACAGCTTTAAACAAAAAGATATTATGTCGCATGTCTGGTCAAAGTACAGAATATTGCTTCATCCATCGGGTGGTGAAATGACTACTTTATCGGATCAAATTTTTAAATTCGTTACTTTACTTACCACTTTTACCCAATAATAGGCTATTTGACTAATTATTGGAAATCGTTTTAAATTATTCTTTTTTACATAATTAGCACATTCCGATATTTTGCAGAATTTCTACTGTATTATGAACTATTATAATAGTATAATATTAATAAAATTGGGGAAAACTGATAAAATGAACTTAAATTTAAGATAAAGTTCAAGTTTGACAACCATTTCAAAAAACGATATTTCTGTAATGGCGCTGGTCACATGAGACGTCACACTCTAGCCACAACAAAACAAAACTGCGCAGTTTAAGTTAATTTTATCAGTTTTCCCCAATTTTATTAATTAAAATGTCGAATAAATGGTGTGTAGTGCCACAGTGAACAAATCTATACATCTATACATCATCATCATCATCAGCCTATCGCAGTCCACTGCTGGACATAGGCCTCTCCAATTGCGCGCCACATCTATACAAATAAATAAAATTGGAGTGTCTGTTTGTAATATCAAAATAACCGCTTTTTACTAAATGCATATGTGTGTATACACGGTACATATACCAAAAATGTAGTTAAAAATTTTTTTGTCTGTCTGTCTGTATGTTTGTCTGTTTGTTCCGGGTATTCTCTGGAACAGCTGGACCGATTTTGACGGGACTTTCACTGGCAGGTAGCTAATGATCCAGGGAGTAACTTAGGCCACTTTATTTAGACTAACTTTGTCTCGCGGTGTTACGCCGAAATGTATGTATGCGCGTAACTTTCGATCGGCTACACAAAATTATATATTTGTTTTATGTGTTTGTTATTCTTAGGACAAGGTTTGTGTACAAGAAAAATTAAAAAATAAAGGAAATTTTGTTTTTGTCCGTGACTACACCCTACCCATGGGTAGCTGGTAAAGAAAAAAAAATATGGTGGTATGAAGTCCGTCGGGTCAGATAACATCTTTAAATACCACGCTTTGTACTATTTCAAAATGTAACCTAAAAGCATTGAGATATATCTACCTACATAAAGTAAATTAGATTTTACAAAAATAATGAATGAATTTTTCCAGAGGTTATTACAGAAACAATTTTATGTTGTACTTATGCAAGTGCAACATAGCTGCTTTAACATTTTTCAGTTCTGCAGCATAGTTATCAGTGTTATTATTATGTACTAGCTGAACGCCGCGGTGTTACCCGCTGTTATTGTTGTACCACAGGTAACGCCGCGGGACAAAGTTAGTCTAAAAAAAGTAGCCCAAGTTACTTCCTGGATCATCAGCTACCTGCCAATGAAAGTTCCGTCAAAATCCGTCCAGCCGTTCCAGAGATTACCCGGAAGAAACAAACAGACAGACCAAAACATTTTTAACTACATTAATGGTATATGTACCGTGTATATATATACATAGGCATATAGTAAAAATCGGTTATTTTAATATTGCAAACACACTCCAATTTTATTTATTTGTATAGATAGAAAAGTGCAAACATAAAAGCGTCTATCTTATGTAGGTTGCTGTTACCGGCACGCACAAAATTTGGTTCCTTTTTTTTCGAACCACTTATTAAATAGTTTATTAAAAAAAAGTACTGCAGACTTAGCTCACAGATCGATTATTACCACTCCGAAAACATAAAACGCAAACAATATTCAATAGAGGAATCTTTCGTTTATTAGCATGTGACGTCACCAGAGTTGCAACCAATCACAAGGCGTTTATGTCGCAGACAAAATTTCAAAAAAATTGATAGTTTTATTTCGTGCAATCTGCGAGAAACTTAAATTATTTTGTTTGATTTATGTTATATGTCTTTTTAGACTATTATCTTAAAGGATGACCACAATCCATAGTTTATTTCCCTTTCCGCTTTAAACGCGTGCAGTGTCTGGTGAGTATGTGAGTCTATGCTTTGCGATGACGATAAACAAGACATAAGGTCAGACGTTGCGCACCGCAGGCATAGACCTCACCATAAACTGTTTCAGCAACGGAAAGCTCTATGTGGCTCTGTCGAGGGTGAGCGATGCTGCTAATATGTTCGTATATTGTTCCAATGGCATTACACATAACATAGTATACAGTGAAGCTCTTTAAATAAAGGTAACACTGTCACAATATGGGGACATATCAGTGAAATAGCATGCTTATACAGGGTTAGGGAATACATACATATAAAAAGAAATACTCATAACTATTACCGTGAGTTCGAGCCCTGAAATCGGGAGAGAAAAAAACCGCTACTACATAATAAGAGTTTATTGACGGTATGCGTAAGTATAAAAAAAATGATTTTTTAACCCAATTTCGGTTAGCATGAACTTTCCTTTTATACATTTTTTGACATTTCGTTGCAATCTTGCTCAGTATTAATTATAGTTTTTATTCATGGGCATCTACGAAAAAACGTTAAAGTATTGGAATACTTTGAGATTTATCTGATATCTGATTTATATATTTATATGTATATTACGAGAGAGCCTCGGGAAAGAGACAACGTTTAACACATGAAATAATAAAGACTCGCACGAAGCACTTTGTTTCAGTATTTTATACGCACAATGAAGAAACTACATACCTGATTTACGGTCTTCTGAGAAATACAAAGAAAGTCTTGCAAAGTGCAACGGATCATAGCGTTGCTTAATCCTACTTATATTATAAATGTGAAAGTTTGTAAGGATGTATGGTTGGATAGATGGATGGATGTTTGTTACTCTTTCACGCAAAAACTACTGAACGGATTTGAATTACACTACAGTAATTTAACATAAACTTCAGAATAGCACATAGGCTACAAATAATAAAGATAGTGTGTGAATTCTCTAAAATATGACGATAAGTGTCAAGTAGGTAGTAGAAAAAACCTACCATCTGTGAGCTATACTGGCGTGCGCCGCCAAAATCGCTAAAGTTTTACATATGTAATGTTTGATGGAAATGTTTATCTTAAAAGCCGTTATAGTTAAAATGTGTAAGCCATTAAAGTCAACATAGTGAACCATAACTACAATAAAAATTAATGATTTATTTCAAATGCACAGTTGGTCTGGTAGTAATAAGTTGATTCCTAAATGAAAATGGACACATTTATCGCTTCTGGTATTTAAAGTAGATAAAATATATCTTTTGCGCTACATCATTTGGACAAATAAATATTTATACAAATAAATACATACAAATAAAGACAAATAAATAAATATTAAAATTAATAGTTGCGATAATGACAAACCGAGTGCGTGATATTAGGATGGCGCATGGCGGTTGGCGCGGGGAATAGGTTGCTCATCGCTGAGTGCGCGACCCGAACGCGGGTAGGTAGGTCGACGAGTGAGGGCAGGCGACGATGTTGGTTGTGTCCGTTTTGCGAATTTTCAAGGCATTTACAATTAGCTAAAAACGCATTTTACTAAAAGTAATATAGGACTAAGGTTAAGGACAGTTTTTTTAGAAGTTACACGTACGAAATTCCACGTACAAACTTCGTTTTTATTTTAATTACATTACATAGGTTGTAGGTAGGTAAGTTGTCAGTGTCAGGCTGTTATATTTTTCAAATGCGTCTAGCACCAAATATATTATATGTTAAATTATACATGGTATTATGTTTTTGTTTGTTTAACCGTTTTTATCATCAATTACACTAACATTATAAGGGTGAAAGTTTGTAAGTGTGTATGTTAGTTACTCTTTCACGCAAAAACTACTAAACGGATTTGGATGAAACTTTACAGTGAAATAGCTTATACATCAGAATAACACATAGACTACTATTTGCCACGATAACCGACATACACGCGGGCGGAGCCGCGGGCAGCAGCTAGTTATAAATAAAAGAAAGGCTGTAAATTGCGAACTAAGCATAGCTTAGCATTTTTGGGTTTGCCTTCAACGTAGTGTCTAAAATACTGTATAATATTTATTGGGCACATGATCAATGATAATTAAACTCACTCCAATAAACTTTGATATAATAAAACTTAATGTTTCTCAACAAAGTGCACTTGCTTAAATTAGTCATGTAATCAGACAGTCAATGTTTTATTATCATAAAATGTTTAAATAACTGTCAGCAAATCAAATTAGTGAATATGAGAAAACGAATTTTGTTGTGATAGTGTGTCATAGTAGAATGTCGTTAAAGTACTTTCAAAAGTAACTGAAGCGTAACATGGACCTGAAATGAACTGTGTTATGTGTTACAGGTCTATAGGCAGTGGTCCGACCGCCGACGATGAACGAGAAATGAGTAGAACTAGAAAATATAAACGAGTTGGCGATCAGCGGGAAGCGAGTGTGTAGTTTCGATAGTTTTGTCGCTGGGCTACAAGGGAATGTGCAAGTGCGATTACTCGCGCCACTCCAAGTTCCAAGACACTATGGATGAGTTTTTTTATTGAATGTGCCCGACAATATACCTATCGTATAAACACTATCGTAAAATACATCATCATCGTCGTCTGAACTAGACAACAATGAGAATTGCTATGCTTTGTTGATATCAATACGTGTACTTTCAAAGTCGCACTATATAGAAATAATCAAGCGAGCGAGCATCGCTGAGCGAGTTTATCTTTGAAAGCTGTTGTCGCTCAGCGACAAAACTAGTAAAGCAAGTCGTCGCCGACAATGTAAAGTCAGAGAGCAACTATTAATATATGCATCTCTTTCGTTTACATGGAATGTATATTTAGTGTACGTTTTTTGAGAAAGAAAAACGCTGATAGTTAGTCGTATTGGCGGATCGGCGGTCGGACCACTGCCTTAAAGAGACAATCCATACTAATGTATATATTAATATGTGAAAACTTTTTACTCCTTTTTACGAAAACTATGCTGAGGTGGAGTATGCAGTTTGGCACTGTTAAAGTTTATATGAAGGAGTTCAGAAAGCTAAAAAAAAAAATGGCCGACTTTATTATAAAATCTGTCTGTCTGTTACGCTTTCACGGCTAAACTACTGCACCGATTTCAATGAAATTTGGCAATGAGATACTGTGATGATTCTTGAGGAAGGACTAGGTTACTCTTTACCGTGATAACCAACATACACGCGAGCGCAGCAGCGGAAAAGCTATTTACTCCTAAAACGGAGTGGGCAATATCTCTTCTGTATATGAATTATATTCGATAGGCCGTACAGCACTATGTTGAAATAAAAATATGTGGATAACAATAATAAATGAGCGAGAGCGTCTAATTGTAGACACGAAATGACCAACCGAGGCCCGGCTAATTAAATGAACGCGTCCTTTCCGTCTTTGCCCGTGGAACATGTCCCTAATGAACCATTACCCCTTCAATTAGCAACATGCACTCAATATCACTTGCTGAAAGGAAATTGCAAAGCTATTTACGACTCTAATGAAGAACTATAGACCGACCGACATTTGTACTGACAAAGCAGATTGATGTATGAAGCCAATTCGCATCTTTTGCTGACCTAATAAAGTCCATTACTGTGATTAGTTTCATGAAAGCAGGCCAAATATATGCGTATGATCATCATCACTTAAAATACCTGTAAAAGGCTGTTGCACATTAAATTTATATTATTTGCTAAACAAAATAATACCAGCTTAACTTACCCACTCCGTATTTTTTTTAAGAGAACTCCTGATCTAGGAATATTCCTGTGTCCCCGGGGACTTTTACTAACCTACACGAAATGGACAAAGAACAACCACACTCATACTACCATTGAAAGTCCCGTCAAAATCCGTCCAGCCGTTCCAGAGATTACCCGGAACAAACAGACAGACAAAAAAATTAACTACAGTTTTGGTATATGTAACGTGTATACATACATATTATCATCATCATCAGCCTATCGCAATACATACATATGCATTTCGTAAAAATCGGTTATTTTAATATTACAAACAGACACTCCAATTTTATTTATTTGTATAGATACAGTTACATATTATATTAGTATTAGTGGGACGTTATGAGTTGTTGATATTATAATAAATCTTCCATGCAGTCAATGTTCCTTGAGTTCCTTGCACTGAAGACTTCTGTCTTCAGTGCTATGTCCTTTATGCGATTGCAAGGCTGACTACCAGTGTATTTTGATCATTAAACGTTTTCACCGGTAGGACGATTAAGGAGGAAGCCTTACTGTCGGTCTCGCAATAAGTAGCGTCCTTAAAGGTAACTTGTTTGAATACACGTTACTTACTTTTGATAGATATGAAACTATATAGCTGGTATATTAGAGCTGGGTTAATTTTAGGTACTGGTGCGGGAGGCCCAATAGCGATCAGCTACGGAATCGAAATTTATTTCATTTATTAAAAAAAGTGTTACTAAAATTAAGTTTAGAAGTATTTTCGTTGTTATTCTGACGCCATTCACAACTTATGAACACCTGGGGTCATATTGATTACCGTGTAACGTAATATGATGCGCTGATTGGTATGTCAATCAATGTGCAAGTGTTGGTGATTACATTTATTATTAGCGACTCGGCCCGGCTTCTATGATATGAATGTATTACACATTTAAAGCTTCCTCAGTACTTATTCTATCTATTGTTGAAAACTGCATTAAAATCTGTTTAGTAATTCAAAAGATGTAAGTAAACAGACAGCGGAGGCGACTTCATTTTATACCTATGTAAAGATTGGGAAGAAATTATTACGATCTTGAGTCCTGGAGACTCCTATGTCTCCACTATTCAAATTGCGTTTATACATAAAATACGTATATTTAAGCAGTAGGTATACTGTACAGTTTTTGCCAGTGTCCGCATATTAAAAAATAATTTTGTGATAATACCTCCTGTGTCCATAAAACGATATCAATTCATACGATTCTGACTGAATGTGTTGTACCGTTACAGTCACTCGTTTAGATTGGGTGTACGACATACTTCCTGCAGGTGACATTTATATACTACAACCAGTCCATGGTGAAATTTGGCATTTCCTTTATTACGTGATTTAAAAAACAGTATTTATTGTTAGTGATGTGGTAGGCTTTCGCTAATTAAATGTTGAGATCTATACACTATTTGGGTTCTCTGTTAGAACCACGGAGCAGACAATGATTTTGACGGGTTTAGGCCTGGTTTTACATAAATACAATTTCCTTTACATATAAGCTTTACTAGAGTCAATGTCTTCTTATTTGTCCGTTATTAATTCGAGCACCAATGACCGAATGAAGCGAACTTTACGTGATTCTTTTTTGTTTGATGATTAAAGATGTACCTGTTAGTTAACCAGCATTTGCCCGCGGTTCCGAACGCGTGTCGGTTATCGCAGTAAAAAGCAGCTTATGACCTTCCTCAAGAAACAAAGTATCTCCATGCCAAATTTTATAAAAATCAATTTCTGTTCGTTTGGCTCGCCAATACTCGGAAACGGCTGGGCCGATTGAGCTGATTTTGATTTTGAAATGTTTGTCGTAGACCAGGGAACATTGGTAATACTATCGTCGTCACTTTCTTATAAGTTATCGCAGAGATTTGTTTCATGTTTCATTGCAATAACACATTTATGGGAAGTTAAAGTAAACAGAGACTCCTTATTAAAATATGTGTTAATAGTTTTACGTTTCATCTTTAAATCCAACACTTCTTAAGGCCAGGTTTAAATGATAAAAATTAAAAATAACTTGAAAATCCAAATGTCACTTATACGAAGTAGCGGGCACAACAAGTTAATAATATTTTCACTAATAGTAACGTAAGGTTTTTTTACTTAAACACTTAAGTTACTACAACAGACTACACAGTTAGACGACGTCAGTAGAAAACGTTACGCGTTACGCAAGGGATCATTGTCATTGATCTTGCTTGTAGCGATACTTTCATTTTCAATGCACAAAGAGATTTTGCAAGTTGCAATTTGTCCAGCTGTTTTTTGCAAAGTAGCTGATAAATAAACAATCTTATCGTATGTCCGGGTTTATTCAGCTTTGTGCCGTGCGTAACTTACTCTGGTATTAATACTGGAAATCGACTATTAAAATAAACTTTAAATGTGTTTGTGTGGTATTTGCATTTTTTATATTGTCTGACGAGGATTTGATGATTTCTTTGTTTACCTAATAGTTATTTGATTTCGTCGTTTTTACTGAAATTAACTAGATAAAATATTTTGTCATTTTTGCAATTGATGGGTATGAAACCTGACTAAAGTGGCACGATTCCCAAACTGTTTAATTTCACGGATCCAATATGAATCCAAATACCTACGTAATATATAAGAAGAAAAATTGTTTAGTTTAATTGTCGTATTCAAAAATAAAATAAATAAATAAATGAGGGTTACATAACTTTAATGTAATTTGTTATTCACTGGAAGGGTGACTTCTAGAGTTACTTTCACATATATCGGGTGACCGGATCGGATGTAAACTTGAGGGAGACTGTTGTAAAACCTATTTTGTAGTATGTACTTTTTTTAAATAGCTTCTGTAATGTAAACGAAAAAGGTGTGTTCCAAGTTTAAAGAAAAAAAGTGTTTAAACCATAGAGTTATTTCAGATAGAGTAGGGTAGCCAAGCCTCCAGCCGTCCCTCGGTTAGAAAGAGAGAGACGATCACGGTACCCATCTGTCTCTCTCTACTCGCGCATGAGCATAGCAGAACGATTCGACGGTTAATTATTGTAATTGTACTACCATTATTAGTCCTTTACTGTGCATGCGTCAATAGAGAAAAACAGACAGAGGGGTACCGCGATCCTCTCTCACTTTCTAACCATTGGACGTTTCCGCTTACTTTCAGCCGTATGTCTTCCCCCCTCTATCTATAATAGCTCTATGGTTTAAAGTCTGTACTTATGTTTTCTCATTATTATAGTAACTGTCATAACAACGTTTTTACTGAGTTTTCTTTTTCGCTATTTCCACAATATTTAGAATTCAATATACCAAAAATTATACAGTTTCCAACAGAGGCATGTACCTATGTCCTGCAGTGGACGTCTTTCTTCTGACGAAGTAATCGAATGATTATCATTTCAATTTAATACTTCTCTAGCACTTATTTACGAATTTAGTAAAACGACTATGATTTAGTAATGAATACGTGTTAGTTTAATATAAAGTAAGTATATTTAATAAAAAAAAAGAAAATATTTACTTGGATGAGTCCATGATTGAGTAGGCCCATTTGTACTCCTGGTACTCCATATTAGCTCCAACCTGCGCCATCTTTAGCACCACTAAGCAAAATGTGGTAGGTGCACTTGCGTCGAGGATCACTGGGGCTCTATAACAATATGAAAAACCCCTTTAAAAATAATATTAAACACACTGTTAAATACTTTAAACACCATTTATGTAAAATGTATATGAATAATCACCACTTAAGATTGCAAAAGTTTAAAACGTAATGACCATTTTTTTTTCTCACACAGATATTTTCCAATGTAACAACACTCGGTAATGTTTCTTTACACAAGGAGTATGTATGTCTAATTGGTAACAGTAGTATAACTGCTTCTGATATTTGAGAAGTATAACAATTATCTGTCATTTATCTCATAACAAGACGACGTAGAACGTGATCACTGTTTAATAATAATAATAACATCTTCCAGCGTGTGGGAGTGTCCTTTTAATTTACTTAGAAATCTATTCGAAAGAGTACCTAGTAATAGAAAACGTGAATATTTAACTGCCTCGTTGGTCTCGCGGTTGGCGTGTGCGACTGCTGATCGTGATGTCTCGGGTTCGATTCCCGGGTCGGACCAAATGTCTGTATGATCTACAAATATTTGTTTCGGAGTTTGGGTGTGTTCTATCTATAATATGTATGTATTTACAAAAAAAAAAGTATATATGTATTTGTATCAGTTGTTTAGTACCCATAACACAAGCTCTGCTTATCTTGGGACTAGATGGCGTTGTGTGTTTAGATGTCCGAAATATTTATTTATTTATTATTATTATCCCTTATACGTGTATTTATAATTAGATTTGGTTAATAGAAAAAATATTTAAGTGCTCTAAAAACAAAATTATAGAATAGGAGATAAAACTATATGTATATCTAGTATAAGCTTGAAGGAGTTATCCTCAAGCATATATTGAAAAAAAAAAACAAAGGGAAAAAAGTATACAGGAAACTAAGGAATAAGGCCATAAATAGCAAACGGGTTCAAATGAGATCTAGGTGACACACATACGTAGAATTTTATGAGTTTACACTGCACACGGTCCAAAGGCAGTAAATAGAAGTAATTAAGGATATCAAAAGGGCAATGCTCTGTTATAACATGAAGCATGGAGTGGATTCAAGTACTTCAAGAACGTTTTGTTATTAAGTTTTCATGTAGTTAGTAACAGAATTTTAATTAGATGCTTTATTGAATTACAGCGGCCTACTTTGACCGATAAGAATTAAACGTTTGATAAATTATATTATCTACTCTGTACAAATCAAGAATAAGGTACATTTCATAGAAGTGGTTCAGATGATTATTCTAAAAATGAACATGTTATAAATTTCTTACTTACAAATTTGTTTTGGTTGGCGTGACAACCTTCGCTTTGCACCTCAGGCCTACTTCCCTTATAATTTGTCAACGAGAAAAAGTAAGTAAGAGGACTCCGCAAAAAATGAGTAAGTATTTACCACATGATACGAAAAAGTGTATGATTATGATATTGAAAAACATATAAAATTACAAAATACACTGACGGACTCATAAACTGCATCATATAAAAAACCACTTTGAAATAAATATTTTAACCAAGTATGCAAACTTTCTACACAGGTTTAAATTGAAACGTCTAGATTGGTTCGTTAACTTTAAAACAGCGTAGGGTCTAATCCTTAAGTTTAAGTTTGTGTACTAGAAAGGATCTTAAAACTTTTTTGAAGAAACAGAGAAATTTAAAGAAAATTGGTTTAATTGAAATATTGGTTTTAACAACAGACACAAGCTTTATGCAAGGGTTTTTTATGTTTTAATAAGGTGTATTATCTCCACGTGCCCTTATTATGGATTGTAATCGGTTCCGCATAGATTTGATTAGGGTTATTAAAATATCTTGTGGAATATTGTCCCATTCTTCTGAAAGTGCTGTTCTTAGTTGTGCCACTGTCGTAGGCACAGGATTTCTCGCATATACTATATTTTTAAATTGTCCCAAAGATGCTCAATGGGATTAAGATCCGGGCTGCGTGCTGGCCAATTCATTGTACGTATCCCAACCTCTTCGCAATATTGTCGAACTTGTGCAGCAGCGTGCGGCCGGGCATTATCCTGCATTAAAGTAAAATTTTCGCCTATAAATCCCATGTAAGGCACCACGTGATCTTCTAAGATCTCTGTTATGTAGCGATGTGCAGTCAAACCCACTCTACTACCGTTTTGACGGATCATGTCTATGAACACAAGTTCTGTTCGCCCGTTCATCGCTATGCCACCCCAGACCATGCACGAACCGCCTCCAAAAGGAACACGCTCCTCAATGCAACTTTGAGCATATCGCTCCCCACGTCGAGATAGACTCTTCTGCGACCATCTGCACCATATAAACATGTCCTACACTCGTCTGTGAAGAATATGGAGACCCATTGCTCATCTGTCCAATTTAGGTGATCACGCGCAAATCTTAAGCAAGCTTGTCTGTGAGCTACAGACCACTTTGGACCAATTCTGGTCTGGTCTGGTCTGGTCTAAAAGGGGTGATATCCGCTTCCTTTAACCTTCTTCTTATTGTTCGTGCACGAACGTTTACTCCACGCACTTCATTAAGCTCAGTTTTGATGTTAACTAACGTGAGGAAACGATTTCGCAGGGAAGTAGTAACAATAAATCGGTCATCACGATCGCTGGTTTCTCGAGTTCTGCCTGTACCTCATCTCGTCGATTGATGTTTGTAAAGTCAATACAGAATAATGATGATTTTCTACTAGCCGATTACGACCAGCGGTCATTCTCAACGGACACCAGCCAACTAGGAGATATTATAGTACAAAAACGTGTGCGAAAACACAGGTGCACTCTCTGTTCTCTCTCTCATATAATCCGATAGGACGGTTAACTGACACGACCAGGCGCAGGACCGACAGCTTTATGTGTTCTACGAGGCACGGGGGTTCAGACCTCAACTTCTAAACTCCAAGTTGTTATTAAGTATTTCCATAATCAGAAAAACCCAATAACACTTTTGGCCGGGATTCGGAATCGGCCGTCGCATACGTCAACCGCTAGACCAATGAGGCAGTCCACAGAACAGAGGATATATTAGTATACCAGTGCAGATGTCTTTTAAAACATGAAAGAAAAGTTTATTTGGTACTTTAAGAGTTTTTAATGCATTAGTAGTTATATTTACCTTTTTTTTTATTATTTATTTATTATTTATTATATATATTATTTATTTTATTTATTTATTTAATTATATTTACCAAAGTCAATTTCAACCCAACGAATACAAGCTGGAATCTAAAATACTTAACACGTAATTATACCTAAGTATTTGTCAAAATCGGAGTTAACTTCTCTTCCTCATCACCAGTTACATAAACTCTTTCTTATTCGCGAACATCTTTAATAAGATTTTTGATGAAATTGAAATAACACGGTTGCAAGACGATGTCCTTCCTACTAACCGTAATCTATAATTCTATACTAATATTATAAAGAGGTAAAGTTTCTAACTTCGTATGATTGTAGGGGGTTATCTTCGGAAGTACTGATGCGATCCTGAAAATTATTTCACTAACAGAAAGCGACACTATTCAGGAGTGACATATTTTAATATGATTGTACAAAAGTTCAGTTAAAAATAATAATAGTATTCGTAAATCATGTCAAAGAAAAGCGAGCGGTTAACGCCTGACGAAGTGGGCACGATTCGGCTAGTGACATGTATTAGGATATATGTACTTATGGCGCATAATGCAACAAGTCAAAGTTATAAATTGTATAGACCATTCGTTTAGATAGTGTCGGTACACCCGCATGCAATTGTGTTTATTGTTGTGAAATACAAATATATATAATATATTAACGTTTTTTTTTGTTTCATCTTATTTTGCGTAGGCACTAGACTCGTCGCCTACTGGTCATAGGGTGATCTTATAACATCACTCCGTATTATAGTTATTATGTAATACATTATCTTGGCGTGCCCTGGGGTGGTACAATACCGGGCGAGACACCTCGGATTGCCTAGGTCACTTCAAGAAGTCGTCGGGAACGCAAAGGGTCTGCTAGGCTTCCTGGAGGAACTGGGTTGGCACGAATAGTGCGAGATCTACTACGCAAAATAGGTTCAACAAAGTCGTCGAATTGGAAACTCTGCCCGCGAATTCAAGTACCAGTAAATTATAAAAGTAAAAGGAATATATTTTTCAATCATACTCCGCCCCCAACAGACTTAGTGTGATGATATAATTATAACTTTAGCCTTCATTAATAAATGAGCTTTTTAACACTGTGACAATTTATTAACTCAATTAGTGGTTTCTGGGATAGCACATTCAACTAAACAAACAGCTCTTCAGCTTTAGAATATTACTTTTTGTTAAATTTTCAGTTACAACCTTTTGTACAAACACTATTAAAATTCACATTAAATACTTCAAATCATACACACGTTACATTACAGATTATATTATAGATTATAATATTAAATGTATCTTTTAGCACACACACACACAAATATTTATTTCCTGCATGTTGTAGTACACATATTAAAATTTTAATTTCCTGATCAAATGAAATAGAACATTTGAATTATAAGTAATTATTGTTAATAGAAATAGACTCTTTGTAAATAATAATCAATCAATCAATCAATTTAGATACATCAATTTTAGTTTTTAATATATTCTCTTGGAGCACACAATAATTGTGGCACAAATCGTCGTCTGAGGAAATAACAAATCAATATCACCCTCAATATAACTCATACATTAGAGGCTGGGAACATGTTCTGAATGACAAGTATTCATGAGAAGCTATTGGGCAGTAAACATCAGAAAACCCATCTGTTCATTTGCCATTTCGCAAAAAGTACAAATCAAAAAAGTAATTTGTTTTACATTTCAACTAAAACTCCCAAACAGGCAATAAATCTAAAAGTTTGAACTTAGAATTGTGCACCCTAAGGCACAATTCATGCAAATTTACTTTTGTCATCCTTTTAACATTTAAGTTTAAAATATTAATCATTTTTATTTTCATTTCCCTTTTTTTTTTAAATTTATTTTTACCTAAATTTGCTTACTTGTCCTTATGGTGATGGATTAAGAATACCCAATGTCACCAACCCCACTCATCCCAAGGATGTTGTAAGAGGCATCTAAGGGAACAAACTATGCAGGATTAAAATCACTGCAAAGAGAAGCAAGACTTGAAACACGTCTGGCCAGTGCGGTAGACTGCGGTAGACCAAAACCTCTTTTCTAAGGTGAGGCTTATGTCAAGCAATGGACTTTTTAACCGACTTCAAAAAAAGGAGGATGTTTCTCAATTGGACCATATATATATATATATATATTTTATGTGTGTTTGTGGATAACTTCGTTGCATATGAACCGATTTTGATGATTCTTTTTTTAATGGAAAGGAGATATGATGCCATGTACCATGATAAGGACACTAAGATCTGATGATGGTATCCAAGAGAAATCAAGTCAAACCTTGAAGTCAGTTTTATTTTTGTTAAAATTTTTGAGGTTGTTGATGATGTTGCTTACTTCATTAATTTGACTATTCTTTCTTGACCATACTGTGTAACTGTTTTGTTTCTTGTTGTTTAAGCTATTAAGTATAGCATTTATTGTATAAGTTATTTTATAATTTGTTTGTTTTTCATTTCTACATAATTGTATGATGTAATTATTTTTTTAATTAAAAATTCAAGACAAAAGAATGCTGTAATATGTATTGTCTATTATACATTCAAATAAATATTTTCAATAACTAACTTAGTATTAGTTAGATAGTACATGATTTTCTATAAATCTTTTAAAATGCTAGATTATTAAAGTCATCACATTGTTTACAACATAAATTGTCATTTTCACATATAAATTAGCAAGTTAAATGAAATGTAAATGGCAGAAAACTTTTCAACAAATTCAAACATTTTAATCTTACCTTGGATTTTTGTTATGGTACTTTTTTTTTGTATAAACACAAACTGTTTTTTTTATGAATGCCATGAAAATAAACAAACTTCACATGACATAAATAACATAAAGATCATATTGGCAATAGAATACAGATCTTTAATCCAACAAAATAATTTACAAGAGTTTTTTCGGAAACCTTAATATATCAAACTTCTCATTTTATTATTTAGGTCGTTTGTGGTGCTCTTGGCTTAACGAGTTTCTAATTATGTTGCAAACAATTCCAACCATATAAACAGTTTTAAAGTTACTAGCGATTTAGTTTATCTTATTTATAAATTAGGGAAATAATAGTTAACAGCAAGCTTAGATTAAGTAGAGCACGAAAATAATGTACACAAAGTGAAAGGGTACCGAAACGAAACAAGTCTGATTGTTGTACGGGAACGGATGATATTAAATGTGAATCGTGCCATTTCAAAAGAGCAACAGCTTTCTAAGAAACTAAATGTTTGGCTCATTATCATAAAAATATAATTATCGGGAAGCTCTAAACACAAATATCTACGAAAGCTTAATTTAGTAGTCACAAAACTACTAACCAATTCCGGAGACAGCTCCAATAAAAGGCACAGGTGTCAGCCCCGCGATCCCATACTTAGTAAATAAACTTAAACATAACAACAGTTACATTACATTAGGAATTAATTGATTTTTTACACAAATTATTTACGACAATACGACACCCCTACGCTCGATCGACAGCCATTCTGACATAGACTAAAGAATTTGAAGATTTAATAGGATCAAATTTGTACTCTGTGTCCATTTATGAGACCATAGATTAATTTGAAACCTTAGAGCATTTATACCTACCCATGGGAGGCAGCCGAACAGGCGGAAAGCGTGATCGGAATAGAGAGAGAGAGAGTGAGTTTGGGTAGTGTCTGTCTCTCTCACGCAAGCAATAGAGAATATTGGTGTTAAAATAGCCCACATAGTGTGGGTATTCTAATCCTAAAGATTCCAGAACTGTTTCCAGACTGGACAAGTAATTCACAGCAGGTGGACAGTAAACTAGCCGTAGTAAAACATTAGACCCCTTATACAAACTTTAAGGAATAAGTATTCTGCGGTAGTAGAAGAATCGGAACTTGGAAGAGGAAATAGTGAGTTATAGTTATAGGTCTCAACTATAATGAAATCTCCTTCTTCTTCTTTGATGCAATGGCAACCAGCTGGATCTCCGGCATCAGCTATTTCTGCCAATATCAACTGTTTATAGTCTTCAAATCATAAGTATTTTAATCTTCATCCTGACGAAATTAAAAAATATATAAAATATGGATGAGATGAAATGGGGACTGTCTTTCAAAAAAAGAAAAAAAACGACTATCTTTCTTCTTCTTCTTTGATGAAATGGCAACCAGCCCGATCTCTCGGATCAGCTATTTCTGCCAATGTCAAGTGTTTAGAGTCTTCAAGTTATAAGTCTTCAAGTCAATAAGTCTTCGTCGTGATGAAATTAATGATATAAAATATAAAAAATGTGGATGAGATGAAATGGGGACCGTCTTCCGAAAAAACAAAAAACGATCCGACTATCTTTCGAAAAATGAAAAATCTCTTCATTCATGTTTCTGACATTTGAGATTTTGACAATTACACTTAAACCATAGACGTTCTCGAAGTTTTTGACATAATTAGTAAATACATAACCTATTAAATCCTTATTTAATTTAAAGCTTTATCAAAATAAAATATCTTCCTGATAATTTCAGGTATCAAACATGAAATTAACATTTATTCTATTTCGTCGTAACCGTTTACCAAATGGACATTTGTTTAGAGGAAAAGATCGACTAGTAAAAAAGGTTGAACCTAAACATCTTCGTCAACTGAAAAGAGATTTTGAGATAGAAGAAAAAAATATGTTTTACTTGCGCTTTCCGTATCTCACAGAAGTAAGTACAATTACTTATTCTGTACTAATCATCTTAATCAATCCTCATTAGTAGAGTTAGGTACTCATTATTTTCCTATCATTGCAGGCAGAAAGTACTGGTCATGCAGTAGCACTTGGCAAAACGTCTCAAATGAGAAAAGAAATACTTTTAGATAAGCAAAGAAGAATTTTCAAAGAAGATGTTACTTTATATGAGCGTTTGAAACACCTTAGAGTAGCAGAATCTTGGGATTAACTGCACATAATTTAAATAGTTCCAGCCACACACAGAAATGTTAAATTTATAAATAAGTAGGAATCTAATATATGATAGTCCATGAAAGTTTTCTTTGTTATTTCCTTTATGATTTCAAAGATGCAATTATGTTTAACTGTTATCATATAATAACAACCAGGACCAACTGCTTAACATGACCTGCAAATCTTGGAAATGCTCATGGTAGCATACCATGAGTGTTCACCCATCTAGGTACTGACCGTGCAGTAGAGAAACAGTTTGAGGCCTATGGGCGTCTTAAAAACATCGAACGGCAAGATTACAGTCAGTTACAGTCAGTACTTGCCAGTCCCCAGCTGGCATTTTGCCAGCATGGGGATGTAGGGCCCAACACTCTCTTAAGAGGATACCCAAGCCCAGCCGTAAGACATTATGGGTTGTTGACGAAGGTAAACTATTGAAAGATCTTAACTCATTCATATATGAAGACTCAAATCAAACTTCTTAAATTAGCCTTTTTTTTTAAGAAGGAGAATCTTTCTAGTTCTTAGTTTTTAATAATTTTTACTAGTTATCTCCTCTAGTAATGTTTTTTTTAAACACTATAAAATAACAAAAAGCCCTTGGTTGTAGTAGTCACATTAGCACAAGTATCAACCTATCACCGTTTACTGCTGATCGAAGGTCTCCAACAAGGAGCGCCAACTATTCTGGTCCACAAATAAGCAGGATTTCAAATAAAAAAAAGATGGAACCCAATATGAATTTTAGATCTCTATTGAATTAACATCTCGGATGCTGACATAACAAAAGTTAATGAACAAATATCCTCTATTTCTAAGATGATAATATGACAGTTGCTCGATATCTTTTGAAATCTCGAGATTGATTCAGGAATCTATCTTAACATTGAGAGGAGTCTGTTCCTACCGGACATGCTAGCGAAAAAAGGGATCCTCTTTTAGCCCAACTTGGATTAGTTTCACCCATTTTTGCTACATGTGGTATTCTCAATAGCTGGGCTATGTAATATTGAAAGACTTTCGAATGAGACCATATCGGTAACATCATTCATTTAAACAAACTCTTCAACTTTATAACATTAGTTTATGTAAATATAGGACGTATTTCTCTTAACAAAATCTTCAGCACAAAACACAATGCAAGTGCGGAACTACATCATTTACCTGGACTTTACCAGATAGGTATTAAATGAATAGGAAGTATTTTTAAAAAGAAAATTTATTTCATATAATAAATATACATCACAACAGACTATAAGATCACATCAATTTTCACAAATGAACAAGATGAATAAAACATTTTGTTCAGTACATGCAGATAAAGATGAAATATCTAACAGTAACAATATAGACATCAAATACTAAAAGATAAAAAGGTTTGTTCCTATTCAAGCTTTTTTTAAATTTATAATTTGTGACATACATAAAAGCACTTGGTACTTAATATTATTTATACCGCTACTTCGTAAACGCGACATTTGGATTTTCAAGTTCTTTATTAAATTTTTTTAAACGTTTAAACCTTCCCTGGACTACGACAAACATTTCAAAACCAAAAGCAGATAAATCGGCCCAGCCTTTCTCGAGTTTTAACGAGACAAACGAACAGCAATTGGTTTTTGCCCACTAGAGCTTTAATTATACCGACTCTTTTTTAAAGTACATTTAGACTAGGAGACACTTGTTCTGCATATTGTCATCCGAAAGGAAATATTTCTTATTAAATATTTCCCCTAGAAAGGATTGACACGATTTATAATGAGTTTATGAATCTCGACAGTAGCCTTAAACATGTTTTAGTAATCAAGAGATATGTCGCTTACGTTCCATGAACCACACAACACTAATAGTTATTGTCAAAATGGTTCCATGTTCCGGTGACACCATGAAGTCGCTATTCAACAATGTCTGCATGTAGGTACCTTAATGCAGCAGTAAGTACAACTAATTTAACATAAATAGTTGTAAAATAAATAATAAAAATATACTCGTTAATACTGGGAATTCATAATTATAGTGGTTAGTGATGATGATTTCATAAAGTACTAAACAAGTTCTTAGCTTATCTAATTTGTAGGGTCCCCGAAACCGTTAAAGAAAGATTAATAAGACAATTTATAATTAAAAAAATATATAGCAGAGTGAGAACATTTTTTTAGTGAACAAAAGCATTTTTTTTAAATTGGAAGGAGATACTGAATTGCATCTGATTTTTATTGCCTATTTCGAATTTGAAAGTCACATTTATTTAGCGGATGCTTTCTGTAGATTTGTATTTTAACCTTTTTATTAACTTTAAATTATTATTAGACAAGCAATAAGCGATAAGGCTATTAATAGCATTTTATAAAATCCTCATTAATTTAAAATCAGTGAATATAATATATATTCACTGTAAACTTTTGTTTATAAATAGCTTGGCTTTATGAAATAGAATGCGGAGGAAACAAAGTGACTTAATGGTTATACCTAAACATTATTAACTACTTATATAATTTTTGTATATTAAATATGCTATTGAAATGCGTATAATATTTAAAATTAAAGCTTTTAAAGCAAAATATTTGTACAATAATAAACACTCAAAAAGTGCTACTACAGCACATACCATCATATGTCTCCGAGTTAAAATGTGTAATTCTAGAAATATAAAAAATGTATAGAGCTAACATTTGTGAAACACATTTCCTCTTTTTTTATGCTTGGGTCTACACACCGTGAAGCAAACAACGTCTCTGAATAATGGTAATTCACAAAGAAAAGGAGAGGAGAAAAAAAATTAAACCTCACTTTTCATTCACAAATTATGGTTTTGAATTTAACCATAATCGCGGCAAAAATGAGCTTACTTCTATTTAACAATTTAATGATCAGATTCAATTTCTTTTGTTTGCTTCACCGACTTATGCGAGTATTATTTGAGACATTCATATCAGAAACGTAATACATTTTAATAAAGCTGTTACAATCCATTCTCTTAATTACTTTTGGTCCAAGCATAAAGGTCCCCTCCTGTCAGGTCTTTCTTGTACAAAGTTTTTCCTTGGTTAGTAAACTCTGCGTACTGAGCAACTACTGGGTCTCTCATGCAAGAACCCACCGCTATTACTTTATCAGACTCATCGAAGAAGAAAATAACAAACTTTAGAGCATCCACATCTCCGTCTATCAGTGTGCTGGCAGGCTTGCCACAACCACTGTAGCGAATAGATTTACCGAACAGCATAGTCCAGAAAAATGGAATAGTTTTTAGCTGCACATCTCTTTTCAATATGTTTAATGCAGCTATACGACCATGATATTGAGCTAAACCTATGTGTCCTATACTCATTGATTTATTATCACTAGCAAAGACTGGAGCATGTGCAATATCACCGCCAGCATAAACATGTTTTACATTAGTTTCCAACAAATTATTCACGACAATAGCACCATTCTTTTCCATTTTAATACCGCTGTTCTCCAAGAACCCTGTATTTAATGTTGATCCCACTCCCAGCACTAACATATCAGCAGGAAGTGTAGTGCCATTAGCCAATTCCACTGATTTTATCACACCATTCTCGCCATTACATTTGGTTATTGTTGTTCCAAACTGGAACTTGACGCCTTTTGACTCGCAAAGCTTTCGTAAACTTTCACCTATTTCAGTTCCGAATACTTGACCCAACGGTGCAGTGTCTTTGCCGACGACTGTCATTGATTTGGCTTTTTCCTTGCAAGAGGATGCAATTTCTAAACCGATAAAACTCAAACCCAAGACAACTACGTCCAGAGTTTTCTCAGAGCCTAATGTATTGAGGATGTTGATAGAATCATCAAAGTTTCGGACCGTGTAAACGTTCTTTAGATATATTCCGGGTATATCGGGTACCCGGGGACTGGAACCAGTTGCGATGTATAACGAATTGTAATTAAGTTTTTCTAAACCAGTCAAAGTGACTATTTGCTCCTTGGTATCCACATGAATAGCTTCAATACCTTTAAGTATCTCAATGTTTGAGCCTTTGTAATACTCTTCAGTTCTAGCCTGGAGTTTTTTGATGTCGGTGACAGCCCCAATTTTTGACACCTTAACTCTGTCATAAGGTAGGTAGTTTTCTTTGCTGACCATAGTTATGCGTCCGCTGAAACCTTCTGTCCGAAGTGTTTCAGCGCAAGTGGCTCCAGAAGGTCCTGCACCAATAATAACTACTGAGCATCCATCGCATTTTGCCGGTGTACCTATATTTTCTTTGGTACGGGAGTTCGCCTTTAAGTCGCTGATTTTTGCTCTCACCTGAAACATAAATAGAGTGAAATGTTAAGCTCATCTTTATACAATCATAGTTTTAGAGAAAAAATGAGTTATGAAGATTGGCTATCTCTACACTTTGAGTTGTAAGCCACGAACTGTCGATGATTCATTGCAAATAACAAACATCTGTTTGCATGAACATTTCTTTATGGTCTGAGTGGTTTATCATTTTATGTCTATAACTACGACGACTATACTACGAACAACCCATAACGTCCCACTGCTGGGCTCGGGTCTCCTCTCAGGAGAGGACAAGACAACGTTGTGGCTACGTAATCTTGCCGTTGGATGTTTTTAAGCCGCCCAAACGCCTCCAACTAAGCTTCACGACTGTTATCATATGATAACAACCGGGACCGACTGCTTAACGTGACCTCCGAATCACGGAGATGCCCATGGTATCATGCCACCAGCGGTCACCCATCCAGGTACTGAGCGCGCCACGTTGCTTACCCTCGGAGATTGTTTCTAATCAGCGAGTGAAACTGGGCCATAAGCGCCTCTTTAGTTCTTTAGTACTTTGAGAAAACTCCCAAAATATATGAATGTATTCCCTCCTAAAGCTTTTATCATTGTTTTACATTCTCTATCAATGTTAAATAGACAGAAGGAAAATTTACAAGGTTGGGAATGTTCAACCTTGCAAATTCCCTAATTTCCCAATACCCATATTCCACAGACATACATATAGACAGAATACAGATCCAGAATTATCAACACTTCCAAATTACGTCTTGAAGAAATTATGTAAGTTCATACTACTGCCGACTATTCTACCGTATGCCTTACGTTCGCTATTTTCGCAACTGAGCTATGAGCGCCTCTATCTTTATGAGCCCTATGTCTTTAAAGTTATGTTAAATTAATCCGTGTTCTAAATGTGTGTTAGATGTCCGAAATATTTATTTATTTATTTAAATTTCCTTATACTTCAAATCTCTGTTTTGTCTGGGTCTAGTTTGAGATGTGGAGTAAATGCCAATTAATTATTAGCTGGATCACGCAACTTGGTCTGCGTCTCTTGAAAGGAAATAAGTTCGTTTAATGGTATAATTTTATTTCTAGTTGTTTTATCGTAAAACAAAAAAAGCAAAAAAACACAACAAAAAAAAAACACCGCGGCGTTCAGCTAGTAGGATATAAGATATAGAAGATTTTCAACAAAAAAATAATTAGGAAAATTGTGCAGCCGTTCACGTGTGATGCTGCGACCAAGGGAAGCAGGGGTTCATTTGTGTATATCTATATTATACATATTATTATATTATATTCCATCGGATGAGTTTTTGTAATTCGTATGATTGTTAAGTACATATAAGTATAGTAAACAATATCAGATAGAATTCGAATAGTTTAAACTGTTTACACTAACAATTTGAACAAAGGCTTCAAAATAACATTGAGTCACGTCCAGTCACATGACCGTCTATCTGTGATCGCGAGTTAGTTCCACTAAACAATTCTCTGCTGTTCAAGGTCATTCAAGGTCACCTAGTTTTTAGACTGTATGTATATCGCAGCTACTTTAAAGCTACATGATTGAGCAACTATAACATTTATTGAGATAAGTATTAAACAGTAGTAAGTTATTTTATAATAATGTTTCCTATTTGGTTATACATACCTTTGTATTTTAGGTAGGTACACAAAATACGGAATTCATCTACATCAAATAGGTATATAAACAGATACTCAATCGATATTTTATCCTTGTTAAGTAGGCACATTAATATCCGGATATCCGACATGCGATGTCGTCACGATCGTAGTCTGTGTTCTATATTTTACTGTGAAAATTTAAGTATTGTTTGGAGTTGAACTAGTGTGCTGTTTAACTACTACTAGTATAGCAATAATAAACATATATTGTGGATCAGTGTCTAAGTGCAGTGCAATTACTGTATTTTTTATTAAAATCTAGACTATTACCGTTCAACTTTAAACCTACCCTCTTTTAAAAAATATAGTAACCACATATATTGTAATATTTGATAAACACAACAGCTTTATTATTTATATATTGTCCCTGTCCCAGCGCAACTGTTGCTGTACCTACGTTTGATGGTGGAAGGCTTGTTAGAAAAATAATAACCTTCCACTATGGCTAAGTGTGGAGCATGCGGTAAATTTATCTCAACAGCGGGCGGCGTGCAATGCTCAAAATGTACGGGGACATTCCATCGGGACTGCGTTGTTGTACCCAAGGGGGTTTCAGTCAATAAAGACTGGCTATGTCCAGGGTGCAAAACAAAAGTTCCACGCGAGGACAACACCGAGACACCTGTCAAGGGGCTGGGTGCAACCTATCACCCGGGGACACCCGAGAAGCCCTCTACTGCGGACGTCGATGCTGGGTCGTGCGACAGTGGCGTGAGCTTGGCAAAGGAGCTGGTAAAAGAAATTCGAGCCTTTAGAACGGAGCAAGAGGCCATGCGTGGGGAGCTTCGACAGTGCTTAAACGAGATCGCAAACTTTAAGGCGGCTCTTATTATATGCAACAATTCCTTAGCAGATCTGGATCGCAGAATGACTGCGATGGAAACTAAGTTTGAGCAGAGTGCTCCCACAAACGTGCAGACCCTTGAGGGCACCATCACGGAACTTAAGTGCCAGCTCAATGAACGAGACCAAGATCTTCTACTAAATGACCTCGAAATAGCCTGGGTGCCTGAGCATAGGGACGAAAGCCTGTTGCATATTGTGAAGGTGATGTGTGTGAAGCTGGGCGTCGACGTGGATGACCGGGATATCATACACGCCGAACGAATGGGATCAACACGCCGCAACCGAGTGGAAACCAATGGCGCTTCTCCTGAACAGTCCACTGCGCTGCAGCCACGCAGAATTGCTGTACGGTTCGGCCGGCGCGTGACCAGAGATCACCTGCTGGGCGCGGCCCGCGTGCGGCGAGGCATCACGTCGGCGGACATCGAGGTGGTTGGCTCGTCGCACCGTATCTATGTTAACGAACGGCTTACAAAAGGTAATCGATATATATTCCATCACGCTCGTCAGGCGGCTATGCAGAACCAGTGGAGGTACGTATGGACCCGAGATGGTAAAATTCTAGCCCGAAAGGAGGATGGCGGACAAGTCGTGCGCATACGGAACGAAAAGGACATTTCTACAAATTTTGGTTCTGGTGTCGTTCGCACGTGAATACATTCACAAATTTACGAATTATACTCTTCTGCTTACAATCATATAAGATGTGTACAACTATCGTGCTAACTCCTCCTAGTATTACCTATATTTGTTTCCTCTGTCCGTATTGTCTTATTATGTGTCTCGCAAAGCTGCGTAATACTATAAACTGTGCAATAATTGTAGTGATCACTCACTCTGTAATATATTTTGTTAAACACAGTAGGTCACAAGAATTTCAAATTAAAACTGGGAATGTTTTGTGTGCATACCAAATGGCCCGCAACTTTTTATGTACAAATTATGGTACCTTGAACAATTTTTTCGTAAATTTACAATCACCTCCTATTATTTTTAGAACGCATAATCTTGTAATTATATTGCTTACCCTCTTACTTTTGAGTTATCTTGTTGCGTGCCGATCAAAGATGTTCGATGCTAAAATGTGTTTTATAGTAGTCGAGCGATCTTTAACAAATTGTAATAAACACAATAGGCTACTAGTCTGTCAAATGAAGCGTACAATAATACAAACATTAACTCGAGATTTTTTGCTCATACTTTTAAAAGGTAGTGTGTTAGGATTTACACTTTGTGACTATTTAAAAATAAAGATTACCATCACGCTAATTATTTACGGCTGTAGTGAGGCATCTGATAGACGTCGTCTGCATAGGAGCTCACATTATACGCAATGCCTGTAACGGAAAGAGGTCTAAAGGTTGGATTATTAAATGCACGTTCTCTGGGTACGGATCATGAGGACATCATAGCCCTAATAAGTAAACATCATTTTGATGTCATAGCAATTACAGAAACGTGGCTCCGGGAGGGCCAGGAGGGGCGTGCGCCGCGCGTGCCGAGCTATCACCTGCGTCACCGGCCGCGACCGACTAGTGTGCGAGGCGGCCGTGGTGGTGGTGTCGGTTTTTACATAAGACACGGCGTTAGTGTGCGTACTTGCTCCGGCTCACACAATGTTGAACATGAATCAATTGAGCAAATGTGGTTAGTGTGTACTGTAAACGGGAAGAAAATCGCCATCGGATCTGTGTATCGTCCACCTTGGCTCAACTTAGATTTGTTTTTGGACGCGGTAACTGGCGCTGTAAGTAACTTAGGACATTGTGATCACATCGTATTGTTGGGAGACTTTAATGTAAACATGCTTACCCCCCACGAGGCAAAAGCAAAAAAAATGATAGAATTTTTGGAATGTTTGGGTCTTGCACAGATAGTTTCTTCTCCCACTCATTTCACAGAACACAGTGAGTCTCTGATCGATTTGGTGTGTACCAACCTTAATGCTAGGAGCGTGTCAGTTGAAGACTTTATATTAATAAACTCCCACTCAGCTGTCGTTTGTGAATTTAATATCAGGCGAGAAAAATTTAAGCCATATGTAATGCAATACAGGCCTATCAAACACATTTGTGAGGAGAGTTTTCACCGGGATGTAACCTCTATAGCTTGGCACAAGTTACCAATTTATGACACTGTGAATGATATGCTTGACGCTTTTAATCAAAGTGTACTTGCCTTGTTCAATAACCACGCACCTCTGAAAACTTGTATCGTTAAGGAACTTCCTTGTCCGTGGATAACGAGTACAGTTAAATGTATGATGAGACTTCGCGATAACGCATTGGCTGACTACCGCCGCACAAAATCAGATTCAAAAAAGGAATACTATAAGCAGTTAAAATCTGTCGTGGCGACTGCCTTACACACGGAAAAAGCTGCGTATTTTAAACATAACATAAATAATACATTAAAGGACCCAAAACGCCTGTGGAAAAATATAAAAACTAATATTATACCCGACGCACAAAATCTGGTCCTACCACCTCACTTTACCGACCCAGACACGATAAATGCGCACTTTCTTAATGTACCTGGTAAACTAGAAACTGCTCTTTCACATTTGACATTTTATGAATATCACAGATATACTACAGCTACGTTTACTATAAAACCAGTTACACAAAACACTGTGATGCAGATTACTTCAAGCTTAAAGTCGAACGCTAAAGGCTGTGATAGCATAACACTGGATATGTTGATGTTGACTCTGCCACACTCACTGCACACTCTCACAAAAATTATGAACGAGTCAATATTATCATCTACCTTCCCTGACATATGGAAAATAGCTATAGTTAAACCGCTTCCAAAAAAAAGTTGCCCAGTCGATTGCAAAGACCTTCGTCCTATAAGCATACTGCCCTGCCTTTCGAAGATAATGGAGAGAATAGTATACCAGCAATTGACATCGTATCTGGATAAAAATCAGATTTTGCCGATGTTACAATCCGGCTTTAGAAAGAGACGAGGTACATCTGCAGCGCTAATTGATGTTACGGACAATATTTTAACGGCACAGGATAAGGGTCTGTGCACACTTTTGGTCCTGCTTGACTATTCTAGGGCGTTCGATGCTATCAATATTTCTCTATTAATTTCTAAAATGAGCTACTACGGGTTTGATCGCGATGCAGTGCAATGGTTCCATAGCTATCTTAGTAATCGGAAACAGCAAGTAGAACTGCGATTGAATGATGGTACTACGCGTCTCTCTACTTTGACGCAAGTAAACAGGGGAGTACCGCAGGGTTCCATCCTTGGCCCTGTCTTGTTTAATCTATACTGCGCTGATTTAGTGGATTGTATTAGAAGTTGTAAATACCATATATACGCTGATGATGTACAACTATATATTACTTTTAATCCAAGTGAATACCATTCCGCAATACAGAAACTTAACGATGATTTACGCAGAATATCTGATTGGTCTGAGAAAAACTGTTTAGTGCTAAATCCTCTTAAAACTAAGTATATGGTGTTAGGTACCAAGTACCAAATAGGCAGACTACCTAATACTTTCAATATTGAGCTAATGGGTGAACAGATAGAGAGAGTATATGAAGGGAGGAACCTGGGTTTAATTATGGATTGTAACTTGCGGTTTGAAAAACATGTTGCCGCATGTGTACGGAACTGCTTTTATAGACTGAGTCTCTTATATAAATTGAAACCATATTTGTCAGAAGAGCTACGCTTGCAACTAGTGGAATCTCTAGTATTATCACAGTTAAACTACGCTGACACTGTGTATGGTCCCCGTCTATTAGCTAGAACAGAACGGCTCATTCAAAGGGTTCAAAACGCATGTGCTAGGTTCTGCTTTTTAATTCCATGCAGAAGTCATGTAACTCCATTTTTAAATAAATGTGCTATGCTCAAAATGAAATCGCGTCGCAAACTTCATCTTGCATGCCTGGTTTTTGGAGTGATTAAATTTGGGGAACCTCCTTACTTGTACCAAAAATTAAAATTTGCATCGAGTAACAGACAGTGTGCGCAACCGTTATCGATTCAAAAGCACAATACCTCTGCGTACAGGGGAACCTTTCGCTATGCAGCATCCAAAATATGGAACAATATACCACCCCCCATACGCAAATTAAACACTCTAAACACATTTAGAGCACACTTGCGCCAATACCTTACAAATGCACAGAGAGACATTGGCAATATTAACATCAATACATCTTTAATATAAATGGTCACATTAGACTATTCTGTGTGTGTAGGCTGTGTCATGCTTCATACTTATTATCCTTCTTTTTGTTTTTTTTTTTTTTTTCTTAAATTGTAATTTACACCTTGTTATAATTTTCTTAGAATATTTAATCTGTTTGTTGTTGTATTTGTTTTAACTACGGTTATCCTTTATTGTACTTTCATTCTCCACTTTACTTTTATTAAATCACCTTATTCTATCTATAATTACTGTCTGCGTTTGGCGACATCGGTAGGTCGACCGGTGCCAGTTGAAAATCAGGGCTGAGCGCTTTGTGTCAGCATTTACCTGAACTGGACACCCTTTTGGCCGCAGCTTCGAGACACATAATAAGTATTTTAACATGTATAAAGACGAACTTTTATTTTTTATTTTTTTGTCTGTATAACCTATTTATGTTACTTTCTCTTTTCTGTTCCTACTGTTAAGTTTCTTGTTTATATTATTTTTGTAATAGTTTTTATGTCTCGGCGGTGGGCCAAATAAACGATTATTCTATTCTATTCTATTCTATTCTATTTAAGTTGCACAGAAAAGTAAATAAATGCTATTAATTTATTTTTTTGGTACAGAGCCCTATACGATGCTTTAACAGATTCATTGAGAAATCAGTTGGGTTATTGGGTATCTAGACTATCTAGTAATGCATTGAGTTCTATTGAGTTTAAACAGTAGTCCAAAATATGTCATTTATGTAATAATAATTCAAGGTAGTAGAGTCACGCTGATTTCAGCACGAACGGAACGGCTCGACCGGGGCGGTACTACCCTCGCACAGCAAATCAACGTATAATGACAGCGATCATGCTATCGTGTTTCGTTGGTGCGTGCGAGACCGGAGGCCCAATGATGCAGAAGCATCACTAGCCTGCCATGTTTGGGTCATCATGCTGCATTGTTGCATTGTCTGCATTCGCAGTATGGTGACCACCGCTCTTGGTTTCTGCTTATGCTTTCCATCAGGCAGAGTAGAGTCATTTTGGCAGAGCCAAATATAAAAAAAAAAATCCACAATTTGGGTATGTACCCACATCTCTATGTTAGCCTTATGTGATCACGGTCGATATTAGACATTAAGCTTTTAGGTAAAATAATTACATAGTTTTGAATGTTTACTAATTAGTAAAGCTAGTATTTACTAGCTTTAGAGCACGGCTTCGCTTCGATTATCGCAATTAAATATCCTTCCACAGGAATCGAAGTATCTGCGTGCCAAATTTTATTTTAATCGATGAAGTGGTTTGGCCGAGAAAGCGTGACAGACAGACAGGGCTACTTACGAATTTATAATATTCTCTATATTTAGAAGTATAGATTGACGCATCCTTTTCGCAGGACGCCTTGAGCTTTATTGGTTGCCTATAATTCTAATACTAAAAAAGTCCTTTTGTTCATAGGTACTAGAAAAAACTAAACTGATCAGTTAACAGCAGAAGAGAAAACGATGCGTAATTGTTATGTTTTGTACATTTATATGTAGGCACGCTCGAGAGCAATCCGGTTTACATAGACCTGAAAATCTCATAAATTAAGATTGTCAACTCATTTTCTTTGTCAAAAAAATTAAATACAATTAATACTACAATAAAATTAATCGTATGTCGAAAATCCTTAATATCTTTATTCTTACTACTAACTAACTAACTAACTTTTAAACGAGCAATCTATACTAATATATAAAGCTGAAGAGTTTGTTTGTTTGAACACGCTAATCTCAAGAACCGCTGGTCTGATTTGCAAAATTCTTTCAGTTTTAGAAAGCCCATTTATCGAGAAAGGCTGTAGGCTATATATCATCACGCTAGGACCAATAGGAGCGGAGCAGCAATGAAAAATGTTTCGAAAACGGGGGAAAATTATCACGCTACGGGCAATAGAAGACGCAAACGAGGTTGCGTGGGTCGGCTAGTTCTTGTATAACCATGAATCTCGAAAATAGCTCCAACGATTTATCGGGCCGATAAATCGTTCTAGTTAGGATTCATTTTTACAAAAAAAAAACCGAGCTAAGTTCGGTCATTCAGGTACTAAGCTTTTAAACTAATAAACACTAATATCATAAACACTACAGTGTTGTTTGCTTATTAAATGCGTTAATCTCGGAATCTAGTTGTTTCATCCCCAATAATAGTACCTAATTCGCTTCTACTTGGCTTCTACACTTCATTTATTAAGGAGTACCTGGATGGGTAACCGCTGGTGGCATGATACCATGAGCGTCTTCGTGATTTAAAGATATTTAATGTGATTCTATACCTACTAAAAATTAAATAAAACTTATAATAGGTATTCAAACCCCGAATGGTAGTCTCGCTGACGAAATCAATAAAAGGCTTTTGTGTTCATGAGTTACGGTATAATGTCACCGTTTAATGTCGACACACAACCTTATCGACAAAACGAAAAAACTTTCGGTGAATTTTTGGAACGAAATTCCTTATCGCGCGTTGTGAAAGACGCTAGACGGAAAAAATTCTCACGAAAAGTTGTAACGACACTTTTTGCTATAGTAAGCTATTGTAAGCCGTGCGGATTTTCTCTGTCTGTCTCTCTCTTACAGAAAGCAAGCCAAATATTTTCATTTCTATTTCGCATTGAACAGTGTGGTGTCGCGACGGATTATTTTTGTTGAGTACATACAGGTTTTTTGTACATAATAAATAATAAAAAATAAATAACAATAATTAATCCTGACAGTGAACTTCGTTCCATCCGGGTGTCTCTTGACACCTCTCAAGTTTTTTTGACTGCATGGATGGCATTGTGCTTTAGGCGATCACCTCGTCGCTTTTCATTTCGCTAATTGTTGTGGGTTCAAACCTGACATGGACCATACTTTCTGTGATCCACAAAACGTTAATTGTTGTCATAAGTGTTGGTGTTCTTTGTGTCCGTTTCGACTTTCTGTCTCGCTCAATAAAACTGTGGAATGAACAGTCACCTGCGCTATTCCCGGACCAATACGAACTTCAAACTTTCAAGAAAAGAGCGTACCCCTTCTTAAAAGGCCGGCAACGCACATGTGACGCCTCTGGTGTTGCGGGTGTCCATAGGCGTCGGTAATCGCTTACCAGCTTACAATCAGGCTATCTGCTCTTTTGCTCCCTATTCCATGAAAAGAAAAACTATTTTGAGTCCCTACGAATAATCCAAGTAGGGGACTCGTCTTTAAAAAAAATCATCGATACTGTTATCAAAAATTGGATCTGTTTCCTCTAGAACTTAGCTCCATACCGTAGTAGGTATAGTATTCATAAATGAGCTGATAAGTATACCTACCTACTTCAATGGCGCAAGTCATCGTAAAAATAAATGAGGTAAGCGCATTACTCATAGGCAAATAGTTGGTCACGATGGTCACCATTGCAAATTCGTTTAGGTTGGCCATCAAGTTTAATTTTTTACAGACGTTACCAATTTTTACTCTAAGGCGCTTATTTTAAAAGACGTCTCAACTATCGGTTGAACTATGATCACCTGAAATTACTTGTAAATAGGGCCTGTATTCACTTGATTAGTAGCTAGAGACTTAGATGGCGTTGTATGTGTATGTGTTTGTGATGTATGTCTGAAACATTTATTATTTAGTCCGACCCGGAAATCGAACCCTAGACCTCAAGCACAGCACTCGCAAACGCTACCACTGCGCTACCGAGGCAGTTCAATGATAAATCAGGTCAGTTCAATAATAAAATTTAAAGACTACCGAAAGATTTCTACTTTATTTCAAGTAATCAGCCTTTATTATGACCTTAACTTTTGTGTTATAAAAGTTAATAAATAAAACATTAAAAGGTGTCAAAAATCGGACTTAATAAACAGCAAACTATACTATGTAAATATTGTTTCTTTTGTTAAATGTTCTCATAAAGTGAAATTTGTTGTTAATTTCTTTTGAGAAAATAAAGTTCTATAACCACAAACTTAACATCATCCCCACTTGAATTTGAAAACATAAACTTCCACTAACACATATTTCATAGAATTAGCAAAGATGACAAACGCTCTAGTTAAATTGATCACACATACTAACTTTCGTGCACTTTACTTTAGTGCACATACGGCACAAGTGATCCCCCCAAAAAGACAGAAGTTTCTTTATTATTATATAAATAATAACGAGTTTTAAGAGTGTTTTATGTTTAAAGGTGACAAAAACTTGGCAAATGTTAAAAATATCAGTCATTTTATTATAATACTTTTACTTCGACTACGAATATTATAAATTCGAAAGTAACTCTGTCTGTCTGTTACGCTATCACGTCTAAGCCGCTGCGCCGATTTCAATAAAATTTGGCATGGAGATACTTGATCTTTCTCTTTACCGCAATAAACGATATTCACGCGGGCGGATCCGCAGGCAAAAGCGATTACCGCCGCCCATGGACACCCCGCAATACCAGAGGCATCACAAGTGCGTTGCCGGCCTTTTAAGAAGGAGTACGCTCTTTTCTTTAAGGTCGTATTGGTCCGGAAATACTGCAGGCGATAGTTCATTCCACAGTTTTGTTATGCGAGGTCGAAAGTTCCTAGAGAACCGCACAGTTGTAGACTGCCAGCCATCTAAGTGATGGAGATGAAAATGCTGTCGCGTAGGATGATGGCAGAAAGAGGCGACGGGAATCAATACGAACAATTCCTCGGAGTACTTCCCATAGTATATGCCGTAGAAGATGCAAAGAGAAGTCACATCTCTACACAGCGCCAAAGAGTCCAGCCTAATTGAAACTTCTTGGCAGTCGACGATTCGAGTCGCTCTCCGTTGAATGCGGTCTAGAGGGAGCAGCTGGTACTGGGTTGGCGCCGCCCAAGATGAGGACAGTATTCCATATGAGGCCGAAACTGCGCCTTATAAAGCAGAAGGCGGTGGGCCGGAGTGAATGCAGTTTCAATCTGTTGAGCACGCCAAGCTTCGATCTAAGCCAATTTATCCTTATCCTCCAAATGGTCACGGACCTTTATGCTTTTATCTGCTAAAAAGCAAGTGACCCATTCGCATAATTTTTCGGGAAGCTTAGCAGCTTAGCATAGGAAGGGAGCTTCGAAAGAAGCTTTGTGCCAGACCCGATCGAAGGCCTACGCAATATCCAAACTAACTGCCAAGGCTTCTTTTTGACTCTTAATCGCCGGTAGTAGAGAACATAAATCAGTAGTTAAGAACATAAATTCTTCGAGGTGATATGATCATAGTTCATGTATGTATACGTGGATAAGAAAGGATAAGAATACAGACTATGACATATTACATCTGCAAATACGGATTTACATGTGATTTGGAAATGACAGTTAGCATTCAAGGCTATAGTATTATATTAAAGCATTACATTACAAATACAGATGTTTGAATGGAGCTATTTAATATAAGTAATTAGATAAAATTCAGCACAATTTTTAAGTAAATATAGAATGCTAAAATAGATGACAACGCTTGCAAAAGCTATATATAACATAATTCGAATTGTATGTTAATATTTATTATTATTAATCCCCTCATAAAGATAAATAAATAATACCTGCAATTACAAATTACATTAGTTTGTTATAACATTAATATTTCATATATTTTTAAACATTAATAATTATAATAAAAAAAAATTTACAACTTCATAAATGTAATAAAAATTCAAAAGGTTTTTTTAAGTAAACCTATGGATAAAGATTTACTTACACTCGCGGATATCAGTATCCGGAAACGGGTACAAATATCCGGTGCACCTCTCAATTCATAATACATAAATAAATATTTTAACTGTTACATGTCCATAATTTTTTTTTTGAATTTATATCTATTTTTTTACATGAACTAAATTAGTAGAATTTTTGATGTTCATAACTGTGCTTCAATTAAAAACATTTGTGTTGAAAGAATGTTTTTATAGATTTGGTATGTAGTTCTATTTTCATATTTTTTTCATTAATGTACAATACACTGTGGTACAATAAAGGAGTGTTGAAATGTTTAAGAATAAATGTTATTCATCTTATGCGGAATCTTTAGTATGCTAAAAGGTATGAACACCAGAATGTACACCAAGAAAAAAGGCATAAGGCATGTAAAGCAAGAAGGAAGGCATTACCCACTTAACGAAATTATTAAAAAATAATATTTCACATTTACGTCCTAAGTGCAAGTTCTGTTTAGTTCAAGTGCAACCCATTAAATGCGATAGCTAACATAATTTATCACCATTATTACATTAAACGGCTGTAGATGTTATCAGTACCTGTGACTGGCGTACTTAGTCACAATATAACGTAATGTACATACTTTAATATTATAAAGACTCGTTTTTTTTCAAAAGCGGTTCGCAGTACCAGAACCAGAACTTATTAGCCTGCCTAGGACTGACACCCCTCTAGGAACGACCTCTTTTTTCTTGAACTTAAGACCAACAGGCCTGTCAAAACAAAACAAATAAGAAGGATAAGCAATTTAAAGATATTACGTACTAGTTGTTGCCCGCGGCTCCACCCGCGTGTAGACAGATAGAAAGCTCTTTATTTGTGCACCACAATATTACATAGTTACAAGAGTACATGAAATGTGAGATGTAGTGTACAAAGGGCGGCCTTATTGCCTAAAGCAATCTCTTCCAGGCAACCTAAAGATGGATTAAAAGGTATAGGAGAGACAGTGGTAGTTGTCGGTGCAATAAGTTTTTAATTAATTATATTTTTTGCTAATAAATATAACGAAAAACATATATTTATACATACCAGAGATTACCCGGAACCAACAGACAGACTGACAAAAACATTTCTAACTACACTTTGGGTATATGTACCGTTACATACATATGCATTTAGTAAAAAGTGGTTATTTTAATATTACATAGAGACACTCCAATTTTATTTATTTGTATAGATAACTTAATCACGTATGAAAAATGTATATAGTTATATTCACAGCACACCCTAAATCGTGCCTGTTTTAGTTAAGGTAATGTTCATGAACCAGTTTCTTGAATTCGCTTATTGTTTGCGCTTGTGTATGTCGGTTATCGCTGCAAATATTGTGCTGCCTATGTGTTATTCTGATGTATAAGCTATATTATTTTAAGTTTCATCCAAATCCGTTCAGTAGTTTTTGCGTAAAAGAGTAACAAACATTCATCCATCCATACTTACAAACTTCGCGTTTATAATATTAGTAGGATGATGGACGGCTTAGGAAGTACAAGTAGTACCTTGAAAAGGTCAAGGTCCCATACCATAACTCGAAATGACTCAGTAAAATAAGAAGCCTCAACTCTATCAATTTGTATATTATATACTGTACTAGCCAACCCACGCAACCTCGTTTGCGTCTCCTATTGCCCGTAGCGTGATAATTTTCCCCCGTTTTTGTAACATTCTTCATTGTTGCTCCGCTCCTATTAGTAGTAGCGTGATGATATATACCCTATAGCCTTCCTCGATAAATGGACTATCCAACACCGAAGGAATTTTTCAAATCGGACCAGCGGTTCCTGAGATTAGCGTGTTCAAACAAACAAACAAACAAACTCTTCAGCTTTATATATTAGTATAGATAAAGTGTTTTGATTGATCGACTATGATATTTAGTTTACTATAACTGACAAGAAATTAATGTATTTAATAGTTACGTGTCATAATTGACCTATACATGTTGCGGTGACGGATAAAGAATACGAATTGTCACCACGACTATTGATAGTGCGGGTGTCGTAAGAGCCGACTTGGGGGCAAACAAGCAAGAATACAGCACTGTATATCGTATGAGAACCTGTATGAATAATGTGGTTTATGGAAAACGCGCGAAAAGGCTCTTACAGTTTCCCAAAAAGCCAAAAACTCACTTCATTATTTGACACTTAAACAAAATCTCAGTAGCTTAATAACTCAGTCTACAAATCTACTAATCCGAGTGACTAGTGATAATTTTTCTTTTCTAAGATTATTCTTCTCTGAGATTTTTTTTTTCAAAATTGGTCAAAATCATTGAAATCTCTGCTATTTTGTTATATAATATTAATATATTTTTATTGGAACGAAGTTCCTTATCGCGCGTTGTGAAAGGGGGCTAGACGGAAAAAAATCTTACGAAAAGTTGTCAAGACACAAAAATTCTTACGAAATGTTGTCACAACACAAACATTCTTACGAAAAGTAATCACGACCCTTTTTGCAACAGTAAGTCATTGTAAGCCGTGCGGCGTGCGCATGTTTCCCTGTCTCTCTCTCTCTCTTACAGAAAGCAAGCCAGACATTTTCATTTCTATTTCGCATTGAACAGTGTGGTGTAGCGACGATTATTTTTGTTGAGTATATACAGGTTTTTTGTACATAATAAAAAATAAAAATAATGAATCCTGACAGTGAACTTCGTTCCATCCGGGTGTCCCTTGACACCTCTCGAGTTTTTTTATATAAATGTGGCACAAAGGGATGGTAAAAAAGAAAAAAATATGCACGATACACATTTCGCCAGTAATATGCATACAAATCTATACAAATAAATAAAATTGGAGTGTCTGTTTGTAATATTAAAATAACCGCTTTTTACTAAATGCATATGTATGTATACACGGTACATACACCGAAAACATATTTAAAAAAAAATTGTCGTCTGTCTGCCCCGAGTTTCCTTATGAGGCCCATAGTAAGAGACCACGTCTCGGCATCGTAAGTCATCATTGGTAACACGCACTGATTATAGACCTTCGTCTTTAAGGACTGTGGTATTTTGGACGAGAAGACGCTGCGTAATTTCCTGAACGCAGCCCAGCCGAGTTGGATTCGTCGATTGACCTCTTTCTCAAAGTTGGATTTGCCTAGTTGGACCGTTTGTCCCAGATAGACATAGTCATCAACTACTTCGAGAAACGAGCCTCCCAATAACACGGGGATGGGCGAAACATGGACATTTGACATGACTTACGTCTTGTCCGTGTTCATTCTCAGGCCTACCCGCTGGGACACTCTATTGAGGCCTCCGAGCATCGTGCTGAGTTCCTCCAAAGACTTTGCCATGACTACGATGTCGTCGGCACACCGAAGGTGAGTGATGCATTCGCCATTAATATTGATGCCGAACCCTTTCCAATCCAGAAGCTTGAAGGTGTCTTACATTGCATTGTTAAAGAGTTTAGGCGAGATGACATCCCCCAGCCTAACTCTCCTCCGAAACGGAATAACCTCTGTGCTATGGTCCTGTACTCGGACCGACATGGTGGCGTTTTTATACAAGCACTTCAGCACTTCGATATACCGATCAATGTGGCATCTCTGGAGAGACTGCAGTACTGCCAAAGTCTCGATTGAATCAAAGGCTTTCTCATGGACTAACGAACGCTAAGCATAGTGGCAAATTATACTCCTCGGTCTTCTGTATAACTTGCCGCAGCGTATGAATGTGGTCTATGGTACTATAGCCTTTACGGAAACCGGTTTGTTCGGCTGGCTGGAAGTCATCAAACCTGCGTGCGAGACGATTCGTGATCACCCTCGAGAATAGCTTCTAAACATGGTTCAGAAGCGTGATGGGCCTATAGGAATTGAAGAGCCTCCACCCGTTTTCAGAAGCTCCGATGTAATTCCGTTCTCACCCGCCGTCTTGTTGTTCTTGAACAATAGCTCACACAACCTCATATTTGAGGGCCATCCTAATCTCATACAGGTTGATGTCAGGGATATTTTCTGTGTAGTGTCGGGTTAATTTGGCTCTTGGATCTTTATCCAAATCGTCAACGGGCTTAGCGATCGAGGTATATAACTGTCCATAGAACCTTTCGATTTCCCTCAGTACCTCTGGCTTAGTAGACGCTAAACTGTCGTCCTTCGTTTTCAACCTCGTCAACTGGCTTTGCCCAATAGACAAGTCTCTTACGAACACTTTTGAGCTCTTATTTCGCTCTATCATATCTTTAATATGGTTAGTATTAAAGACACGTATGTCATGCCGCAAGGATTTAGAGATTCGTCTATTAAGCTGCCGATATGCTTCAGCGTCTTCCGAGGTCTGCAGCGTCAATGAGTGTCGTTCTGCCATAAGGTCGAGGGTGTGATCTGATAGTTTCTGAGGTCTATCTTTCCGGCGGGGTCTAAAGAAGACTTTCCCCACCTTGTAGACAGTTTCTACCAGCCTGTTGTTAACCTCGTCCACAGGACTTTCTCCAGTCCAAAAATTTTAAAAATCTCACATTTTTTATGTTAACATTATAATCATTATATTTTGAAGTTTTAGGCAAAAACGCCGGCCAAGCGCTCATGTTCGCTCGCTAATCTTTGATCATCGTTTTCAGGTAGCGTGTGCGGTACGGAGATTTGAATGTGTGCGGTGCAGATATGATAGTGTGCGTTTAGCTTCGCCCAGACGCTCAAGGTTATTTAGGCTACTATACGCCTTAACGGTGATTACGCATATAGATTTGTTTTGTTGATGTTTCAGTTAAAAAACTGTTTTAACTGTTTAAAAAGATGACAAATATTGACGCAGTCGGGTTTATTATTTTTATTAATAATTTTATTTAAAGAATAATTTCAAAGAAAAATATTGGTATTTATTTTACTTTTATTTACTTGCTATGTATTATGTAACTATATTTGTTAAAATCTTGCCACTCAATGTTGAAGCAGATATCTTTAACCGATTGTGCTGCATTTTTATAAATTATAAGCATATGTATATAGCTTGAAAATGCAATATTGTGATGACATAAAGGCCATAAAGCTGATCTGATGCTGAAGCTGAAGGTGGTCATAGGAACTTTGTAATGAAACGACGGAACCTATCGAGTATGGAGTCGTTTGATTTATATTGACGAGTACTTTGAAGACACTTAGACATACTGTTGTGACAGTCAATTGAATTTATTTTTAAATTAATTACACATGTAAATTTGTTCTTCTACGGCGTTTTAGTTAGGTTAAAACTAAGTTCAATTACGCCATACACATATGTATTTACTCATAACTGGTATTAAATATATGATTATTGTATTTAATAAGGAAAATAATAAACGTGTTACCAAACGTGAGCAACGTATATTCATTTGGTATGAAATGTGGATATTACTGTTAACAGCCCGTTATCCTTGACCACCACGCCTTCCTTAAAGTTACCGTATAAATCGTATAAGATAGTATTTCATAGACCTTCAAGTTTTATCACTACATATATTTTATTATTTTGGCAGATTTGGTTGGATATATTTTATTATCTGATACGTACAATTACGTAAGACTGCACCTTACTGCAAAACCAGCTTATTTTACAACGGAAATTTACAGTCAAATCTAAGGAAATATTCATTTATAAATTTAAGTACTAGTGAATTATTTGGATTGCTTTTCTTCTTTATTGTTTATGTCGGTTATCGCGGCAAATAGTGTGCCTATGTGTTATTCTGATGTGTAAGCTATATAATTGTAAAGTTTTATTCAAATCCGTCTGGTAGTTTTTGCGTGAAGAAGTAACAAACACACACACTCACAAACTTTCGCCTTTATATATTAGTATGAGTATGATTGTCTCTACACATATAATTTACACATGAATTTATATAAATGAAGATTCTAAAAAAATGTATATCGTGTATATCGCTTTAATTAAGCCTACACTTGTTACGATACCTACTCTAGGTTATTTATGCATCCATACCACTTCGGTATGGATGCATAAATAACCTATTAATACTATTATACAACCCTTGTATAATAATATTAATAATATATGCAAATAAAATTAAAGTGAAAACTACGGCTTAAGAGCTTTTAATTAAGGGTTTATTAAATACAGAATCAAAATGTTCATTATTATTGTAATAGAAAGAAAAATGCAGGTAATTAAACACATTCGAGCTGTAATGTACGTCACAAGATAAATTAACGTAGGTCACTATAATTAGATTTAATTATTAGATTAGATTTAATAACTTCATTTAATAATTATCAACTAATCAAGAAAATACGCTAAATCACTTGCTATAAACGCTACTAATAATACCCGACCTTTCCAATTTTTAGAATTAGGAAATTCCAAGCTGAAGCTATTTGACGCAAAATAGATAAACAAATCGACGTGCCCCACACGTGTGCAGTAAAATGACGAACAAAAAGAAGGTCCATAAAAAAACGATAAACAACGGTGTTTACGTTGATTTTCGTCTGTAACTTTCGAAAAAAACCTATATTATGACATTACAGCTTTATTAAACCTTGCACAATTCAATTTGAAAAGATCCACACTAATATTATAAATTGGAAAGTGTCTGCTCTTACGCCTAAACCGCTGCACTTGCATTGAGATACTTTAGACTTTTGAGGAAGGACATGCACGCTCTTTACAGCGCTACCAGCGCGAATCCACATGTTCAATATGTACGAATGCGGATTCGCGGGCAGGGAATATTCATAATTTTTTTATTGAATATATTTTATAATATGCGAAATTTATTATAAAATAAGTTTTATTCTATTATCAGCTCGGTGCAGGTCGATCTAGGGTCGGATCTTAGACTATTACAATTTTTTATATTTGGCACTGCCATAATGACTCTATTCTGCCTAATGGAAAGCATAATCAGAATCCAAGAGTGGTGGTCACCATACTGTGAATGCGGACAATGCAACAATGCATCATGGTGACCCACACCATGACGAGCTAGTGATGCTTCTGCATCTTTGGGCCTCCGGTCTCGCACTCGCCAATGAAACACGCCAGCACGATCGCTGTCATTTTACGTTAATCTTCTGTGCGAGGGTAGTACCGCCCCGGTCGAGCTGAACCTACCGTGCTGAAATCAGCGTGGCTCTACCTTTTTTTTATTTAGTGATTATTTAAACCCAGAAAATATTATATAAAAAGTCAAAATTAAGGGAGGGAAATTCAAACTTACAAAACGCGTCACTATTGGTCGAAACGAAACGACGTGGATGGTCCCTTACCGAAATTATGGGCATCGAAATTCTTACTCTGTTATTATTATTGCACGGTTGTGTTATTATTATTGCACGGTGTTATTTTATGGCAATTAGAATTGCAAATAAGTTTAAAGTAACTGAAACACTGAATAGTAAACAAATGCGAAATGACAATGACAAAAGGGTGTCAAAAGCGCCGAAAATGGCGGCGTTTGAACAGCTCAAATTTAGTGTTCTAAATTTCACTTTGAAAATGAGTTTGACTATTTTGAAGTCTATTTATATTTTTTCCATTTTATAGAGACGCAAATGATCAGATTAGGAAATAAAAAAAAACATGCATATTCCCTAATGCTAGTGTATATTTAAGTTATAATTTAGTTTTGACCAATGGAAAAAGAAAATACCAAAACAGATACAGCCGCTTTAATTAACCTTTTTTCTTTCTTAACCTTTATCTATAACAAAGAGAGAGTCATTTATCTATTACTAGTGTTTGTTACACATATAAACCTCCCTCTTGAATCACTCTACCTATTGCTGAAAATTGCATTAAGATTTACTAGTTTAAAGATGTAAGGAAAAGGAAAGCGACTTCATTTTATACTATGTAAAGATAAACACATTAAGTATGCCAAATATGGTATACTACCTTAGCTTCATTTGTTCAAAAAGAAGTACAAGAAGCACAAGAAATGTATCAGAGACTAGCTGAGCCACTCAAGCTCGTTTGCGTCTCCTATTGCCCGAATAACGTGATAATTTTCCTCCGTTTTTGTACCATTCTTCATTGGTACTCTGCTCCTGTAGGTCTTAGCGTGATGATATATAGCCTTATATAGCCTAGCCTTCCTCGATAAATGGGCTATCTAACACTGAAAGAATTTTTCAAAACGGACTAGAAGTTCCTGAGATTAGCGTACTCAAACAAACAAACTCTTCAGCTTTATAATATTAGTATAGATATTTGTAACACATACATAATTTTAATTGTCATACATAATTTTAGTTGTCATGATCATCTATGGCAATCGTTATTGGGACTTCAGTGCCCTCAAATATACTGACAACTAGTACTATCTTCGAATTCAGTTCACCTTTAGGGTTGCGAAGGTCCGATGCCAGTCGCTCCGTGTAAAAGCTGATATTCGGGTAAAACCGGTTGAACTGGTAGGCTACCCCAAGTCTTGGGAATAATAAGGTCTAGAAAGATGATGATGATACATAATTTTAATTGTTCATTTAATGTTATGGTGTGCCTAAAGTTTTTCTATTTATCTGAAAGCGTTTAGTGGTATCAAGCCGAATGATTGACTTGACGTTTTTCACGCCAATCTTGATTAGTTTATCTTTATTATTTATGTTAATTATGATTACATTATATTTATTGCACAATATTTTATCTCAATATTTTTTAATTATTACTACTTAATATACGGGTATGTTAGGTGATCTAGAAAAATGAAACCTTGAATACCATGTCCCCGTATGTTTATTATTACGAAACACATAACAAGAAATGAACACTACCACGAAAAACATTTAACGTATATGTCTGGCTTGAAATATTTATGTCGTAGGCTTACGGGGCGTAATGCTAGACTGTAAATAATACGTATGCTGTTGAACATGTATGCAAGATTTAGCGACAGACACACAACACTCATCTCCCTATACTTTCATGTACTTAGTATGAGTTCGTGTGGAACTAGGAACCTTTAAACAAAAGTTAGAAAATTGTTACAAAGCGACTTCCGGTAATTCATTAATCACACTATTGAGAATGAATTGGGTTCTCTAGCAGAACAAGGTAAATATGAAAGTTTTCGATCAGAATTTGACAGAACTGTAAACAATCAGAGTCAGAAGAATAACCTCATAATTTGAAATTTTCGATGATTGAATGCGGCTAAAGGTTTACTGAGGTCTGATATGTTGACATAGCACCGTCACGGAGACCTTGCAGATTTAGGATCACAGGACAAATTTTATAAACTTGCAATGCAGCATCCCTTGTGTATTAAATACACAAGGGATGTTGACACTGAAATAACTCCACGGGGATTTAACATAAACCCATAATTCGGTAAATTGAATACATTCGATTTGTTGATGACATCATCTTATTTATTTATTTTTTATTTATTTTATTACTTTATGCACAAATACATGCATCGGCGGACTTAATGCCTAAGGCATTCTCTGCCAGTCGACCGATTGAGCGATGCAGAGATAAGGTGAGGTAGGTGCACTTACTAGAAATGATAGCTGTAGTGGTTTTCATAGTTACTACAATTAATAAAAAAAAAAGATACTAATATATTGGAAAACACAAATATATACAACAATACATACATAGAGATCCATCTACAAGACTATATTCATACACGTAGATTATTATCAATACTTATAAAAAAGTAAGTCCTGACTGATTGACCGATTCATCATCGCCGAGCGTAAACTATGATAGTTAGGGCTATGAAATTTGGTGAGTAGGATCCTTTTATTGAGTAGACACGCACTAAGAAAGGAATTTTGGAATTTCTACCCCTAAGGGGGTGAAATAGGGGTTGAAAGTTTGTATGGAAGTTCGTCATTTTTTAAGTTAGAAACCTGAAACTTTACTTTTGGGCTGCTGATTAAAAAAAAGGTAGATACGTATTTAAGCGTTTCTGGATATTCTACCCCTAAGGGGGTGAAATACGGGTTGAAAGTTTGTATGGAAGTTCGTCTTTTTTTAAGTAAGAAGCATGAAACTTTATTTTTGGGCTACTGATTTCAAATGAAAAGACACGTATTTAAGCGTTTCTGGACATTCTACCCCTAAGGAGATGCAAAAGGGGTTGAAAATTTGTACGTAGGTTCGCCATTTTTGAAGTTACACACATAAAACTTTGTTTTTGGGCTACAAATTAAATATGAGTAGATATGAGTAGATAGATCTTAGTAGCAGAGTAGTGAAAAAAAACGAACATAATGTTACATTATGGAATTGAAGGATCACGACATGTTGGTCTTGGTATAAGATGGGACAAAACTAAGGAAATATATGTAAAATGAACATTTTTTAGTCAGGCTGATGGATATACGAAGATCAGTTTTCGAAGTTATTGAAGAATATACATACGTTTGGAGAGGTTTTTCAACTCTGTTAGAAACAACTAAGAACTAACTATACAAACTAAAAGTCATTAGCACTATCTATGCTTTGAGTTTCAACAAAATATAAAAATCGTGACGAGATTTTCCGACAAACGACTAAAGTTGTCGACATAAGATGCAGAAGCATCTCAATAGGCCGCTTTAATGTGGGTCACCATACTGCATTGTTGCATTGTCTGAATTCGTAATGAGTATGATCACTCTTGTATTCTGCTCATGCTTTCTATTAGGCAGAGTAGAGTCACTTCGGCAGGCTTATTAAAAGAAAACAAAGCTAAAAAAATGTAAGAAGTGTAAGAATACTGAAAATAAGCGCACATACAGAACGAGTTGACTGCTATAGGTTTATTGTTTGGTAGATTGACACATTAACAATTTTGTACATGCATTTACGAAACGAATCATTTCATTAAGTGGAATAAATTGAAATGACTCATCCACATTGCGTAAAGAGTAAGTTTTCTTTATTCACTTAAAAAAAAAAAAAAATATATCTAGTCCCTTCTAGTCATCTACGATCGATGCTTCTAGTTAGTCCCTTAAATTTTCCAAGCTTATTATGATTAAAGTTTGTAACATAAAATTTTTGTTTTTGGTTTCTACGGCAAATAAACTATCACATTAATTGTAGGTATTTTCTTTGTTTGGAATTTGTGTTTTCAATGCAATCAATTTTCAAGGTTCTATTCTAATTCTCATGGTCATTCAATTTCAAGGTATTATAATTTATGTGGAGGTTGTAACACCTGACAGAACTCAATAAAGGTCATCATAAGCGCCTAAATACAATTACATGGCATGGCACCATTGGCACCAAATACTTATTTACTTTTTCTTAATTTCAAATGACATCATAGTCTTTATAACAGACTAAAATTCGTGACAGGTTTTGTTCATTGAACTAAAACGAATGACGAACGCAATTACGTCATCCGGCCGAGCGACACATTTATTTACAACATTTACATTGCTTTTACCCATCGATAATATCTTGATGCTTTTACCGCGCTTCAGTTAATTAGAAACAAACGTATATGAACACAGGTCACATATAAGAGTCCAACTCATTAGACTGAAAATCTCTAGCCCTTTCAGACTTGAATTATTTTTACTTTTGTAAGGAGGGAATTAAAATATTTCGGGTAGAATTTACCAAATATAACACAAAAATACATAATATTAATTATGTAGACAATTAAGTGCAACTGTTTTTAATTACACTGTAATAATTTAAGATATTGAAACTGCATTATATTTTTGATTTTTGTGTCCTTAATTGTGGACATTAAGTATGAAAGGGCTTGAAGAATGGTGACCATTTAAAGTGGCAATGATTAAATTCACGTAAAATGAAGTACCTACTACAAGACATTGCTGAGCTTCGCATATCTATTTAGAAATTCCTTCTGGATGTTATTACCGTGATCTAACAGCCGCAATCGTTTAAGTATATAACGTAAAACATAATAATGCATAAAGCATAACATATAAAATACGATCTTTAAATACGACTAGTTTTACCTCATCTCGAGTTCAATGTAAAACTTTCAACTCCTTCTGATCTGATCTTAAATTAGATGCCAAATCAAATTGATATAAAATCCTAGGTTAAGCCATTTTGGCAATATTCATCAAATAAGTTAGTTTACTTACTTACACTACTTGTCGTCTTTGAACAAAACAGGTTTTAGAAATATATAATACCGGCCACCTATTTGCGGTTGCCATGGCCGCTCTGTTACTCGCATTAATAATTTGTATCTCTATATCTCTATACTAAGAAAAAATGTCATAATTATGTACTGAGACTAGCCGACCCACGCAACCTCGTTTGCGCCTTATATTGCCCGTAGTGTGAAAATTTCCCCCGTTTTTGAAACATTCTTCATTGTTGCTCCGCTCCTATTAGTAGTAGCGTAATGATATATACCCTATAGCCTTCCTCGATAAATGGACTATCCAACATCGAAATAATTTTTCCAATCGGACCAGCGGTTCCTGAGATTAGCGTGTTCAAACAAACAAACAAACTCTTCAGCTTTATATATTAGTATAGATTTGCATTACACCAATCTGGTACAATATACATAGTTATCTATCAGTACAACAATTGAATGTATAAAATAGTTGGGGGCCAATATTGATGCGCAATTTGCGGAAACATTTTGGAAATTTACTAATCGTGTGTATTTATATATATAGGAATTAGTGGCAGAAACATAGTCAACAAAAAATTCACGCTAATTGTACATATGTGATTCATGTCATGAGGCTAAATGACAAGCATTCGGTCGTTGACTATTTCTTTTAGCTCGAAGAGAATACAAAATAGCTAGAAAATTAGGAGCATTCTACTACTGTTTGTTTTCTACCTTAAATATCATGGCATCATGGTTTGTTCTTTTCATACCAACGTCAAACAAATGTGTAACATTGCCAATACATAGTTACTATAAATGAATTATTTTCGAAGGTCGTTGTTTTATTTTTATGATTACTGGAGAAATGTTGTAAACATGGGAGGCAATCAACAGAATGAATAGCTTTTAGGATTTCTTCGAAGTATGTTGCCTATTTTGTATCCTAAACACAGGTAATGATCCTCCATTTAGGTTTTTAGGTTGGACTGTTTTCAGCTCATTTAAATATACTGTAAAATATCGGATTATTGCAAATCTTGCAATCTTATCACTAGGAGTAAAACGAGTAAATAAAACAGTCAAGCACCCTTGTCACGTAGCTAACATACGTGATTATCGGGAATAATATCCTTGGCGTTTCTGTGGTGCGCTATTAAGGAATTTAAATGAATAAAAACGCCTTATTCGTTTCTAAGCTCAAAATTGGAAAATTCATTTTTCATTCGTTCATCATAATATTCAATTTTTTTTTGTGGATCACACAAAGTGTTGTAAGATTTCAACACAACACTTACAACACTCATCATCAATCAACGACCCATTATGTCCCACCGCTGGGCTCGGTTCTCCTCTCAAGAGAGGGTTCAGGCCATATGTCCCCACCCTGGCCGAGTTCGGGTTGGGGACTGGCAAGACTACGTTATGGCTACGTAATCTTACCGTTGGATGTTTTTAAGCCGCCCAAAGGTCTCCAACTAGGCTTCACGACTGTTATCCTAGGATAACAACTGGAACCGACTGCTTAACATGACCTCCGAATCACGGTGACGCTCATGGTATAATGTTACCAGCGGTTACCCATCCAGGTCCTGACCGCGCCATCGTTGTTTGCCCTCGGTAATTGTTTCTAATTACCGAGTGCAACTGGGCTATGAGCGTCTTAGAACACTCAGTGCAGCAGAAAACAGCACGATGACCACTTAAGCCGCAATAAATCACTATGACATCCATGTAGTCAAAAGAAAATCTAATCAATCTGAAATACGTATCTTTTGGAGCTGCGACAGGCCATTAGCTTTTGACAGTGCTTATACTGTCGGGGTAGCTAGTATAGTAATAAATAAATAAATAAACATTTACTTTACCTTAACTTGTCCCTTCTCCGTGATGGTAACTTGATAGCAAGGTACTGAGTCGAAGCCAGGGAAATCTTCAATGTCACCAGTTTTAATGTTGAAACATGCTCCGTGCCAAGGGCAGCGGACCCTGCCGTCGCCCAGCGCTCCGTTTATTAGTGGAGCTCCGTAGTGAGTACATTTTGTACCAATAGCAGATATTTCACCTTTCTGCTTGATAAGTAACACATCGCCGTCATCGCCGATGTCAAATACTTTCATTTCGTTCTCTTTGAGTTCATTCTCGTTACAAACAATTGATTCGACATAATTGTTGCTGGATTCTATGCGTGATATTGTGCTACCTGTTAAAAACAATGAAACAATTTCAGAATATACCCTTGAATAAACGTCAAATAGAAACATTGCACTGAAGATGGGATGTGGCGAATCATGTTCTTATGTAGAAGGGGGAATCCATAAATTACGTCACACGTTAAAAAGACGGGGCCGACGAAATATGACATCAACTGCCTTTAACAGTCCACTACTGGACAGGCCTCTTCTTAGAAAGGAGTCACCACACGAACAGAAATGTGACATTGCGACAGTGGAAGGAATCCTATGTATAGTTACGTCACATTTCAAAACCTAGGGTTCCGTAGTCAAATGGCAAAAAACGGAACTCTTATGGATTCGTCATGTCTGTCTGTCTGTCTGCCCGTAAGTTTGTCACAGCCATTTTTTCCCGAAACTATAAGAACTATTATGTTGAAACTTGGTAAGTAGATGACTTTTGTAAACCGCATTAAGATTTTCACACAAAAATAGAAAAAATATAGGACGTAAAAACAGTTATAAACAGTCATAAATTTCCACCTCCGAAAGGATGGCTGGTTTGAAAGCAACGACTTCTCCACTTGATGTAGTCAACTTCGTCAGGTGGCTTCTTTTAAGAGATTGTACGAACTCTTTTCACCTCCGATTCTGCTCGATCGCTCTTTCAATCGAAAGAGTATTGGAGCATCGGAGTTCGTGTCGCACAAGCCTGCTGATCTCTCGGTTAAGAGCCCGCTTTGCCGAAGAAGTGACAGGTGGGCTCTCACGTCGTTCACTCACTAACCCTAGTATCCTCTCTGAAAGCTTTGATTTCCTGCTTCTACGCTGCATTTCACAAAATGTGGTACCTTCTTCCCTAAGAATCCAAAGCACATTTTCAAAGTTCTGGTTTACGTCTCTAATGGTTTCCACGGCAGCGAATCGGTTTTCCAGATTGGACTGGAATGTTTCAGATAGGTGTTATACCTATTGATTACTTCGACGTCTCTGAATATATGATTTCTGTCCGTCATGATGAAATCGATCTCAATTTTGGTCATAGTTCGGGGCTTTGCAACGTCCACTTCCTTTGGGGCCGGTTTTTGAAGAAAGAGTTCATCAAGAACAGCCCCTCTCGTTCGAGAAAGTTGACGAGTATTTGCCCCCTGATTCCTGTTTCCAAATCCATGAGATCCTATTACCGATTCGCTGCAAGTTTGTACTTCCTCTTTGGCGTATAACACCGTTGTAGTGGGTTTTAGTAGTAAAGTGAGAACCCTCGATATGTTATCGAACATGTTCTCCACTTCATTGTCCGAGTGGGCCGAGGTCGTGCTTGTACTACCTTTAGGCTATACCTCTCTGTAAGCTTGACAATGAGGTAAGCTGCCCTGTTCGACACACTGCACATTTCCACAATGTTGTCATAAAGGGACTTATTAACCAGAAACTCTGCGTCACCTTGGGATTGTTGGTCTCCCTCGCGGAAGTACATCGGATGGCCTGAGTCGAGGGTTATGGTATCCTTCCCCTCTCTTCGGACTTCACATAACCCTAAGAGATGCCACCTAATCTTCTTAAGTTCCACCTCAAGTTGTGCAAGATGTGCCGAGTCTAGCCGTAACATTGTGTTAAAAGGGCATTAAAAGTTGCCAGGATCAGTCGTATGTGGTGGCCTCCCGTAACCTGGTGATTTTTAGCACCCCTGTCCCGCCGTTACCGTGATCGCCACCGTGACCAGGAATAGCGGGACTACCGGCTGTTGGCTGGGAGCGAAAGATTGTGGTTCGTCCCCTTACACCGCTTAATTTCATATTGATTTTTGGGAATGTTTGATTTGATTAATTTAAATAAATATTTTAATAGGATTTAAATTATTTTCATAAATGCTTCATAAATGTTATAACTTCAAATTTATAGATGTCAAAAGTAAAATATGTCACGTCACTGACAGCTGTAACTATGAGGGTTTCAAAATCTATTAAATTCGGGTGACGTAATTTTTGGATGGTACTTAACAGTTCTCCACAAACTTGCCTACATGAGTAGGTTTTTAAAGTGCAGAGGACTCTATGATCCACCTAATAAAAACCCACAGGCTGATACTTAAAACAGAATGCCTAGGTTTTTTGTAACTTGCTTTCAATTGCTAATAAAATACCTTAATTGCCTTTTACCTTGCTCACAATTCAATCATGCAAAAATATTAAAATGATTCTTATGATGCACTTAGGGAATGGAAATTTAAATGATATGCTTCATTAAGAGTTTAAAATTTCTTATTTTAAAGATTATTTGTCTGGAATTTTACTTAATACTTAAGCAAAGTATTTTTTTTAAAGGAAAGGAATAATAAAAAAGAATAAAAGAAAACCCTACTGAGATAATTTATCTCAGTTATTAAGAATTAGGAATTTTAAATTAAAATAACAACTAGGGTACTGTAACATGACCAGTAATAGCTATTATTATGTGACAAAAACATAAATTAGCATACAGTAATGCGCTATCTTTTTTTTTATTGAGAATGAAATCATTTATAACAACCTTAACACATTTAGCATTTTTAACCTCAGGCCAAATAAATGTTACAAGATCTCATGTGTTTTATTTTAAATAGTATAGACTCCATTTTATTATATTACAACAACAAATAAGTTGTTATTTCTCCACCCCTATTAAATAGGTCATGTAATAAATCAAATAACTTACATGAAGTTAATAAGAAAGATATTTATTTATTAGATATCTAAATATATATATATTTATATTATTTTTATTTAATCGCAGAAGAACCATGTTTAGTTTTATAACTTTTCAAATACCTCAACTATCAATATTTTTTATGGTTTTCGTAATACAATGTTCGGAATATACACACACTAGACACAAAAAAATATTAAGTTTATATTTCCTTCATAAGCTTTAATATACATTATCGTACAGCATCGTAGACAATCGACCACTGATATGGTATTAAAACAAGCTGAATTAAATATTAAAATACTTACGGCTTTCAACAGCACTGGAGCCTTGGTTAGGATTAGGACTATATGACCTTGAAAGGGAACTGCCCATCTTGTTGGACAAAAGAACTCCTGGAACAAGATTAATTACAAAAGTTCGATACTAAATGATGATAAACTGAAAATAAAATTTTCATGGCCACCAAAATTAAAAGAGAATCAAAACCCGGGATATTGCTTGGCACTTAAAATCTAAATTATATCGCACTACTGTTCTTACACTATAAAATTATTTTAGGAAAGGTTTTTACCTTGACTAAATTGGCTTGCAACTTTGTTGACTGCCGCGCCGGTATGACGGAGAAGGAATAACATTACCATAGAGTTTGAATGCTTGCTTTCGATCGACCCAGTTACTACACCTGACAGTGACAATTAAATGATACGAGCATGAAAAATAAAATCAGCTGATAACCTGATAACCAATGATATCGCCGTCTGTAGGGGGTTATTTGCTAAACGTGACAAGATGATTTGCTAAAGTTTTTATGTAAACAATAAATATGGAACTTTTGAATCAATCAATCGATGGAGCGATTTTTAAAAAATATTTAAATATTTATTCAAATCAGTCACTTTAATTAAAAAATATTATTGAGTTTGTCTCAAAAACACAAAAATAACAGTCATTTTGGGAGCAATGTTTAAAAATATGTTCTTTGTTTCCCATTTTAATCTTAAGACTTTTGTATGTAATGAAATAAACATAGTAATTTTACTTAAATTTAATAAATTATGCATTTTTTTAATATCTGAGGTAGTCCCTGATCACAGGAATCTTCACGTTTTTCTTTCTTGTTAAGAAAGATAGAGGTACCTCTACCCTCTATTATTCTTGCCTTTTAAAAAATAGTGTTAGCAGTCTGTGCTCATTTATTGGTTATCTACATTGAAGTAAATTGAAGTTGATTGATACGACGGTGAAAGACAGACGTGGCTAGCAATAGCAAAGTCTAATAGAATATGTTTTTCTAAACTGTGTATTGTGATTATTCGAAAGAATGTCGGATGCCATCGTAGCCAAAAGTCAGCCAATACCTGGAGATCCAGAAAAAAAAGGCTGGCTATTTAAGTGGACGAATTATTTAAAGGGTTATCAACGAAGATGGTTCGTGTTGTCAAATGGATTGTTGTCGTATTACAGGTAATAGTTTTCTTTAGTGGTTTTTTCATGATATAATGTTTTTCCCGACTGTAAGTGTCTAAAACGTCAAAAGCCTTATTTACATTGATTTTCACTGAATGACGCAGTGGTCTTTTGCTAAAATTTTGATCAATGTGATGTCAAAAAGCAGAAATTAGCTAAACATTTGCACTTGTAATAGATTCTTATAGGATGCATATTAATTATGAAGTAAATTACTATTAAAATAATAGTATTACTATAATTTTAGTCACATCATAGTGGACATAGTACTAAATCATTAATATTGCATGAAGAAAAAAATATTTGTTTTAGCAGCTTGTTATTGCTATTTTAAATAACTAAAATATGATATATTAAAGTACCAATTATCTACAACAATGATTACAATCATAATTTACAATCTGTTTAAACACATAGAAAATATTAAAAACCCGAAAATACTGACTACTAAATGTGTCCTTTTTTATTATTCCCTGCTGCATTTTTATTTATAATTTATGCCTATAATGTTTCTAAAAGCATTAATATATAGCAGAGCTCCTATTTACTGGGCTTATGTTACATAAACATGCTTTAAATACATGAACCTTGAACTCAATTAGATAAATGCGAAGGTTATAATCAAAGGAACTAATAACTTCGTAATAGTCCATCAGGGACTTTAATCAGTAATTGTTGAAACTGGCCCTTAATCTTTCAGAATTACAGAAAACCATTTATACAAAGGTATGGAATTAAGATTTAAGGGCCCTCGCAATTGTTTTAACTTCTCCTACATTTGATTTGCATGCATGCCTGAATATATCTAGAGTAGCATATTCACATTCCCTAAATATCTCATGAACCTAGGTAAAGGCATTGATTCCTCTCAACATACATTTAAAGTACTACTAAGTAATGTTTGCAACTGGCTATGGAACTATGGAATCTAATTTGACTGCCTCGTTGGTCTAACGGTTGGCGTGTGCGACTGCTGATGATGAGGTCTCGGATTCGATTTCCGGGTCGAACCCAATGTTTGTATGATCTACAAATATTTGTTTCGGAGTTTGGATGTTTTCTGTGTATAATATGTACAGTATTTACAAAAAACAGTATACATGTATTTATATCAGTTGTCTAGTACCCATAACACAAGCTCTGCTTAGCTTGGGATTAGATGGCGTTGAGTGTTATTACTTCGTGTCCTTCTGTCATATAATATATCAAATAATAAGTACCCAGATGACTGAGCTTTGCTTGGTATTTTTTCTTGCTGGCCAAATAGGGAATTGTACTAAGTATCAAAAAGGGTGTGTTTGTCAGGAATTTGTAATTATGTGTTCCATTACAATTATAAAACAATTGTAGGTTTTTGTCTAGTACTTTTAGTAAAGTTAATAAATTTGATTGGAGCCTTCAATAGGCCAGTTGACTAACTAAACAAATAAGGCTGCCAAATGTCACATTTATTTATTGTAACTCTTTTTAGTGTCTCATATCCATCTGACCGCCCTCAACTTACATTCCAAATGGTGCTAGAAAAATGAAACTTTGCATGGATATGTGTTTTTACCATTATCAACAAATTGCTTACATAAATCACGAAAAGTTTTTCCTGGGGTACCTCCTCTACAAGTAAGGTGGGGTAGGTTTTTTTTTCGTGTATACCCCTATGTTTAGGGTATAATTAGATGGGTCTTTTAAAATCATTGAAAGGTTGTTAAGAAGATATTTTGATTTAGGTATCTCTTAATTATTCAGAGATATGCTACAGTCCGTTCCTTTTGGAAGAATAGTGATTCAAAATAGTACAGGTGTGTTCAAGATGTAGTATGGATTTTGACAATTTACATTTGTGCAGCAATTTAGGTTTTTATAGATTTAAATGTATCTACCTGAATTTAAATGTTTGAGAAGAATGCATGAGCTTTTGATATAAAAGAAACATGTTAACATTTGCTGAATATGTGTGGCTATAAACAAAATATAAAAGTTCTTTATGTATGGGCCTGCCAAAATGACTCTACTCCGCCTGGTGAAAAGCAAAAGCAGAATCCAAGAGTGGTGGTCACCATACTCATTGCAAATGCAGACAATGTAACAATGCAGCATGGTGAGCCACACCATGGCCGACTTGTAATGCTTTCGCATCGTTGGGTCGCCGATCTCGCACTAACCAACGAAACACTACAGCACGAACGCTGTCATTTTACATTGATCTTCTGTGCGAGGGTAGTACCGCCACGGTCAGGCCGGCCAGTTCGTTCTGAAATTAGCGTAGCTCTACTACCTTGTAAAGTAAAACTTTTATGTAATTTATCAACTTTTTTGTTTTGACAGCCACCCAACGTGATTCTGCTCAGCCTGATGAAAAGCTTGAGTAGAATCCAACAGTGGGAGCCAGCATACTCACTGCGAATACAGACAAGGCAGTATGGCGCCCCACACTATGGCGGCCTAGTAAACTATTGAAAGTAGAACTATTGTCAACAGGCAATTTTATTGTGTCAGTTTCGTTTTGTTCCTTAATAATTTAATAAACAATATTACTAATATTGCAAATTATCAGTTCGAACAATTCCTCGAAGCAGTCCCAATTTTAAATGCGATAGAAGATGTATAGCGAAGTCACATCTCTTCGCAGCGCCAGAGTGCCCAGCCGAATTGAAACCTCTTGGCATTCGACGATTCGAGTCGCTCTCCGTTGAATGCGGCCCAGAGGATGGAGTTGGTACTGTAGTGCCCTCGCCCAAAGATGAGAACAGTATTCCATATGAGGCCAAACCTGCGCCTTATAAAGCAGAAGGTGGTTTGCCAGAGTGAAATACCGTTTCGATCTGTTGAGCACGCCAAGCTTCTTCGAAGCCAAAGGCGAAGACCTTTCCAAGGAGGTCTCAAGTTTGTTTCGACTCTCAATGACGTTAACCCTAGAAATATTAGCTCGGCCGGTGTAGAGAGCATCGCCCGTGCTATCATCCGCATAACAATGAATGCCGCTAATTTGCAACATGTCATTGATATGGAGGAGGAACAAAGTAGGCGATAGCACACAGCCTTGCTGGTGTCCCCGGCATTCACAGATATGATGTCAGAGTACTCACAGTCTATGTATGTATATCATCTAGCTTAAGGCGCTGGTTTAACGAGTATTTTACCATGTGTTTTTGCTTTTCCTCCAATACGATTATTCAAGCTTTCGAAGGGTTTCGAGGAGAAGCAAATCCATAAACTTTCCCCAAATATCTAGTGTAGTACTTTCGTAATACCAACACAGGCATGGCATTTTTTCTGCTATAGAAAATTAAATAAATAAATAAATATTTGGAACATCTAACACACAACGCCATCTAGTCCCAAACTAAGCAGAGCTTGTATTATGGGTACTTGACAACTGATATGAATACTTAAATACTTTTTTTGTAAATAAATACATATTGTACATAGAAACATTAAATTTTTCATAGAAAATTATACATAGAAAATTTAAATAAATATTTGGGACATCTAACACACAACGCCATCTAGTCCCAAACTAAGCAGAGCTTGTATTATGGGTACTAGACAACTGATATGAATACTTATATACTTTTTTTTTGTAAATAAATACATATTATACATAGAAACACCCAAACTCCGAAACAAATATTTGCAGATCATACAAACATTTGGTCCGACCCGGGAATCGAACCCGAGACCTCAAGAACAGCAGTCGCGTACGCTACCACTGCGCCACCGAGGCAGTTAACATGTTACAAGAGGTTTACTTATGGATCAGAATTCAAAGTCTAACCAGATAATATAAAACTCCATCACAGCTGGGCTGTTACGGAGGCATTCGCACTCGGTATACTGTTCCTAATTAATAATTTCATTGATGTCATATCATCTCAATACTTTTTGCATTTAATTATATATTAGCGTTTACAGTAATTTAACGCTCAATTCAAGGGCCAGGCCCTTATCGGTGGTGCAATCGCCACTCGTCTAAATTTCCTGCGAACTGTTTGACTTTTTGATAGGCCACGACCATACTTTCTCCTCTACTTGCTGTAAAGATATTAATCTAGGCCTTCCTGGGTTTCTCTTGCCTTGTCTTCTCTCTTGTATAAGAACATGCGTTCTTAAATCAGTAATTCGAAGCTCACTTCCTCTTTTCGCCGCGACAGTATCCACATTTGGAATGTGTCAACAAAGTCGGTTCACTATCCTGTATGCAGAATAGTCGAACTGAGATCCTTGCCAATATTATCTTAAACTCCACGTTCATTGGTATATTGCCAACACTGCGCTACATTATGCGACTGATAGCATAATCTCTCGCCAAGGTAACATTTTTACATACTTACCTGTGCTATTGAGAAAGTTTGCCAAAGTAACATAATTTGAAAAATAGAAAAACACAATATATTTGACGGCAAAAAATTGTCGTCGTATTCGTGTTGTTGGATGATTTTTGATGATTGTGTAAGTATACTCCTGCATATGGGAAATAGTGCCTAGCGACGCGACTGACGCTTCAGTTATGCGATCATCGATGTGCATGCATTTCTTACCTTTCCCTTTATATCTTACTAGCAACCCAAGTCTTTGAAATTCTCGGATTTTCTTTAGTATAATATGCATGTATTATAAATAAATAAAATAAATAAATATTTTGGACATCTATCACACAACGCCATCTAAGTCCCAAGCTAAGCAGAGCTTGTGTTATGGGTACTAGACAACTGATACAAATACATATATACTTTTTTTTTGTAAATACATTCATATTATACATAGAAAACACCCAAACTCCGAAACAAATATTTGTAGATCATACAAACATTTGGTCCGACCCGGGAATCGAACCCGAGACCTCACGATCAGCAGTCGCACACGCCAACCGCGAGACCAACGAGGCAGTCAAATAATATTAACATATAAACTTCCTCTTGAATCACTCGAGGTATTGTTGAAAACTGCATTGAAACCGGTTGAGTAGTTTAAAATTTCTAAGCGAGCAAATAGCGGCAGCGACTACATTTTTAAGATGATATGTAATATGTAAAGACGTCCCCCTAATTGCTTATTTTGTCTGTCTCAAATTAGCCGTGAAGTGAAAAATAAAGCCAAATATATAAGAATTGCATTTACGTGAATTATTTAAGGGAATTGAATCTGCAACTTCTTGATGAGAAGCCCACACCTTTGTTAGGCTAATACACCATTTGGTCACAAATCAAGTCAAAATTCATTAAAAAAACTCTCGCTCGCAACTGAACAGGCACAAGGAGGTAACGCTATTAAGACACGCCACCCTTAAAAGAAACCATCCTCAAAAATTACGAAAACGTAGGTACTTGTTATTTTAATTTGAATTAATGTTTTGTTCCAGAAATCAAGCAGAGGTATCTCATACCTGTCGGGGCACAATCTCCCTGTTAGGGGCCCTCATCCACACAGCTGACTCGTGCACATTCGTAATCAGTAATGGAGGCACTCAGACCTTTCACATCAGAGCCCACGATGAAGTTGAAAGACAAAGCTGGGTTACAGCATTAGAACTGGCCAAAGCAAAAGCCATGTATGTATTCCTTAGAGTTTTCCTGGTCTGACTATTTTTTATCTAGTTATTTAAATGATACGTTAAACGATAGCTGTACCTTAATGACAGTGATTCACGCCGATAATATTATAAAGTCATTAAATAATTCGAAAGATTGTCTATGTTTGTAACACATACGCTATCGGAGCAGTTGCCCGAATACATATTGATCTGAAATTATGAAAACATTTTTTCCTCTTTGGTAAAATTTATTTTTTATTAAATTAAAAAGTTTATTTATTTAATAAATAAATAAATCAATGTCAGTCATTTTAAATAGTAATGTCTAAGAGATTAAAACATTTTATTGAATAAAAATTTTACGACACTTAATTATTATTGTATATATTAAGTAATTTATAGTTATTAATGTTACAACTCAATGTTACTTTTTTCTTTTCAGTCGAGCACAAGAATCTGACGATGACGAAGATCAGATGGGCTCTGGTGTAGTAGTGACTTCAACTGAAGGTGACAGTGAAGACGCAGGAGGCATAGCCCGGGAGTTGGGCGCTAGATTTCATGATTTAAGAACATGTTCAGAGTTGGTCGCTAGGCATGGAGCTGCTTTGCAGAGATCCCTCGTAGACCTAGAGATCCCTCCTACAGATACTACGAAACAGGTGTCCGAACGAGCCACGCTGTTCAGGATATCGTGTAATGCTATGATGAATGTAAGTACTATGTTTCTTTAAAATAATAAAATTAACACTTTATTCGATAGGTTTTATTATTGAGATAAGTCTCCACAATCTCTTATTTATAAATAAAAAGAAAAATGAAGTAAATTTATATTTTCTAAAGTAACAATGAAAAAAAATTACGTGTTGTTGATCAAGATGACGATACTACTATGTGCCGCAGTTGTGAATTAAGAATATAACAATACAAAAATTATCGGTAATTTTGTCGCCTCTTTGTATCACATAATGCAGCAGACTTTGAAAAATCCCTGAATAAACGTTTCATGTTCATAATTACACAATAGGTACACATTAACATAAAAATGGCCTTCATAATTGAATATAAACTGCCTCGTTTGCACAGTGGTACCTTATGCGGCTGCTATGTTTGAGGTCTCAGTTTCGTTTTCCGGGTCGGACCAATTGTTTGTATGACCTGAACGTATTTGTTTCGGAATTTGGGTGTTTTCTATGTAAAGTATGTATTTACAAAAAAAGTGTATATATATTTATATCAGTTGGTTGTCTTGTACCTATAACGCAAGCTCTTCTTAGTTGGGGACTAGATGGCGTTGTTTGTTAGATGTCCGAAAATATTTATTATTTTTTTATTATAGGGTATTGACAAACCAGACGGACCGTAGATTGACCTAGATTTACCTATAAGTATTGGAAAGCTAAAAGTTCAAAATTATTGTAAAGATCAAAATCAATAGCTAAATTACTGCTTTTGTCATAAATTAGTTAAATCCTAAAATATTAAATTCTTACTATAATTTTTAAAACTAAATACCTTACAGACAAATGGACATCGGATTTCAATTAACGATTAAAAATCAACATAAGCGTGTTCTTGCACGTTTTTGGTAATTAACGACACAATTAACGCACATATTAAATAGTACCTGCAATGATAAAAATATAGTAGGCATACAGCCTGTATGCCTGCTATATTTTTATAATCTCTATATATATATTTTTAAATCTAATTCGATCCCGGTTGTTATCCTAGGATAACAGTTGTGAAGCTTAGTTGTAGGCCTTTGGGCGGCTAAAAAACATCCAACGGCAAGATTACGCCGGCAAGATTACGTAGCCACAACGTAGTCTTGCCAGTCCCCAACCCGCACTCGGCCAGCGTTGGGAAAGTATGGCCTTAACCCTCTCCTGAGAGGAGACTCGACTCCAGTTGTGGTACATTATGGGTTGTTGATGATGATGATTCAGAACTAAGAAGTGATAGATGTGTCTGGTTAATTTTTATTGTGTACAGACAAAGTATTGCATAAAAACTAAAGATAAAATATTAGTGTATGATAATAATTATTTTCAAAGATAAACTTAATTTAACAAAGAAACTGATAGCTGTACCGTTTTAGAAATTAGACGCTCATGAAATTTTAAAAATATATGTGACTTATTACATTAACAGTAGTGTTGGTAGGCTCCCCCACAAGGTGGTCCTAGGTTAGGCTAATGAAGATTTAGCTGAGATGATATAAATTAACTGTAATTGATTGATTACACAGGCTTGTTCGGAGTTCATGAGCGCGGCTGCTGCGTCCAGTGCGCGGATGAGCCGCGCGCTGCAACATGAACGCGAACAGAAAATGCGGCTGCAAGAGGTGGTGGAACAACTCGCGCGGCAACACGACAATCTGGAGAAGACAGTCACGGCTAGGAACACCACACAAGCGGGTAAGTATTCTTTTTACCCGACTACGGCAAAGCCAAAGGAGGGTTATGATTTTGACAGGCTATGTATGTATGTATGTATGTATGTATGTATGTATGTATGTATGTATGTATGTATGTATGTATGTATGTATGTATGTTCATTTGTTCCCTCCTAGCTCCTTAACTACTCATTAGATTTGGACGAATGAGGTGTCTCTAGAAGCGTCATGATCGTCTTCTGGTTATAGGCTATATGACGTGTCACTAAATCTAATGTGGCGCCCTCTAGCCGACATAAAGTACCGTATTAAAAAATAAATTTGAGATAAACATGCCGTGTTTGGTATCATTCGAAAGGGCGTTACTTGTACATTTCAAAAATACATATATCATTAGCATTTGTTCGTGACTTTGTCCGTATTTATTCGATAAGTGTGATATTTCAATGGTATGCTTTTTTGTTCCCTCATTCTTTCTAAACTTGTCAGAATAAGACAAATGAGGTACCGTTAGAAGTGTCTTGATTTTCCGCTGACTAGAGGTTATATGACGTGTCACTGAATTGAATGTGGCGCCCTCTAGCCGACATAAAGTACCGTATTAAAAAATAAATTTGAGATAAACATGCCGTGTTTGGTATCATTGGAAAGGACGTTACTTGCACATTTCAAAAATACATATTTATTAGCATTTGTTCGTGACTTTGTCCGTATTTATTCGATAAGTGTGATATTTCAATGGTATGCTTTTTTGTTCCCTCATTCTTTCTAAACTTGTCAGAATAAGACAAATGAGGTACCGTTAGAAGTGTCTTGATTGTCCGCTGACTAGAGGTTATATGACGTGTCACTGAATTGAATGTGGCGCCCTCTAGCCGACATAAAGTACTGTATTAAAAACTAAATTTGAAATAAATATGCCGTGTTTGATATCATTGGAAAGGGCGTTACTTGTAGATTTCAAAAATATATATATTATTAGCATTTTCTCGTGACTTTGTCCGTATTTATTCGATAATTGTGATATTTTTGTAGTATCTATTTAAAATATACTTTGCAAAGAAATTAGTATTATAGAGGCACCAAAACATTTTAAATAAAAAAAAAGTAAAAACTAAAACCCAACTACGACAAAAAACGACGCTGAAAAAGTATGAAACAAGTTTCAAAAGCCGTAGTCACGCGTTGTTAAAGTGTTATGAACTATGGAACATTCCCAAGTTTCAAAAGCCAATATATAACACTTTAACAACGCGTGACTACGGCTTTTGAAACTTGTTTCATACTTTTTCAGCGTCGTTTTTTGTCGTAGTTGGGTTTTAGTTTTTACTTTTTTTTTATAAGCATTAGACTACTATTTTATATTTCGTTTAAACTTCAATAAGGCCTGCTTTTACTAAAATATTGTGTTAAAAATATTCTTACTTTTTCTTTCAAGACTTTTTCTAAAATTAAGTTACGGTCGGCTTTATATCTACAAGGACACGGCTAAAATAGGACTTTTTACTTGGAGCGACTACGTCAGACCTCCCACACTCATGTATTAGACCTTATCAAAGTTCTATAGAAAGAATGTTGTCCGATAAAAATAGTATTAAATGGAAAAAAAAATTGCTATGATCGGTTTTCCTACAGACGGTCAGACGTTTGTTATCTTGAGGTTGTTAGTTTATACACAACACATGTAAGCTTTAATTTATCTTTAATGATTAATGATAAAAATGATATATTGCATTCTAAACTAAATCGAGCCATTTTATAAATACAATTAGCAATGTTCAACTATCGGCAGTGAATGGTAACGTGTTTTGTGCGTTAATGGATTTTGATTTATTAATACTATTAGTGTAGAAATAAGAAAACGCCCCGTCTCATGGTAAGTACATACTAAGATCGATCAATAAGTACCAGTTTTAAATAACAAATGGCGTCACTAAGGCAAGTTGATTGCTGTCGTGAGCTGTCATCTGTCAAACGACAAATTAAATGTTTTCAGACTAACTTTAAGTAAATAAATATAATTATTTTTAAAATTAGTGTGACTTTTTTTGCTATTGTATACCATTGTAATTTTAATACATTCTTTCTAAATTCTAAACTTCTCTATTTAACGGAAAAAGCAATGTCGATCCATAATTTTGCTTCATCTGTTGTGAGGAGTACACGTGGGTAGATCCTGACTTCCTGATATATATTAGATATAGACTTGATAGTACCATAACGTCGGATGAGTTTTAACGGAAATACAGCATTAAGAACTGCAGAAAATAAATATTTTACAGGAGACACATTAAATAGATATTAGTTCCATTAATTACCTCGATTGCTCTCGACGCACCACAAGGGAACCTTTTTTTTTGACGAGGTGGGTTTCCGGCTCCTCGGGGACTGACGAGCCAGGTAAATCTTCTTCGTCGTTTCCTCATGACTGAGGGTCGTGACCTTTCAGGACCGCACAATTCACCAGTGATCTCCAGGCCGTTCTATGTTCAGCGAGGCGGATGGACGTCTGCACGTTGCTTTTGGTTGTTTCTTCAACCATATCCATCCATCGAGATGGTGACCTGCCCCTGCTCCTTTTGCCTTCCACGTGTCCCACGACCAGAAGCTTCTCAAAATTATCCGGGCTTCTCCTCGCCACGTGTCCAAAGTATTTTAGGAGGCGTTGCATGCAGATTGAGGAGAGACGTGTCTTGATACCCACAGACACCCAACACGTCTATCCCATATCTGTCCGTCTCTCGCTCCACTTAAATCTAGTCTAAAAAAAGTAGCCTTCGTTACTTCTTAGATCATCAGCTATCTACCAATGAAACTCCCGTCAAAATCGCCGTTCCAGAGATTACCCGATAGAAATAGACAGAATGATAGATGTTATTTTGGTACATGTATCTGTATACATACATATGCATTTATTAAAAAGCGGTTACTTTATTATTACAAACAGACACTCAATTTTTTTTATTTGTATATGTTATCACTATTTTTGAAATAATTGTAGCATTTAATCCTAGTACCTGAATTACCGTCCTAGATCAATTTATCAGCCCCAAAACCCCTGCATACTAAATTTCTGGCATAATCTGACCAGCGTGGTATTGTAGCCCAATACCTCCTTTCTAAGGAGCAGCCTATATCCAGCAGTTGACTATTAAAAGCTGATGATGATGATTAATACCGTAGATGACTATGATGATTTATCACATTGATTTATCTATACTAATATATAAAGCTAAAGAGTTTGTTTGTTTGTTTGAACACGCTAATCTCAGGAACCGCTGGTCCGATTTGAAAAATTCTTTCGGTGTTGGATAGTCCATTTATCGAGGAAGGCTATAGGGTATATATCATCACGCTACTACTAATAGGAGCGGAGCAACAATGAAGAATGTTTCAAAAACGGGGGAAATTTTCACGCTACGGGCAATATAGTTATAGTGGGTCTGCTAGTTATTCTATAAACAAAAAATTGGGACAAACACGATTTTTCTGCAATAAAATATAAATGCATGTTAATAGATTCATTCGTTATTAAATAGTTCTATGGTACAAACCAAACAAACTCAATATTAATCTATACTAATATCATAAAGCTGAAGATTTTGATTTATTATAGATTTATTTTGTTTGAATGCGCTAATCTCAGGAAGTACTGGTTCGATTTAAAAAAGATTTTAATGTCAGATAGCCCATTTATCGAGGAGGCTATATATCACCACACTAATACCAATAGGAGCGGAGCACCAATGAAGAATGTTTTAAAAACGGGAGAAAATTATCACGCTACGGGCAATACGAGACGCAAACGAGGTTGCGTGGTTCAGCTAGTTTTATATATAAAATTCTCGTGTCACAGCGTTAGTTACCATACTCCTCCGAAACAGCTTGACAGATTTTTATGAAAATTTATATGCATGTGCAAACGGACGCAATGCACTCCACGTGAAATTGACGATTAACATAATTTGTATACAAATAGGACACCTTGCGGACCTCTGCCATATTTTTTAGGTAGACATTATATTTAACCAATGAGTGTAGTGACATTTGGTTGACCTGTGTCATGATTGAATTACAAACGGCTTCGTTGTGTTGCAAGTACTTTCAACGAAATCGCCCCGACGTATATGGGTTCCTTGACACCATTTTAAAGTCTGAGTTTCTTTACGTTATTGGGTAAGACGTTGAAAGACTATCATGAACCTGAGTTTAAAACAAATGCTGCTCTAATCAAAAATACCTAAATCCGAAATAATTTCGTGTTTTCGTTAGTTGCTATTCAAACACAGTTGCGATATTTATAAATACAGATAGATATATCATTTCTTTAGAAGTGACGTCTGACGTTCAAAAGTTACCATAACTTGAAACCTTAAAGGGACGTAAAAAAGACTAGTTTGATCGAAAGCTAAAACGCCGACTCACAATATGTTGAATTAAAAACACTATTAAACTCTTGTAGTACTTAAATTTCTGAAAATATCCATTAATACCAGATCGATAAAATAATAGATATAATTTTTGGAAAATTATAACTCAAAAACATCGGACCAGAAGTATTAAAAAAGATTTCAATCGGCATAAATGACAAAGTAACGATTGCAACTATTATTAAATAAATATCAAATAAATATTTCGGACATCTTACACACAACACAACAGTCTAGTCCTAAACTAAGCAGAGCTTGTGTTATGGGTACTAGACAACTGATATAAATACATAGTTTTTCTTTTATAAATACGTACATATTATACATAGAAAACACCCAAACGACGAAACAAATGTGGGGGATGGGGTGTCATGTGCCTACAGAACAAAGAGAGGTTCCTCCGACCCCCGACAGGCGAGGTGATCATGTCAGGCGGGCCGCGGCCCAATGGTTGATGTTGGGAAGTGGTATATGTATAACTAGCCGACCCATGCAACCTCGTTTGCGTCTTCTATTGCCCGTAGCGTGATAATTTTCCCCCGTTTTCGAAACATTTTTCATCCGCTCCTATTGGTTCTAGCGTGAAGATATATAGCCTATAGCCTTCCTCGATAAATGGGCTATCTGACACTGAAAGAATTTTTCAAATCGGACCAGCGGTTCCTGAGATTAGCATGTTCAAACAAACAAACAAACTCTTCAGCTTTATATATTCGTATAGATTATGTTAATTGGCGCGAGAAGTTCTATTGCGCGATTCAGGATTGGTAGTTTCTTCGTATTGTACGTGACTTCATAGTTCAGTGTAGCTTCGGTAGATGGCGCTTTAGTGTACTTCTGTTTGCGTTGTATGTAAATGTCGCCTCACAAATATTTGCAGATCATAAAAAACATTTCATTTTTCATTTATTTGTTCCAAAAATTGTATGCGAATATATGTATAAGTTATAAATAATTACAGACATATTTGGTCCGACCCGGGAATCAAACCCGAGACCTCAAGCACAGCAGTCGCATGCGTTACCGCTGCGCCACAGAGGCAATCAATATATCAGTCAAAGTATACGGAAAAGGGATATAAAAAGTAATATCATGAAACATCAAAGGAAATTACGTTACTGCGCGCAGTGCTGTAATGTCGTTTATTAAGCAAGAAACATTACATTGAACTGATACGAACATAACATATGGGGAAAGTACGGCCAATACAATACAACAAGGAGCATTTTGTACGGAATCTCACTTTTATCAATAAAATAAATATTAAGTATTTAAAATGCTATATTTTCATTTTACACAGAGCATATGGATAAATACAGAGAAACAGCTGTTAAATATTTCATTCTGAAATATCAAGTGCCTACACCTATACTAATATTATAAAACTGAAGAGTTTATTTTGTTTAAACGAGCTAATCTCAAGAACCGCTGGTCCGATTTGAAAAATTCTTTCCGTGTTGGATAGTCCATTTATCGAGGAAAGCTATAGGGTATATATCATCACGCTACTACTAATAGGAGCGGAGCAACAATGAAGAATGTTTCAAAAACGGGGGAAATTTTCACGCTACGGGCAATATAAGGCGCAAACGAGGTTGCCTGGGTCAGCTAGTGTGTCTATATATAATCTTCTTAGCGTTTCGACGGCAAACGTTTTGTGTTAGTGTAGTTAAATCTAAGCAGACCAGGACGCGGCCACTTTGACTGCATTGTCGGCGGCAGCCATCATATCCTCCCTCGTGCAGGTGTCCAGGCTGGAAGGGCATGATGCAAGGTGGGACATTGTTTGGGTTTCACTGCATAAACAGCCCAGGTCGTCACCGTCCGCAAATCCCCACCTAGACATATTTTCCTTGCTTCGGCCGACCTGAGTCCAAAGTCTGTTTAAGGACCTCCAGGTAATTGTCCTCCAGGTAAGTGTCCAGGCGGTAGGCACTCAGCCGGCACCACAAATGAATCTGGCAATGACACGCTGTCGCTCCACAATTTGCACTTCGCTTGTGATGGACTCAAGGTGAATGGGTCGACACATTTCGCGAAACTCCTACGGTTCTTTAGTCTCTGTTGGGGCAGGGTGTAGCCGTATATGGCGTGTCTTCGGTCGCTCTCCAGTTTTGCCCTCTCTGTGGAACTCGCCACAGTCCTCCGAGCCACCGGTGGCGCTTTGCCGGCCGGATACAGCAGTTTGGTAGGACACGTAGGCAACCGGTAATTATCCTACATGTACCATTTAGTGCTGTATCCACTAACCTCGCGTGAGCAGATCGGCTCCACACGGGGCACGCAATTCGCCAGTAGAGAATAATAGCGCCAGGCCAGACGTTCTCATGTCTATGGCCTATGTCCAGCAGTGGGCTGCAATAGACTGATGGTAAGACGTTCTCATAACCTGCCCAGTTGGTAGTGTGGAAACGTTGGAGTAAATTATTGCGGGCGTGTACCTTTTTTTTAATATTTTCGAAGTTTTTATTAAATTTGAGCGACCTGTCGGAGATAGTACCCAGGTACTTTGGATGGTGATTGTGGACAAAGAGTTCACCCTGCCACATAATGTTGAGCCTTCGGTCCGCCTGGTTATTGCGAAGATGAAACGCGCAGGACCCAGTTTTTGATGGATTTAGCTTGAGCGAGTTATCCCTGTAGTACCGACTCAAGGCGCAAAAAGCCGCAATGGGGTTGGCGTTGACGGGATGTTAGCGCAATATCATCTGCGTACATAAAGCGGAAGGTGTCCGGGCTGGACGGTAGGTCGTTCGTGTAGATGTTGAATAAGAGCGGGGCTAGGACACGAAAAGCATTCCCCTGAGATCGCCAACGGCTTCGATCCGTGAGGAGATGAACCTGAGTGTGACGATTATGCAGAAGCTCTCGGAGTATCGTAACAAATTTTGAATGGTACCTTCCTCAACAGTCGCCTAAGGTTCACCGTATCATATGCCGCACTGAGGTCGACGAATACAGCGCCGGTTATTTTACCCAACTCAAAACAGTCCTCGATATGTTGCGTGAGTTTTAAGGTCTGGTTGCAGCATGATTTCGCTGGTCTTTAGCCCGCTTGCTCTGGTATTAAAACCGGGCCTATAAACTTGTAAGCCAAGGCAGCAGTAGTCGTTTAAATACTTTATATGTGTGGTACAATAATGATATAGTCCGGAAGTTTTTGGGGTTATCTGTACGTTTCCCCCGGTTTTGGTATAGCGATAACTTAAGAATTTCTCCAGATCCGTGGTACGGAAGCGGATTCCAAGCAGTTGTTAAACATCAACAGCAACCATGACACAGCAGCCGGGTCGAAGTGTTTTAATTGCTCTGAATTTAACAGATATGTTGTCCACCCCCGAAGCCTTGCCAGCTTTGACAGGCCGAATGGTTTACTGATGTGACCATTTATGCTCCCGAGGCTTTTCGATTTTAGTATCTTTGCGAGGCGGCCTGATGTCTTACCATTCAGGAGAAGCTGGCGGGCTATCTGATTAGCTGTGACTAGGCGGGGAGGTGCAAGTGAAGTAGGGTCGCTGGTCAATTTCTGTATGATGTTCCATACCTCTTACAGTTAAGGGTCATGTCTATATTGGTAACAGTGTTCATCCATCTTTCCTATCGAGACTCACGTACTAAGGTAGTTTCCGCGGAGAAGGGGTCGCGCCTGAATAAACTTTAGTACTTTCTTAATAGGTCTCTGGATTCCTCCGATAGTCCTAGTTTATTTATTTTCCCCAATACTATAATTGTATATACATACTAGCTGAACCCCGCGGTGTTACCCGCGGTTATTATTGTACCGCGAGTAACGCCGCGCGACAAAGTTACTCTTAAAAAGTTACTCCCTGGATCATCAGCTACCTGCCAGTGAAAGTCCCGTCAAAATTGGCCCAGCCGTTCCAGAGATTGCCCGTAACAAACAGACAGAAAAAAATCTTTTCAACTATATTTTTGGTATATGTAACGTGTATACATACATATGCACTTAGTAAAAACCGGTTATTTTAATATTACAAACAGACACTCCCAATTTTATTTATTTGAATAGATATATATATTTATTTGTTTAATTTTTATATACATACATAAATTTACTAATTTATTGGTTTAATGTATGGTATATTGTTTAATATTTTATAATTAATATTTATTACTTAAAATATAAACAAAAAAAATTGGTTGCCTGTAAAGTCGGTATACGGGCGAAAGTTTTACGTGACAACGACTTTGAGTGGTAAAGTGGACGCGTGCCTTTCACTTTTTATGTCTGTCTCTCTCGCTCTTAGGCGGGCTAACCATGCCCGAGTGGAAGGGACGCGTGCCTCTCACTCGCTCGCATTGTGAGCGCATAACGTGAGCGGAGCGTAACGCAGTTTCTTGAAGTGTCACCCGGCAAACCAATTTATAAGACGTTGTCACGTCAAAAAAATGTTCTGTCCAGGATTTTTTAGGCAACCCATTTTTGATATAGGTATTTTATAAAATACGAAATTTATTATAAAATAAGATTTATTCTATTATCAGCTCCAAAGCAAACGAAGAAGAAGAAGAAGATCAGCTCGGTGCAAGTCGATCTAGGGTCGGATCTTATACCATTAATATCGTCGCGAATATGTAGGTAAATAATGAATATTACCATAGCAACAAAACGTCGAGAATTCTTGAACGTAAAACGGAACGTGTCAGTCTCGGTGACGGATGAAAAATCGAAAAGAAATTTGCGTGTTGGACTAAACTCTAAAAAAATATTCTATTCCAAATTAATAAAAATTGTAAAAGTGTTAGTGGTACAATTATCAAATTGAATAAATATATTTATCAATTTTAACTGGTTTGGTACGTAGACGTGTACATCGGCGGAAATTATATTTGTCATACTAATTGTAGACTGATTTTTTGACGATTTCAAGGTTGTTGTTTTTGAGCTCAACTTATTACAATTATAATTGATAGTGTTACCTATTCGTTTATTTAATTATCGTCTGTCGCGAGTAAACTGTATTTATTTGGCAGTGCAGTATTGTGTTAGTACTGCTCAGTTATAACAAAATCACTATGTGTACGCGTATGATCTTGGCCTTGTGTAGCTAGCTTTACGCCTATTTATTATACTTATTGATATAATCACCAATGGTAAATTGAATTCTCTACATTACAATACAACAAAATGGGCGGTAAGTGATATCATTTGATAATCAAAAACACATCATTGAATGCTATACAGACGCTAGTTCTCAAATTGTTTTCATGGGTTATTTTTCTTGAGAACAAAATGATCATGTTCACAGTAAAATGAGAAGTGTACTATATGTATCTAGTACTGTTAATTGACAACTTATATATTGGATACTTGTGCTTCTAAAGTTTAGTACACACATATTTAATGCCTAGTGATTCACATGTTTTATAAGGTGCAGTTTAGGCAACTCATATTTTATGCATGTTGCATGCTTAGAATTTTTAGAGCGAATCATTGAGAAACTTTTACTGAAACATGTCTTAATACCCCATCACTCAGGATGGTAGTGCTAAGTGCAATATTATGAAATAGTTCCGTAGTGCAGAAAATGTAATCCACAATTCGTAGTAATTTTGGTTTCTCTATTTGTTACTATTCTACATTTGTTTTTTTTTTAATTATAGGTTCATGTTTTGATACATGCAAGAAAGAAATGACTTATTTTTTACAATGGTGCTTTAATAATTTTATCAGTCCATTTATTTCAAGTCAGGAGTCTCAAAGTGATGTACCTATTTACAATACTATTTAGTAACATTTAATGTTTACATAGTGACATTTAGTGTTGGCACACATGTATTTGTATAGTATTAATAGCAGTTATAAGTTAACTTATTTTGTTATTACTAGTTATATTTAACAATATATTGTTGTTATAGTCATTAGAAATCAATAAATCTCTCAATATAATTATCACTTAATGACAGATAAAACCAGAAGTTAATTGTCTAATAATGGTTTCTGATCCATTTGATATTTGACACAGTGCAATGATAAATTAATTATTAAAGTTATTTATTTTGTAGGTATATAAATCCTTATGTTGTTAATAAAGATATATTTTGTTGGACTGCCCCTATTTGCTGTCTTATTAGATTCTTTACCAATGTGTAAAATTGTAAACATTGAAATAAGCTGAATATTTACACAAAAAGGTAAAAGTCACTATAAAATTATTCCATAAAATTAAATGTACACAAAACATGTTGCATAAATCATAAAATTTGCCATAATATTCTACTAAAGGCAATCATAAATTTCAAATGTTGACTGTTATTTTCATAGTAAATAAGTTTTTACCCGACTATGTTGCTTGCATTTTTGAACATTTCAGCGATATTTATGTTTTCATTGCTGTTGTGAAATACTACTTAGTTAGTCATTTTTATGCTTTTCACTCAGATTCATGACTTATGTAGTTTTTTTTTCTATATTTCAAGCATATTTTTGATTCTATGTGTAATTGATACAGCTGATTATTAAATGGAATCTGAAGGTTCTGTATTTATTAATAAACTATTTTTCACTACTATAAATATGTGATGAGGAATCGTAAATTCTACACCAAAAAGATGTATACAATTGTGGGATATGATGTGAAACTATAACATAATAATAATTAAGTTTTTTTACTTTAAACTTACAGCCAATAATGTCAATAGCTTGGTATGCCCATGATTATAAGCAACTATTAACTTATAGTAACTTGAAAAGCTATATGGTATGCTAAAAGTTTAGGAGATAACTAATGCAATGTCTAAAACTCCTCAACTCTTGCAACACTAGCAACAACAGCAGCAGAAATAAATATTTCAATGAATTGATTTATCAAATCAGTTTGATAGTGAAATCTGTCACATAGATAAGATAAATATTTGTTTTATTTTTATATTAAAGATTTTTTATTGATGCTGTATATTCATAAATTAATTGTTGCTGTTTTTTTTTTAACAGGGGGTAACGGCTCAGGCCAGGGGAACGAGACAGAGGATGAAGATCATGAATTCTTTGATGCAGTGGAAGAGGGTGTCTCGGGAACTATGGATGAGAACTCTTTTGTAATTAAAGTGCCTGTAAGTTATTATTTAAAACATAGTTATCTACGTTCTATTCTCATTATTTCATTTATTCATTTATATATAACTCTGCTTATCATAAACTAAAGAATGCAGCCATTACTCATATTTAACTATAATATTATATTTCTATATGATGTTTATTTTTATCTCTATTTATTTTCTTTTATAAACAGGCAAAAGTCATCCTAATATAATCGCTAACGCAAAGGGTTATGGGTCAAATTCCATCACAAAATTTTCTATTATAATTTTCTGTCTAAATTGTGTTAACTTTATATTCAAGTATTAGAAGGATAACACACAACTGTGTAATTCACACTAACATGCATTGCTGTGTCAGTATTTTGCATCTGTGTGTGGGTAAAGAGAATTGGTTAGGTCATCCCAGTGTCATGTCATCTGGTGAATAATAGAAATGATAATTGTTAGAGTGTACAAAATGAGTTGACCTTGAATATACAGCAAAAACTGGAACCATAATGAAACTCTTAATCTTTGCATTTTTATCCTCATTACAGTTGCTATAGTAAAGTTTTAACTATTACAAAATACTTTTATGTCATTATGCCTGATATACAGTTTTGCTCTTATTAAAAAACTTTGCCTAGAGTTTACTTGACTAAAAAGTTTAAATAAGTAGTTACTTGGTAACTTGTAGCTGTATAATGTCACCAGTGGCTTTTTAAATTAAAGGCAATATCAAAAGGCTCATTGGTAAATATTGAGCCCTAAGTTTAAACGCGGATACATGACAACGACGTGATTTTGCATGGCTATGTAGTCTTAGGAGAGAAACTTACCTTGTCCTGTGTGTAAAATTGTACTCCAAAGCTGTATTGTTTAAATCTTTATTTAGGTTTTATTGTACAGGAGATCAGTGAAGTTAGCTAATTTCTACTTCTATGTTCCTTTGTTTTTAAATACAGAATGTAAAACAAATTGTGTTGATATCAAAGACAAGTTTTTTTAAGTATAGTTGTAAGTTTTAAAAATTATGTTCACATGGGACGTTTTGGTCATGCTGTTGATAGTCGTGTGTATAAATTACAGGTAAATAGGAAAAACAAAGTAAAAAGCAACGAAAGCTCAGATGAATCTGAGGGTGAGACCGTCACTGAGACTCAACAGGTTAGTGGCATTAATTCATTGTGTTGCTTTAACATTGTTATAAATGTATTTAACAAGAAAGAAAGACCAGAGGCCCTATGATGCAGAAGCATTTCAATAGGCCACCATGCTGCATCGTTGCAATGTCTACATTTGCAATGAGTATGGAGCATCTTGGATTCACCTCATGTTTTCTATCAGACAGAGTAGTCACTTAGTGGTATATGAAACAAAAAGTTAAACAAACTATTATTCCAAATATAAAAACTTTCAATAAATTTTATATAGATTATGTCACCCGTTACGATTCTATTGAAACCTTATTCATTAAAATCGGTAGTAGTAAAGACGCTATGGTGGAACATACATAAATTACTGTAAAAACTATTATTGTATATTACTTATGATAAACAACTCTAGATATGGATGAATCATAGTATTCATATACTTACAACTATACAAAGTATAGTGATAAGAGTTTTAAATGAAGTGCAGTGCCAAGGGTTAATTTAAGATGCTAAAATTATCACTTGCAGTTATTTATGGTTTGTTTTAATTGTGTAACAAAATAGGTATTGTTCCATGGTTATATTTAAAAGTAATCTAGTAGAGCTGATACAATACCTATATATTTTCATGCAATTATAAACGATTCCGCTATTATTAAGAGTAGAAAACAATCTAATGTCTTAAGTATTGTGTTAAAAGCGTCTTTTGTCAAGTAAGAGGAAATAATACTGCGCGTCCTCGATGTTATTTGTCATACATCGAGGGCGAAAAATCAACAATTTTGCATCGAGATAGTTTTAGTCATTAGGTTCTCATTTATTCGAACAAAAAAATATTAATTTGATGGCAATTTTATTAGTATCGGAGATGATTTTATTTTTTAGAAAATGTCTAAAGTATAGAATTGTTAGCTGGCCTATGCGACCTCAAGACTTATAAATAAAAATATTTCAACAATCATCAATGAAATCAGGTCATCGCAAATGCACATCAATGATTAGATTATTTATTTCAGAAAATTTATGAAAATATAAAACAATAGGATTAATAAAATGTTTAATATTGTAATGTATTAAATGTTTATATTAAATATGTATCACATTAATATTATGAGGTTGCGGGTTGTAATTAGAGACCTTTTTTAATTCATATTAATCGGGTTTTATAAGTGCCTGATTCGCTTATTAACTGAACCTGCATTATGGCTGGAAAGGTTTTAACTACTAATACAACATCTTCGAATTTAATATCGATACGCATCTATAAACTACTATATCATTATTCAGGACCGTAGTAAGTGATCTCTGCCCGCCTCTCTAGGAAATAGGTGTGACTCTGTATGTGTTTTTTATTATTCAGGTGATATTCATGGAAGATAAGGAAGGCGCTATGGGTGCAACGGATACGACAATTCAAGCGGGAAATGACGCGACGGATCGTAAGCCTCCTGAGAGTAAGGACCAGGATCTTAAAATATGGGTAAGTCTCTTGCTGCCTTTGTGACTACTGACTATATATATTACTAGCTGAACCCCGCGGTGTTACCCGCGGTTATTGTTGTACCGCGAGTAACGCCGCGGGACAAAGTTAGTCAAAAAAAAGTAGCCTAAGTTACTCCCCGGGTCATCAGCTACTTGCCAGTGAAAGTCCCGTCTAAATCCGTCCAGCCGTTCCAGAGATTACCCGGAACAAACAGACAGACAGACAAACATTTTTTTAACTACATTTTTGGTATATGTATCGTGTATACATCCATATGCATAAGTATAAAGCTGTTATTTTAATATTACAAACAGACACTCCAATTTTATTTATTTGTATAGATGTTCACAACAGTTTAATGTTTTCCTCATTCTTGTTTATTAATCATAGTGTGTAATTATTCAATTAAGAAAATAAATGATTATTGAATAGTAAATTACGACAATTCAAATTATAGTTAAGTCGTACAATCAATAAATATAAAATCTTCACTTGAGCTGTATATGTTTCAGAATTTTTGCACCAATTACGCTCAGAATTTTACGCGATATACAAATCGTTTCAAGGGTTTTTCATATTTTTATTGTGTTACTTTTGTTTTCATTTCTTATCAATACAATCACAATATGCCATAGCAAAGCGTAGCACTCACGTTGTGGGTACAGGTAATAATTATTGTGAAAAATATGCATGCAAAGTTTAAAGACCTATGTTCTTCAGAGATAGACAGACACGACTGTTGTCACGAATCTCGGTGCTTGAAAGTCTAATTTGTTTTTACGGTAACTATCCAATCTCGAAATTATCTTCAGTTATTGAATGGACCCATGATATCCTTATTATCGCAATAAACTACATTGGTGCTAATTGTGTTGTTCGGAAACTCTCTAAACTTGATAGTTTAGAGAGTTTCAATCACCAAAAAGTAAGTTTTGTGCTGTCAAACGACGAGTGAAATTTTAGATTAGTTAAGTGACGAAACAACAGAATTAGCACCGTTATAGGGTAACAATAAGACTTTCTTCAGGTTGAACTAATGAAGTTGATATGTTGTGTTACAGCCCCACGTGACACAAACCACATCGATGGTGGACGGACACCCGCGGCGGACGAGGGTTCCCGACAAACCCAATTACCCACTTAGTTTATGGTCCATTATGAAGAATTGTATAGGTAACGTATTAATATACTACACGTTTACTATATAAACTCACTACGATAAAAGTTAAGGCAAATATTTTCTTTCAGTTTGAAGTTTTAACAATTTGTTTTTATAAGATTTAATCTGATAATAAAAATATTTACATCGACAAGCACACCATGAGTCCTAGTTTTGACCTTCCAGAACTGACCACGCGGATCGAATTGTCCACACATTCGCTGTCACATATTGCCTTACCCAGCTATTACTCCAGCTCAGGAGGATACCAGACATGTCGAGTAAAGCGCCTTCATTGCTAGACCTACTGCTGATCAGTCGCCCAGTCCAGTGTAGTATGACGATCCTCGCTCCTCTGGGACCCTCCGGTCACCACCTTGTCTCTACCGCGGTGCCTTTAGTTGTCCTACCATGACGTGTGGCGGTGAAATGTCGCTACCGCATTTTTTTTAAGTTAATTATTATCTTATATTTATTACTCATAAGTTCCGTTCATAAGACAAGTGCACCGTGTCCTTTACCAAACCATCCAAAGGTTGACTGGTAGAAAATGCCATTTGGCATTAAGTACGCCTCATGCGCAAATGTAATGCAGGAAGTATTCATCTATACAAATAAATAAAATTGGAGTGTCTGTTTGTAACATTAAAATAACAGCTTTTTAATCAATGCATATGTATGTATACACGATACATATACCAAAAATGTAGTTAAAAAAATTTTTGTCTGTCTGTCTGTCTGTCTGTCTGTCTGTTTGTTCCGGGTAATCTCTGGAACGGCTGGACGGATTTTGACGGGACTTTCACTAGCAGGTAGCTGATGATCCGGGGAGTAACTTAGGCTACTTTTTTTAGACTAACTTTGTCTCGCGGCGTTACTCGCGGTACAACAATAACCGCGGGTAACACCGCGGGGTTCAGCTAGTAAATAATAAAATAAATAAAAAGGCGATTATGGCACTCCTTGTCTGGGATGGAATATGTGATTAATTGCAACGATGCCATTGGGATCAAAGCTGCTTTGAGGACAGGGGTATGTAGAGTGCGTCCGCCGTAGGTGATGACATGACTGTAGGTATGGAATCTATGGAATATTATATTCCTTACAGAGGAGTATTGTTCCAGACGCCTAGAGAGGGGCGAACGTTCAAATCATCCTAAAAAAAGACAACCGTTCAGATCCAGCCAATTAGCGACTTTTAGTCAGCACTTCTTTTCTCTGCAGAGTGCTCGAACGAATCATTAACAAGCAATTGGTCCGCTAACTGGAAGATCTAAATGTCGTTGCTAAATTATCGGCAATATGGCGTTAGGCCTAAACGTACTACGCGTGATCTTCAAACGCACGCAATGTCATGTTAGCCCTTGGCCACATACATTGCTATGCTATGCAGACGATAGCAAAGTGATTCTACTCTGCTGATAGAAATCATGAGCGGAATCCAAGAGTAGTGGTCACCATACTCATTGCGAGAACAATGCAGTATGGTGACCCACACAACGCCGACCTATTGAGATGCTTCTGCATCATTCGGCATCCGGTTTCGCATTGATGTGCAATACGATGAAAGATGAAACTTTTGGAATACTTTTGAAATATTATTCGGACTTTCGCGATTATTTAGGTAAAATATATTGACAACGAAAGTTACATTTTTATATTAAATATGGAAACTTTCGAAAATTAGCGTGGCCCCAAAGAAGTGACATAAAAGCCCTGTTTGAATGTATTTTATGCGCTGTCGAAATGGCCATCTCATGATCCTGAAAAAGGTAAATAAGATATCTTTCGTGGGAAAAAAAGAATTGTGCCTGAAGGCCGAAAATGTTAGATATTACACAAACGTAGCACCGGACAAAAGCATAATCTCAAAAGAACAGTCGTTATTTAAAAATGTTTTTTTATTTACTTACTTTTAAAGTAAACCCACTAATTGTATTTTTTTTTTTTGTTTGAATAGGTAAAGAATTATCGAAAATCCCGATTCCGGTGAACTTTAGCGAGCCACTGTCGATGCTGCAGCGACTGACGGAGGACTACGAATACTCGAGTATCCTCGACCAGGCCGCCAAGTTCAGCGACCCCGCGCAGCAGCTGGCCTACGTCGCCGCCTTCACAGTCTCCAGCTATGCAACCACGGCTTGCAGGTCTGAAACCTTCCTAAATACACTCTAGGATCTGCGCAGACAACAGACTGCCCTTATTATTACTCTCATTAGGACCACTTTGTGTACACCGCCAGGCGACACATGAAACATTTTGTCTGTCGTTGTCCTTCGTCTGCGCAGGCACTAAACTTAAAATTATTGTATCAATATAGTCCATTCGCATTACCAAAATGTCACTAAATAATTTCCTTGTAAATTCTACTTTGTATGTATTGGAGTCGTAGAACTTGCTATATTAGTAGCATAATAAATATTGAGTGCAATGATGGCGAGGTAACTACTACAGTTGCCTCGCCGCAACCTACTGCTAACTACACTTTGTGTAATCCACAAATTGTTATTCAGAGTCGGGGTGATCTTTGTCTGTGAAGTCCCCTACGATTTAGTACTAGTGCAGGTAAAATACATATTTTAATGATCCCCTTCAGAAATCACACTTAACTAATAGAAAATAGATGATGATCTTCAAATGGCTACAAAAATGTCTTCCTTTTAATTGGTGAATAAATGATGTTAACACAGAACAAACAAGCCCTTCAATCCGTTGCTCGGCGAAACGTTCGAATGCGATCGTATGGCGGACCTCGGCTGGCGGTCAATATCCGAGCAGGCAAGTGGACATCACCGTTAGTGAACTCTCTTTATTCCTCACCCTAACCAGCAACCTACTTCCCTCCTCATATACACTCGTGAGTTTAATAAAGTGGAATCGATAAATATAAACGCAACTTAATTGTGGTTATTGTTGTGAAATACGAATATAATAATTCAAACAATTTAGGTGCTTGCCTAGGTAGTAAAGACAAATTACATGAAAAATAAAGACATCTCATCTTCTTAGCCTTTATTAAAATATTTTGAGTTTACACGTTAGATGAGTCAACAAACTACCGTATCTAAGCGAATGGACTATACATAGTATCTGTTATGAGATCTTTAAATGCTGGTATTTAATAGTTTATTAAAACAACATTTGTGCTTAAATTTAATTACTGAAAGGTCGATAATAATAATCTTCTGTTGACTACCATTTATTTCTATAGAGATCCTTACATCCAGCCCTTGGCTATTAAAGGCTGTTGATGTGATACGAACCTCAATGTCAATAAAAAATGAGGTAAAAAATATTATCAAGTGAGTGCATATGCTAGAGATTGGAATTTTTTTTGGGTTACATGTGTACATGATCTCAATAATCATAGCTTAAAAACGGTGAATAATATATCATGCTTTCAAGGTTGCGTTACCGCGTTGCGTAACGCGACCTTGTCCTTTACCTTGACCTTGGAAATCTTTGTGGTTATCGTTGCTTAGGAATAAAATATTGAATGTACAACATTGCATGTATGTATTGACAGATTCCATAATTTTTTTTTTTTTTTTAATCCATATCTTTAACACAAATATTTGAATGACACTTGTTGTATTTGTCGCTTCCACTTTATGTAGAAAAAAATGACTCAAGTGTATAAAATTCAGTATTAACAAACAAATGATTACAAATGGTTTTAAAAACATGAATTCGTAATACACAATGCCTTTATTTTTTGCACTAATACATGTGTTTACAATACAATACAGTTTTTCAGTTCATTCAGAAAGTCTTTAACTAGCACGAAGCGATAACTAGCACATGAATCGGCGAACTTAATGCCAAGCCATTCTCTGCCATATTGATAAACAAATGTTAGCTTGTCTAATCAGGTTATCTTCTATGTTCTCGTGGTTATCCTGGTACTTTCATTTATATGACTTAATATAACATTATTGGTTCGAAAGTTGACAAAATCAAAAGGTATTATAGCAATAATATATAGAAAATAGCTACATAACATTAAATTGTTTGACGTTATGACCAGGTTACCCTAGCAGTAATCACACATATTACCGAAGTTCTGTAATAAAGTTGCTTACGCAAAGTTAAGTTATAAGGCGCCACCGAACTATAACGTAAACAGGTTAGCGCGGTAAAGTTATAAAGTTGCATATTTTGGTGCGTTGTATATTTTATTTTTATATTATTCAAAATGGGTTACAATTATGGACGTCTAACTATTCCGGAAGTAAAAAAGCTGCTCCGGGAACGCGGCGCATCCCTCAAAGGAAAAAATTGTGAAGAAATAGGGTATTTGTTTTATTGGTTATGTTATATTATGAACAAATTACACACAATTTCAAGAATAAATAGTAATAAAATAAACATTGCATTTTACACTTACCGGTCGCAAACTCTTCAATAACATATACTTCTGCTTTATATTGACAGTCTTAAGTACATAATAGCCTTGAAGTTTGTACGTAGCATAGCTATCTCCCATTGCTTATGCAGCTTTTGATCTTTAGGAAACAAAATGTACTCCGATATTTTTTCATCCCAATGCACAATACATTTTTATTATTTTCTGAATAAACAAAAATAGTTTTGATGCAAAAGTTCATGTTAACATTTGACATGACTATGTCAAATCTCAAACGTACGTTCTAATTTGTTTACGTTGTACTTCGGTGGCGACTCTATCGGGATAATTTGCCAGTAATATCCCCTATTCATTGGGAACAAACCAACTGAAGTTGGCACAAAAAGATTCCACTTATTAATTTATGTGACATTTGTTTGTTAATAAACTTTCTATATCAAATTGCACTTAGTTATGCGTAAACGCACTTCTAATAGTACTGAGGAGAATTAGAAGTGGGTTTACTTCAAGTCTTTCTAAGAAAATTAAAAAAAATGCAAATCCCAAAACACTCACAAAACATCTCCTCAACCTGCCTCTATTTTCCCTTTCGCTCTCTTATACTCCCATCACTAGCTTCCTGTACCACTAGCTATCTGTACGTCCAATTGTACATGTGGCCTCTATATAACAATATAAATTCGAAATTTTTAGGTATCTCATCACCCCCCAATGGTAGCTCAATTCACTGAGGGGCAAGCAGGTTGGCAGTGTTGGCAGGAATTTACCATGACGACTAAATTCCGGGGCAAATACCTCCAGGTCATACCGCTAGGGGGCGCCTCAGCGATGTTCCCTAGCTCCGGGAACAAATACACGTGGAGGAAGGTATGGGGAATAGAAAATTTCGGCTTCTATCTTAATCTATGCCCAGCGAGTTTTTACCTTTTTTCTTCTAAATCTCTTTTTGGCAAAGACACGGATTTAAGACAGGATATTTAAAATTACATATTAGTTTTTTCCTAATAAAAATAATAATATAGATTGTTGCTAAAATTGATACAACTTCAATACATGTAGTATAGTCCAAAAAAGTATCTCGCAAGAAATTAAATATAATTTTAAAATCAGAAATAATACCTGTAAATAATAATATGTATGTATATGTATTATTATATGATTTTAATATTAATAAAAGTAGTTAAAGATTGAAGTTAACTGTCAATGCTTAAAAGGAGATACAGAAAGCTTTTAAGGTGGTGGTTTAGCAATAAGGTGTTTTAAGTCTTTTAGGTAACAACAAGGGCAGAAAAGCTACTACATTTATAGGTAGGTCATAGAGATAGCAGTCGTGTAAGCAGAGGCAGGGTGAAGTGGACTTACATTTCAATAGTTTAGGGTACATGGGATCAAAGTTAGCTAGTTTTCTATAAACAACCGATGAAACTGATTTTGTCTCGTTATTTACTGTTACAAGCAATGAACGTTACATTTATAGTATGAAATTGTTCTGAGAAATGTTGTCATGTACCCTAATAGAAGTTGTAGACAATGTACATAATATAATAATAATATGTACTTATAAAGTTGAATCATCTGAACATAATTTTCTAGTAAACAATTCCATATTATTATATATGTTGCATTGTGTACAAGCCACATTAAATAGGTAGGTACACAAGTTTGCTCTCATTTGGTCTATTAAAAAAGATATCTTTAACTCTGTGCCACTCTGAACGGAAATATTTAGATCTTAACATTGTATTTTTATGTGTCATATGTTACTGTGAGTTCAAGATCGTTTGTGGATCGAACCTTTAAAAAAAGGAGGGGGTTCTCAATTCGACTGTATTTTTTTTGTTAACCCAGTACTTACGACTGGGTTAACCGATTTTGATGATTCTTTTTTTTATTTGAAAACTTCCCGTGTGGTCCCATTTCAATTTGGTGTAGTTCTTGAAGTCGTTTTTTTTTATATTTTTTGTTTGTACCTGTTCCATTCAAAAAATAAATAGTATAAATAGAGTAAATATTTCCTAGGAAGGAGTGGCTAATGAGTTAGGATATCGTTAGGCACGAGTAGCGGTATCGGGTAAGCGGGTAATCGTGACAGGTGAGTACGTAGGTGTCGCACCACCCGCCCACCTCGGCCGTGTACTGCGAGGGCGCCTCGGGCTGGCAGTGCTCGCAGAACATCACGCTCACCAGCCGCTTCCGGGGACAGTTCATCACCGTCATACCCGAGGCTGACTCCTTCGTCTTCTTCTCCAGGGGTAACTCGTATCGCTATAGAAAGGTATCACTTTCTATTCTCTTAATTTTATATTAAACTAGAAACAGTTGAAAGGGACCGCTTCGGATGCCTTGTTTTATTTCAAGGACCAGTATGATGTTAACTTGTATAGACTTTTATTGCATGTCCATACATGCAGTACCTATTTCAAAATATGCGTGTGGCATATATATATTGAGATGGGGTATTAGGTATTCTTTTTAGGTATTAATGTGGAGTGGCAAAATCTCACCCCAGTGCAGTGCTTATTTTCCATCATAGATTATATTTTATGCAAAGTTTGGTTTCTGCTTAAATATGTGCATGTAGGGGTATCTGTATAAAGGGGTCTGCAACCCCTTTCCTTACTAAATAGAATAATAACAATGACGCAATTTTCGTTACTTATGTTGTTATGTAGTATTGGATGTTTGTATGTGTGTAGGTGACAACGACAGTCCACAACATAATAGTGGGCAAGCTATGGGTGGACAACCACGGTGACATGGACATCGTGGGTGAGGCGGGCCCGGCCACCGGCTACGTGGCGCATCTCAAGTATGTGCCCTACGGATACTTCAGCAAGGACACTCAGAGAAAGGTCACCGGGGTCATCAAGGATCCGCAAGGCGTGGTCAGTATATATGCATTATACGTTAACTTATGCTGTTTTATCATCAAATGTATTTGCCATAAGTAAGCCTCGGTCTCAATGGGGATAGACCAGTGCTTCACCTAAGACCTTCACCTAGGTGAAGCACGGGGCCTATATAGGGCCACTAGTTCTAACTAATGACTCACTTGTACAGTGATGCAGAAATGATTTGTTTAACTGTTTGGGTACCCGCTACACACTGGCCATCCAAGTTTTAGCGGCTCCGTCCGTCCCCTGGGGATCCATGTGGAATTTTCGTTCACACTGATCTTTTTGGATTTCATTTCCACTTTGATCCTCCATGATTTATTTGGAAAATTTTCGTCCAGTTAGATCCCTACTTAGCTCCTTAAACTTTCAAATGTATAATAATTTCAAAAAGATCGCGTAGAGAATCGGTGTGGATAAAAGAAATTGGCAATCATAAGAACTGCCGATAGAATTGAAAATTTATAACTTTTAGTATTAAAATTTGAAATGTTTGAAATTTCATTGATACTCCGAGCAACAATTAAATGCATGTTTGTATAGTTTTTAGCCGACTTCCAAAAAGGAGGAGGTTTTCTGTTGCACTGTATTTTTTTTTTTTCATGTATTTTCACAGATTACTCCGTCAATTGTAGACCGATTTTGAAAATTCTTTTTGTGTTCGAAAGGGTATGCTCTCGATGTGGTCCCATTGCCACCATATCAGGATCTGATGATGGGATCCCAAGGAAATGGAGGGAAAACCTCATTTTGCTCAAAAAGTGCTCAACGCGGTCAAAGAAGTTTTGTGACGTCAGCATGTCGGTGACGGTGACGCAAACTTATAAGATCTTCCCCTACAAAAAATGATTTTTGTTTTCATTTCAAAAAAATCCAAACAAGTCTCCCAGGAGTTTAAGCAAGGAATACAAGCGGAAAGAGGCCTTTTAACGGATAACACAGGCAGTTGTACTTATAATTAACGGTATTCATTCGTCGACAGCCTCGCTACGTGCTGCAGGGCTACTGGGACAGTCGCGTGGAGGTGGCGCCCGTCACGAGCGCCTCGCCCGACAACACCGTGTGCAAGACCGGCAAGTTCACCCTCGCCTGGGAGCGAGTCGCCGCCCCGCCCGATTCCGATAAGTGAGTGTTCTCCTTCCTAATGTTCGGCTTTCCGTGGTCGTTCTGGTTTATTTGACCGTCGGTCGTTCGCGCAGGTGGTACAACTTCACGCTGATGGCGGCGCAGCTGAACGAGATGGAGGAGGGCGTGGCGCCCACGGACTCGCGGCGGCGGCCCGACCAGCGCCTCATGGAGGAGGGGCTGTGGGACGAGGCCAACGCGGAGAAGCTGCGGCTGGAGGAGAAGCAGCGCGGCGCGCGGCGCCAGCTGGAGGCGGCGGCCGAGGCGGCGGCGGCGGGCGGCGCGCCGGCCCCGCCCGCGCCGCGCCCGCTGTGGTTCACGCGCGCCGCCGCGCTGCCCGCGCTGCCCGCGCCCGCGCCCGCCGCCGCGCCGCACCTGCGCCACCTCTACAACCACCGCTACTGGGACTGCAAGCGCCGCCGGGACTGGGCCGCCTGCCCCGACATCTACTAGCCGCGACCGAGCCGAGCCGCGCCCCCTAGCTCGACACGCAACACCCGGAACACGACGACGCGCGTCGAAAATGTCGAAAGAAAAAAATTTGAAAGGTTCCACGGGACGCGAGAAATACGGTCCTCTGATTTTTTAGGTGTACGTTTATCTTCCATAGAAGAAAGATTACTCGATAGACGCGGTGATTGTATACAATCGGGTGCTTCTAATAATCAGATTTCAATTTAATACATAATAATAATCATCGCTACTAACCTAAAAACTGACAGATGTCTACCGAAGAATTAAATCGTTAAATACGGCGACACCTCCCTTTATTATTATGTTGGGCGAAATATTCACATTTATGTAAACTCACAAGTAGCACGCTACGAATGACTGACTACACCCTCCGTGTAGAATACGCCGGTTATAAAAACTCTTCAAGCTAACGATTTATAAATTACATTGCAATTGCATAACAAAGGAATGCATAAAAATAAATATGGGTGCAGCAAATATAACGATTTAATTCTTAGTATCGGGCATCAATCGAAGCTCTTCACGTCGTCATAGAAAGTGTCGCGTCATAAAACTATATTTTAATGCCTTAACGTAGGAGCAATAGAGCGTTAATGTAGTAAGTGTTACTCGGTGAGGAGTTGATACCGCCCGCCGCGATGTGGTGCCGATGTGATGTCAGGCGACGCCGCGGTATCAACTTGTTGGGCTCTAGGATATTTTGTAAGGTCTATTACAAATGTACATTTTCAAGTGAATGTAAGATAATTTGTTAATATTTTTATTATAATAGAATGATATTTGAATACGAAGCCATAAACATCTGTATCATGTTGATTATGAAGAATAAAATATAATGTCACAGAATATTTATTTTTTATTTTTAAACTAGCAACCCGGCTTGGCTTCGCGCGGAAGTCTTTGATATTCTCGGATTTCCACTATTATAATATGCATCCATTACATATATAAACTTTTCTCTTAAATCACTATTGCTGAACACTACATTAAAATCCGTTGGTTAAAAAACCTTGTAGTGTCGCGTGACGCCAGAATATCTCAAAAACGGTTAGATTTAGGATAGGATGTTTCATAGTGAAATCAGTCAGAAAGGACTAAACTACACGACCTTAACGGGAATAGATCGACTTAACTAGTAATCCTGATAAGCAAAAATTATGACAGTCAAGAATAAAGAAATTCAAGCTGCACAAAAGCTTTTGAGGGTATAAGCAAACAATGTCACCCACAAAATTCACAGCAACTGACAAAAATTTAGTTTTATAACTAGTGGTTGAAGGTTAAGACTGGCCTAGTCAGCTTGTATCAAAAACTTTGTTTGTTAAAAAACAAAAGATGTGATATTTTCAACATTTTATTAGGAAAACGGAAACAGTGAAAAAGTACATAACTGTAAATTGCAGTTGGTTACAATATTGTTTTTATAAACAAACCTTTTACAGTTAAAATTGTTACTAAATTTTTACTCTATTCCCATTTACAAAAGGAACATCCATAATAATGTACAGGTGAATCTTGAAAACCAAATCTATAAATTATTGTCACGCCTACTTCACTGTAGAAGCAAGTGGTGGACAGTCCCATTTGTCAACATAAACTTTTAGCCCATGTACTGGTAATGCATTCCTTTTGTAATGCTCTAAATATTTTATTACATATGTGGCCAAGATAACATGAGTAAATTTTCTCAGTAACATATGGACATTCACATATGCAACTCAATGAGACTATTTAGAACATAGCAATACATTTCAAGTTTTCATACCCACGGTAAGTATACCAGACTGCTATTATTATAAAAACAAATATTGTCTATAAAGAGTTAACATGCTTAGAAGTATTTAAGCAGATTCTCAGTAAAAGAGTATACCTATACTTTTTATAGTTTTTTTTTACTTTAAATGTTTTGTATTTTTTTTTAAATAATGAACAGAGTAAAAACCTAGAATAATATTTAAACAGTTAGATGCAAAGCAGATAAATAAAATTTCTCATATTGGTACATATATTTTACACAGTGATTGTCCCATTTTCTACATATATAAATTATTGTTGCTACGGTTAGTGTATTATAGTTTACATGAAACTTGAACACTCGACAATCTCAATGAAGACGCTCAATAAATTACATATTTACGCAGAAAATGGGGTAATCATACAAAACTTATGTTTCAGCATTCATTTATTTATACATTTACACTTGGCCAAATAGCTTTCCTAAGCATTATCACTCCATTACCTAAATAAAATAATTACATTTATTTTAGCGCAAGTTAATTAATTTTAGCTCATACATACTTTCATTACATTCTCTTATGTATATTTTAGATCTCCAGATATTTAGCGTAACAAAATATATTCAAGTTTTTAAATACAATAAAATTAATATTTAATTAGATTGGCATGTATTAGTAGTTAATTTAATATACAGATAAATTTTCGGTGATTCTGGTGCTCTCCTTATCGCCAATTTATGTTAACAACGGTTTACCTTCAATAATTTTCAATTAATATTGTTCAATCAGTAGCGTTAACTGGTGTTTAAGTAGAATGAAACAATAAGTTATGTCAATAGTACTTGGATATTATAAACGCGGGTATTGTGATTGAACCGTACAGGATCTGCAATCTGCTTCCAATATGGTATTAAATACCTGGTGTACATGTTAAATGTGTCACGAATAGGGCGACGCAACTTGCAATTTATTGTCCGAATAAAGGAATAAAGTGATTGCATTGCAAATCCTGTATCACCAGAAAGTTACTCTGCATATTAACTACGTTTTGCAAAGATACTTCAAACGCTCACGCCGCATCAACCGCGTTCCGGTTCAAACGCTGAAATTACGTAGCACTGAGTTCTATCTACCGCGCGCTGTCGCTGCTAACACATTGGGCATAGGACAAGTTGTTTGTTTGTAAGTTAAATAAAGAACACTTAGGTTAATATATAGAGAATAGGAAATTATAAATAAAAGTTAGTTCACCATCACAACTAATAAATGTTGCCCCATGTTAGCGACAGGGCGCGTGACTGGAACGCGGGGAGCGTGCACTCGCCCGTCTGTCGTTTTGTTCAACATCAACTCCGAGATCTTTTATCTACAACGTCTAGAATGTACTAAACGATAAAATCCAATAGTTTTCTGCATATCTATATACATAATTTACAAGGGAAAGAAATAATAAATAATTTCTATACCTTTGATATGACCTTCCTCTCAGTACATTGATATCAATCTCAACAATATTAAAAACGTTATCTCTTTGAAAATAAAATGAAATTAATGTACACTATATTTACAATATTGTGGCCCTTCTTTTGTTGATGGCATGATCGAACACTCGTGAATATTGCATTAGCATGTAAGGTAATCAAGTTTATGATAATTTAAATATAATATAGGAACCTGTTGATTTATGTTACATTCTTGAACTAGTTGCACACATAACTGCGTTCTTGGCGTCCTTTTAATATCATAATTTGTAAACGAGAATTTACAAAGGAAGTGTATTCACAGATGTTTGGTGGTGTAGAACGAAAAATATTAGATGCAAAATGTGTTATGTCAAATTCGAATGACAGGTAAACTATAAAATTTTTGAGAAATAAAATATTTCAAGCATTATGGAAATAGTATGTCATAAATTGAATTATAGGTATTAGTAGTAGGGCTTTTCAACGAACGAAGATGGTAAAAAAATATATTGAAATAGTTGTTACACACTGAAAATTTTTAGGTGGTTCTTTCACCACTGCTAGTAATATCATAATACACCATATTTTTTACCTAATTATGTTGTGTACGCCAAGAACTGCGAAGCAGAAATCTCAATAGAAAAGCGAGCCAGTTATATCTTATGTCAAAAATTTAATGTAAGATTTAGTCTAAAGTGTCGAAGTTACGATCACTTTCAAGTAAAACTTAACAATAGTTTTTTTTTGTTAATATGTGTTTATTTTCGCTTTTTTATGTCGACTAGTGTAATATAAATATATTATGGATCGCAGATTACAGCGAAAGGCAAAAGTACTCAGTGATCTTATGAAGATCCATAACCAGTGTATTGACATTGGCAAACAAATAACAAAATTTACATAAATGCGAAACCTTTACGTAAATTGCTTATGTTACAAAACGTTTAGAATTTTCACTTCATGTACGAAGTTAATACAAGCAAACCATGATTTTATAGAAGCTCATTCATTCATTTCGCACGATTTTTACAGTGGCAGCGGTAATGTGTCATTACGATACTGACATGCTCAGAGTCGATGAGTGTCCGCTTCATACACAAGTTGGTACACTGTCGTCACAGTTGTATAGAGAGCATATTGACACATCGCAGCGAAACAAAAACCACAAGACTACGAACAATTAAGATTTAAGACTTTAACAGCTACGCACATTGGTCAGACTTACATGCCACGCCAGCAACGAGCGCTTGTGACAAACGATACGTGACAAGCTTGTGTATCACAAACATTATTTAGATGTCAGTTAACTGCATAGTCTACTCCGCCCGGACGAGTCCCACTAATGAACAAAACTAAAATGTTATGTACAAGTACACTTCCAACTCTCAACAACATAACCCACACAGCAGTGGTGACGTTACATATCTACACAGTAATTACCAACACATGTTAGTAGTCAATGAGTTAAATACAAATCTGGTGTGTTAGTAAGGCCATGTCCGAGCCTGATGGCACTGCTCCATACCAGCATGGCCCGTTACTTCTTATAAGATCTTCACTTTATTTACAGTAAGCAGTCTCTAATGGTAAAACTTAAAAATACATAACAAGATAGACTTGAGTGGCTAGTTAGATAAATCTACCAAACAATTTGTGATTACATTATAACAAAAGCATCAAAATCAACAGAAACAAAATAATACATGCCTCTTCAAATGGACCAAAAAAAAAAAAACCAAAACGTAGTTTTCGTCTAGCGCTAATCGTTAACTGATGTAACACTGATTACATGTAACATTTTCGGTAATTCTCGTAACAGTCGCTGACTGAATGTCAATTATTAACTGGCAAGTTTAACATGATCTACAAAACTTGCTCATTTTCAATTACTAAATATTTATGCTTTATATAGCCTCATCACATGAAAGGTCAGGGTCATGCTTATACTCATTTCAGACAAAACTTAATCAATAGTTTGTCCATACACATAATTGGGATTGTATGAATGTACATTTTTGTAGCTGTAATGATTCGATGCACCAGACCAATAACGAAACTCACATCTATCTCTAAATTAGGTTTAACAATTAAAGATTTCAGAGTGCGAATCAAATCTTTAAATGCTCCTTGTCGACGTTCATAATGTTAAGCGAAACGTCACCGGCTGGTGTCGAAGACTCGCACGAAAGCGTCTCACTCGCGCACTTCACCCACACACCCACACACTGTCGTCACCGTTACACTTTTCACTGCGTCGATAATACAATGTTAAACTGCTCGACTCTTTAGTTTATCGAAATTTCGTCTTCGATTCAAGAAAGATTCACCGTTTCTACTCCTTTTTTTTTCTAAAGTAAGCGATATTAAGAATATCATATGCACGTCCGCACGCATACGTTTAGAGCGTAAGCGAAACGCAGTTAGAAGTCTTTCGGAGCTCGGCAGCTCATCCGTGGAGTCGTTCACCGGACGGGCCTAGCGCGCGGGGGCGGGGGCGGAGCCCGAGGCCTGCCTGCCCCGCGAGGGCTGAGCGCTACTCGTTGAAGTAGCGCACCTTGCCACTGCCGCATCGCAGGACGTCCTCCCACGCTGCAATATAATTAGGAAAAGTCAGGCGACACTCATTGCTTTCACTAAAACTTACCCTAAAGTGCAATTAATATAAAATCCTAAATATCTAAATAAAAACTATTAAGTTATATATCTTCGAACAGAATACGAGTGATTACATGGGTATAAGGTTTACTCGTGAAGTCCCAACGGACTTCTCGTAACTCTAGTCGCTCAACAAAGTCGTAGTCGCTATCTGCATTACAGGTTTAACAAGGAGAACAGCAGCATTCGATATTGAGAAGCGGGGTGCGGTCATCCAATTACTTGATGTTTGACCGCTTCGGTGGAGCAGTGGTAGAGAATGCGACTGCCGTGCTCGAGGTCTCGGGTTCGATTCCTGGGTCGGAGGAAATGTTTGTATGATCTGCAAACATTTGTTTCGGAGTTTGGATGTTTTCTATGTATAGTATGTACAGTACTTACAAAAAAAAATGTATTTATGTCAGTCGTCTAGTACTCATAACACGAGCTCTGCTTAGCTCGGGACTAGAAGGCGTTGTGTGTTAGATGTCTGAAGTATTTATTTATTGAATGATAATGAATGAACGGGCCGCGTAGTTAGCGGGCAGGGTAGTTACCTGCGCCGACGTAGTCGACGATCTGGCAGAGCTGGTGCGAGTGGTGCTGGTGCTGGTGCTGGTGCGGCGGGCCGGGCGGGCCGGGCGCGTCGGGCGCGTCGGGCGGCACGTAGCGCAGCGCGTCCCGCAGCAGGTCGCAGCGCGGCCGCCGCGCGGGCCCGCTCAGCAACTGCTCGTTGATGTCGAAGCCGAACGTGACACCGTCCATGTCCCGGGGCCTCACCGCCGAATCCAGCAGGATGACGGGGGGGCGCCGGTCCGCCACCACATCGGGCGCCGGGCAGTCGGGGGCCTGCGGACCTTCGGTGGGTGGGGCGACGCGCTCTTTGCGGTCCCGCCGCGAGGAGACCGGAGCGGTCTTGAGATCTCGGCGCCTGGCCGCGGCGGCTCGAGCGTCTAACGCGGGATACCCGTCGGCGTCGCCCGGGGGCGCGGTCTCCGGGCGCGGGGCGCCTTCGCCCTCCGCGTAGAAGTTGCAAGATTCGATGAGGTCGGGGATGTTGTGTCGCGTGCGAGCGATTTCGGCGTAGGAGGCGTGCGGCGCGGGGAGGGCGGGCGCGGTGGGCGGCCGCGGGGCGTCAGGCAGCGAGTGCACGGAGTCCAGGTCGTCGTTGGAGTCGTTGGAGCGGTCGGAGGGCGGCGCGGACTCGCGGCGCGCGCGCGGCGAGGGCGGGCGGGCGCGGCGGGGCGGATCCCGCTCGGGCTCGTCGGCGCGGCGGCGCGGCTTGCGCTTCTTGGTGACGGTCTGGAAGTCGGTGAGCTCGCTGGGCGGGGGCTCGAGCGGCTCGCGCGCGTCGTCGCCCCAGGAGCGGCGCTCCTGCTTGGCGGGCGCGTGGTCGCGGCGCTCCTTCTTGTCGGCGCGGAGCGAGCCCTCGGCCGCGTCGGTGAGGTCCTCGATCTTGGTCCGCGACAGCTCCTCCAAGGAGGAGGCGCGCTTGATCTTGCTCTCCTTGTCCTTCCGACGCTCCGAGGAGCGCTTCTTGCCAGTCTTGTCGTCGGAGTCGTCCTTGTGCTTGACGCGCGAGAGCTTGGCCCCGCGCCCGCTGTCCGCGTTCGACTCGATGAAGCGCAGGAGCTCGTTGACGTCCTTGTCCCCCTGGTAGCCGTCGATCTGTTGGCAATCTATCAAGGTCTCGTTCTTTGTTGACTTTTTCCTCCTAGGTTTTTTGTGTTGACTAGATCCCGAGAGAGGTGAACTGAATCCTTGTACAGAATTACCGTTTTCGTCGATTGATTTCTGAAACGAAAACGCAAGTTAATATTTCACATAATAGGCATGTTAGAACTACTAAAATAAAAGTAAAAATTTCAAATCATACGTATGCGACCAACACCTTGTAGTCGTCGGTGGCGGCCGATCCCGTGGAGCCGTAGTTGGGGCGCGACAGAGGCAGACCGTTGAAGCTGCTCGAGATCACACTGCGAGGCTAAACATAAACACGAATATGTACTACAGCCCGCACTGACTTCAAATTAAAATACACTTTTATCGATATTAGATGTCAAGTAAGTATAGAATTTGAAAAGTTTATAATGCTTTAGATTTGTACCAAATTGTTTTCATTTAGGTAAGTAATCAGGACGCTCACACTTCTTGCATTAAGTTGTGCATGAGACGGACATATGGACTTACCATATTGCATTTGCTACCGGTCAACCTTTTAGAATTAATGAAAAGCTAAGAAATACCGAAGACCGTTTGGGCGAAGTCGGGAAACAATTGAATCCAAGATTGTTGCTAGACAAGTCATTATTCGATTGAAATCAACACAATCTTCCAAGCAGATTGTGCATAATCAAAGCAGCACTTAGAAATTGCAGCTCTGGCTGTAAGAGACTCAAACATCAAATTTGTCTCGGCTGTCAGTGCATCCGTGGTTCAAGCTCTGCAAAACAACAAGATGACCTTTGCCCTAATCAAGGAATGTCATGACTCATGACAATCTCCAGTCCATTGCAACCACAAACAAAATTACCCTGCAATGGATAAAAGGGCATAGTAACTGAATGGGTAACGACTCTGCAAATGAATTAGCTAAAAGGGGGTCGAAAACGACAATTTGTGGACCGTTAAAGAACAAAAAACAGAATAGGAAAACATTGAAGAATTCGGGATAACAAAAAGTGCAGTTCCGGTAGCATGAAAAAGACTAGTCCGCAATGTGATTAGACTAAAAAGAGACGATCTCAGGAAATTCACAGGTATCCCTACAGGGCATTGTTCCCTGAACAAGCACCTATTTATATATATATAGGCGCATCAGACTGCCCTATATGCAGGGGATGCATGGAGGCAGAAGAAACGCAGCAGCACGTTCTCACAGAATGTGGAAGTGTGGCAGATCAACGGGCGGACATCCTTCAAACAACATCACTCCCGGAAGCATGCAGTGACCTGAAAGTTATTACTAAACTAAAATTCACTAAAATTTGTTGTTGAATTATATACTTTAATCTCATCCACTTACGGTCCATTTTTCAATATCTCACATCTCAGCTGTCACTGTGTTTAGTTCAGTACTAAAAAAACTATAATTAGAGACACAGACTTGTTTATTACTTGAAAAAGTAAAATTTACGATGGCATAACCAAAAGTAGTTAAATTACTCAGATAAATTAGCTAAATTACTATACTATATATATATTTGAAACGCCTAACGTGTGACGTAAAAGTTGACATGACGCACTAAATTTAGACGTAATCTAAATATATGCCGACTAAATTACTTACGTAACAGATGAGCCATCGAGTAATAACTCGATGGTTCATCTAACTGCTTATTTATTTATTTATTTAAGCTTAATGCACATTTTGTACATAGGCGGACTTAATGCCATAGGGCATTCTCTGCCAGTCAACCTTTGGGTGATGTAAAATGTGATGCGGTAGGTGCAAAAATATAATTTAATCTAAATATAATGAATACAAACATAGAACTCAAGGTACATAAATAATACATACACAATACATAAACATACATATAAATGAATTTAGTATAAATAAAATCTATAACTACTGAGTCGGATACTATTGTTGAGACCCTTCTGCCAATTCACCCCGAAGTAGATCGCGTACTTTCGTCTTGAATGTGAGGCGGTTTGTGGACATCCTGATTTCGGCAGGGAGCGCGTTCCAAAGAAGAACCGACTGCACAAAGTAGGAAGAATTTATAAAATTGGAGGTGTGGGGGGGGGGGGGCAAAGAAGAAGCATGTTGTTTCTTGATCGAAGGTTTCGATCATGACTGGAGCATAAGAGACGAAAATGGGGTGCAAGGTATTCCGGTAACGATGGGGAGTTGAGGAAAGAAAAAAGAGAAGTGAGTGCACGCAAACAACGGCGCTGACGAATTGGGAGCCACTGTAGCTGGGAACGGAAAGCAGACACATGGTCATACTTGCGAAGATTGAACACGAATCGAATGCAGTTATTGAGAAGGCGGTCAAGTTTATTGAGGAGGTCTGCATTCAGGTCATAATAACACACATCACCATAATCGATTAAGGGAACGATAAGGGACTGCATAAGCGTAGCTTTGGTTTTAGTGGGAAGGAAGTTTTTAAGTCGATATAAAGCGCGGAGGCACGAGGTGACTTTCTGGCTAACGTGTGTAACTTGCGCCCGCCAATCAAGTGTTGAGTCTATATATAGCCCCAGGTTCTTTACTACTGTACTCAGAGGTATAGTAAGGTTGTTGTAGACGACCGGTGGGATACCCGACACATCCAACCTGTTTAGCATTTGTTTGCTTCCCACGACGATCACCTGACATTTGGTTGGGTTTACCGATATGCCAAACCTCGTTGACCAATTCCTTATAAAGTCTAAGTCTTCGTTGACTTTCTCAATTGCATATGATATGTCCTCAACACTTGACTGCGTGTTGTAAGTCATCAGCGTACAGGTGATACGCACACCGAAGGTGTTGGGTTACGAGATTTATAAATATTGAGAACAGTAAAGGTGATAATATGCCGCCTTGAGGGACGCCAGTGTGAAGATCACACCAACTCGACGTCAAGTCTTCAGTATGCACACACTGTCAATTGTCACTGTCAAAAGCTTATATTGCTCATATTATTATGACCAATTTACGCATAAGCCTCATGCGTGCCAACGGCCTCTGTTTTCCACGACAAGGTAGACTCCGTCCGTAATTCGACCGTCGACGTCCGATTAAGAATACAATGTGCAACCACCCCTATTCATCCTGTGGGTGTAGTATAAGGCGACTTAGGACCCAAACTACGCTGGAAAAAATAACCGACTTCCAAAAGACATCCAACGAAAACTCCCTGCCAAAAACACTAAAAAACGTAAAATAAACTGGCTCTTCATAAATTGTTATGTGCCAATTCTTGTCTACACCTAATTATTTATTCATTTAAATAGTAGTATTATAATGTAACTGGTTATAATGTGGTGTATTATAAGGCGCTCAGCCCAGTTGCACTAGGTGATTCGAAATAATCACCAAAGGTAAGCAACGATGGCACGGTCAGGACCTGGATGGGGGACCGCTGGTGGCATTATACTATGAGCGTCTCCGTGAATCGGAGGTCACGTTAAGCAGTCGGTCCCGGTTGTTATCCTAGGTCGTGTCACAGTCATGAAGCTTAGTTGGAGGCCTTTGGGCGGCTTAAAAACATCCAACGGCAAGATTACGTAGCCACAACGTTGTCTTGCCAGTCCCCAACCCGCACTCGGCCAGCGTGTGGACGAATGGCCTTAACCCTCTCCTGAGAGGAGACGCGAACGCAGCAGTGGGACATTATGAGTTGTTGATAATGTATGCTAGGTACCTAAAATATGTTTGAAGTTCTCCTCCTATTTGGAAGTCGGTTAAAAAAAAAAGGAAAACTTGAAACAAAACCCTATACCGACTCGTCTGGCCAGGGTGGCATAGTGGGCCAAAACCTCCTGTTCAAGGAAAGGCTTATTTCCATTATTGCTCATAATTTTTTCATTTAGAGTTAAGTTTAGTTTTTTTTTACTAATAAACAAGCGTTTACCTTTGATCAACTTCTCGTTGGTACTGAACTAAACATAGTGAAAGCTGAGATGTGAGATATCGAAAAATGGTATGGATTAAAGTAGGTATATAATCCAAAAACAAATTTTAGTGAATTTTAGTTGAGTGATGACAACAACAGAATCACCACCAATGTGTAAGTTAAAAGTAAATAATTAAAAAGTTTATAAGGCGATTTTAAATTAAAATAGGAAGCATGTGTTTGTATACCACACTTACAAAAAAAAATAAAAAGTCAATATTAGAAGGAATAAAAAAAGAATTTAAATTAAAAAATGAAGGTTATAAGAATTTCTTATCTTTTTCTACTGTATTTTATTTAAGTATCTTAAATAACTGCTAAGCCAAGAACTACTGTAGTAAGCATTACTCGACTCAAAGGACGTTTACTCCAATATTTTAATTTACAACAATTCAACTAGAACCTAAACTTCCAAAAAAAACTTTTTAATGAAAAGTTTAAGAACTAAAGAGAAGAAATAACAAGCTGTTGTATGTCTCATATTTAATGAACGGAATTTTTCAGTAAAATATAGTTTAAAAAATATCTAATTTGCGCATTGAGATATAAATGACACGGGAAAAAATTGTAAAAATGTTTAGTCAGGAGTATTTTTCCCCAGAAAATGGTATCTGGCGTCTCCATCTTATGACATCACCATAGATTATTTTAACAAACAATAATATCGTCAAAATCATATTTTTTTAATTATTCTTAATTGTGAATTATTCACACAAATAGGAAAGATTATTTGTTAAAGATATTTCGACTACATTTATCGGTAAAGGTAAACTATATTTAGATAAAGTGACGTTTTCAACCTTTTTGCGGCGCATTCTGATCCGTCTGATTTATTAGCATTCTATATCCTTTCAGTTCCCGAAACTAAGTATGTGTGACAACACAAAACATACACCAGTTTATTATAATCACATTTATTTCGCTGCCTAAGTCTGTCAATGAAATATTTTCTAATGAACCAAACACTTTTTATATACGCTTGAAATTTAAGGCTGTTAGTTTAAAGATCAAAGTAACACAGAACCACCACAATATTATGAATAAAGGGCGTAAGAATGTAAAGGATCAATCTAAGGCGTTGATTATAATTAGTAATTAGCTAGAGTGAAAGTTAATGATGGAACGCAAGTAGGCTACAAGTGGTGCCTAACGAGTTAATAGCCAGGCGCTGTTAACGAGTGTGACTTGTAATTTATCACCTTAGGATCGACGGCGACGGCTGCCTGGGACGTAGACGATGTCGTGTTGCAACTGGCCACAACCTCGGGTGTTGTGATGCAACTAAACGATATAGCGGAATCGACCTGTGGAAACACGCTCCTGTTAATACGAATATTTCGGCCACATCAAGCACCGTACAAAAATATGTAACTGTCATGGGCGTCCTACCTCGTTGGTGATAGCTGACACCTCGGACGTCACTGAATTTTCATTACTAATGTTTTTAAAAAGATTTTCGAACAGAAGAACTTTAAGAATATTTTTGTTTAGTATTTCTTCCTTCTTGTTAGTACGGCTGGGGGCTAGTGATAAATTATCTTTCTTCTTACCATTTTTTGATTTAGAAGTGCTTTCTGAAGAGTTATGTTCGGTGTTATTAGAGCTAGGTAAAGTAAGCAAAACATAAGCATTGTTAGAAAGCTCCTTCGAAACATCACTATTACGGTTCACTGGATTTTCTTCAACATGGCACATTTGCACTACACCTTCACAAGTTTCTTTAACCATTGAAGTTAACGGTACAAGATCTGAAGATTCCTTTTGTTTATCGTTACTTGGTATATTTTCCTGCAAATTAGTTTTGTTTTCTTTCTTATCTGAATCGGTCGTAATTTCATGATCATGTTTATGATTCGTAATTTCATCTTGTAAACTTTCTATCTCTAAAAGGAGTTTTTGTTGTAGAGTAACGTATTTAGAGAATGAATTATTTTTATCTGTATGTCGCTGACTGCTTCTAAGATCTTTCAACTCTATGTCAGCACTAGCGTAGCCAGACAGTTTATTAAACATATCTGTGAGTTCCTTCAGTTGCTCACGTTTCTTTGTTGATGTGCAGCATTCTTGAGGGCACTTTGATTCTACATTACTAGTTTCATTATTAGTGTTTTCAACACATTCTTTTTTATATTTTGACACTATGTTAACAGAGTTCGAATTTATATCGACAGGATTATTTGTCAATCCTAATTTTTTTTGGGATGATATTGGTTCAGTCTTCAATTGTTTCTTAGGCGAGCCAATACTCATAGGCCTAATGTTTTTTGGATTTATATCAGACAAACTGGGCGCAACCAAGTTATGCCTCTTCTTCGTGATTTTCACTTTTTCTTTAATAATTTCTTTTTCAAAATCCGTTTGACATTTATCAAAAGATAATTCTTCACTATTTTGGTGCCTTACATGACATACGTTGTTGGATTCTTTGATTTTCAACAATTTTGAAGAATAAGATGCCGATTTCTTGATATCAAACATGTATTTTTCTTGTTTGATATTTTTATCTTGGTAAGATATTTCTTGAATTATAGGTTCACAAATATTTTTTTGCGTATAATTCGAAGAATGACCTACGGTAACTTCATTCATTATATTCTGTTTGTTGATCTTATTAATATCGTTATACTTACTTTTTAAGCATTCAGGATAGTTTACTGATAAACTTTTGTACCAATTATCAACATTTTCAACCCATGATTTAGGTGGTTTTTGAAGATAATGTTTTTCTTTTACAGGTTTAATGTCACTTTTCGAATGTTCGCGGAGGCGTTCTTTCTTCTTAGTAGCAGAGTCTGGTTCCTTCGGGCCGCGCGGTATGTTAGTCTTACCTTTGAGATCACTAGTACTCGCACTCTCTGTGTCACTCTCTTTTATACTCAATTGTAGTTGAGAAGTTTGTCCACAACCGCCCTGTTCGGTATCGCTCAAAGGGCATAGTGCGTTCATCAGTTTCATCTGAGGGTCGCTATCGGGTACCTGGCAGGCGGTAGTTGTCGCGGGTGTGGTAGCGGAGCAGGTTGTAGTACGCACCTGGTTGGAGGCCGTGGTGGTTGTGACCGCGCGGCCCGAGCACACGGCGCCGCTGCCGATCTCCAGCGTCGCACGAGCCGTATACGTCATCGGGAACATCGGCTTACTTCTTCTGTCGACAAGGGTGACTGATTACACAATATGCGATTTTGAAAATATTTGTTGCAGCACTCAAACTTTTGGAATACTTATTGACGGATAAAATTCATAAAAATTAGCATTGTTAAGTAAGCATTATATTTTTATTTTTATTTCAAAACCAAAAAAAAAACGACCTGATTAAGAACATACCAGATGTAAGTGTAAGATGTGTGTAATTAACGTATTATATAGTATAAAATTTCATTGATATTGTACACAATTAAAAAAATATAAATAATCACTTGGGGTTTCATGTAATTAGTTCGTTTGTCGCGTAATTGTTAAGCGTTGTCTGCAGCAGCAAGTACGGTATAGAATCACGGTAATGCACACTAGTTGTACTCGACAGCTGGCTTCATGCATTTTCTTCCTCTCAGTTTATTCAAATATAGAATTACAGGAGCCATGCAAGTTCAAACGTACCTATTGAGTAACTCCATCTCTGCAGGCGTATTGGCGTCGCTGGCAGATACCCGACGTTCGGCCAGCGGAGGAGGGTTGACGCATCGCACTGTCGCCAGGTAGCCCGCGCCTCGCGCCGGCTCCTCGCTCAACGATGCTGTCGAGTGTTAACATAGACGGTCAAATTGAAACCCGAACGTAAACGATTTTGTATGATTTTGATTAGAATGTTTACATTTAAATAACGTTAGCGATGCAGGCTATGCAATAGACTTGCATTGAAACCACAATTATTGCGTCAATCACATCTTATGTATGTGTTTGAGTAGTTCTCCCCTTTTAAACCCTGTTGACGACCAAGTAAAACTAATATCATTTAATCAAGAAGTCAGTTGTTGAGTCGCAAGTCAGTCAAGTTAGGCAACATGGTGGTTCACACATGAGGTTATAACAGAAATGTAAAATATTCAGATTATAAAGAGATGACCAATCCGCATGCTAAATATAATCGTCAACGTAATTGGGGAGAACAATTTACTAGAATTACCAGAACAATATGCTATAACTGTGATAATGTTGAAGCAACTCACAAGTATCGACTCCCGACGGCAGACTACCGCCGTGTATGGCGCGCGCGGATACGTTGGTTTGGGGAGCGTGCGGGGGCGGATGGTGACGCACGTGATGCTTGCGCGGAGGCTCAGCGGCCAGCGCAGCCACTAGGTCCTGTAAAGAGTTGGAGTGTGGCAGCGGCGGTCCACGTCTACCACCACGTCGCGTACTACGACACCCACTCAAAGTCCGCGCTGCCGCCTCACACGCCTGCTCGTCTGTTTCTTGTTCCGCCTTTTCCAGCAACTCCTGCAAGTCATCGTCCGTCAGGATTACGACGTTATCTTGGCGCCTTATTCGTGACCAAAGAGGTAAATGTAGCCAACTTCTCCAAGATTCTGTTTTAGAAGTGTAACGATCGTGTAATAATTAGTTTGATTAAGTCTTGACACCCAGTAACATGCCATCTCTAACATCCCGCCTTTCCATTGCCACCTTAATTTATTTTCTTAAAAAATGTCAGGACGCCCACAGTCAGATAAACGTGGTATCTTATTTACAAACTTTAGAAACGGAGAGTTGGTAAGCTATATAAAGTTGCTATGCTAGAAGTTTCCCAAGCAGTCTAATAAGAAATGAGGCATTTGAAGACAAAGAACGAGATAGCACATGGCATGCAGAATTGACGGTCGATTTGGCCGAAAATATTTCTTTCTAAAATATATCTTATATTATACGCTCTGAATATGATAGCCCACCCTAAAAATATTTCTCACTTTCGTCTAAGTACAAAGAAATGGAACGACATGATAGGAAAATAATGAATAACTTGTAATAAAATGTATCTACTGTTTAATGTTATGCCTTTCTTTGTAGTCGACACATCCTAACATGACAGAACTAAACTGTTGCTAAAGTAGTGCTAATAAGTGCATTAACGTAGTAGTGAGAATTCTTATAATAATACTAGCTGTCCCGGCAAACGTCGTTTTGCCATAACTACTAATAAATTAAAAATTAATTAAAAAACATTGTCCAGCGGACAAAATTGTGAATCTAAACCATTCCCAGATCCCCTTGAACACACACAAAAAATTTCATCAAAATCGGTCCAGTCGTTTGAGAGTGGTTCAGTGACATACACACTCACAGAAGAATTATATATATGTATAAAGATTCGATAGATACCTTTATCATGTAGAGTTTTAAGTAACATACTAAGAAATTGGAGAAACTAGTAATGACACATTATTAAACTACTTATCCTTCTAATAGTATAAATGCAACGTTTGTATGGATATTGTTACTCCTTCACACGATAACTAGTGAACGCATTTAGATGAAACCTTCCAATGATATAGCTTATTAGCATTAGAATAACACAGGCTACTATTTATATAACCGACATACACGATTTTTTTTGGTTTGACGAAGGCAAATCCGCAGGCAAAAGTTAGTGGTATAATAATGTAAATGTAGAATAGGTAAACACTGACCTTGAATATATCGCTTTTTCCCTCTCGATCTTTAGGATTTTTGTAGTTGATTGCTTCGTCTAAAAGTGCCTTTAGTTGTCCGTCGTCTAAAGTCTCTATGTGTTTCTTATTCTGTAAAAAAAAGAATACACATGTTTACACTATGTGTTTGACTTTTCTAAAAGTAATATTCTTTATTATTATAATCGGAGGCAGAATAGGAAAAAAAAGCATTTTAATGATAGATATTTGTATTTGTTTTGTCGACTTATCTGGCATAGATACTGACTAGCTAACCAAAGAGACAAGATAATAGTCGATTGGTCTAACCTTTCACAGATTAAAAATCTTGTTAATAGCGTAATAAATTTCCACTTTGCCGCAAACATTACTTATAACGTTGAATATATTACATAGTATTTTTTAATACTTTTTAAAAATTTCAAAGCAAAAAATCCAAAAAATAATTTCAGTCTAATTTTAATGAGGCATACATACATGGGGGAGGCCTACATTCAGCAGTGGACTTCTTACGGCTGATATGATGATGATGATACATACATATGTGTAGGAATAAATAATAAATAAATAAATAAATATTTTCGGACATCTTACACATAAAGCCATCTAGTCCCAAGCTAAGCAGAGCTTGTGTTATGGGTACTAGACAACTGATACAAATACACATATACTTTTTTTTTTTGTAAATACATACATATTATACATAGAAAACACCCAAACTCCGAAACAAACATTTGTAGATCATACAAACATTTGGTCCGACCCGGGAATCGAACCCGAGACCTCATGATCAGCAGTCGCACACGCCAACCGCGAGACCAACGAGGCAGTCATGAGTAAGCACAATTAAAAAAATCATCCTATCCTATCATATCACATATGTATAATTATACTAGTGGTCGTAATTCACCCAAATTCATTTATTTTTTACTTTCCACACTCCTCCTCATAAATTTTAATTGTGCCAAAATTCACACTCTGTTCCCATAATTTTCGTAAAAGGGAGTACAAAGTTTTTGCTTCCCATATTAATGTATAGATATACGAATGTCAAAAACAAGTATTGTTATGAGTTATCACAATATGATGCCCTTGCGACGAAATATGTTATCTTTGTAGTTTAATAGTCATCAATGTCAAGGGTAAAAGTTACTCAAGGTCTCTCTCATAACTATCTTAAGCCCGATTTCCTAATGTTGTTAAAAACAGATAACTCTTGTATGAAGAATAGTTTTGAAACTGTTCTACTTTTTATATCCACGTAGGATTTATTAGTCTAAAATCCGTTTACGAATAAAAAAAGTTATGTATAAGTTGTTATTTAAATGTTATAAGTTTATACGTGAAAACAATGCCGTGGGAGAGCCGCGTTTCGGCATGCATGGGCCGGCTCGACCGGAATGATAACACGACCTCACAGAAAACCGGTGTGAATCAGTGCTTGCACTGTATTTTACCGAGTGAGTAAGGATACCGGAGGCCCCAACCCCTCCCTCTATCCCCAAAAGCCGGCAACGCACTTGTGACGCCTCTGGTGCTGTGTCCATGGGCGGCGATAATTGCTTACAGTCAGACGATACGTGTGCTCGTTTGCCCCCTATACCATTAAAAAAAATGTGTACGGCAAATAAAAGGCTAGCGATATGTAATGGATGTTTATAAGATTTGTACCGTAAAGAAAATTATCCCCTAACAAGCCTCATGTAATTTTCACATTTTTGGAACTTTTAGGAACTACAAACTGAAATGTCTTGTTAATGCGAAGTTTAAATAATCTGAGAATTTCAAACATTTATGTTTATGTTATCAGACAAATAAATAAAAAAATAATCACGAGATACGCAAGAGGGTACAAAAATCCCCTACATTCCGGTCATAGTCCTTTAGAACTTTTCGAAATTATGCCAAATAATAACATAACAAATGTTTTATTATTTTCCAATAAATTCGGTAAAATAAATGAAAATGAAATGAAAAGTTGATTTAGTATAAAACATTAAAAACACACAATATCAGTTTCTCACCTTATTTTTCATAGCAGAGAAATAATTCGGTTAGCCACAGTTGATAAGAAATGCTGAAGAGCAACTAAATAATGGCCAATACTATTACTTTTTATGAGCCTATATTATCATTAGTAAATCATTACTAGCACCCTACACCACAACTTAATTACATATATGTTTTTACACGTAATAATACGCACATTTAGATTGAATAGAAGTAGTTTGGTTTCTGATAAATCTATCGCGAGGAGTTCTTCACGAATACCTAATACTTTCTTTCCGAGTTTAAAAGCCATTTAAAAGTTTCCTACTGCCGCTATTTTGGTATTTTTATAATAAATCAAAAATAACACAGCTCAGCACACACAGTCACGACAGATGTTTTACTGAACTTGTATGTTTTTTTCCATTGAAAGGATGCAGGCGTGCGATACGAGCAGGTATGGATTTTTTTGGGTCTAATTCTCGATGGTATTGTTAAGAACGCCCGACTCGTTTTGAACGCTACAAAATCTCTTTTAAAGTGCTTTCTAAAATTAAACCAGGGTCAAATATCATTAACAAAGATTATTCCTGCCAACATGCCTGACAGACATAGTTAATCCATACTAATATTATAAATTCGATAGTAACTGTCTGTCTGTTATGCTTCTACGGCCAAACTGCAACACCGATTTCAATAAAATTTCGCATGGAGATATTTTGATTCTTGAGGAAAGAGAAAGGCTTCTCTTTACCGACAAAACGCGGGTGAAGCCGTTTTAAATGTTTTGTGTCTTTCCGTAAGTACGTTTATAAGTATTTACTTATGTACCTACGCAATTAAAACAACAACATAACCAACGTCATCGGTCCCGGTTGTCATGAACATCTGTGGCAATCGTTATTGGGAAGTCAGTGCCCTCAAATATACTGACAACTTATTCCACATTTAAATTCAGTTCACCCTCAGGGTTGCGGGAGGTCCGATGCCAGTCACTCCTTGTAAAAACTGATAATCAGGTAAATCGGTTGAACTAGTAGTAACCGACCCCAAATCTTGGGAATAATAAAGGGCTAGGAAGATGATGAGTAACCTAATATAACAACACTACAGTGAGTTAATCGATTTTTTAAATAAATAGAATGACTAGGCTATTACTTGACAGCATATTTATTTAAAAAGCATAATAAAGTGGAACATAATACACAGGACATTTTTTTAAGTCGGTTAATAAAATGACTATGTGTTTCTCTTATGTCCTCTACAATATATTGAACCGCGGGTTACATAATACAATGTGAATAAAGGCAATATATAGTGGTGTCACTGGAACTCTGATACCTATGGTAAGAGCTAACTTGTGTTATGGGGGCCAGTGCTCTCTTAGATTTCCCAATCGTTTGTCGAGTGCAACTTCATACTCATGAAGCCAGCTCAATAACACATCAGTTTATAAAATACTAGCCGACCCACGCAACCACGTTTGCGTCTCCTATTGCCCGTAGCGTAGCGTAGCGTATAATTTTTCCCCGTTTTTTAAAACATTTTTCATTAGTGCCTATTGGTTTTAGCGTGATGATATATAGCTTATAGCCTCCCTCGATAAATGGGATACCTAACACTGAAAGAATTTTTCAAATCGGACCAGCGGTTCCTGAGATTATCGTGTTCAAACAAACAAACAAACTCTTCAGCTTTATATATTAGTATAGATAGATAGATAAAAAAAGTAACTGTCATAAAACTACCTGCTATGCAAAACGTACCAAGATTAAATGAACACAAGCAAGAAATCCATCCTATAACGCACGAAAAATGTCACTTTTCAACGCAACATCTTTGCTGCGTCATAATCGGTAGATACATTAGTCAGAGCACGATAGTACAGTACAAGAACGATAGTCACGCTACTCATGGCAAGTTATGGGGCCGATGTTCATTACTAATCATTAATTAGCTTAATGGCAGACAAGTTAAGCGACATAATCACCTTTATACAACTATGTTAATGAGGACTGAATAGTTAGAGAAGTATTAATTTGTTTGAAAAACATTTTAAATTTTTTACACAATTCAAGAATATAGTACATATGTAAGTAGATTTTTATGTCCAGATTTCATTGAGATCTATAAAACGTCTGTTATTAATCATTTATTTCTTGACCACAGCTGATTAACGTAAGTCGGGTGACGTAAACGTATGGCATTGACAAAGAATTTTATCGAAGAAAATATAAAGCTAGCTATACACGGTAGAGCGTACCTTCCTGTTTTACCTGCATAGTTACAACCGTCAGGTATGCTTGATGTGAGTAGAGGACATACCTGCACATACACGCTTCGGTTTACCCGTAAAGTTCAACTACACAGGCACACCTCTCAGGTACACCCTAACGTGTAAGGATATCTTTACCAATAATGTATTCATTGCCTTTCTTACCTGACGTCTACTATTTTGGTTGAAAAATCAACATATACTAAAAGTTAAGAAAAAAATATTAACAAAAATTAACAAAAACAAAAGAGATTAGCCGGAACAAACAGACAGACCGACAGACAGACAAAATTGTAAAAATATTATTTTGGTATACGTACCGTGTATACATACATATGTATTCATTAAAAGCAGTTACATATTTCAATATTACAAAGAGACACTTCAATTTTAATTATTTGACTAACTGAACGCCGTGGTGTTAGGTACCCGCGGTTATCGTCTTACCGCGAGTAACGCCGCGGGGCAAAGGTAGTCTAATAAAAGTAGCCTAAGTTACTCCCTGGATCATCAGCTACCTGCCAGTGATAGTCCCGTCAAAATCGGTCCAGCCGTTCCAGATATTCCCGTAATAAACAGATAGATATTTTTTTAAATACATTTTTGGTATATGTATGCCATATAGACATACATACATACATATGCATTTAGTAAAAAGCTGTTATTTTAATATTACAAACATACGCTCCAATTTTATTTATTTGTACAGATGATGATGAATAGATTTATTCAATTTTTATTGTTAACCAAAATAATAGCTGTGACGTCTCGTCTCTAAAAATTGAAAGGAATAACTTTCAGATAAAGTTGCGAAAGACTTCAGAGCTTTTTTAATCTGCCATGTCATAAAATTCTTTCCTAGCTGACATGACCCGACTATAAACGATCTTTCAGTTTAATTTCAGGTCTTGTACCTATTTATACACAATATTTTGCCAGCGGCTTTATGTTAGTTTTCGTGGTAAATAGTAACCTATGTCCTTCCTCTAGTATTCATCGTAATTCTCATCCAAATCGTTTAGCGGTTTAACCGTAAAAGTGTTACAGGCAGACAGAGATTACTTTCGAAGGTATAATATTAGTGTGGAACGTATGGATACACTGATTTTATATAAACTAACGAAAGCCCTTACACCTGACCTTACACCCTTAATACGAAATAAATATTATTGAAATGACAAGTCATGATTTTTGTTGTTGCAGTAACATTATTTACACATACGCTCAGCTACAAAATATGTGAAATATCTAATCTATTAATACACAGAAATATACTAATAATATTATCGATGATAGAAGATAAATACAAACGTAACGCTACGCCTCCATCTTTTTATATCCGTATTATGCACGAGTAATGTTTGTTGTTGTTTGTTTGTTGAAATAATTATTATACCTATATCTTTGCACTGTCACTAAAATCAACAAGAGAATTGTCAGATGTATTTTCTTGTTCTTTACCTATCGATTCTAAAATCTGAGATAACACAATCGAAAAGTGTTAAAAGTAAAGATAAATCAGTTTATGAATTACGAGACTCTGTCTCAACGAATTCCCTGTTTTGAGTTGGAATTTAAACTTTAATCCAAATAACTAACAAGTGGACATCGATAAATAATCGATATTGGCATTGTCAATTAAATAAATACAAGGATACAGATACTATCTTATATTGGTGCAATAGTTGAATTGGATAGTACTAATGGACGTATAGCAAAATGACTTTAGAGTAAGTGACGTAAGGATGTGTATACATTGCAAGGCTTTTTTTTAAAAAGTGACAAACGCTGCGATGAATGTAGTCTTTCTTTTAAGCTCATGCTCTTGGCATTTGTTGTATCACTTTTGGGCGGCGGTATTCGTTTACCATCAGGCGATCCATATTCTCGTTTACCCTCTATCACATAAGAAAAGGGGAATAGGCGAAGTACTTGAAGTATTTAAAACTACGCCCTAAAGAAACTGATACTAAACACAATTTAGTAGGCCAAAAAAAATACCGAGCAAAGCTCGGTATCCAGGTACTAACGAACGGGAATAAGTATCGACCCAATACGCAACTGGGTCGGTCTACTCATGTTTAAATACGCTTTTTTAATGTGAGATCTTAGTGTAATATCATGGACATTTAAGAATTTGCCACAAAAAAGCAAAAATAAGTTTAGCTACTTTAAACCTGCAAGACGTACCTCATTTAGTTAAGAATTCTCACATCCACCTGTATTTATAATGTTACATTTAACAAACGAAGTTATTTGTAAGAAGGTATTTCCCCATTATTTAACTGGCAAGTGCTGCTGCTGGTAGTGGAACTGGCCAAAAAAACTTAGCTGAAAAAACTTTAAGCTAAGTAAAAAAAAAAAGAAGCTATGAAATCAAAAATATCAGTAATATTTTATCAGTAACTTGAAATAATACGAGTATATTAACCGTTAAAGTCCGTGTGAGAGTATCGCTATAATATTGACATGTGAAATGATGTAAATTATTTTTTTTATAAGATAACTATTTTTTGTCTTCGGCTTTGCTTGCGAGATGACATTTTTATAATTCCTCAAAGAGAGAAAGAAGTAGGTACTTATTTCTTAACGAAAGATACCCACGTTTATTTCATGTTGACATCACGTTGACATATAAAGTGTAAAGAGAGAAAAAAATTCGGAGTCTTTAATTAGTAATCTATACAAATAAATAAAATTGGAGTGTCTGTTTGTAATATTAAAATAACCGTTTTTTACTAAATGCATATGTATGTATACACGGTACATATACCAAAAATGTAGCTAAAATTTTTTTTGTCTGTCTGTCTGTCTGTTTGTTCCGGGTAATCTCTGGAACGGCTGGACGGATTTTGACGGGACTTTCACTGGAAGATAGCTGATGATCCAGGGAGTAACTTAGGCTACTTTTTTTAGACTAACTTTGTCCCGCGGCGTTACTCGCGGTGCAACGATAACCGCGGGTAACACTGCGGGGTTCAGCTAGTGAAAATATAAAATATCAATGTACGACATAAAATACGCTGAATGAGCTACAGACTGTTCATTATATTTATTGCAATTTAATTAGCTAAGGAGTAGTTTTTCAACATTACCTCCTTATTTACATAAAATAACACAGAACCGTTGCTTAACTTTAAAAAACGTTTATAATTGTCGTCAAGATTTTTACCGCTAAATCGCTAACCTTGCTACATGATTACAAGAACGAGGGCTATAACTAACTATAATCAGTACTAAGAACATAACATTATTTTGAACGAGTTTACAACATTGTATATAGAAAATTGCAACTTAATACAGCGAGGGGAATAAAGATCTACGCAAATAGACCATGTCAATTTAGGGAGATTGACGTCATAAAATCTGCGCGACACAGCCGACCGGGGGCGGCTTCCCGAGGTCAGGGTCGGGACAGGAGCGAGGAGGTGACAAGCGCTGAGATCAATGGCGTCTTTCTCTTACACCCACGTTTTCTGTACCCAGTTTGAAATTCACTTTTCACTTGTTGGATCACTTTTGTGTGAAACATCTCACGTAGTTACATAAAGTTAATATATGACTACGTATGACATATCTTATTTATTACGTTACAGTAAGGTTTAAAACTACGCTATAAATAAACTGATGGCGAAGGCAATTGGATAGATTATTTTGTGATAGTGGTTTCATACTTAAGTATTAAGGTTAAATGACTATCGAATGAATTAAGTTATCGGGTACTCGTATTAATTTAAAGTTCTAAGCTCCATTGTGTATACAACTTAATTATATTGTAGCGAGATATAGGGTAGTCAAATATACTTTTGACTAGTAGGACCGCGGGCAAAGCCGCGGGGCAAAACTAGTCTAAAAAAGTATCCTAAGTTACTCCTTAGATCATCAGCTATCTGCCAGTTAATGTCCCGTCAAAATCGGTCCAGCCGTTCCAAAGATTACCCGGAACAAACAGACAGACAGACCAACATCAGACAGACAATTTTTAGTACATGTATCATGTATGTTATTTTAATATTACAAACAGACACTTCGATTTTATTTATTTGTATAGATATTTAGATTAACTTTGATGAATCTTTCTTTGAATAAGTTTTTATAGCAAGTTTAATGGGTAGTAGAGACTATCTTGAAGTTTGAGGTATCGCAGACTTAAAACCCAGAAGACTTTAATGTAGTTGAATAAAGTATGAAAAGTTAATAAAGCACTTAAAATACTTAAAAGAAAGAGAAAATAAGTATCATGATTTTTTTATTCATATGGTGTTGTGACTTTTTGAGTTATGCTAATAAAGTAAGCCTATTAACTACATCCCTCCCTCCCAAATAGGTATCGAGAACGGAAAATAAAAATCTTTTAATGAAATTGATCCTGGCCTAGACGTGTTTAATCCGGCAATGTACTAAAATCTATTTTAAGCTGATGTCTATAGCTATGTATACATTCAGTTCCTACTCTATTTGAGGTTTCTAGTACAAAAAAAAACAAGAACTTTCAGATAAACCTGCGTGAAGCCTTAAGCAGCCTTAATCCGGGCCTGTTGCTAAATCCGTTAGTAGCCTCCGGCTATTACCTACAACGTTATTTAATTGCCAAGTTAACTTTTTATTTAAGGTACAGAGATTGTTTTACCAATAAATAAATATGCAAAGAAACAATAAACGATAAGACTTTTATAATAAAACTAACTGAACCCCGTGGTGTTACCCGTGGTTATTGTTGTACAGCGGGTAACATCCTAAAAAAGTACTTCTTAGATCATCAGCTATCTGCTTGTGAAAGTCCTGTCAAAATCGATCCAGCCGTTCCAGAGATTACCCGGAACAAAAGACAGACAGTCAAAAATTAAAAAAAAAATGTTATATCGGTACATGTATCGTGTATACATATATAACCATTCATTAAAAAACAGTTATTTTAATATTACCAACAGACACTCCAATTTTATTTATTTATATAGATTATTTTGATGATTAACACCAAAGCAAGACTAGTCTTACACAATTAGCCGGCAAAAGCTATGCGAAGCAAGAACATGTTGCGCCAAAAATAAAGGAAAATGGTGCAAGTTGATATTTATCTATAACAAGAACAAAAAAAAACATCTCTTTATTTTACATATTCGAGAGCATGAAATATATTATATTACTACTGATTACCAGTTACAAAGTTACGCGCAAATGACACATTTGTTCACTTCAAGACCGTGACGTCAAATGTCTCATATCATTCTGAGTTTGGATTATTTGCGTAATAAATAGTATTTGAGTGCAAATTGTACATTTTGTCACAGTGATAACGAAATGTCATGTCACATATATTGTCATTATATGTAATCGAATTCGCACGGCAGTTTCAGAGATACGCTTTTAAACAAACATGCAATCAAATAAGTTTTTTTTTAATATTGATATCGGTTATTTCTTAATTAAAATTAGCAATAAAGATTTTACCAAAATCAAAGAGATAAAGACTCTGTGACTTCTATGGAAAAATAATTTAAGAAAATAAAATCTAAACAAATAAATAAAATTGGAGTGTCTGTTTCTAATATTACAATAACCTCTTTTTAATAAATGCATATGTATGTATACACGATACATGTACTAAAATATTTTTTTTTTTGAATATATTGAATCTATATATTACTAGCTATAATATCCAGAAACGCTTACATACGTATCTATTCATTTTTAATCTGTAGCCCAAAAACAAAGTTTCGTGTTTGTAACTTCAAAAATAGCGAACTGACGTATAAACTTTCAACCCCTTTTTCATCCCCTTAGGGGTAGAATATCCAGAAACGCTTAAATACGTATCCACTCACTTTTAATCAGTAGCCCAAATATAAAGTTTCATATTTGCTACTTCAAAAATAACGAACTTCCGTACAAACTTTCAATCCCTAGTTCACCCCCTTAGGGGTAGAATATCCAGAAACGCTTAAATACGTGTCTTCTAATTTAAAATCAGTAGCCCAAAAATAAAGTTTCATGCTTCTAACTTAAAAAATGACGAACTTCCATACAAACTTTCAACACCTATTTCAGCCCCTTAGGGGTAGAATATCCAGAAACGCTTAAATACGTATCTACTCTTTTTAAATCAGTAGTACATGAACAAAGTTTCATGGTTCTAACTTAAAAAAATGACAAAATTCCATACAAACTTTCAACCCTATTTCACCCCTTAGGGGTAGAATATCCAGAAACGTTTAAATACGTATCCATTCACTTTTAACCAGTAACCCAAAAATAAAAGTTTCATGTTTGCTACTTCAAAAATAGCGAACTTCCGTACAAACTTTCAACCCCTATTTCACCTCCTTAGGGCTAGAATATCCAGAAACGCTTAAATATGTATCTACTCTTTTTTAATCAGTAGCACATAAATAAAGTTTCATGCTTCTAACTTAAAAAATGACGAACTTCCATACAAACTTTCAACACCTATTTCAGCCCCTTAGGGGTAGAATATCCAGAAACGCTTAAATACGTATCTACTCTTTTTAAATCAGTAGTACATGAACAAAGTTTCATGGTTCTAACTTAAAAAATGACAAACTTCCATACAAACTTTCAACCCTATTTCACCCCTTAGGGGTAGAATATCCAGAAACGCTTAAATACGTATCCACTCACTTTTAACCATTAGCCCAAAAATAAAGTTTCATGTTTGCTACTTCAAAAATAGCGAACTTCCGTACAAACTTTCAACCCCTATTTCACCTCCTTAGGGGTAGAATATCCAGAAACGCTTAAAGACGTATCTACTCTTTTTTAATCAGTAGCACATAAATAAAGTTTCATGCTTCTTACTTAAAAAATGCCGAACTTCCATACAAACTTTCAGCCCCTATTTCACCCCCTTAGGGGTAGAATACCAAGAAACGCTCAAATACGTCTCCACTCTTTTTAAATCAGTAACACATAAATAAAGTTTCATGTTTCAGACTTTAAAAATGACGTACTTCCAGACTACCCTATGTACGAAGTGTCAACCCCTATTTTACCCCTTAGGGGTTGAATATTCAAAAAACGCTGAAATACGTGTTTACTCATTTTTAATCAGCAGCCCAAAAGTAAAGTTTCAGGTTTCTAACTTAAAAAATGACGGACTTCCATACAAACTTTCAACCCCTATTTCACCCCCTTAGGGGTAGAAATTCCAAAATTCCTTTCTTAGTGCGTGTCTACTCAATAAAAGGATCCTACTCACCAAATTTCATAGCCCTAACTATCATAATTTACGCTCGGCGATGATGAATCAGTCAGTCAGTCAGTCAGTCAGTCAGGACTTACTATTTTATAAGTATAGATAAATAAATCGCCGAAATGTACGTACGCGCATTACTTGTGATCGGCTGCATCAAATTAAATAATTATTTTTTATGTGTTCGTTATTGTTAGGGCAAGGTTTGTGTACAAAAAAAATTAAAAGATAACGGAAAAGTAATTTTTTTGTGTCCGCGACTGGACACGGCCTGTGGGAAGCTGAGACAATATGTAAACATAACGGTACGAAATTCGCCGGGTCAGTGAGTTTGATATAAAATACTTTTCATCTAATAAACAGACAGGTGAGTTCCTAATGGTATCCTCTACTAAAAGGGTTAACTGTAAAGTAAAACGTTGTGGTAGTTTAAAAGGTCTCCTCACTGCAGTCATCGGAGGAGATCTCTCGCTACCGGCCGTCATACGATCCATGGCCGGTAGCGACAGCAGTTTTACCGCGGTCGCAGCCTTCTGCGAAGACGTAATTTCGCAGAAGGAGGCGGCGGAGAAGGCCCGGGAGGATGATATCCACTCGGACCCGATCCGTCGCCGGCGAACCGGGCGGCGGAGGCGCGCCTATCAGCGCCTCATGCCGCCCTGAGTGTGGCCGCGGATGGTCGGGATGGGTTTTCCCCACCATCCGCTTTAGTGGCCGCCCGCGAGGGGGCGACGTTACGCGTGTGCCGTACGTCGCCTAATTAGACTTGTGTAGTTCGTGAACTAAGTACTACAAGGAACTAGTTCCTGTCAAAGAACTAGAACGAACTATTCCTCAAAGCTCATAGTACTTCGTTCATTTAGTTCACTATAGTACACGGCTCACCGGCTGCTGTTGGCTCAGTGTTTGCACCTCGCCTTGGCACAAACGAACGAGCGAGACGAATATATGGGAATTTGATATAGGAACGAGCAGCGTAGATAACAATTTTAAAATTTAGGATATTTCGACATGACAAAATCACAGAACTCTAGTCTTTATTGTCAATACCTTAGCTATTATTTTTGTTTAGTTATTAAAATAAAAGTTCAAAAGTTTGGCAACGTTGCAGTTGTTATTTAATTTGGAAAAAAAATATTAAAAGCACTTAAGTTTATTAGTTCTCTAGTTCATTTCTCTCTCTATCAATGTTATTTGGAAATTTAGAAGTTTAGTTTTTTTAGTTTCCGGTGCTTGTTTTGTTAAGATAAGACCGAAAAACCCTATCTTGTATATTTTTCAATAATTTAATTATATTAGAACCGCAATCCTAAGGCTGTAAAGTATAAAGTAAAATCAAAATATAGTTCACTGTTCAAATTTACAGAAAACCCCGTAGGTATAATTCAATTCAAATAATAATATCCAAAGTACTCGATCATCTACGCTGTAAGGTGCTAAATGTACTAGAGTACCAAAAGAACGATCGCCTCACATAATTCATAGCTCCGCTGCTCCGAATCAACTACTGTACTAAAAGAACTAGAGTACTAAAAGAACTAGAGTACGGCGAAAGACCGATCGCCTCAAACTATTCATTGCTCTGCTGCTCTGAATCAACACTGAACTAAATGTACTAAAGGAACTAGAGTACTGAACTAGTTCCTTTGGCGCAAGGAACGAGATCGGATCGCTCCGTTTAATGTCCGAGCAAGCACAAGTCTACGCCTAATTAGAGAGTGTACCAGCAGACGGTGCCCGCTTCAGTGCGGGCAGGCGCTGGGAGGGGTCCGGATGTGTTAATAACAGCAGTTCCCGGATCCCTCCCGTCTCAGGCGCAGAGTGGCACACCGTGTGGTTTTAGTCGGTTCGATTCCGACACACCGCCCCGCCGCAAACCCCGGCGGGGTGACGGCCCGAGGGGGTTTCCACACGTTAAAAAAAAAAAAAAAAAAAAAAAAAAAGGTTAAAAGGTCTCGTAATACAAATATTCAGTGGCATTTTCTATACGCTCTAAGGAAAAGATTTAACTTACTTTTAAATGGTTCTATTATTTTTAATTAGGTTTCTATTTATTACAACAAATGAAAATTACGTTTTATATGTTTAGTAACTAAAAGTAAAATAACAAGTCGAAAATATTTCAAAGAATTGCATCATTTCACTCTCAATAATTCATTTATATTATACTTAAAGAGGTTACATACAAGAAATGCCTTCCTAACACTAGCTATTTGGCTGTAATCCAATTTTGCAGGTTAATTTTCTGCACATTCTATTTCTTTTATTCGGGCAAATATATATCAATTTCAAAAGTAATTGAACAATTCGTATATGGTCACGTATTTATTACCATTCTACAGTAAATTGTATACTTAATTAACTAAATTACAAATAACGTATTATACCGAGGTCATGTATGTTTTAAAATTATCTCCATTAAAACCAATTATGTAAAATAATTACTTGTTTATTTCTTTAACACACCTACTTCAATTTACATGATAAACTCACATTACTTTCTATTATATACCCCGCGGTGTTTCCCGCGGTTATTGTCGTACCGCGAGAAACGCCACGGGGCGAAGCTAGTTTAAAAAGAGAAGCCTAAGTTACTCCTTATATCATTAGCTACCTACCTATCAGTGAAAGTCCCGTCAAAATCTGTCAGACATACAGACAAAAAATTTTTAACTACATTTTTTGTATTTGTACCGTGTATACATACATATGCATTTAGTAAAAAGCGGTTGTTTTAATATTACAAACAGACACTCTAATTTTATTTATTTGTATAGATGAAAATCTCTTTGGCCCTATATCGCTGAACGGTATAAGAGGACGTTTAAGCATTGAGGTTTCTATATAAATTTTAAATGACATTTTGCTACCTACAGCGTTACCTTCGTGTTAATCATGTATTCTGACGCAAGACCTCATAAATACAGTCACGATAATTGCTATATTCATAAAGATCGTGTTTACAAAAACCAGTTCAATTAAAGTAAGGCAACAATTATTGAGATTGTCAACCCATAGGATGTCATGAAATCCTGACATTAAGCGACCAAAAAATAAAATCAAAACATGCTTTAAATATCTAGGTCAGTACAGAAACAGGTGGCAAGCTGTCACTCGCAAAATGCTTCCAAGTAGGGGTCACGACCGTCAGAAAAGAAGGTGGACAAGATGTACATCTCTTACAAACATGAACAAAGCAAAGTGACACAGGATTTGGGTTAAAAAGTTAAAACAATTTTAAGTTTCGACTACATCTCATGTGAGGGATCACCTTTTCACAGCTCTCGAATGATTAGAACTATCCCTTTAATTTTGCACTCAACTGTATTATGCATTTCATCGAAGTTTTAAACCGATTTTTTATTATTATCGTTGCTGTTGAGAATGAAGTAAATTTAGCCAGATCCATTCATTCATATCATTGCAATGCGTACTTTAAAAGGTTCAGCATTATAAGTTCTCGACTAATACTTGGTTCGCTTAGACACATTTTTCCGTTATTAAGTTTTCAATAATCTTCACAGAAGTTAGCTCTGGACGCATACTGCATAATCATGTCTAGACTTAAGGCTCCGCCGGTTACTGGGATACGGACGACCCCAAAAGAAGTGCCCTGAATAATTCACAATGTCGCGCTGTTCGCTGTCAGTTTCAGCCATCACCCTCGAGACTTTACTGGTGTGCAGAGGCTTCATTGAAAATTGACAAATAAATACGGAGGAAGTCACGAACAAATATTAATCTATACAAATAAATAATCTATACATCTATATAAATAAATAAAATCGGAGTGTCTGTTTGTAATATTAAAATAACCGCTTTTTCTAAATGCATATGTATGTAAACACGGTCCATATACCAAAAATGTAATTAAAAAAAATTGTCTGTCTGTCTGTTTGTTCCGGGTAATCTCTGAAACGGCTGGACCGATTTTGACGGGACTCACTGGCAGGTAGCTGATGATCCAGGAAGTAGCTTAGGCTACTTTTTTTAGACTAACTTTGTAGTAACACCGCGGGGTTCAGCTAGTAATATAATATTTTTGAATTGTATAAGTAACACCCTTTCATACACGGCATATTTATCTTAAATGAACCCTGCGGTGTTGCCCGCGGTTATTGTCGTACCTTAAAGGATATATTATCACGCTAAGACCTACAGGGAATGTTACAAAGGCGGGGTAAATTAAATTATCACGCTACGGGAAATTGGAGACGCAAACGAGGTTGCGTGGGTCAGCTAGTGTTAGAATTAATTTGGATTTTTATAACCTTTTTCGTATCTGCAGTTATTCCTTAATTCTTGTGTATTTGTAACACTACATAGTTATTTTTATTTTCAAGTTCTTTCAAGTCGCAATGTACTTGCGACATTATGTTATTTTAGGTTTTGAACATTTCTAAATACAAAAAGTAATTGCTACACTGTTTGCCTCGGCATTTGTGGATTCTTAGGAAATAACGAGGTATTTCAGAATTTACAAACAAACGAAGACGGACATAAAAAGAAGAATTACGTACTGTATAATCAGCTACATCACAGTATACATATACATTATTTATTTATTTATTTATAGTCTAACATCACAAGAGTAATGGAGTCAGTAGACAAAAGAAATAGTGGACAGCCACAATATGGCGGCCTATTGAGATGTTTCTGCATCTCAATAGTCTTGGTTCTCTTCTGTTAGAGGGCGGTACCGCTCCGGTCGAGGCGGCCTTCTTCCTTATACGAGTTGTGTGGTTGTGGTGTTAAGTATTTTGTGGTTTTCTAACAATCAACTTTACAGTATCGCGACAGTTAAGAGTTAAATTAAAACTAGAGTATTTACTTTCTAAGTTTAATTAAAAGAGCTGAAAAATTATCACATTAAACTCACAGCATATGATAATGAGGTCGTAGTCGTTACCGACCGAATCTCATTTGCATTTCTTGGATATTTTATAATAGCAACTTGATTATATTATATCTTAAGAAGTTGTAATATTGAAAGGATTTTAGAAACACCCGAAAAACTAAGAAATCTATACTAATATATAAAGCTGAAGAGTTTGTTTGTTTGTTTGAACACGCTAATCGCAGGAACCGTTGGTCCGATTTGAAAAAATCTTTCAGTGTTGGGTGGTACATTTATCGAGGAAGGCTATAGGCTATATATCACCACGCTGGGACCAATAGGAGCGGAGCAGTAATAAAAAAGTTTCTAAAACGGGGGAAAATTGTCACGCTACGGGCAATAGGAGACGAAAACGAGGTTGCGTGGGTCGGCAAGTGTGTAATAACAAGTCTACTACGAAACTTGACAATCGGTTTACTTTTTACTGCATTCTTTCAATTTTAATAAATTCTGAACCAAATGACTCTATCCTACACGTTTTTAGATTTAAAAATTATATGACTTATTGTTCACCTACTTTAGTTTACTTTTTTACCTGCAAACAAGTCTAATAAAGTCTAATAAACTATGACCTTAAGTCGGGTTTTAGTTGAAACTTATAAAAAAACTAGCTGAACCCCGCGGTGTTACCCGCGGTTATTGTTGTACCGCGAGTAACGCCGTGCGACAAAGTAAGTCTAAAAAAAGTAGCCTAAGTTACTCCCCGGATCATTAGCTACCTGCCAGTGAAAGTCCCGTCAAAATCCGTCAGGCCGTTCCAGAGATTACCCGGAACAGACAGACAGACAGACAGACAAAAATTTTTTTAACCACATTTTTGGTATATGTACCGTGTATACATACATATGCATTAATTAAAAAACGGTTATTTTAATGTTACAAACAGACACTCCAATTTTATTTATTTGTATGGAGTATAGATATACAGCCTATGTCTCCCAATTCATTAGTACGAAATTATTGACACTTCGTCCATTAAAATTGGTTCAGTAATATGTATTTGGGTCATGTGGTCACTAAATCGGGGTAGAAGGTAAGTGACTTGCGGTCTAAAAGTTGTAATTACTCAAAGAGCCTCATGACATACTAGCAAGTGTAGGTGTACATACCACACAACTCGTAACACAGGTATGAATAATACAAACTAAAAATATTTACACTATTCGTGTGGATGCAATGATTATATCACTCTTGTGATTCACGGAGTTTTGCGAGTGCCATTTGTCGACAAATACTCATAGTTGAAAGTACGAACGATGCCAAATTAGGTATAGAAGGTAGGGTGGCTTATTTACAACATTATCGTAGGTCAGGCACAAACGTTTCCAAAACTACTACTGCAGATGTTTATTAACTGGTATATAACTAAGGTTGACATATTTTTGGGGCGTGAAACATTTTTTTAGGGTTCCGTATTCTTAGCTAAGAATATTTTAGGGCCTGTCAAAATTACTCTACTCTCTCAGATGAAAAGCATGAACAGAATCCATGAGTAGTGGTCGCCATATTTATTGTGTTAATGCAGATAGTATCAAGGTAGTAGAGCAACGCTGATTTCAGCACGAACGGGACGGTACTACCCTCGCACAGAAAATCAACGTAAAATGACAGCGTTCGTGCTGTCGTGTTTCGTTGGTGAGTGCGAGACCGGAGGCCCAATGATGCAGAAGCATCACTAGGCCACCATGATGTGGGTCGCCATGCTGCATTGTTGCATTCGCAATATGGTGATCACCACTCTTGGATTCTGCTTATGCTTTCCATCAAGTAGAGTAGAGTCATTTTGGCAGGACCAAACATGAAAAAAATAAACAATGTAGGATGGTGTCGTGGGCCCATATGGCGGCCTATTAAGATTCTTCTGCATCATTGTTATTTTAGCTAGATTTTTCTGTGAGAACCCATATTTCCGCCCCAGTCGTGCTGAAATCAGCGTGGGTGGCTCTACTATATTGTCCATCTGTTCATCTATCTATCGACAGCTCAGTATATATGTGCTACCAAATTATGGAAGAAACTAATGAAATATAATCATGTTCAAGTAAAATGTAGACGATTTTTAGTGCTTGGTAGATATTGTGAAGACTACTTCAAGCGTTAAGTCTGAAACTGTGTGGTTTCAATAATTCAACTTAAATGACCAATTAAAGGAAAAGGTTCCGATCGAATCTTGCTTAACATGTAAAAAATTATTAATTTTTTTTTCGAGTAGTACCTATTGGACTACGAAACCCAAAACTGCACGTAGCCCGATACGCCCTTGGCAGGTTGTATGATAAAACGGTTCAGTAGTCAGTTTGTTATAGAAACCATTGAAAATAGTCAATTATCTCAATCAGATACCGAAATAACTGCAAGATTTCTAATTATATTTTTCAGGGGTATTTGGATTAGCTTATTGGTTTGGTTATGGCCTGATTTACGGTTGCATCTGCATCTTCAGTCAACTGAGTGAATTTCAAAATTCATTTGAAACTCTTGTGTCAACCTGACAAAGTACTGAATTTAAAATATTTGTGTAAGAGGTTGTTGCGGTGCGTTGTCGCGCCGTGACGGACGCACAATGCGGTACCGCGGTTCAAGAGCTTCCGTTACACTGGTCTACACCGCGTAAAGTTACACCACCGTCTACTGTCGCCACTATTGTCACCGATCTTGTACCACACGGATCGGTGACATTATAAAGGCGTTATTCATTTTAGACTAACACGAATTAATTGTAGATCCAACATTAGAATTTACACACTGTCACACGTTTCTAAAAAAATTGCCTGTCTCGCACAATCACTGTGATCTGTATCGTAAGATATGCTTCAGTTTACGATCCGTAAAGTAATATTTTTCGTTGCAATTTTTAGATATCTTCTCATTCAACGAAGATACGGAAACCTAAATCGAAACACGCTAGTAGAATGTCGCAACAGTTGCTATGCGCTATGCCTAGACAGACATAATGCGCACAAAACGTGCTCCATTTTTTTGGCCAGCTAATCTGCACGGTAACTATGATACTTTCTTTTGTATCTCGTGTTGGACTGTCGTTAATTTGTAACGTATTATAATATCAATGAGCACGCCAAATACAACGAATTGATTGACATGTGCGGTCGAGGATCGCCATATTTGGCATATCATATGTTATGTTAGTGTCTTCATACATTACATCCTTTCATAAATATTTTAAAAAAAAAGGAGAAAGAAATCATATTTGGAAGAAAAAAATGGATGGGTTAACAATATAATTGTTAGAAATGATAGAAAAAATTCTATTACATTTCTTTAAACACAACGGTAAATTTCAGATGTGATGTATTGTTAAAATTATTTACTTCATAATAGAAATAATAATTATGCAGCTATCAAGTCAATGCTTTCATACTCTAAATGTTAATGATCCAATTATGTTTATCTAGCATGAACTAACACAAAATGGTCTTACGATTCTTATAACATTTACTTTTTATACGTTTACCGCACGAGGTTTCTATAATATTATTTACTAGCGACCTGCCCCGGCAATGCAATATATTCTACATTTAAACCTTTCGCTTAAATCACTCTAGAATCATAAAATGTGGTAATACGTAAAGTTACAAACGGCAAAAGTAAAAAAAAACAGAAAGACGTTTTTCTGTTTTTAGACATCATAAAAATAATTTCTCACTTTTACAAACATATTTCACGGTTGTTGGAAATTGACGGTAACATAAGTGAGTATTTTTGAAACTATTTTAAGTTGATTGTACGTAAAAGAGGTATAACCTTTGAGGACCGATTGCCGAGATGGATGAACTATCAATGTACAAATTTGTTTGTCTGCGAGCCCGCTTTGATTCTTGAAACAGAAAAGATTCTTTTAAAACTTGATATAGTAAATACCGTATGACTCTTTCGCTAAAAATTATCGAGACGTTTTGAAATTATTATGAATATAATCATCCAGAAAGAAACTGGTGATGTTTTTAGGGTTCCGTACACAAAGGGTAAAACGGGACCCTTCGTGCGCGAGTCCAACTAGCGTTTGGTGTTTTTTTTTTTGCCCCAGTTATTTAGTGAAACATCTTTCATCGCTGACGAATCTTAAAAAGTGATATTCCATATTTATATAAAAAAAGAAGAAGCAAAAAGCTGAAGCTCATTTTTTTTAAAACAGAGTTATAACTTTTTTAACCATTTCGGAAAAAATATGTTTTAATTACTTAACTTTGAAAGGTGTATTTTAGATTATATAATACATAATACAAAGCAATCTCAAATATCATACAGTGTGATATTTGAGATTGCTTTAAAAGATTAAAGAGTACAGTCTGGCTAATTCATGAACAACGCGAAATCACAGCTTTACATTGCTTTTATGCATAGATACCAAATCTTAAATAGGTACGTCTACTAAATATTTGTCTGCCTACTGACCCCAGTAGGCAACCTAATGGGGATACCAGTAACCTAATAAGCTAAAATACATCGGAAATAATAACAGTTTTATGCATCCGTATTGACTATCTGTAGCTGTACAGGCGACCGACATTTCCAAACTGTGTTAGGTATGTGCTGTTATTTTTTCAGCATTTACTGTGACAAATAATTATTTGCACTAACTATTAAATTAGGGAGCGTTGTTTAGTAAGGCTAATCAGGACAAACGTAATTAATAAAAACTAAAAAACCTGTGCAATATGAATCTTTTTTTTTAAGCTTCTAGGGCCGTCACACCGCTCAGGAATACTAGGAATCGAAACTGCTAACAAAACCCTTTGTGCCTGTAACAGAATAAGATTCCGGAACACCTTTTATTAGGATATCTGGACCCCCCTAGAGTCTTCCCAGAACAGCGCAATAATAATTTACCAATAGGCAATGTGAATGATTTTTGGAAATCTTTTTCAAATTATTATTTGTTACATAATTAGCACACTGCGGAATATAATATTTTGCGGAATTGAGATGCGTGACGTCACATGCTAGTAAACAAATTCACTCGCTAGCTACAACAACAAAACAGAGCAGTTTAAGTGAATTTTATCAGTTTTCTCGAATTTAATTAAAGCAAATGGCGAATAAATGGTGTGTAGTGCCACAGTGAACAAACACATCTTTAAATAACGCGCTTTGCAGCATTTCAAAATGTAACCTAAAAGCATTGAGATATACCTACCTACCTAGAAGTAAAATTAGATTTTACAAAAATAACGAATTAATTTTTACAGAAACAATATTTATGTTTTACTTATATAAGTACAACATAGCTGTTTTCAGTTCCGTAGCATAGAAATCAGCGTTATTAGTATATACCTATAGAATGGTGCAACCATAAAAGCGTCTATCTTATGCAGGTTGCTGTTATCAGCACGCACAAAATTTGGTTCCATTTTGTTTCGAAACGAATTCAAACCACTTATTAAATAGTTTATCAAAAAAGTACTTCAGAAATAGCTCACAGATCGATTATTACCACTCCGAAAACATAAAACGCAAACAACACTCAATTGAGGAATGTTTCGTTTACTAGCATGTGACGTCGCCCAGAGTTGCACCCAATCACAAGGCGTTAATGCTGCAGACAAAATTTAAAAATATTGATAATTTTATTTCGTGCAATCGGCGAGAAACCTACATTGTTTTGTTTGATTTATAGTGAAATATGTCTTTTAAGGCTATTATCAGATAGGATTACCACAATCCATAGTTTATTTTCAATATTGTCAAATAGCCCATTGAAAAATAACTCCGCACTCTTTTAAACAGTTTAGATATCAGCTTTATCATGGCAATCATTGATATCAGCTTTATCAATTTATATTACCACAAGTGAAGTCATCAACCCATGACTGTATCTTTCACCAAAACGTGAATATCATAATTTTATAAGAGCCCTGCTGTTTTCACTTTACAGTCAATTTCTTCAGACTATCTCTAAATAGTTGATAAACGTAGTTGGGGGAGGGGTTCGTTCTGTAGTATACGGCAGAATACAAACCTTTTACCAATTAGATAATTACTTATTATTACCAACTAGCTGACCCACGCAACCTCGTTTGCGCCTTATATTGCCCTTAGCGTGAAAATTTCCCCCGTTTTTGAAACATTCGTCATTGTTGCTCCGCTCCTATTAGTAGTAGCGTGATGATATATACCCTATAGCCTTCCTCGATAAATGGACTATACAACACTGAAATAATTTTTCAAATCGGACCAGCGGTTCCTAAGATTAGCCTGTTCAAACAAACAAACAAATTCTTCAACTTTATATACTACTAGCTGACCCACGCAACTTCGTTTACGTCTCCTAATGCCCGTAGCGTGATAATTTTCCCCCGTTTTTGAAACATTTTTCATTGGTGCTCCGCTCCTATTGGTCTTAGCGTGATGATATATAGCCTATAGCCTTCCTCGATAAATGGGCTATCTAACACTAAAAGAATTTTTCAAATCAGACCAGCGGTTCCTGAGATTAGCGTGTTCAAACAAACAAACAAACAAACAAACTCTTCAGCTTTATGTATTACTATAGATTAGTATAGATAAAATAATTACGATTTTTTATATTAGTCATAGACAAAAGCTGGTAGTCTGCCGATGACCATTATTTGTCACACCTTGGAAATAGTTCCTAAAAACCCTAGCTGGACAACCAAAGTAAAAATGGTGGTATTATATTGTATCCACCAATTACTTTGGGAATATTAGAATGTCCAATAGAGCCACTAAAGAACAATCCCAATGGAAAGAAATGAAAGGTAAATTTTCTGGTCGGCATTTCCATTGATATATGTATACTTATAATAAACAAATACTATCAATACCAATTTTCAAATAGCCATTTAATCCTACTAATAATTTAAACGCAAAAGTTTGTAAGTATAGATGGATGGATAGATGTTTGTTACTCTTTCACGCAAAAACTACTGAACGGATTTGGATGAAACTTTACAGTTATATAGCTTATACATCAGAATAACACATGGGCTACTATTTACCGCGATAACCGACATACTCGGGCGGAGCCGCGGGCAACAACTAACTAACATTATTTTATTGCTTATCTATACTAATATATAAAGCTGAAGAGTTTGTTTGTTTGTTTATTTGTTTGAACACGCTAATGTCAGGAACCGCTGGTCCGATTTGAAAAATTCTTTCAGTGTTAGAAAGCCCATTTATCGAGGAAGGCTATAGGCTATATATCATCACGCTAAGACCTACAGGAGCGGAGCAACAATGAAGAATGTTACAAAAACGGGGGAAAATTATCGCGGTACGGGCAATAGGAGACGCAAACGAAGTTGCGTGTGTCGGCTAGTTTGGTATATATGTGAAACAAGCTTCTCCTTATCTAGATTTGATATGTGAAGATTATTATGAGTATATTTTCTTATTAAAAAACTAGCTACACCTGAGGTGTTACCCGTGGTTATTGTTTTACCACTGGTAACATCCTAAAAAGTAGCCTTAGCTACTCGTTAGATCATCAGCTATCTGCCAGTGAAAGTCCGTTCAAAATCAGTCTAGCCATTCCAGAGATTACCCGGAACAATATTTTAGTACATGTACATGTACCGTATATACATACATATGTATTTATTAAAAAGCAGTTATTTTAATATTAAAAACAGACACTCCAATTTTATTTATTTGTATAGATGTATAGAAGTTTGGAGAAAAAACTTGCTCATATTTTTACCGAAACCGTCTTTTCTGACTAACTGCCCTCCCGATTAATAAAGCAGTGGAGAGGATGTTAAATAATTTAGATAAAGTCGCAAAGCAGAATAAATCTTGAACACACAAAAGTCTAAATCTATGACGAATGGGCAGCTATAACCTATTATGATCAATAACAACCAACATAACAATGTCTATGAATACACATGCGGGTAACTCGCATCCAATACAACTATATATCATCACCACCATCTCACTGAAACATTATGTATCTGCATCTAGCAATTTTTTCTTCAAATGTAACGAATGTAATGAAATTAACAGAAGCATAAGGAAATTTTAAAAATAAACAATTTTAATACCTCTTTACTTCCTGCTTTTACATATAGATACCTTTCGCTTCCTTAGAGCTTTCACATCTATACTAATATATAAAGCTGAAGAGTTTGTTTGTTTGTTTGAATACGCTAATCTCAGGAACCGGTGGTCCGATTTGAAAAATTCTTTCAGTGTTAGCTAGGGCTAGTAAAATACATTATTAAAAACTAGGAACGGTCAGGTAACAGAAACAGATATTGAGAGAAGTGGTTAAAGTTGGTTCACAAGGAACACGGGTTAGCAGGTGGAACTTGGACAAGAGTAGCATATGGAATACAGTGCAATAACACGAGTTACAGTATTAGGTCATTGTCAATTATGGTTAAGAAAATCAACATTTTCTGTTTATCTTAAACTTCCAAAAAAAAACTGAATCGTAATTTGCCTAAATATAGACTATCATAAACCAAATGTAACTTGCAATCCAGACATATTACACATAAGTTTGTGCCATTACATAAACAATTACTCAAATGTAATTTCCTTAAAAATGTGTACAACTTAGTAACAAAGACTAGCAAAAACACAAATATATTTAAATAAAATGCATGTGTGGTGTTTGTTATTATTTAACTGAACTGTTAAGGGTGCATGCCATGTGATGGCAGATTTATAATGTAGAGTGTCATCAGCGGTATTGACACCTCAGGTGTCATAAGAGCTGAATAAAAAAACAAACACAGGACGAGAGCACTGCAAACAGAAGAGAACTTGAAATTAACACCATCCCAACCAGTTTAGTCAGCATCGGTGTTGCAGTCCCACAAAGTGAAATTAGTTAGTTAGTCGTAGTGCTTTATTGTCAATAAAATTGGCAAGCAATGAAAAAATAAAAACTCCACCATTACATTGCAAATATAAAATGGCACTAGTTTTTTCACGAATTAGGGATGATGCAGCATGTAGCAGAAAAACAAAAATATTGCAAACTACCTTTTTGTTGTCACTCTTACTCATGCGTCATAATTTCTGATTAGATGCAATATGTTGATACATTTTATTACTTTGTTTAGCTGTCGACGGAAGAATCCTGCTCTTTTTTACTAAAAAGTCTCAAAATTCCAATTTGACTAAAAAAACTGGTAACTCTAATCAGCATGGCATATTGTTGTCCAGGTCCAGGTGTCAAGTTACCATTAAATGTTTTTAATGACAATCAATAAGTAAGCTTTTCGTTTTAGGTACTGTTAATGCAACTAAATTATGGTAAATAAAGCTGACACCTCAAATTACAATTTTAGTACAAAAACATATGATTGACTTCACTATCTAAACTTGTAGAAATCAAGACCATCAGTCACACATTATAATTATCTATCTATCTTTATTAGAATTCGCACACTAGAAATATTAACAGACTAAACGAAAAATAATCCCAATCAATTGAAGACAAGGGAAAATTAATAGATTTCCTTCCCTATAGATTTAAAAGTGATGAAATAGGAAAATTGCGTATAATCCCATACTTTTTTATAAATGACAATAACTTCCTCAAATAATGTAGACAGAATAGATGGTCTTTTTATACCTACTGGATGGTTTATAAATTATTTTGAAACCGAGATAATGTACATCTACAATAACTTAATAAATGTGAGATTCTATATTCAAATTAAGAATATAAGAACGTGTTACAGTCTATTTAAACTACAATGAATATTTTAATACTAATTACTTTTACCAATATCCTTGAGTGCTTACCTCAAAAAGAGTTAAAGACAACTGAAAATATTCGCGAAATTTATCTTGTCCTTATTTAATTAAACCACGACGACTAAATTACATCGAGCGATCAATTAAAATATAAATATAAACAGAATACATCTGATAAAATGAATACAATTTGACGAAGTATTATTCCTTCGCCATTTTCATCTACCTACTTTTTTATTTATATAGTAACTTCTCAGTTTCGTTTAGGTCCTACATTCAATTAATTAAAGATTTAAATAAACGGCTATTAATAAAAGCCATTAATTGTATTAATTGATAAATAGGTATACATTTCAAAATATTTTAAATCGTAAAATGGCAGAGATCGACTTACCTCAACTTCAATGGCTGTAACCGTATTTGTTGATTTGTGGTCAGAGTTAGTGTGCTGGTCATTAACTAGATTGTGTAGGAGTTTTGAATCTTCAGTGGAAATACTTGAAGCACTTTTATCCGGGGCTTTGGGTTCCTTATCATACTCCGGTGGAGGAGCCATCTTGAAGGAAGGCAGTCAGATGACACAAGTCGTATGACTTTCGCACACCGAAATCACTATTTACCCCGTCAAAATATCTTTCCCAAGTACTAACTACTAAAACAAACCATGATGAATATTTTAACTACGACATAATTAAAGTTCTAACCATTTGCAGAAAGGAATTCATCATTTTCGACAGTTTCCGACCAACATTTTCAATGACTATGACTACAAGAACGCCCTCTAGTGACGTGAATTCCTACTAAAAATGTCACAGATAAGAATAGATTATATTGACATTAATCGGGGAACATATTGTGCAAGGTGGCCAGGATGATACTACACACTCACTCCCGTACCACCGTCACGGGTCTGTAAACATGATTGTCATTTCTCTAAAGTTATTTAACTCAATATCTACAATATTAGAAAAACAAGACAAACACCTACTTTTTTGTTTACCAATATTTAGGTAAAAAAGGTATACCAAAATAAAATAAATTATTTTAACTTGGTCCCAGGTTTTATGCACAATTGTTCTGGCCACATTTATAGGCCATTTAATTATTGCCATATATTGATTTGGCAAGCATAAATAGTCAATATAATTCACATTTTTAAAACAGATGTAAAATGTGATGTTTAAAACAGACAATTTTGTTTGTAAAAAATTAACTTGAACTTATTACAAACATATATTTGGCATTTTTCAACTGTTGTGAATAATGATGTCAACTGTGTGTGATGAAAATTATCTTTAATTTTTTTTAATTTGGTCCCACATTTTATTCACTATTGTTCTGGCCACCTGTATAGGGCAATTTAAAGTTGAAGTAGGTTTAATATCCTTCACATTTTTAACCGACTTCAAAAGAGGAGGTGGTTATTAGCTGACTTCAAAAAAAGAGGTGTTTATCAATTTGAATGTATTTTTTTAATGTTTGATACATCGTAACTTTCGACTCCTGGTGCTTCCCGTGTGGTACCATTTCAATTTGGTCCAGTTCTTAAAGTCAGTTTTTTTTGTATTTTTTTTTGTATTATGTAGTTGATATCTACGGTATAAAGTTGAATAAAGTTGACTATGTTTATCAATTATTTTATAATTATTAAATTACTAGCAGACCCGATAAACGTCTGAATGTCCATTCAATGTTCCGAGAGTAGTTTAGCGTCCTATAAAAATATAAGGTAATTTTATACCTAATGAAAATACAATTTTTTCAAAGATTCCTTGAGATCTAGGTTTTTAGAAAAAACAACTTAAAAAACCGGTCATAATTTTCCGATTTTCATCTTGTCGCTTGAGCATAGCGCAGCTCTAGTTCTGTCAAAGAATTAAAAATAATTATTATCTCTGTTACTCTAGTAGGCGGGTGTGTTATCGAGTTTATTATAAATATAATACTGTATAACATTTAAAATGTCGGAAAGCAAAGAAAATATTTTTCTTTTTGTGCCTAATATCATCGGTATGTAAATATTTTTATCGTATCCTGGGTATTTACATTACTGCAATTCATTGATTGTTTGTATTTAAATGACCAAATTCTATGTTTTAGGTTTTGGGAGAGTGATCCTGGCAATAATCTCGTTTTATTTTATGCCTACTCATTGTATATTAGCGTGTTTTTGCTACGTTACTTCAGCTTTACTCGATGCAATTGATGGACATGCCGCAAGATACTTTAATCAAAGTAAGTTCTCTTTTAGGGTATCCTTTAATTCAATTAACTCTTATACTATCAGATTTACTTCTTCCGTGTTTTTCTAGTTATCAGAAATTATTGCTGTCATAAAGTAAATGGCATTACTTAGTTTTGTTTAATTTGTCTCTTACGCAAATATTTGTTAGTGCCTCGTAAATAATTGCTGTAATAAGTTCTCTATTTTGCTACACTGCTAAATTCTACTTGATTCATTTTTAACTGTACTGCCTTCACACTATATCTAGAACAAATATTTTAAAATGAAGACTTAAAAGTGTTTAAAAATGATAAAAAAAGTGGTTTTAAATTAATTTCATATAAAAACATTCAATTCTAATTATAAATAATAAGTTTAAACAAACACTCAACGACAGAAAAAGTGGCCCAAGTGCGTAAGTGAAGCTTGTAAGCATTATTTATGAGGTGTTTTGATGAGGGTAGGGTTCAAGTGACCTGTTTAGTTTTTTTAAGAGGCTAATTTGTAATAACTTGTGTTTAGATTGAGGCTAAGTTAAAAGTTACACCAGAACTGCATGGAACATTTATCTAAGAGGTAAGTTAAAAAAATTTTTTTATGGTTCTGTAAAATTTATTTTGTTGTTTTTTGTTTTATTGATTATGTGTTTATTTTGATTCCAGAAATATTAAAAGATGCCACTAACTGCAGCTCACATTGCTCAGGCAGTCTTGTTTACTGACTAAGGACGAACTCAATGTAGGTGGCTGCAACTCTTAATATGCCCCGAACCACCCTGCGATTTGCACTTAACAGGTATTGTGAGACTGAACTCTACACATGGGGACCAGGTATCGGTACAGTGAGGTGTACTTCTGCCCACAATGACTGATTTGTGATATTGGAATAAATTGATTTGATTGATTGTAAGAAATCAGTTCCTTACAGCTGGTGAAGTCAGGCAGCGGCTTCAATTGGCATGTGGTATCATTGTTCCGTTCACTAACAATGATACCACATGCCATCATAAGAAGAAGGATGCAGGAACGATGATCTATGTGCCAGGAGACCAGCACAAGGGCCAAAACTTAGCGACACCACTGAGTTATACCATAAAGATTTGCCCGTAAACATGTGAATTGGACTTTCGAGCAAGGTCTTGTTTACTGATGAGTGTAGAGTACCCTTAAGAGTATCAGATCTTTGTGAGAGACTCTACAGGCGAGGCGGAGAACCCTTCCCTTTCTTTCCTTCTTTCCTTCCCTGCACAACACCCTGGATAGTAAATTACCAAGGTGGATCTGTCATGGTATGGTGAGGCTATGTTCCGAAGCGCGTACAGAGCTTGTGATAGTCGATCAGCGCCTAACAGCAGTGAGGTATATCAAAGTAATGATCCAAGATCATGCTGTGCCCTTTGTGGATTTTATTGGCTGAGAAGATTTTTTACTTATGCAGGATAATGCAAGAGCTCTTACTGCTGATGTCAGAAATTGACTTGGCCAGCTCCCAGCCTAGACATGAATCCTATCGAACATGTCTGGGACACGCTTAAAAGACAAGGTTCAGCACTGTCAAACCTGCCAGAGACACTCAGGGAACTGAAGATTGCTTTTGTCAGAGTGTGGGAGGAAAGTCGTCAGTTTGAGATAAAAAACGTATTGCAAAGCATGCCAAAACGCATACAAGCCGTCATTGAAGCAGGAGGGGGTAATACACATTATTAAATTAAGTGATTTTTGCTTAAAATTTTAAGAAATGTTAAGAAAACTTTAAATAAAAATTCTTTGAAAGGCTTTATTTTTACTTTTTCCCAAATTTAATTTGAAACTTTAACTTTAAAGCATTAATTTAAATTAATTCTATGTTATAAACTCTTACGCAATACGTAAACATAAAAATAACCAGCGTATTTTAATAAAAAAAATTGAATCATCTTTTCATTTTGGGCCACTTTTTTGCTGGTGAGTGTAGATCATATTACTTTATGCTATGAGGTAAGCTCATGTAGAATATAATTTTAATTCAAATAGTCATTTATAATCAATTGCTGTTCCTTTGCTCCGATAAAACTCGAGAACAGCTAGGCCGATTTAGCTGATTATGATTTTGTAATGTTTGTCGTAGTCCAGGGAAGGTTCAAACGGTGAAAAATTAAAAATAACTTGAAAATCCAAATATTCCAATAGTATAAATATCCAAATATTATAATAGTTTTGTATCAACCTATTGCCATCCATTGCTGAATGAAGGTCTCTCCCAAGGAGCCCCAAACAACCTGGCCTTAAGCTGTCTGCAAGAATTGTGTTGATGTAATAAGTTAAAATAATAATAACTATCACTTTCTAGGCACAAAGTTTGGTGCAATTCTGGACCAACTTACGGATCGTGCTGGGACAGCATGTCTTATGATGACCTTGGCAACTTTTTACCCACAACACACATTCTGGTTCCAAATATCTATGGCTATAGATATAACTTGCCATTGGCTCTATCTCCACACAGTAACCCTTCAAGGAAAGGCTTCGCATAAGTTCATTGATATGTCAGAAAACCCTATCATGCGTATATACTATACGAATAAGATGGTATTGTTTGCAATGTGTGCTGGCAATGAAGCATTCTATGCTGCTCTCTATGTTATGTACTTCTACACCGGGCCTAAGGGTATGTATTTTATTTCATTTGAACTCATTGTAAATGCAAACTGTCTCATTATGCTAGCGTAAGCGACTGCTGATCAAGAGGCCTTGAGTTCGATTCTGGGTCGGCCGGTTGTTGGGTTCTTTTTACAAGACATTCTGAAGAGCAGCCCGTAATATGGAATATGACGGTTTCCCGCCCGTGCCTCGGAAAGCACGTTAAGCTGTCGGTCCTGGTTGTCATGAACAGCTATGACAATCGTTATTGGGAACTCAGTGCCCTCTAATATAGTGACAACTAGTTCAATCTTCAAATTAAGTTCACCCTCAGGGTTGCAGAGATCCGATGCCAGTCACTCTGTGGAGAAACTGATATTCAGGTAAAACCGGTTGAACTAGTAGCCGACCCACATTAATCTTGGGAATAATAAAGTCTAGGAAGATGATGAACTCATGTAAATGCACAGTAAGTTACTTTAATGGTTACACTCAGTCGGGCACATTTTTATTGGCTGGTACTAAAGGAAAACAAGTGAAGATTGAAACCATTTCAAATATTAGCATATAAGTTAAGTTCATCACATCTCTAGATATTTGTTCAACAGAAACTTATTGTGCTAGTGACATCTGTAATGTAATATCTGTTTTATTTTAAATCAATTAAAATGTCTGTTTTCTTTTCAGTTTTAGGTGTTGGTCTATTCAAACTTATTGCTATCATATCAGCGCCGGTAGCTGTTGTGAAGGCAGCTATATCTGTTCTCCAAGGAGTGGTTGGAGCTATGAATCTCGCCACCATTGACATCAATGAGAGAGCAGCCCTTGCTAAGAAGCAAACAAACTAAGTATTATATTATTATTGGTGTTCTAATTCTGTATTATTGAGAATAATCTAAATAATCATTTACAGAAGATGAAGTCATAAACATTCGAAAAAAATCTAATTTCGCTGAAACTGAGAACTAACTCAGTATACCGAAAGTTTTGCAGCGGAATGTTTGGTTTCGCCTGAAAACCCAGTTTCGGTTGAAAACTGCCTACTTAGTTTTACCAATCATGCATTTTAACAGTTTAATTTCGAAAGTTAATTATTAATTAATTATACTATAATTTTAATTCAGGGAATGGTATCTAACCGAAGTATATGTAAAAAAAATATGAATGTTGTGTATATTTTGTTACTATATTAATCTGTTAAAAGGATATTTAAGAGTATGTAGGTACCATAATGATAAGTTTAAAAAAATAAAACTAGTCATTATATGTTACAAAATTAGATTTTGTCATTTATTTATCTACATATTTTTGATTACTTCCTACAAGGTGGACAAAGGTTCAAATTTTTTTTTTTATTAGACCGAATTGTTTTTAATGTTTAAGGGCTCTTTTACAATTGAATTAGTAGACCTAGCGGTCTGTGATTTATGGAAAAGTGTACCTACTGTTTCTACTTATTTCATTGCTAATTAATTCAGTTAAATTTACGTTAGTAAATTCTTTATCTTGTATAGTTCAAGCAGTTCGATTTAGCTCCATTATAAAAGTGGAAGCAAGCATTAACACCCATTCATAAAGTAATAAATCCTCTAACATATTTATGTGTGTGTAATTCCCTTTTTATTCCTTGCTTCCTTGGATAGTTATGTCGAATCGAACTGACTAAAAAACGGACGCCAGTTCAGTAACTACACACTACTACGCTACGTGGTGTGTGTTGATAACGGTGTAATTCTTCCTACCTCTACAGGTTGCGTATCCGCTAAAGTTTCCAACTGCCTCGTTGGTCTAGCGGCTGACGTATGCGACTGCCGATCAAGACGTCTCGGGTTCGAAACCCTGGTCGGGCCCAAAAGTGTTATTGAGTTTTTCTGATTATAGAAATACTTAATAATAGCTAGGAGTTTGAAAGTTGAGGTCTGAACCCCCGTGCATCGGAGAGCACGTAAAGCTGTCGGTCCAGCGCCTGATCTCTCCCCGAACTTGTCGGATTATGAGCGAGAGGGAACAGAGAGTGCACCAGTGTTTGCGCATGCTCTTGTGCACTGTAATGTCACCTGCGTAGTTGGCTGGTCACCGTTGAGATTGGCTGCCGTGGCCGTAAGCTAGAAGAAATCATCCGCCAAAGTTTCCATAGCGCTAAAGTTTTCATACCAGCCTGCTTATGTTAAGGGTAACTGAGTTAATGTAATAAGCTACTGTTTTAAATAGTCAAGTTTCCTCAGGAGCGTACTATCTATACAGCCCAGTACAGATAGTATGGTGTAAAAAGAGGCACATACAACCATTTTTCCTAATTTTGTGATGACATATACATATTTAAAAGTTAAAAAAAACAAACTTTTCCATACTTTATGGATTTTAGATTTATATTTAAATACTAGAGTAAGAATAACATAATTATAATATTAAATGGTATCTAGTTATCTTATCTTTTTCTCTTATTTTAGTTTTATTCATAAAAAATATCTTGAAATTAGTAATGGATAAATAGTTGGTTAATTAAAATTAAGGTACAGTATTTTTGCTTGAATATACAATACTTCCACTTAATATTACATGTATAAGATATGAAAACAACATTGCATTGTAACATTTTTTATTTACTATATTATGATATTTAATCGTCATTGTGGACTGCACGGATAGCGCAGTGGTTTAAGCGTTCACCACGCCGCTTTCTACTGCGCTGTGTGTTGTAGATTCAAACCCACATGGGACACTTTGCGTCATCTACAAATGTTGTTCTGTGTCTGGGCGTTTTTGTATCTGATTTATGTATGTTTATAAAATCCCCCGCAACATAGCTATATTACTAGTGAAACTATTATCTTTAAAAATAAAACTGTTACATCAAACTGGTCGAGTTTCAACTAAATATCGACACGCCTGTTGGTCTATCGTTTAGTTAGTTATCCTGACTGCAGAAGCTACTAAGCCGGGGGCCGTGATTTCGATTCCCAAACAGGACAAATAATTGCTTGAAGAGTATTTATATTAAATCATTTGTACTGGCTGGAGGTAATTTATCTATAATATCAATGCATTTAAAAAGTAAAAATACTGTTATTAGCATTCTAGTTACCATACTCTAACTAGACTCTGCCGGAGGCGGACAGCCATACGTAAAATGGGTAACGCTATTAATTACATTGTCTACGTGATAAACCAAATGTAGTCCTATATTTTCGTTCTACACCATTAAGTAAGCATGCTGCTGAGCATATTTGCTGTAATCTTCTTTACCGTGGGAGAGTCACGTTTCGGCATGAATGGGCCGGCAAGACCAGAGCGATACCACTGAAAACTGCCCCCCTAGCCAAGTTACAAGCGTTCGTTTTTCTGCAATCGTTAACGCTCTTTCTCAAGTAATTTTAGAAAACGATAACTTGGTAGCCAAGTTGACACAAATGGTTCGATCGCTCGTTCTACAATTTACGTGGAAAAAACCTAAAATATAGTCTATGGTCTATCCATCTAAGAAATGTTAAAGTAGGTAGTCATGGTAACGTTGACATTGTTCATCAACAATTTTTATTGTCGATTTTAGTTGGCTGAATTGTAAAGTGATAAAATGTATATAAAATAAAGAACAATCTATTTGTAAATGGTTTATTATAATATCACAGTGCGAAATGTCGTTTTAACATTATTGTGACTTGGAAACATGAAGATCCTGCTTAAGGATTAACTTATAATAAATGACGTGATACCTCTTACATAATGAATTTATAGATAGAGCCAGACAGAACAAGTCCTCGTCTTATTGGAATTCATGGAAAGGTATGTAAATTATTAGTTATTCTTTGTTGTTTAAAAGTATCTCACTTCATCTCTTGAAAGTATGAAACAAATAGTGACATGATAAGCGACAAACATGCAATAATTATTGCCTATTTAATATTAAAAATATAATGTAATGGTTTCCTATTATGACATTTAGTTTTCTAAAAGACAAAGCACATACAACAACTTTCTTCATAGACACACTATAAAAATTAATCTATCAAACATCTATAACTTCTGTGTACTATCTATAAATTAATTACATGATACCTACCTAAGTAATATATAATGTTGATAAAATTCATTTTAAAATTGACAGAATGAGTCACATATTTTCATTGACTCATCTTCGACAGCTTTTAATAGTCTACTGTTGGACATAAGCCTCTCCTGTGAAAGGAGACATTATTCTAGTAATGAATGCTTAATAGATAGATATGTTCTAATATGTGTGGGCAAACTAAAAGTCTGAAACCAAAAAAAAGCCCTAGCAATAAGCGGTGAGGACTGGACTGGTGATGGTCCTAGCAGCAGGCAAATGCTTACTGCTCTCGAAGAGAGGGTGTTGGCCTTAACGGGTTTGACTGTTGAAGTAGGACTGTACAACCACACTGTCCATTCTCTGTCCCAGATTATGTTTACTTATAGTCTCTTTGTTGTGACTAATCTACAGAATGAGTGGACCGATTATCACAAAAAATTTAATAGCAGGGAGGAACTTATAGTTTAATTAATTATAATATAATTGTTTTTTTCAGCAACATCAGCCCCACTCCCTCTGGAGAAGTTCTTTGCACAACCCTCGCATTTCAAAGGGGAGCGCCAGTGACGTCAAGCAAGTTCACGACCATAGAAACTCACCGGCTGTAACTAAAGGCAGACTGGCAAAAAACCTGGATGTGAGGAAACTGGAAAGGAGGCGAATAACATAGTAGACAATTGAAGCGAAGGATAGATACATTACAAATTATTATAATTTGAAATGCACTGTATAACAGAATTTTAAATAAACAGAATATAATTATAAATTGTTTCAATGATATTTCAGAAAAAAATTTAGAAATTTTACCTCAGTTGAGACCATCATCATCATCATAAACTGTTTAATGTAATGATAGTTGCGGATTACTAATCTTTTCTTTCACCTACATTAAAAATAGTGGTAATATAAATTTTTTGTCAATGACATAATTTATACATTGTTTTGTAATGTTTCTACTAGGTAAATAAACAAACACTGTAATAATAAAGCCTTTTAATGATTGTTTTAACATCTGAGTACATTATCAAATATATTTATAAAAAATAAAAAAAGTATTATTTATAATAAAAAAAAATTCAAATAAAATCTTTATAGTCTCTTCTTTCTATCCAACACAAAAAAAAAATTATATAACGGGGGAAAATAACCCACATAGGAAAGACAATGTTTAATAACGCAGCCATTAACAATTAACGTTATTTTAATCTATTTAATAAAGAATTTGGCATGGCTCTTCCTTCAATGACTTCACTTTGATTAGGCATATTCATAGCAGGTATGGGATCTTGCAAATTTATATTGTCTTCATTGTCATGTGTAGCAGAAAGTGGTTGTGGTAGTGGTATGCCAGCTTGTAACGCTAAATTGTGTAATACACAACATGCAGCTATAATATTGCTAGCTACATAGGCATGATGATGAAGAAACCTGTCTCTGAGAAAACATCTCCACTGTGCTTTGAGTAATCCAAAACAGCCCTCAATGCAGTTACGGGCTCACACATACTTTACAGTATAAAGTTCTTCCCTAGAACCTTGAACTACATTGAGAATAGGTGTCATTAGCCAAGGATGTTGTGAATATCCAGAGTCACCTGAAAAAAATAGTTTAAAAATTAGTTACCCACAGGAAAACTACTGAACTTTAAGGTAATAGAGCCATGCTGATTTTAGTATGAATGGGCCGGTTCGAAAATGATGCCATGCTGAGTTGTTGCATTGTCTGCATTTGCAACGAGTATAATGACCACTGCTCTAGGATTGTGTGTATGCTTTCCATCAGGCTGAGTAGAGTCACTTTATAAGGCTGATACATAAAAATAATAGTAAATATTTTTATTGTTACACAACAACCTAACAGCCATAATTGTTCACTATTTTGATGAAGTTCACTCATAAATGATTCAGCTCTACTAGAAGACCATATATGTGAATCATGTGTAGCTCCACCGAACTTTGGATTCACATTTATAATCAGCATATTACTATCACAAATCTGAAAACCAAATCAACATTAAGAAGTGACATAATAGTCTCATACATGCTGTTCTATAAATAAAAATAAGAATAAATCTACCATTTGAACTTTCAGTGAACGATACCCTTTTCTATTGAAATATACATGCTCTTCAGTAATGGGCTTTACCAAAGCTACATGCGTACAATTTATGCAACCAATTACATAAGGAAAGCCAAATCTTCTTTGGAACCTTGTAAAATAAAATTATGTTTAACACATGGTACATATTCAATTAAATATAGTTAAGTTTGTTTGTTAAGTAGGTATACACTCTTGTTTTATAGCTGTTTTCTCTTGTTGTGTTATTGGAAACCTAAGCCATTTTGCAACGACAGCAGGGTTTCTCAAAGCATCAACAACTTGTCTGATGCACCAACAAGCTGTCCGTTGGGCAATGCTGAAGGACACCAACAATTCGCTAATAGGATCCTGTGGCTAGGAAACTAAGAGCATCAAAGAGCAAGAGCATGCCTCAAAACCTATAAATACACAAACATTAAGGAAAAGTTAAAATAGTCAATAGTACAAAAAAGACAGATTATTAACTTACCTTAACTTTTAAGGGAATCTCGTTGGTTCCCTTTAGCGATGTCTTGTTTTGGATTTCTTGACAAAGGGCTTCGAAAGACGACTTGTCTAGCCAAAATAGCTCCACAAATAAAGTTTCCGGCATTTCGCGGATTGTCTCGTTGCACTGACGATTAATATGTCTTTTTCCACCTCTAAGCCGTACTTCCTCATTACGAGCGCACCACAACATATTTATAGTATGCATTTTAAATGTCCAAAATTATGTAAAGCACATAAAATAGTTCTTGGTGGTCCTTTTAGACTATATATCTATCATACCGACGCCATTTCTAAAGCGATATCACCAAATATTTTTGATCGCTTAATGAACGTTCAAACGCATGGATATCGTTTCGCTTGCGTTTGTCAAAAGTGTAACTTGGCTAGCTTTTGAGAGCTTTTGTATGGAGTTTCGCATCGAATTTGTAGAAACGATCGCTTTCCATTCCATCACTACGAACAAACGTCAACTTGGCTAAGACTTTATAAATGGAATCAAGTCACGTGATCAAAACAAAATATTAGCCAATGACACACGAGAACGCGATTCGTTAACGATTGCAGAAAAGCGAAAGCTTGTGACTTGGCTAGGGGGGCTGGTGTGAAATAGCGCCTGCGCTGTTTCCCCGAGTAAGTGAGGATACCGGAGGCCCATACCCCATCCCTCAAAGGCTGTCAACGCATTTGTGACGCCTCTGGTGTTGCGGGTGTCCATAGGCGCCGGTAATCGTTTACTATCAGGTGAAGGATCTGCTCATTTGCCCCCTATTCCATAAAAAAAAACATTATTACGCTATTTTTCTATAATTGTGGTACCCTTAATTTATTTTTAAAGTAAATACTTTATTTTTTTTAATGTAGAAATATCAAGATTTCGGTTCAAACTGTACTTAAGACGCCTTCTTATGTTTCTGTTAGGTACTTTTTGTTATAATTTATAGATATCATTAAACTTAAAAGTTTCAATTTGCGTTCCAAATCAAAATACAATTTAATTTTCTTTTCTCTCAAAATCCTGGTAAGTACATGAGTTTAATGTTTGGGTATAATAATATTAATTGCAACTTATTTTATTATTTTAATTCCTTGTTGTGTTATGATTTATTGAACTTACTTCCTGACTTAGCCAGTGACAGCGTAATTACGGGACCATGTAAAAAAAAAACTTAAAAGTTGTTTATGTTCTGAAAACACAAATAAACTCGAAAGTATCAATAAAACCAAGTAAATTATTGTTAACACAAAACACGTACTAACTTTGTATCCCTGAGAAGTTGTGTATATGTGCGTTTATTGTAATCAGTCAGAGAATGCTGTTTTCTTGATAAAAATATACACCATGTGGAAAAATTACATTCTTCGAAAGTTATATATGTTTCTTTCAATAGTTGGACGGACGGATCTAAGTTTAAGAAAGAGGGGAATGTCAATGAAATTGTATGCGGCTAAAAACGACACTTGTCAGCGAACTTGGAAATATTTTTAAAATTGATTAATAAATACTGCAACCGAATCTAATAAGGTTTTGAACACAGTTTTTAAGTGAAACTCTTTTAATTTGTGTATAGCAAAACTCGGTCAATAACGACTTAATTTTTAGGATGGTAATATAAATAATAAATGTCGAAAATTTTACATTTTATTGGTGTATTGTGATTATTTATAATGATTGTGTTTAATAAATGTTTAAAAAATGAAACAGTGTTTTATTAGTACACATTAATTATTATAGATAATTAATATTTATTTTATTTTAAGAAAAGCACATTGCTAACACAGGTTTCATTATTAAATGCAAAATAAAACAGTTGCTTTTGCAAAATGAAATAATACTTAAAGTAACATTTCTGAAATTAAAAGTGAATATTATCAGGAAAAAAAAATTGAGCGACAATCCAATTATCCTTTCAAACTGCTCATTCCCGCTCTCATGATCTCGTCAACGAGAAGAAGATTGCTAGCAATTACAGAACAGGAGTTAATAATCTGTTTCTTCACAACATAGTTGTCAATAATACCTAAGTCAGTGGGCTTGATAGCTTCACCTGTACTCAAGTCTAGACCAATGGGATCAGGGTTTAAGCGTGATTCTTCCTGCAACTTAACAATTGTATCCTGAGCATCATAACCAGAGTTAACTGCGAGGATTTTCGGTATGACCAATAACGCCTCAGCATAAGCTTGAATACCAAGTCTGGCCTTGCCCTTGACAGTGTCTTTATATTTCTGTAATTCCATGTTGGCTTTAATTTCGAACGCACCAGCTCCTGGAATCACGCACTTATCTTCGATAGCGTTGTTGATAGCTCGAAGTCCATCGCGAACAGCGTCCTTGATTTGGGTCAGCGTATGCTTGTTGGGACCTTTAATAAGGATTGTGACAGAGTGTGGGTTCTTGCATTGTTCAACAAAGGTGTACTTGTCTTCTCCAAGAATATGCTCGTAGACGAGTCCAGCATATCCTAGGGACTCTTCCGTAAGGTCGTCCACCGAGTTCATGGCGGTACCGCCACAAGCCAAAGCGAGACGTTCCATATTACGTCTCTTGGCTCTACGTAAGCCCATGATTCCTTCCTTGGCAAAAGCATCAAGAGATAGAGGGTCAATTCCCTTCTGATTGATGACAACAAAGTTCTTGTCGGTACCGTCGCAAAGCTTTTTCTTCAAGGCGATTATCTATAAAGAAGAACGAAAATGTCAGTATGGATATATTTATTCTATTTACTGTAATAAAGAACACAGAATAACAAGAATGTTTTATATCATACCTTTTTTACTCTCTGATCAATGAAATCCCTTTCAGCCGCAACCAACTTCTCTCTGTCTTCAGCTGACTTGTAGAAGAAACCAGAATTAACTTCGGTCTTCTCATACTCGAGAGAAATGTTGCATGTAAGAATGTAAGCATTTTCAACGCGCTTTGGCATGTCAGGATGGCGGGAGCCGTGATCTAATACCAATCCTACGAAATAATAATATTTATGAATTAATAGAGAAGAAGTATTTACCGTGGGAGAACCACCGCTTCGGCATTAATGGGCCGGCTCGACCGGAGTGATACCACGTCCTCACAGAAAACCGGTGTGAAATAGCGCCTGCGCTGGTTTCACCGAGTGAGTGAGGATACCGGACGCCCATACCCCAACCCCTCCCCACATCCCTTTCCCATCACCCAAAGGTCGTCAACGCAATTGTGACGCCTCTGGTGTTGCGATTGTCCATGGGCGGCGGTAATTACCAGCAGGTGATACGTCTGCTCGTTTGCCCCCTATTACATTAAAATAAAAAGAAAAAAGAAACAGGTTGGTCTAACCCTACTCAACTCAATTTGGAAAAAAAATTATACAATGTCACTTTTTTTGCCAGTGCACAGAAACATTCTTTCATTCATTTTTGAAGCATTAAAATTCTTTGGAGGTACTGATATGAAGGGTATAGTTTCAGACTCCCGTGCAAGTCTACACACATATATATATGTATGTACATCTGCGAAACCATTTATATGTGTCCCAAATATTTGCATCAGGTACTTCTATTGAAAACAAAATAAAATTTCCAAATCTGAACTTATCTTGATCTCAACAATTATGACAAGCCTTTGGGACATACTAGTCTGGTAAGATGGAGTTGCTAAGTTTGTGATGGCAGCATTTTACAAAAAAAATCTAAACCTAACAAGTTGATATCTATACAAATAATTGTTGTCTGTTAATAACCTTTTTACTTATGTATTTTTACACATTACATTTACCAAAAAACCCTTTTTTTTATTTTTTGTCCGTCTGTCCGTCTTTGCCGTGTTTGTTCTGGCTAATCGCCGACACGGCTGGACCGATTTTGACGGGACTTTTACTGGCAAACAGCTGATGATATAAGGAGTAACTTAGGCTTCTTTTTTATACTAGCCTCGACCCACGGCCTTACCTGCGGTTGATGTTATACCATTGGGGCTCGGCTAGTGTTTAATAAAAACAAAACATTTAGGAATGGAGCTATTTTTGTTTGATGATACAGACCAAAGCAACAAATAACAATTTTAAGAAAGAACAAAACTAACCCTTGATAAGAGTAGTTTCGGTGGCAGTTTTGTGCTGCATTTCCATGATTTCAACCATATGTAAGTCAACAGGTTTGTCTGGAGTACGCACTGTGAGCACTGCATCCACACAGGCATCAGATAGCACATCAGCTAACTTAGCATGGACCTAAAAAAGAAATTATACATTACTACAATCTTGTTTCATTGGCGAGTGTGAGACAGGAGGCTCAATGATGCAGAAGCATCACTAGGCAGTCATGGTGTGGATCACCATGTGCAGTGTTGTAATCTTTATTATAATTTCAAAAAGGTAGATCAACTAAATTGTAATTGTTTTATATAAGTAAACCTACACAATTACTACTTTATAAGTTGATGATGTTTATTGGGTTAAGAAACTATCCACCATCATATTTGTGTACCTACCTTACTCTTATGATTTTGTCACTTGTGCTTCTTGGCTACTAGCTCAATAAACAAATTACGATATTTGGTGTTTTATTGAAGACAAGCTGACCCACGCAACCTCGTTTGCGCCTTATATTGCCCGTAGCGTGAAAATTTCCCCCGTTTTCGAAACATTCTTCATTGTTGCTCCGCTCCTATTAGTAGTAGCGTGATGATATATACCCTATAGCCTTCCTCGATAAATGGACTATCCAACACCGAAAGAATTTTTCAAATCGGACCATCGGTTCCTGAGATTAGCGTGTTCAAACAAACAAACAAACAAACTCTTCAGCTTTATATATAAGTATAGATATAACTAGATGACCCGCTCAACTTCGTTTGCGTCTCTCCATAAGAAATATTTTGTCCTATTTTCCCAAAATTTTCAGTCGATATCCGGCTCCTATAGCTTAAAACCTTCCTCGCTAAAATCGGTTTAGCCGTTCACGCGTCATGGCGTGACCAAGGTAAATAGGCATTCATTTATATACATATAGATAGATGATGATGATGATGATGAGACTTTATTCTGCGGCTTTGCTCGCACTTAATAAAAGGTATCCTATGTTACTTCTAATAGCTCCAAGTATATGTGTACAAACAAAGTTTCATGATGATCTCTTAAGTAGTTTTCGCGTGAAAGCGTAACAAACAAACTTACTTCCATCTTTAATATTAGTGTGATGTTTGTTACTCATTCACTAAAAAAACTACTGAACGAATTTAGATGAAACTCTATAGTAATATAGCTTCTACATCAGAATAACACTTAGGCTTTTTACGATATCAACATACACGGGCAAAGCTATTAAATAATAAATAATGACAGTGTTGAAACTTATTACTGTTGCATTGATGTCAATATTATTACAATAAAAATTGCATCAAATTGAACACTTAAAACAACATTATCTCAATCTGATGGTGCAGGGCTTTACGTCATAGCAACTTAACGACCAGTATAATAAGATCTCCGGCGTTTTTTTAAATATATGTTACGTAATTTTTAGGAATTTTCACGTGTTGTTGCATCTAAGACTCTACGCAAAGGCAAAAAACGGAACCCTTATGGATTCGTCATGTCCGTATATCACAGCCACTTTTTTCCGAAACTATAAGAACTATAAAGTACTCAAATATAAAAATATAAACTCCAATATAATAATATATATTATGTTATTTGCTGCTACGGAACCCCTCATAAGCGAGTCCGACTCGAACTTGGCCGCTTTTATGATATTCTAGCTGGCCCACGCAACCTCATATGCGTCTCCTGTTGCCCGTTGCATAATAATTACCCCCCGTTTTCAAAACATTCTTCATTGGTGCTCCGCTCCTATTGGTCTTAGCGTGATGATATATAGCCTACAGCCTTCCTCGATAATTGTACTATCCAACACTGAAATAATTTTTCAAATCGGACCAGCGGTTCCTAAGAATAGCGCGTTCAAACAAACAAACAAACAAACTCTTCAGCTTTATATATTAGTATAGATTATAATGACAGTAAAAGAGAAAAAAAAAAAAGGTTTTCATTTGTAAAATTAAATCGTGTTGTGTTGTTTTTGCATTATCTTATAAGTTTCTAAACTGTTATGATAGTAAGCAACATAGATTAGAAATTAATTACCAGTCAAATTTTCGAAGTAAAAAAAAAATAAGAAGGCTTTGGAAGGGAAGAACTTAAACTTTAAATGTTTAGAACTAGCTGATCCCTGCTGTGTTACCTGAAATACGACATCTACAGCAGGCAAATTACGGGGCGTAGCTAGTCTAACAAAATAGCCTTAGTTACTACTTGTGTCAGCAGCTACCTATCCATCCATTTTCTAGAGATTGGCCGGAACAAACAGACAGACAAAAAATTTAAAAAATGATTTTGTGATGTAAGTATTATATATATACTTTTATTTGCATTTAGTAAAAAGTAGTTAATTTGAAATTACAAAGACATTTCAATTTTATTTATTTGTTTATATATCAATTTTATTTATATATTTACAGATTCATAATTCTTCCCTTTTATATACTTTAATTTTTTTTTTATTTTACTTGAATTGTAAATGATTTCCTAAACCTATGTTAGTTTTGTCATTATTTAATTATTAAATCAAAAAAGTAATATTTAAAGTTATTTTCATTTGAGAATAACTACTAAATGTGATTCTAGTAGTAATTTCAGTTTAAGATGTTCTTAAGTGTTCGTGTTTCGTTCGTGTAGTGTAGTTGAATTGTGTCTTTTTTGATTGATTTATACATACCTTAGTCTTAAGTGATGTACGAGAAACATCGAGTAAATCTTCACGTTTTACTTCAATAGGAATCTTGATGGAATCCAGGACTTCTAGAGCTTTAGTACGGGCAATATCAAACCCTTCTGTCAGAATTCTAGGGTGCAAGCCTATAAAGATGGACATCAAGAAACATTTTTAAAAGTTCTAAGTATTTTTTTTACATAATTATGTTCTTATAAGTTGCAAACCTTTATTGCACTGTAGTTAGGCCCTATTCAGTGCGACGATGCCGCACTGAACGAACTATACAGGCTTCATACATTGTACCATCCATCACGGACATCCCGCATCACACTGAATAGCACCTTATATTGTAGAAGTATTGTAGACAGACAAGTAAATATATGCTGTTATATATTTTGAATAAATAAAAAAATCTTTAAAAATTTCTAGTTGGCATTACCTTCACTGATATAGATATCAGCTTGTTTCAGTAGTTCTCCTATGAGCAGTACCGTGGAAGTAGTACCATCGCCAGTAGCGTCATCCTGGGCAGTGGACGCCCGCGCAATCAGCGACGCCGTAGGGTGCTGAATCTGCATCTCATGTAGCAACACATTACCGTCTTTGGTGATTTTGATATCGCCGGCGCCAGAAACCAACCTGATAAATTACAATGATGATCATTCAGTTTCATCATCCAGACATTTAACAAATAAATAACATTCACGACAGTTTTAATTTTTTTCTAGTTAGACAATCATGGCTACGATTGACCAAAAAGTTTGTTGATCATATGACTTTTTAAATTGAAATTTATTGTTCATGGATAATGTTATCAATATCGAATAAATGAAATTATACTTGAACGGCAGAAAAATTTGAATTTGGAAGTAATCTAAAGTAATTATCGGTATATTATATGAGATAATTACATTTTCATAGTTCCTTTAGGCCCGAGGTTAGTTTTCATCACATCTTGAATGCCTTTTGCTGCTGAGATGTTAACAGCTAAAGCTTGCGCAGCTCTCGCTATTTCAGCTTTAGGATTAAGTAAACTGATTGCGGCCATTTCTTTCAATTACTTCACGTTTTTAAAAAACTAAAACACGCGGATTAGGTAGTAGGTGCTGAAGACAAAAATTCTTTTTTGACAGCTTTCCTTGAATTTTTTATAACTAGATTTGTACGGCTCTGGGTTCTAGCCCTTTTAAGCCAGTCGTTGAAATTTATTTGGAGACAGTTTGATGGAGAGCTTTAGAGCTTTCTTTCAAGTTCACAAGGTTTTTTCTACAACATTTCACAGTTCACTTCACACGCGTCACTCGGAATTAAGTTGAGTCTGTTCAGGTGAGTAGGAATGTAGCAATGGCCAAACTTTAGTCTGTTCATATGGCAATGAAGTTCCTGCTAGACAGCAAAAAGAATGAAAATATAGACATATTTTCATTCTTTTAGAATTACAAAGGTTTGGCGGGCGGGCTTCCCTGGATCGTCGTGTAGCATATATTCCCTTTTGTGTATTTACATATTCCAGTTTTCATGCCACAACCTTTTCAAGATCATGGATGATCACTGCTCGTTAGTGAGTGTGTGAAAGTATCATAGAAGCAGAGTAATCAACATCAAACCTATTTCTCGCAGCGTGGCCCACAGTTTCTTAACAGATAATAAGACAGTGAGCTGGTTGGTACTCGCAAGAAGTAAATAATTTTACCGGTGAACTGACTTATTTGATAAATGATCTTTCTAAAATCGTATATTATTTATGTAATTTAAAACATATCTTTGTGAATTATACCCAGCAAGGGAGCTGTTATTAAACTAGATTACAGAATTATATCATTTAGGATATTATTAAACGAAACGTAAGTACATGGTTCTATACTACAAAAATTTCGAAATCCATTTCATCAACGAATCTACCTTTAAAACTAAAACACTAAATTTTAATTACTGAATAAAAGAAACCATTAACAAAATATCATTCTTAAAAAACATTTTGGAACGCTTGAATTTAATGCAAAGAATGCTCAAAAAAAATACATGGTAATATATGAAATGGTATGGTATGGTAAAATATGGCTGTCTTATAATTTGAATAATCAAATAATCAATATAATTAAACTTAATAATCTATATATATAAAATTAATCTTATTTGCCATGGTCACGACATCACGCGTGAACGGCTGAACCGATTTTGCTAATTCTTTTTTTATTGGATAACCCATTTAGCGAGAAAGGTTCTATGCTATGTAACATCACTCTACAACTAATAGGAGCCGGGTATCGACCGAAAGTGTTGGAAAAATGGAAAAAATTAGTTTCTTATGGAGAAACGTAAACGAGCGTTTGAGCGGGTCAGCTAGTATAAATATATTAAAATTAATTCCGTTCTAAGACATTCGTTATTCGTTAACTTCAAATCAATAAACGTCGGTCCTGTCACACACCTGTAAAAGTAAGCTCACAGCAGCGCTGTCATGTCACTCACTATGACTTCTGTCAAGTTCTGTCAGTTTATATTTCCACTGAGGTACAAAAATAAAAATCTATTTTAGTTCGAATTGGTATTTGAGATGAACTTACAAGACTGTGCTAGAATAATCTTCAATAAGAGTATATAAGGGCTGACGGCGTGACCATAACCTGTATTTTGTAATATTGACAAGAGTTACGATGGGTATACACAACGATGAAGCTGAATCCTACAAAAACAAAGGCAATGAAGCTTTTAAGTCAGAAAAGTATGAAGAAGCGATATCTTTGTACAGTAAAGCAATCAACCTCGCAGAACAAGACAGTCGTGATTTAGCTACGTATAAAAAAAACCGTGCTGCCGCTTATCTGAAGACTAAAGATTATGACAAAGTAATTAAGGACTGCGATGAAGCCTTAAAAATTGTACCCGAAGATCCTAAAGCCTTGTTTCGGCGTTCACAAGCTCTGGAATTCTTAGAAAGATATGAAGAGGCTTACAGAGATGCTAAAACAATATTTACAGTAGATCCGAATAATAAGGCTATTCAACCAGTTTTATCGCGCCTTCATGCCATCGTCCAGGAAAGAGCAAGACAGAACGCGCAGACAAGTACTAAAGTTGAACAGATGTTCAAACTGGCATTTGATGTCCGTGAGGATACTGAGAAACGAGAAAAGGCTATGTCAAACCTTTTAGTTTTGGCTAAAGAATCTGCTGGTGCAGATATTATGATGAAAAGTGGTATAATACATAAAATACAACAACTATTAAAAGTTGAGAAAAATAGTGAAATATATGTGAATGCAATAAGATGTATCAGCCAACTATGTAAGAGAAATATAGATAGAACTAGAGCAATATTGAAAATTGTTGGCATACCCTGGATTTTAGAGATCATTGATAGTAGTGATGAGGAAAGAGTGACAGCTGCTCAATACTGCTTACAGGTAATATTAAATACCTTTTCAGGCATGGATACAAAAAAAGAAACAAAACCAGATCAAAAATTATGTGAGGAAAATAAGAGTGAAATTGAAACTTTACTCACTTGTTTAACATATTCTATTACCAATAGAGTGATAACTGGCGTTGCTAGAGATGCTATCATGGAGATAATAATGAGAAATTGTCACTACACTGCTATAAACTGGGCGGAGAGATTTATAGAAATTAAGGGTCTGCAGCGATTGCTTGAAGTTTGTAGTGAATTAGAGGAGTACAAGTATGAATCATCTATGATTATCACACCTTCATCAAGAACTATAGCAGCTGCTTGTTTGGCTAAAATTTATGAGAACATGTATTATGACGAAGCTAGAGAGCGCTTTAACAATCAAGTAGACGAGTTTGTGAAAGACAAACTAATGTCCCCAGACTTGGAATCTAAAGTAAGAGTCACTGTGGCTATCACTTCCTTACTGAGAGGTCCTCTTGATGTCGGAAATTATGTTATTTCTAAGGAGGGTATTCTAGAAATGATATTGGTCATGGCACAGACAGACGACATCCTCCAACAGAAGGTTGCATGTGAGTGCTTAGTTGCAGCTGCATCTAAGAAGGATAAAGCCAGGACTATAATAAATAAGGGTGTTGACATTTTAAAGAAATTATATCAGTGTAAAAATGATGCTGTAAGAGTAAGAGCATTAGTTGGTCTTTGCAAAGTTGGTAGTTTTGGAGGTGATGATGCATCTATAAGACCATTTGCCGATGGTTCAACTAAAAAACTTGCAGAGGCCTGCAAAAAATTCCTTGTTAACCCTGCCAAAGAAAATGATATAAGGAAATGGGCAGCTGAAGGTCTCTCTTATTTAACTTTAGATGCTGATGTCAAAGAAAAACTAGTTGAAGATAAACCTGCACTTCTAGCCCTTATTGAACTAGCCAAAACTGGAGACCAATCTTGTCTCTACGGAGTTGTTACAACACTAGTTAACTTATGTAATGCTTATGAAAAACAAGAAGTTATGCCTGAAATGATGGAGTTAGCCAAGTTTGCCAAACACCACATACCAGAACAACATGAGCTGGATGATCCTGACTTTGTCAACAAACGAATAACAGTATTAGCTAAAGTTGGTGTAACAACAGGTTTGGTTGCTCTATCCAAAACAGAGAGTCATAACTCAAGAGAGCTAATTGCTAGAGTATTCAATGCAATTTGTGGCTTGCCTGAACTCAGAGGAATTGTAGTACAGCAAGGTGGTGCTAAGGTGTTAATACCTATGTCTTTAGAAGGTACCAATAATGGTAAGAAACAAGCAGCACAGGCCTTAGCCCGTATTGGGATTACTATTAATCCTGAAGTGGCATTCCCTGGTCAACGCAATTTGGAAGTTGTTAGACCACTTTTGGCATTATTACATCCTGACTGCAGTGCATTAGAAAACTTTGAAGCACTAATGGCTCTATGTAATTTGGCTGGAATGAATGAAACCACTAGAAACAGGATATTGAAAGAAGGTGGTCTAGCTAAAGTCGAGCATTACTTGTATGAAGAACATGAGATGATACTTAGAGCTGCTACTCAATGTGTCTGTAATTTATTACAATCTGAGGAGGTTATTAAAACTTATGAAGGCAATAATGATAAGACGAAATTTTTATATTTGTTATGTCAAGAAGAAGATCTTGATACAGTAATGGCAGCTGCTGGAGCTCTGTGTATATTAACATCAGCAAGCAAAATTTGCTGTAAGAAATTATTAGATGTACAAGTGTGGCCTGAAACTTTGAGATGCTTATTGGCAAATCCCAACAAGGAAGTTCAGTACAGAGGTACATACATGCTGTACAACATAATAACAGGTGATAAGGACATAGCAGCAAAAATATTCGAAACAGACATTATGGAGATCTTAATGGCTTTAACTAAACTAGATGATCCAGATCAAAAGAAAACTGTAGAAAATGCGCAAAAATGTTTGGCTGCTGCAGAAGAATTGGGAGTCATAAGGAAACCTGATCCTTCACATATGGTAGATCCATTTCAAGAAGCAAATATTGAAGAAGTGGATGAAGAAGATATTGAAACATAGATGTTAACAATACTTATAGGGATATTGCTATTTAATTAATGTAGTGTTTAATATAATAGATGTCTTAACAAATCTTAATAAAAAGTGTTGAAATAATTGTATTTTATATTAAAAATCTGTATTAATAAATTTTAAATAAAGTTGTTTTGTATTTTAAAGTTGTGAAATATTTTTTGTACCTATTTAAAAATGGGAAACTCCATTATACTTGATTTGTTTACAGTTATCTCTTATAAGTTGGGAAAATCACTGCAATGTAGTACAATAACTTTTTTACACCCTAGTTTAATACTTTAAATAATAGCAAATTTGCCATGATTATGTTAAATTTAATTTCCTGGTGACACTATAAATGGTCAGATTAGACTAGCCCATTAGTACTATTCCAATTAGAATGTACCTATACGTTATATACTTATGTACATAAATAAAAGTTTACATACAACTACCTATAGCTATGTACCTGCTCTGGCTAAAATCGTGCATCTCTTTTTAATGACTATCTCTCTCATACACCAGACCGGAAAAGGTCATAGACTAGAGCGGAAATAGGAGTAAACGGCCCTCTTATAAGCATTATCGAGTCTTAATTCTAGCAACATCTGACCAAAATATTTCGTGTTAATATAGCTTTAAAGTTGGGATTTCAAATGATAATTTCAGCTTATATTTATTTATTAGGTACAAGTAACAGGTGCCAGCAATGATAATGATTGAGACAGTTAATAGTATTGATCGACACTATTTAGTAACTCAAAAAGTATTATTTTTTGCAAGAAAGAGAATTAATTGAATTATTAATAATGTAGGTATTATGAATTTTATTACTTTGGTAATGACAGTAATACTAAAAATATTGGTGAGGTATAGATGATTAAAATTTACCGCTTTCTTTTTTACTGAATTTACAATAGACTACCGCGTCCTTCCCCCACTGCAATCCCTCTCTTTCCCACCATTTATGTAAAGGTTTTTTATTAGGTCAGGATGCCGCCATTTTCTGTTAGAAATCAAATACTGTTGAAATACGGTATACCATTTTATTCATAAGTAGTGTTAATAGTTAACGTTTATTCAGTTTATTAAGATTTTATGAAGAAAAATACGATCTAAGCAATTTTTTTTTATTTGTTGTGTAAAGTTTAATACTTTACTATTTAGTACAAGAATTGGACACATTAAGAACCTTTTAAAATGACAGCTTGATTTGGTTTGGTTTCCGCTACTGTGCTGTTGTGCTATTTTTTGGTTTTCGACTCGAAAATCTTTAGAAATGTCGATTTCTACTGCTACAGGTATATATCCCTCCATCAAGCATGTGCAGTCGTTTAAATCAGTAGTAATATTTGCGTGTTTACCATCAAACCTGGTGAAGTTGTTTTTTCGGAGAAATGCCATGGAATCCCATATGGCGGTCCATACTACACATGATTTAGTGACGCTATTTCTTTGATAGTAGTATTCCTTTATAATATCAACTTGATATTCTTTCATTTAAATCGGTAAACACGGGCTTATCATTGCGGGAGTTGACATTAAGGTTACTAAGATTTACTGGTCTTTTTGGCGTCTTCCTAATTGCCGGATGCTCACAAGTGACAAGAAAACTTAACTTTTAGTTATGTCACATTCCTACGTTATAGAAATATTCCTTTAAAGCAATGTTTTGTATTACGTCTCACTTCTTACTTTTATATTAGGCAAAATTTAGTTTTTCTCATTATTTGAAACATTTTCTAAGTTAAAAGTTAATCTTTTCAGATGAACGCACGGAAGGCGACGACGACACATCACAAGGAAGCCAGCCTAAAGATGAAAGCAGTGATTCAGATAATGACAATGAACCAGAAAGCCATAATGGTGGTTCACCTGCTCCAGAGGTACATGAGATTACTAGTGATGACGAGGACTGTGTGGTGACGAATGATGATGAGGATGACTCATCAATATCCAGTACAGACAGCAATGACAGCTCAGATGAATCACAAAATGGTAAGGCTAGTGAAGATAAAAAACTAGAAGAACAACAATTAGAAAATGGTGCAGATGAATCTGATGTTGAAGAAGTGTCTATGGAGGATCCCCTCAATGAAACTCCAGCGAAGAATAAACCTATAGTGGTCAGTGATACCAAGGGCTTAGCTAATTTGGCTTCAAAACAGTCTAAGACTAATGGTGACCAAAATAGTGAACCTACTGTTGTTATTATTGATACAAATTCTATATTATCTGGAAAAGCACCAAAACTCACACCAGCCAAACCTGCATCAACCAGTGCTATTGATGCTCGGAATTTATGCCAAAGTATTGCAGCCCGTGGGACAACTATCACACCAGTTAGTGTTAAAGCAAATGCAAACAATAGCAGCAATAGCAGTGCGAACACTAGCAGCACTAACAACAGCACCACAATAAGTAGTGTCAATAACAGCACACCACCAACACCACAACCAAACATACTACCATCTCTCACAGATGACATGTTTGTAGTGGAAGCACCGTCATTCATAGTCCCATATGTTTATGAGAAGCCTTCTGTGAAGCCTTTTCGAGAATTTGTAGATAAATTAGGCAAGGAATTAGAGGAACTAAAAATTCAGGAAGAACAAGACAAGCTTGAAAAAGAAAAGGTGGAAAAAGAGAGGAAAGAACAAGAGAAAAAAGAACGGATTGAAAGAGGTGAAATTGTAGAAGATGATGACTCCAGTGAAAAAGATGTTAAAAGTGCTGAGGAAGCAGCCAAAGAGCAGAAAGCTCTTAAAAAACAACAGAAGAAGCGAAAACATGAAGAAGATGATGACTCTTGGGATGGAGAGTCTTCATCTGGATCTGAAGATATCAGTGATGAGGATGCAGTTGTGATTAAAGATAGAGATGACACTATTGATGATCTTAAAGATCCTATTAGCTTAATTGCTAAAGGTCTTAGTGGTGGTAAATCTGATACATATTTTGACTGTTCTCTTGGACAATTTTTTATCAATATTGGATTAAACTTAGTGCAGGAATATGTTCAGACAGATTTACTGAAACATCAAAATCGTAAGTTATACAAAGAAAAGAAATCTGGACGAAGTACAAAGGCTACTGAGGCAGCCATAGCTTCTCTCACCCAAAATTTAGACTTCAGTAAAAAAACTAATGCTCCATTTGCTCTGGTACAAAAAAGGTGCGAGTTTTGTAGTTTTAAGACCGAGTCCATGCTAGTTATGACTCATCATTTAGAAGCACCACATATGAAGAATAATATTTACAAATGTAACTCTTGTGAGTTTGAAATAAGAAGCCCACATGATATATTGTTTCACATGGAAGCGGAACACAACATTCGGGGCCGGTTGGAAAGAGCACCAGCATATCAACAATGTGCAAACTGTCATTTCGAAGATAATAGTAAAACTAAATTAGCACGACATCTAATAGCATGCGCAAAGAAATTCAAACCAGATCTTAACTTGGCACCTCCATTGGAGTGGGAACCTCCAGCAAAGATACCTAAGTTAACACGAGCTCGTAACAATATGGTTGGACCTTACCAGTCAAACTTTAATAGATCTCAAATGAATATAAACAACATTAACCGGCCCCAATTGAATATTAGTAATGTAATACCAAACATGCCAGTGCTTGGTAGACCTAGAGGACGCCCACCAATAACTGGACCACAGCGTGCCACGCCTGTCACTGGATTACCAATAATCCGTAGTGGAGTAATGATTATGCATAATACTCCTACTGTGGGAACAACTATTGCAAATTACCCCATGATACAGAATCAAAACAGTAATGCTACTCCTAAGATATCAATCACTCCACTCCCCAGGGCACCACAGCCATCATCATCACAGGGAGCGCAAAATTCCAAAGCTACATTTGTTATATGTGAAATCTGTGATGGTTATATCAAGGATCTTGAACAATTGAGGAATCACATGCAATGGATACACAAGGTGAAGATTCATCCCAAGATGATCTACAACAGGCCCCCATTAAACTGCCAGAAATGTCAGTTTAGATTTTTTACTGATCAGGGTCTAGAGAGGCATCTTCTAGGCTCTCATGGTTTAGTGACTAGCTCCATGCAAGAAGCAGCTAATAAAGGTAAAGACGCTGGGCGATGTCCTGTGTGCGGTAGAGTGTATCAGTGGAAGCTATTGAATCATGTGTCAAGAGACCATAATATGACTTTGAAACCAGCACACCTCTCATACAAGTGTACGGTCTGCACAGCAACGTTTGGAATGTACAAACAATTTGAGAATCACGTGTACTCGGCCCATAGTGTTGTGGCTAAGCGAGTCATGGATAAAAGCAAGACACCTGCACCAGCAGCGAAGACCACTGATACAGATCCATTGTTAAAACCATTGAAAATAAACGATGAGATTACTATTATACCTCAGCCAGCAAAGTCGACTGTTACTATTACTGCTAAAGGTAAATAACATTAATATGGATGAGTGTGCAGTCTGTGCTGACACCATAGACATAATTTCTTTTTATCAGTGATGCACATCCATGGTTACAAGCAGTATTCTGTAAATAAACTTAAGATAACAAACCTTATTTAAAATGATATTGAAAAGCCAGAGGTATAGTGGTAATTGCTAAAGAACATACTGATTAGCATTTTCAATAAAAGTGATGGATGTTAATTTTATGTACCTATAAAAACAAACAAAAAATGTACCTATAATTATACTTATATAAAAATTCTGTTGGCAATGTAGTACTTTCTGCTATTATATAATAGTGTTTTCAGCAAACTCTCTGATCCTTTCGCTGTCACAAATTCTATAAAAAGTGTCGCTAAATATCATTGATCTGTATCTTCTTTGTGGTGGAATAAGGTAATGTGTGAGAAGGAAGTTAATGATGTGAAACTTACAATATGACTCTAATTCTTATGTGCTCCAATAGTATTTATTTATTACTGTCTCATTTTTAATTTAATTATTTGTAGCATACTGTCACCCTCTAGTTTAATTTACAAGTGAGTAAAGTTTCCAGGATATTGTAAAAAATAATTTAGGTAGATACTTTCCATTATGAGTGTATAATATTATTAAATCAATTTATGATTGTAATGGTTAGTTAAGACTAGTATATGGATCGTAGACATTAAATTGTAAGTGAGTAAAACATTGAGTCGAAATCCTTTCCCGCTATAAATATGTAAAACAGTGTAATCGGATAGCTGAACACACAATCAACGGTCTTATTTATTTCTGATCTCAGGTCAACAAGATGGAGTGTTGATTTGGTAAAAGTTTACTGAATTGTTAACGTACTTATAGAACTGAATAAATGTATTTTTTTTATTTAATAAAAAGACCACTGTAATTTCAACATGCTTTTTACTTTATCTTTCCCATTGTGTTAAACTTGCACGTGCTTAATCCAAGTTACTTAGTGAGATTACAATATCCAAATCTAATACCTATAGTATCTAATTGTAGGTAAGCACTTCAGAGTTAGAGGAATAACGTTTCTCATAAAATAGTTAATCTTAGGGGTAATAGATTCTCCACACGCTGGCAGAATCCGGCGTGGGGGCAGCCGATGCATAATCTCGTGGACTAATCATCGGAGTAGGGGTTCTCTCGCTCGGTAACATGAATGCGGCCATGTTTCGGAGCGAGAGCGCGTGGAATTCCACCGTTTCTTTCTGCGAGCAAGTTATGCTTGCGAAAGAAATTGTGAGATAGCAACACAAGGTGTCAGGTGAAGCCATCTCTGGAAACAGGCCCGGGTGGCGGCGCGAGCGCTATAAAGTGATGGCGCCCTTTTCTCAATATAAAAGTAGCATCTGGATTTCTACACAGGAGGAGGCCATCTACAAACCATAGGTGGCCTGAAGTACGTTGAGGTGCCAGGGATTTCCTTTCGAGGTTGCACCTGGTTTTCTACTACTAATTCCCGGCTTCTAGTACCCGAGACGATGTGCGGTATTTAGTCGGTTCGAGTGATTCGAAGGGATTTCCAACATCAGTCAATTGTATAGACTTACAAGAATTTAAAAAACTATAAATTTACTAGCTTCTGCCCGCGGCTCCGACTGCGTATATATCGGTTATTGCTATAAAAAGTATTCTGTCCTCTAAGGTCAAATCTATCTCCACCTAAAGGTATATTATTAATTTCTATCTCTAGTCTACCTTAACAATAACAACAACCACGGGTACTGCCATGACACAAAATAGGTACGTACAGAATAGATGTATAACATGTATACCTAACTAGCTGACCCACGCAACCTCGTTTGCGCCTTATATTGCCCGTAGCGTGAAAATTTCCCCCGTTTTTGAAACATTCTTCATTGTTGCTCCGCTCCTATTAGTAGTAGCGTGATGATATATACCCTATAGCCTTCCTCGATAAATGGACTATCCAACGCCGAAAGAAGTTTTCAAATCGGACCAGCGGTTTCTGAGATTAGCGTGTTCAAACAAACAAACAAACAAACAAACTCTTCAGCTTTATATATTAGTATAGATTTAAAGAAGACGCTCGTTCACGTTTCCACAGGGGCTGTCATCGAGAAAATAATGAAATGGAAAAATTATAGCTCACAGAGTACAATGTGTATAGCTTCGCTACGTAGCGGTACTACAACGACCGCACCGCAGGTTACACCGCGGTGCTCAGCAAGTTTTATATAAATTGTACAAATGTTCATTTCTCATTAACGCCTGCTTAATAAAACGCATGTTCACGTTTGTAGAACAGGATGAGGAGGATAGGGAAATGGCACCTCATAAAAAGTAAAACAAGTGAAGTAAATTCGTTAAGTTTCAAGTTGAAAAATATTTAAAAAAGGAACGTTACTTATATTAAAATATTTTTATCTAGATTATTATTTTATTAACTTTACAAATTGGCATCACACTTAATATTTTTCGTCTCCAAATCCAAAAGCAAAGACTTTATCGTGGAAATTCTATGTAAGAGCACTGACGAATTTTCATTGGTAAGAGTAACTTGTTGCTGCATAGTGGGTGACTGCTTACAGACCGTCACCTAGGGTCACCCATAAACGATCGGGTGTAATGTTCCGCCTCCAACCCGGAAGGAAGACCTCCGACCAAGGGAAGTGGAACATGGCCCACATCGTTGGTCCGGGCTCCCGGAACAAATCTATACTTAATATATAAAGCTGAAGAGTTTGTTTGTTTGTTTGTTTGTTTGAACACGCTAATCTCAGGAACTACTGGTCCGATTTTAAAAATTCTTTCAATGTTAGATAGGCCATTTATCGAGGAAGGCTATAGGGTATATATCATCACGCTACTACTAATAGGAGAGGAGCACCAATGAAAAATGTTTCAAAAACGGGGGAAATTTTCACGCTACGGGCAATATAAGGCGCAAACGAGGTTGCGTGGGTCAGCTAGTGGTTGATATTGGTAATTTGTAAATGCTAATGATACAGGATCTATCCAGTTGTTCGTGGCTTTGTTTGATGGTGCTGAAGATGTTTTTGTTGAGTTTGAAATTTCTTATTTTCAACTAATATAGAAAACATTTTAATTTCCATTTGTTGTTCGGTATCATTGCAATATTTGTTTTGTGATCTTCAGCTGCTCTGCAAGTGCAATTACTTTTGTCAAAGATAAAATATTTTCATTTTTTATATACCTACTTGTGCCGCCATTGGTGGCCCACCAAACTATAACGTTAACAGTAAAGTTTTAAAGTTTCAATAGTTGTATATTATACTAGCCGACCCACGCAACCTCGTTTGCGTCTTCTGTTGCCCGTCGCGTGATAATTTTCCCCCGTTTTCGAAACATTTTTCATTGGCACTCTTCTCCTATTGGTCTTAGCGTGATGGTATATAGCCTATAGCCTTCCTCGATAAATGGGCTATCTAACACTGAAAGAATTTTTCAAATCGGACCAGTAGTTCCTGAGATTAGCGTGTTCAAACAAACAAAAAAACAAACAAACAAACAAACTCTTCAGCTTTATATATTAGTATAGATTTTATTCTCATATTATTATCAAAAATGGATGATAATTATAAACGTCTAACTATTCCGGAATTAAAAAAAGGAAAAAAAGGATGTTATTGAAAGGCTATTTCTGTATGACGCAAATAATAATTTTGAAGCTTTTTGTAGTGAAACCTACTACTTCTTCTTCGTTACATATTGAAGATGATGAAGAGAATGACAATGACGAGGAAACTAGTTCTCTCTTCATGCCAAATATAACTAACTTAAAATATATTAATTCTAACTCTAATTTACCTGCTATAACAATGTCAAACATACTAAATTATTTGGAAAGATTTGATGCAACCCTAGAAAAAGGAAATAAAATGTATATGTTATAATTAAATTTGTTTACGTTGTGGTACGGTGGCGCCTCTATCAGGAATGGCAGAATATTCCCTATTGATTGCTTATCCTCCACTTGCTATGACTAATTGAACAGGCGTTTTACGAACAACTTGACCTCATTTGCAAACTGCAAATAAGGTAGCGTAGTCTTAAACAGTGTTGCATAGTACTCCAGTTTAGTGATAAGGGGTTTTAAAGATAAGCAAAATTATAAAACAGTATAATCTAATCGCAAACATCTTCCACCTGATTTATACATACATACTCGCTCGCCGCTGATACCTTCATGAAAGTGTTTTTATTAAGTTGTAGCCACTTTGTACAATTCGCACTCAAGAATAACGTATATGATACAGTGTTATAATCTCATACTTTCGTTTCGATCTAAACCAACTAAAAAAAGGAGGAAGTTGATTTGACTGAATCAATCGCCGGTCGATATTCGACTCTTTCGATTGTTTATGTGTTATTGTAGTTTTGCATTATCTTCGGAATTTGTAAATTGATGCTATTGTTCATTAAGTCATTTAGTCATCTTTATTTTATTAATAAAAATATTTCCATTTCAATTTAAAGAAAACTTTCCATTAAATAGTGAAAATAAGGGATGAAAATTATAACACTATTAGGACAACACACAAAGCCGTCGGTTCTGCTCCTGATTTCTCCCATCGTTTCCAAATTAACAGTTTTTTACCAAATGAATATAAAAGCATGTACAGTAACATACAGCGTACGTATGTACAGTACTTATATATGAAAAAATATTTTTTGTCTGTCTGTTAGTTCATTACGCTAATCTCTGGAACGGCTTTTTCTGCAAGACGAGTCCTGTCTGCACGATCTCAATGGAACAACAAAAAACTGTTAATGCTAAGTGGTACACCATTATTTGTTTGCCCAATGTCTGAAAAAGTTAGGGGAAAACGATCTAGAAGTCGCATCCTGTTGCACCATGTCGCACACCGCAAAGTCATTTTTGACTTCTGAAAACATAGAGCTCGTATCCCATCCAGCACACAGTTTACACCTAGTTCCGTGCAAACTCTATAACTATTTTCTCAAATATCAAAGATTTCATGAGTGGTTTGTCATTTACGGGCCAGAAGAGGCCTAACCTCCCCATTTATTTTTTAAAAGACATCTCCCGCTTTAGAAATATACATCATGTGTCACGGGGACTTTACAAACATACATGAAATGGACACAAAGAACACCCAGACCTAGAACAACAATTTGTGGATCACATAAATTGTTGTCACATGTGGGATTTACTCACTTGGCGCAGTAGAAAGCGGCGTTGCGACCACTTTAACCACTAGGTCAACGTGCATTCAAAACTGATTGCTTTCAAGCAGCACATAAAAAATACACCTTATTTTGGTGTGAAAGAATTAAAAAGCGTTTCAAATGTAGCGGAGAATACTTTGAAAAGCATTAATTACTTACATTATTAATTATTACGCAAATAAATTGCTGTATTTATGTGTTACGCCAAACGTTCAGTATCAACTACTACGTACTAATAATGTAATAAAACTTCCTATCATTTTGTAATAGTAAGGCATGGTGGGGTCTACAATATTTTTTCTACTCTGAGAGCCGGGTACGCTTTAACTGACTGAACTTAGAGAAAAATGGTAAATGGTAACACTTTTGAGTCTTTTGACAACCAACTTCAACCATACTTCAACCATCGGCCATTGATTGTTTGCCATTGCCATAATTGTCACATTTTCATTCATCATCCGGCACGGTCATTTTAGGGAGGATATGAAAAGGTATGTAGGAGATATTTTATTACTGAGTAACTTAAAGTGCACCATCCATTAATATCGTGCTAATTTAAACTAAAGGATAAACGATGTCTTTAAAATTATATAGACCAGGTAAATTTATCGATTTTTATGTTCGACCACGTGGTGTCATTTCTGTTACTTTAATTAAATCAATTTAACATTAATCATTATTAGATTTATACACGATATTAATGTGAATTAATGGTTTATTATTGCGATAACAGTTGTATTTGATAGTATTGTAAACGATTACCTATGAGATAAGATTATTTGCTTAGGCTTCCCCCGCGAGCCTTTTTTAGGTTTGTTAAGCAAATATTATTGATAGTGTATTGAACTAATAGATAGGTGCGTCTTATCTTGATACATGTGATGAAAGAAACACGAGCCAAAATGTGTTTATATGACTAACACGTGATATGGAATGATAGGTCTGATTTTCTCCAATGTTTTCACATATAATGGGTTTTTAAGTTCATGAAAGTAAGCAAAATCTTTTTTGATATTTTCAGATGATATCAGCCATAATTGATAAAGTAAGTATGTATATTTTATATACCTATTAAAAGAAGCTTTTGTTTAAGCTATAGCTAGTTAAGGCTATATATCATCACGCTGAGACCAATAGGAGCAGAGCACCAATGAAGAATGTTTCTATAACAGGGGAAAATTATTACGCTAACTATAGGTGTAGTAAATGTGATTGTGTGGGTCAGCTAATCTATACTAATATATAAAGCTGTTTGTTTGTTTGAACACGCTAATCTCAGGAACCGCTGGTCTGATTTGAAAAATTCTTTCGGTGTTGAATAGTCCATTAATCGAGAAAGGCTATAGGGTATATATCATCTCGCTACTACTAATAGGAGCGGAGCAACAATGAAGAATGTTTCAAAAACGGGGAAAATTTTCACGCTACACGCAAACGAGGTTGCGTGGGTCAGCTAGTATAACATAATAATATTTAAATGTTAGCTTTCTTATAGCAATGAGAAAGCACAGCTATGCGATACTGCGATATGCTAATGATGTAACTATTAATAGAAGTGAGTTCAAATATCTAAATCTTATTTAGGTACATGTGATGAAAGAAACACGAGCCAAAATGTGTTTGTATGACTAACACGTGATATGGAATGATAGGCCTGATTTTCTTACCTATGTTATTTACATCTAAAATTTCGGTTTTATAAAACTTATCAAAATCCTTTTTTATTTTTTCAGATGATCCTCCTAAAGTGTTAGAAAGTAAGTATTTTTATAATAATCAAGTACCTATTACCTTGGTTCTTGTTGTACCATAATTCAAATCTGTTCAGTCATTTTTGTGTGACAGTGACAAACGAACTTTCGCTTTTATAATATGTATTGAAAGGATGAATAATTCTCTATTAACAACCTGATTGTGTGAACTATACCAAATATGATGAAAATCAACATGAGCCAAAAATGTTATTTTTGATAACAATGTGATAATAAATGATAGGCCTGATTTTAAGTATTATTAATTCTTTCTTAGTCATTAAGTTGCTTAAATTTTAAAGAATATGTTTGTTAACAGGTTGGAGTGCAGAGATGGTATGTAGCTGACTGAACCATCACATGGCCTGGTCGATCTCTGGATTTTTAAAACCATTGTTTTTTTTTACAAAAGAAAGATAGAAAGAAAATAGGAGGAGAATAGGTAAAGTGGTCTACCTACTCCACACTAATGAAACTTATGTCAGTAAAATGCTTATTTTTAGTAACAGAGATGTAGAAGGAAGAAATGCATTTAGATCTTATTACTGTATGTGTTTAACTGGATGTCATACTATTGGCACTTGTGCACCTGTAATTTGATTATTGTAATATTTATGTTGAGCTAGAGTCTAGCCCAATACTAAATATATTTTTAGTACTAAATAATTATAAAACAAAAAATCGAAAACGCCTTTCAAATGAAAGTTTGGAAGCAGTTTTTCATGTTGCTACAAGTAAATTTGAGCCAAATATAAAAAAGATTGTAAGCTCTATGCAGTGCCACGCAATCCTTTTCAATTTTAATACATGAACAAGTGTACTTTAAGCCCATTTCAAGTTTGGAGGAATTACGCAGTCGTGTTCAGGAGGCTGCTTCAAAAATAACTCAACGGTGCTACGCACGACTTCTTAAAAGAGCATTTATCAGAAGATGTCGAGCTTGTATCCGAGTTGGTAGCAGACAATTCGAACACTTCTATCAATTCTTTATTGTCTTTAATTACCTATACTTCTGGCGGCTCGCCATCAGTTCATGATTTGTCCGAGTGGCCCCTAGTCTTAATAAGGACTGAATATTAACATCTAAGCGAATTTCTAGTGCGACTAACGAGTGATTTAGTGAATTATAGTTGTAAAAGTGTTGTTAATAAATATTGTGTTATTTTTAGGTAATCTACCGACTACTTTTATTTATTTAATACCCGGTTCGTAAAAGTACCTACCACATCATTTGGGCCGACAGTACTGTACAACAGTACCCTCTTAGATAATTACGAGCTCAGTTTTCCGTCATAGGGTATCCCAGCAGTTGAGTTCGGCCTTTCCTAACTGGAGTAGCCATGAGAAGAAAGGACAAAACAAACTCAGGGATCACCGTCTCTTTTAAAATCCAGTCAATTTTCACAAATGCAAAAGACAATGATCAGTAAAGATAATAATTGAAAAAAAAAATGTCAACTATAACAATAGTTAAAGATTCAACTCAAACAATCTCAGATTCAAACTATCGTCACAACAAAATAAATTTAAACATGCAAAATAAACAACATGTGCAGAATGGGCAGCTCAATCCCAGGCGGTTTTATCATCGAGATATTCTGCTATGGTATAATACCCCTTTGCGGATAACTTCGAGTTAATGGTATTCTTATATTTCCTTAATGGCAAATTCCTAATAGTAATAGGGAGCTTATTGTAAAAGGGTATACATTGTCCCATGAACGAGTTGCCTACTCTGTGAAGACGAGTGACGTGAAGACTAATATTATGTTTGTTTCTAGTATATATATAATACTAGCTGTCCCGGCAAACGTCGTTTTGCCATAACTACTAATAAATTAAAAATTAATTAAAAAAACATTGTCCAGCTGACATAATTGTGAATCTAAACCATTCCCAGATCTCCTTGAACACACACAAAAAATTTCATCAAAATCGGTCCAGTCGTTTGAGAGTAGTTCAGTGACATACACACTCACAGAAGAATTATATATATAAAGATTTATCTCTTTACATTTGGAACGGAGAGAAACTCGAGGGTCTAATTTATAAATGGCTCGTACAGCGCGTTTTTGTAGATCAAATATGGCATTAATCACTGCACAGTTCTAGAGTAGGATACCGTAAGTCATTATGCTATGAAAGTAACTGAAGTAAAATATTCTAGCTGTATCAACATCAGTTAAATGTCGAATCCTTTTCGCAGCAAAAGTCGCTGAGCTTAACCTACCGGATAGTTTTTCTATTTGGGGACCCCATTGTAACTTAGCGTCAATAGTAACACTACAGTAGATTCCACAGGATCCAACTCTAGTCCATTCAGTCGAACATTGGTTTTAACATGACTAACGTTTGGTGTAGAGAATTTGATGAATTTAGTTTTCTTCTCATTAAGGAGAAGGTTATTTGTATTAAACGAATGTACCACTTTCGAGAGTGCACTGTTGACTTCATTAAAACTGTCAAGGTGGCGCCTATCTTTAAAAATTAAAGATGTGTCATCCGCAAACAATGCAATCTCATGATTGTCACTTACATATTATGCTAGATCATTTATATGAGGAACAGAAATGGCCCTAGAATAGAACCCTGTGGGACGCCCATTGTTAGCGGTGATCCCGAAGATGTTTTACCATTAATATTAACGTTTTGAACTCTTTGATTCAAATACGACATTAAAATATTTAGAGCATTATTCTTTATTCCGTAGTGTTGTAACTTCCTGATGTTTAGTAACTCATAGTATATGTAGTATATATACTATGAACTCAGAGTATCTCAATAACCTCTTATTCCTCTACTTCTATTATTAAGATAGTATGTGCGTGGTAGATGAATATTTGAGTAAAATAATACCAGTTAATGCATTCAAACTTATATTTATTTATGATGATTGAAAGTTTTAAAGTATACGGGTTACTATATAACTAATTTAAAATATTATGTACAATATTTACAAACTTAACCCTTATTACTAAACTATTAGCCTTTCGTTTTAAATATACTCCTTATAAAATAGTCAAAAACATAGAATCAATTGCCAAGTTACATATTTCCAAGATTTATTATATTTCTAGCCAGACATGTTTATTGATAACACGCTGTTAAATAGGTATTTGACTAGGAAAATAAACTTATTATTGTGGGGTTTGGGTAGCTGGATTCCTAGGATTTGCAACAGTTTCGTTAGTTAGACGAATAGTGATATCCTGAAGGCCCATGTTTGGTAATATAAAGTCCTCAATGTTTGCAGCAGTGCTGGAAGGTCTATCGAATGGGAAGCCCATTGCGCGGCGGTCTGGGTACTTCCTGTCTCTTAAGCCACAGAAACTTGATGCCTCCACGCAATTGCTCTCTACATTTGAATTTTCCTCAATCTGCAAAACATGACATATCATTATTAATTTAATAACTTAGCTCTAAAAATAATTACGTTTAATGTTATTTATTTAGTTATGTGCTGATGAATTACTATGAAAATCGTAAGGAAGTAGCCGCTTGGAAAGAATTCTCGTGGAGAGACCGCCTGTCGGTCAATATAAATGCAGTTCACATCTATTGCGTATTATATATATATTGCATAATGTCGTGTTCTATTATGCTATGATTACACGTACCGAGTAAACCGGCGAGACAGTGCTCTCGGCCGAGTACTCGGTACCGTAGTAGTATCTCTATTAGTCTGTGCTCGGTACGGATAAACATAGCGCCGAGTGCACGGCTGCACTAAGCGGCGAAACAATAGCTTGGCTGCCGTTCTAATACTTAGGTACTAGACCGAGTTAAGAGCCACGACTCCAAGTACAGCGTTGCTGCTTTTCCAACAGTTCATTTAGTTCTTCCAGTAATAATGGAATGAGCAACTTTGTTTATTTTCTATTATGTTTTTACGATCCAATGTGTCCGAATTGTAGTCTCAATAAAACTGAACTGACTGTGCTTATTTCAAAACGTGTGAGAACAGCTACACTACACAGTCTAGGCCAAGAAACATTTTTGTAATGCAAACTTGAAAATACTTACGCGATCTAACTCGTAGTTCGAAAGCATTACGAAAAATTGATAAGCGGCGCCGGCTTCGGTGCCCTTCGGAACCAGCATGTGCTGAGGCCAGCCACATCCACAGAAATTGAAGGCAGCTAGATTTGTCCTGCGTGGGTCGCCACTTTGAGCCGATAGGTCACGGAATGTTTGCTCAAATGGAATGGTCACAGAAGACTGGGTAGAAAGTCTAGTGATAGTATTTTGACCAGCATTTACTGCAAGTAAAAATATGTATATATGAGTTTTATGCTGCCTAGTAAAAGAAAAACAGTAGGTTTTTACTTATGTCCAACTTTATAATTAATATTTTTCAATATTTTATTTTACCATTTCGTCGGCGTGATTAGTAGATTAGATACCTATGTGGTCATGTGGGTATGTTCATGCGAGATTACAAGTTTTTAGCACTTTTAGTCTATACGAATAACTGTGGACTGACGGACATGACGAAACTATTACAGTTCCGTTTTTTTTTTCATTTTGACGACGAAACCCTAAATCTGAAAGTGAGTTTTATTATTAACACGTGAGCTCTTTCCTTATCACTTGAAGTAGAGATTGACGAAGAGCATAATTCATAGTATTAAAACTCTTACATGGTGTTACGAATCTGTCCATTTCAACGAACATCTTTCTTTGATCGGCAAGAGCCCACGCCAAGTTACGCTCGTCAAACTTCGGAGCGATGAAGATACGAACGGTGGTGCGTCGAGCCGTTCCCGTGTTGTTCACATTGATACTGAAAGTAATTTTATCCGGGTCAAATATGTGCTACAGTTAAAATTTATTAAAGAACTTGTAGGTGTGAAGTGTAGTTCGGTAAACAATAAAACAAAAAAAAAATACAAAAAAACTGACTTCAAGAGTTGGACCAAATTAAAATGGGACCCACACGGGCAGCACCAGCTTTCAAATAAAAAAGAACATCAAAATCGTTTCATCCAATCGAAAGTTCTAAGGTAACAAAATTAAAAAAAAATAGAATTGAGAACCTCCTCTTTTTTTGAAGTCAGTTAATATAAAAAGCAAAAACTAAAACCAAACTACCCGTAGTCACACGTTATGTAGCAATGTACACATTAACAACGGTGACTACGGCTTTTGAAACTTGTTTCATACTTTTCAGGGTCGTTTGTTGTCGTAGTTGGGTTTTAAATTTTTTCTTTTTTTTAATCCAAAATGTTTTGGTGCCTCTATAATATTATTTACTAGCTGAACCCCGCGGTGTTATCCGTGGTTATTGTTGTACCGCGAGTAACGCCGCGGGACAAAGTTAGTCTAAAAAAAGTAGCCTAAGCTACTCCCTGGATCATCAGCTACCTGCCAGTGAAAGTCCCGTCAAAATCCGTCCAGCCGTTCCAGTGATTACCCGGAACAAACAGACAGACAGACAGACAAAAATATTTTTAGCTACATTTTTGTTATATGTATCGTGTATACATACATATGCATTGATTAAAAAGCTGTTATTTTAATATTACGAACAGACACTCCAATTTTATTTATTTGTATAGATTTTGAAAAGTATATTTTAAATAGGTACCATAGAAATATCACAATTATCGAATAAATACGGACAAAGTCACGAGAAAATGCTAATAATATATTAGTTTTTGAAATGTACAAGTAACGAATAAATGAATCTTATCTTATCTTATCTTATCTTATCTTATCTTAACGTCCTTTCGAATGTTACCAAACACGGTACATATAGGCACCTACCTTATACACTACACGGTACATATATCAAAAATGTAGTTAAATTTTTTTTTGTCTGTCTGTTCCGGGTAATCTTTGGAATGGCTGGACCGATTTCGACGGGACTATCACTGATAGGTAGCTGATGATATAGGGAGTAACTTAGGCAACTTTTTTAGATTAGCTTCGCCCCGCGGCTTCACCCGCAGTACGACAATAAGCGCGGGTAACACCGCGCGGTTCAGCTAGTGTTAAATATACGTACACGTAACGGAAGGGCCTGTGGTTAAGGTGGGTGAACCGCGCGTAAACCGGTCCTCGTTCGGAGAAGTCCAATCCTCTCGACAGATCAACATCGCTGGACATCCAGAACGTATTCAAAGTATTCAGTTGGTTACTACTGCTCTCAATAGCTATCGATGTTACTCGAACACCGGGGTTTTCAAGCTAAAATAAACAGTTTTTTTAAATGTTATTTTGTAGAGTTAATACAATGAAAATCGTTAATAGTTAATTCCAAGCTACATCAATCATGTTATCTTTAACTATGACCACCGTTAAATTTGGATTTATAACATGCCTTTTGAGCCTAATCGTACATTTCGAAGCCATTTTTACTCACCTCTGAACGAGTGTAAGGCCTCACATACGGTGATTCCTTATGCCTTTGGAAGGTGTCGTCGATCCACGCGTGCCAACGGTAGAAGAATGGATCCCGCATAGTTGTAGCTTCGTCAGCGATTACACCGAATGATTCCTGTAAAAATGAGTTAAATTTTAAATAACGCTGTCCTCAGTGCCGGATTAGCCACGTAGCAAGAGTAGCAAATGCTACGGGCCCCGCGAATTGGGGGGCCTCGCGCTCCATCGCCTGTCTGACTATAAAAAAAAAGTTTAAATAAGCGTAAAATGAAAGCATCTAGGCTATGCCTAAATCCCACCTAAAAACCTTAAACTTGATTTCGTTACATTAAATCGTAAGTCATCATGTCAGCAGTAAGAAATCCACTAATGCACGTAGACTTCCCCTATTGATTTCCATTTCGATCGGTCGGTAGCGGCCCGCATCCAACGAGTCCTTGCAATCTTAACCAGGTCGTCCGTCCACATTGCGGGGGGCTTTCCTACGCTGCGTTTGCCATCACGTGGTCTTCGCTCTCGAACCTTTTAGCCCCATCGGCCATCGGTTCTCGGAGCTATATGCCCTGCCCACTGCCACTTCAGCTTGCTGACTTGCTCTGCTATGTCGGTAAATTTAGTTCGTCTACGGATCTCCTCATTTCTGATTCGATCTCGTAGAGAGACACCAAGCATAGCCCGTTCCATAGCTCACTGTGTGACCCCGAGCTTCCTTATGAGGCCCATAGTAAGAGACCACGTCTCGGCGCTGTAGGTCATCACTGGTAACACACACTAATTAAAAACCTTCGTCTTTAAGGACTGTGGTATTTTGGACGAAAAGACTCTACGTAATTACCCGAACGCAGCCCAGCCGATTGGGCTTTGTCGATTGACCTCTTTCTCGAAGGTGGTATTGGACCGTTTGTCCCAGATAGACATATTCATCAACAACTACGAGAGCCGAGCCTTCCAGTAAGACCGGGGTAGTAATAAATGGGTGAAACATGGACATTTGACATGACTTTCGTCTTGTCCATGTTCATCTTAAGGCCCACCCGCTGGGACACTGTATTGAGGACTCCGAGCATCGTGCTGAGCTCCTCTAAAACTTTGCCATGACTAAGATGTCGTCGGCAAACCGATGGTGAGTGATGCATTCGCCATTAATAATGATGCTGAATCCTTTCCAATCCAGAAGCTTCCAGGCGTTTTCCATTGCATTGTTAAAGAGTTTAGGCTGCCTAACTCCCCTCCGCAACGGAATAGCCTCTGTGCTCTGGTCATGTACTCGGACAGGTGACATTTTCTTACAAACACTTCAGCACTTCGATGTACGGATAGTCAACGTGGCATCTCTGAAGAGACTGCAGCACTGCCCAAGTCTCGACCGAATCAAAGTCTTATCAAAGTCCACGAACGCTAAGCATAGTGGCAAATTATACTCCTCGGTCTTCTGTATAAGCTATCTATTGATTATCTTTATCTTTATTTATTTATATCTATTGAGCTGCCGATATGCTTCAGCGTTCCGGAAGTCTGCAGCGACAATGAGCGTCATTCTGCCAGAAGGGTGTGATCTGATAGTTTTTGAGGGATATCTTTCCCTACCTTGTAGACAGTTTCTACCAGCCTGTTGTTGACCTCGTCCACAGAAACGCAATCCAGGCCAGATAAACAAAATGTGAGCTTGAGTTGAAAGCTCTCGGGGTTTTGTATCTGAGCTGCAGTAGGTCGGAGCGTGGACATAATTAGTCAAGACCTTTTTAGTTGGACATTGATATTCAATGTGCCTCTAACCATTCTGTGATCGCTCACGGTTTTCACCCTGTGGGTCACGGAGATATAATTGAATATTTATCTTTATGTAGACATAATGAAGTCGATCTCATTCCTCGTGTAACTGTCGGGACTCCTCCAGAACCATTTCCTATGCGGTGGCTATTTGGAGAAGGAGTTCATCATAAACAGTTCCTCCTTCTCCAGAAAGTCAGCCAATCTCTGGCCCCTGGAATTCCTCTGCCCACATTCAAATTGCCCCACTTTCAACTCGCCATTGCCCCTCCTACCCAGTTTTGCATTAAAATCCCCCATAACAAAAGTGAGGTATGTCTAGAGGTATGTATGGCACTACTGATGTCCTCATACATAACTTCCACTTCGGTGCGTAAGCCTTTATGACCTTCAACGAGTATCTTTTTGATACTCTGAGTATCAGGTACGCAACTCTGCTAGACACACTCGTGATAACTTGCAACCACGTTGCTTACTGGAGATCTCCAGTGCTCGACCGACGCCTGTCAACGTCAATCTAGCAACTGGAGCCCCAGGGCACCAGGGGCCGTGCTCCTTTGTCCATCATCACATAAGGCCCGTAACCCGCCACGCTAGTCCAGTGCGTGTTGGCGGGTCGCCAGAGCCTTCTACGTTATTCAGTGGAGTGCACCGCGGGCAGGCGAGGTTCGCTTGGGTTCTGAAGGATGTTAGTGGGACCACTTACATTCCTTAAAATAAATCGTAGGCATAGGTTGTATAGTACCTACCACGAGAACCGTTGGTATCTCAAAGCATCATAAACTTGAGAACCTTAAGCAAACTAGGGGCCCCTTGGCCGTATTTTGCTACAGGCCCCGCGCTGGCTTAATCCGGCACTGGCTGTCCTTCCGAAGAATGTATTGCGGAAACTACAATATGCAACATTATTGTACGTATTTTAAATATTGCAGCTCTACTAACCAGGTATCGGTGTTGAGGGTCGTGCATGTATGCGGAGAAACTGTGTCCGTTGTTATGAATACTGCCGTAGAGTTCTCTGTTTGGTGAAAGAATGCTAGCTTCCAACATATTGCCCAGTATATCTATATCTAAGTCAATCGTTCTTCCATCAGCCTGTAAAAACAATAAACTTGTTAGTATCTCCTTTTAAAATACATTCGTTGAGAAAACATTAACATTGCTGGTGACCAAGCAAGGATATACACCTTTTAATAGAGTAAAGTTCTTTGATAATCGAAAAAATTGTTAGCCAGTGGCACACTATGACGATATTATATTTTTGTACTTACAGTAGTCACACGACCGGTAGAAATTGCTTCTTCGATGTTCCTTCTCCAGCGTTCCATATCGTCGATAGTAACAAGTAAACCGTCAACAGGACGGTTCAGGTCTTGCCATGTCATGTTGGCTTGCCGTGGTGGCCATCCACGGGATGATGTCAGACTGTCGAGCTTGGGGAAGTAGGCTTCTGCGATGGGTTCCCTCCAGTTGCTAAACTTCTGAACTCTCTTCAGAGCGCTGTTAAGACGCTCTCCGTTGTAGCTATAATATAATAGGGGTATTATTTTCATTAAATTTTACACTTTCAATATGCTTTTAAAAAAATTACAACAATATTGGTATAAAAATAGATATTTGTTTTTGAATGAAATCTTTCAATCTTTTTATGCAAGTCGCCGAAACTGACGAATATTCTTGATGACATTAGTTATATTACCTGCTACTTATATTACCTACACTGCATAAATATGTGGTTATTAATTTTATATACCTAATACGGAAAATAGTACAGATGCTTTTTAGTATGTTTAAGATTGTGACACATCTCTATGAAAAATTAATCAGTAGGCAATAACTTTAAGCCTCCGGTATCCTTAAGCAATCATTGGAATGTTACGAAAGAAGAGAATGAAAAGGCATGGCTCTTCAATATTCACCTTCAAGTATTTGAAAGTCTTGTTGAGATCACATATTTTTTTCTATGTCTAAATAATTACCTAAGTGAGGAAAGTCTTACCGAGCAATCATTTGGTTGTGCATATAAAAGAATAGTTCTCCACGTCGATCTTTGGCGACAATTTCTCTCTGGCTAGCGGCAAACGGATAGACCAAATGCCAGTGCCAGTGATGAAGGTTGATACCCAAATCTTCGCGGAAGTAAGCCAAACGATGTTCGTCTTCAAGGTCTGTAGCTGTGTAATCTCTCGGAATGATGATTGGCGTACGCTACAGTTACAAAAAATAATTTACAAACTATTATGGAGAAGTCTATATAAAGTTAACGTAATTCAGATCAGAATATTGTGGCAGTTGTTTCTTTGAGATTGTGTACATAAACATAAATACAAAACGCAATACTTTATATATATAGCTTACTTACTTTCATAATTTTTAAAAAGAGAATATTAATTCATGAGTTTTTTTTTTAAATGTGTGTGTTTATACTGTGTTTCTTTTTCAACAAGGAATAACTACTCAAGGTTTGTAGAAACGGTAAATTGTGTTCTATGATATTATCCGTAATATTTATTCCAGTTGCCCATTTATGTGTAAGTTTTCATCTTTAAATAACTCACTGGCACGTCTCGTGGGAGTACGGCTGATACTTCACGAGCCTTTTGGAACACTCGCGAATCCATGAATTTTGCTGGGAATGACTCTGCAAAGTTCGCGACTGGCACCTGTCTGGTGTCCCTCCTGTAAAATGATTAAAAAAAGAACGCCATGTGCATCACAACCACAACGCAGATTTTTTTTTTACTAATCATTGTTTGATTCTTTGCATAATACTAGTTACCGATCAGTAGTTTTAAATGATACCTAATGCATGCAATTGCTTACAAGTAGGCGTATAGCTCTATTGAAGAACGAAATAACACTATAATGTTCTATTTGATTAAGTCTGGGTGTACTTTGTATCTGTTTCGTGTATGTTTGTAAAGTCCTTATCCGTTTCTTCCTAATGCAGGAGAAGTCTTTTAAAAACAACAAGTTTAGGTAGGTAATTCTAAAGTTCTTTAAAACGCCTCAATAATCGCTTGACAACAAACGAACCTACATTTGTCATTACCTACTTAGTTATATTTATTTAAAATTATTTTTAACCAGATCATTATTAAGTGTAATCAAAAGCAAATGTTTCCGAGCTGTGTTGTGAGCAGAGCTTCTTCAACTTACCGATGCATCAAGGCTACAGAAAAGCAGTAGTTAAACATTTGAGGGTTCAGATTAGATCTGGCAAAGACACATGTAGACAGGAACTGCTGTAGCTGGTTTTCAGGAACACCTGTTCAGTAGATAACTTCTTTAAGTTTATGGTGCGTCTCGAATTGTAGCGTAGCTTTTGTTTCGGAGGTACACCTCCTTACATCAGATTTTGATCGTCAAAATCGGTCCAGTCGTTACAGTACAAACAGACATACAGATTGACATGGTAATTGACTATCCCCACCCGTGGACATCTGCAACTCAAGTGCTTTGGATTCGATTTTATGAAACGACTTCAAAAAGGAGATAACTTCGTCGTTTATGAATCGATTTTGATGATTATTTTTTAATGGTATCGAAATATCCCTACGGTGGTGGTAGCATGTTAAGGACACTGAGATCTGATGATGGTATCCAAGAGAAATCGATCGATTTGGTCGTTCTTGAAGTGGGCTTTTTGATTTTGTTAAAATTTTACTGTATAATTATAATAGTTTCTGCCTCATTGGTCTAGTGGTTGGCACTACTCTTCAATTCTGCTTATGTTTTCCATCAGGCAGAGTAGAGTCACTTTGGCAATCTTACATATAAAAAAGAGTAGGTAAATAAAACTTACCCATAAGGACATCAATGACTTCAGTGGCCATATCCTGGTGTTTCGGCAAGAAAAGCGAAAAGTCCGCATCGACGGGCAGTTGTGTCGCTAATTTGAAGTTCACTTTACGTTTCAAGTTTTCGATCGGGATCTTTCTTGAGATGTCTGCGTCGTCACTGAAACGGTTGTTCAATTCGACGCCATTGTTCTCGTATCCCGGGGGCTATAATATTTTCGAAAGTAGGTGTTTTTGTATTAAAGGTATTGTATTATAGCGCAATAACGAAACCTTCCACACAAACCATTTTGTACAATAAATATAAGTCTATTTTTAATAAGTATTAAGTGTTTGTAAAACAAATTCTCTAATAAACTTACCAAAAACTCTTCCGTAAGTTCGAATAGAGCCTTATCATCTCCTTTCGGAATGATCATAGGCTCATTGGGTCGATCGAAAAGCAACTGCAAATTATCTAGAACGTCAGCCATTTTAGTTTGATAAAACTATTTTTTTTAAATAATAAAATCTTCACACCTCACTTCACAGTAGCTGTGAAGTGGAATGATTTGTTCCATCATCGAAATTTCTTTTATACTCTAATATTAGGCATGGTGTGCACTCTACACAGAGTGCAAAACCACACCACGGGAACTGATAAAAACTGTGAGAACGTATGTTGTTATCGGTGCGGTACACAAAAATTTAAGTTAACAAAAAAAACTTACTTTAGAAATAATACGCCTAATAAATTACTAAGCCCTCTCATGAAACCTGGCAACGTCACCACACTTAGTAGTAGTCCAGCCCCCCTAGCCAAGTTGCAAGCGTTTTTCTTTCTGCAGTCGTTAACGCCTAAATACGCATAGCGCCTAGCTGAACCTCGCGGTGTTACCCGCGGTTATTGTTGTACCGCGAGTAACGCCGGGGACAAACTTAGTCTAAAAAAGTAGCCTAAGTTACTCTCTGGATCATCGGCTACCTGCCAGTGAAAGTCCCGTCAAAATCGGTCCAGCCCATCCAGAGATTACCCGGAGCAAACAGACAGACAGACAGACAGACAGACAAAAAAATTTTTTACTACATTTTTGGCATATGTACCGTGTATACATACATGTGCATTGGTTATTTTCATATTACAAACAGACACCCCAATTTTATTTATTTGTATAGACGAGCGAAGCCGCGGGCGAAAGTTAGTAGGCTATAAAATATCTATCCTTGAACTCTTAGGCATTAAGGAATTGTATCTTCCATCATCGGCTCATCATCATCATAAGATGATGCCTACTAGACGCAAATATTTGCATAGTTTTAGAAAATAATTTAAAACATTATAACAACTAGCCTATAAAATTTGAGGTTTGCCCTCTATTTCCTTGGAATCTAGGCTAGACATTTTGACAATGGGACCCCCTGGGAGCTAGGTTTACTAAACTCAAATCAAAAACAAAACAACAAATCTTTTTTTCGGACATTTTTTTTTTCGGACATCTAACACACACACAACGCCATCTAGTCCCAAACTAAGCAGAGCTTGTGTTTTGGCTACTAGACAACTGATACAAATACATATATACTTTTTTTTTGTAAATATATACATATTATACATAGAAAACACTCAAACTCCGAAACAAATATTTGTAGATCATACAAACATTTGGTCCGACCCGGGAATGGAACCCGAGATCTCACGATCAGCAGTCGCACACGTCAACCGCTAGACCAACGAGGCAATCGGTATATATGAGTAATAATTTTGCGAGCCCCCTTTTGAAAGGTAACCACGAGTGGGTTTTCACCCAAGGTACACAAACAATAGACACATCTCACACACGGTCGGCAAAACTAGGCAGAGCCTGTGTTATGGTAACCAAACGACTGATAAACATCCTTATATATTTCTAAATACATAAATATAGATAAATTACACCCAGATATAGTACAAATTAGCATATCATCACACAATTATTTGTCCTAGGTGGAAACCGAACCCACGTGCTCCGGTTTAGCAGGGTCACTAAAGACTAGATTAACAGACCCAGCGGTAGATTTCTTTTGTTTTAAAATTTTTCGGACGAACTGCCTAGATTTTACTACTCTGTCTGCCTCAGTACTCTAATCACAAGAAGGTAACATGCATTAATCTGTGTCAACCAGGGGCTGAAGATTTTTATAAACTAGGTATAATTTCGTTACGTCGTTCGTTTAGTATAGGTAGGTATACTTTCCTTTTTAGCATTTCGATCTGCTTTCTAATAATATGTATAACTCAAAACTACTGACTTTTTTTTATAAATTACCTGCCAAAGTGACTGCTCAGCCTGATGGTAAGCTCAAGCAAAATTCAACAGTGGGGGCCACCATACTCACTGCAAAAAAGCAAACAATGCAGTATGGCGTCCCACACTATGGCGGCTTAGTGAGATGCATTTTCACGCCCCGCTTAAAGGACTTGGGATCATATTGGGAGGGAAATACGTGCGCTGGTAGTGAGTTCCAGTTTTTAACTGCTCAGCACAGGAAGAAAGAACCAAACCGTTTGGTTCGAGATCGTATTTCTACGACTCTAAGGCGGCGGCTTCCAAGGCCAGCACGTGTTGTTCTCTAGAGGAAGGGAGAAGGTGGGATCGATTAGAAGAGCTCTCCAGTGCGCTCTCCATGGTAAAGGTAGAGAACTAAAGGTCATATCTCTTCGCAACTGCAAAGGCTCAAGGAACTCGGTGGCATCGGTACTGTTGATAATGCAATAAAAAGACACAAATGCTCGGGCGCGAAGAACCGTCTCACCCTGTTCAGTACGCCAAGTTTCCGCGAAGCCGCCTTAGTGATGCTTTCGATGTACTCCCGTGGGTCCCAGCAAATGTCCATGCCCAGAACATCGGGCTTATCCCGTAGTGGCAGTTAAGTGCTCTGAAAAGTGGGGAGAGGAAGAAACGGCGATTTTTGGTAGAGAAGGCGCACACATGTGTACGCCAGCGTTTACCTGCAGAAACTCAGAGGCCGCGCCGTCGCAAAGGACCCTAATGCGGCACTGGTGCAGAAAAGCGGCAATCCAGTTACTGAGTCTAGGAGGCAGACCGAATGCCGGAGGCTTGGAGAGAAGCGAACGGTGCCGCCAGTCCCGGTCGAAGGCCTTGGCCATGTCGAGGCTGATTGCCAAGGACTGATGCCTATCCATAGCCTCACCCCAAAGGTGAGTGACATAGGCTAGAAGATCACCCGCGGTTCATGACTACTGCTCTCTCGAAAACAACTTGAGTAAAAGAGGTCAGTGCTGCGTAGGTACTCAAAATATTACTTATCTGTGGTTGTCATTATATGTCAAAGTAGAAAGAAAAAAACAATGTCAAATATGTCAAACTCAAAACCATAACCTTCAAAATTTGCAATTTATTTATTACTAAATTAAATATGATACTCAAACGAATACCATCCAAAATTTTCTGTCGATGTTTAAATATTAATACTAGAGCTATACCAAATATTACCCACACTGGGCTTAGACATATTACGTATACTTCAGAAAATGCAGAAGCAGTTGATTTGGCTTATGCTTCTTACGAAAGTACGGCTGAAGTAGAGCATACTATGCCTCCTCTCGTTATATTACATGGTCTACTGGGCTCTAAAAATAATTGGAATAGTATGAGCAAAGCTATCCACAGGACAACGGGTAGGAAGGTGATTAGTGTTGATGCTCGGAATCACGGTGATAGTAAGCATTCATTACAGCATTCGTACATACACATGGCTCATGACGTGATGAAGTTGCTGAAGAAGTTGGAGCTTACAAAGGTGTCGATAATGGGGCACAGTATGGGTGGACGCACTGCCATGGTGCTGTCACTACTCTGTGTAAGTTGTACGTAGTTTTTCTGATGACTCATTTGTAAAATAATAAATATATAAATAAACTAGTTGATGCCCGATGCATGAAGTTTCATCCAAATCCATCCCATAGTTTTTGCGTGAAGAAATAATGAACATACATACTCACAAACTTTCGCCTTTATATAATAGTTTGATATTAGAGAATTGTTCTAAAATGGCAAGAATTTTTAGAAATAATGTTTGCTCCAGCTTCGCATGGGTGGATTTCAGATGCACCCATCGACGACACCATTCATATATTTTAAATCTGTAATATTCATTTAAATTACTAAATTACAAACTGTAAATGGCCATATTTATCTATATTAAATGCACAATGTATTTAAGGTACTTAATTGAATAAGGATTAATGCTGTATAGCTAAAAACCGCTTCGTAAATAAGCTATTATTTCTCATAAAAATTAAGGAATAAATGGCTATTGTGGGTTATCCTTACTGTACTACATTATTTTCATCTATCTTGTAGGTTTCAGCCAGCATTTGCAATGTAAGCTCCAAAAATGTGTTTATTTACAACATCACTTTAGAAACCTCTAAAAAAGGAATAAGGAAAATCTCTGAAATAGGAAAATAGTGGCAGCATAAATTAAATATGTATTATGTATCTATATTTATTTGTGCATGCATGTGTATATATGCATTTTTATGTTGGTTGGATTATTTTACATAAAATCTACACCTGCTGCATCAGCAACACTTTAAAGTTGTAATCATACAACTTTAACCCCGATGCACCTACCTTACCAGATCTCTACATCCCCAAGGGTGGCTGGTAGAGAATGCTTTGTGCATTAAGTCTACCGATGTATTTTATTTATTAACAACTTCATGTAAAGCATGAAATTATTTATAAATAAATGGAATTATGAGAACTTTCTTTGAACACAAGCAATAATCTGATTATTATAACCAGAATACTGTTAGATAGAGTATTTATTAAAAAAAGTTATGCAGAAACATTTCAATCTTCTCATTGGTCAAATTAATTATGTCACAGTCCATAATGGTCAAATATTCATTTTTACCCACCTAAAGCGAAGCTGAAAGGAAGGGTTATAGTTTTGGCAGTTTATGTATGTTTGTATGTTCCATCATTGTGCCTAAGCTACTGAAACGATTTAAATGAATGAGTTGGCAATAAACTTGTAATTAACATGTTATCTAAAGTTGTTAAGTAGTTGGGTTATACTTTTTAAACTTTTTCTTGTAAAAGGTGTTTTATAGATAATAAATATAAGGATCATTTTCTTATTATCTACTTCAATTTTGGCCAGTTTCTGAAATACATAGTCTACAAATATTTGATATTTCAATTTTTTTTTTAAATTGATAATACTATGTCTCTTTTCAGTCTGACATGGTATCCAGCCTCATTGTGGTTGACATATCACCGGTAAAGACAAGTCCACAAATCTACTCTATGGCCAATTTGTTTGATGCTATGAGTTCAGTTGCTATCCGGCCTGGTATAGCCATGTCTAAAGCAAGGAAGTTAGCAGATGAACAACTCAAGAGCATAACACCTGATTTGAATTTAAGGAATTTCTTGATCACTAATTTAGTACAAACAAACACTGGATCTTATACTTGGAGAGTAAATATACCAGCATTGAAGGAAAATTTCCAATCTCACATTTCTTGCTTTCCTTCAAACTTGAGAGGGCTTCAGTATGCTGGGCCGACTTTGTTTGTTGGAGGATCCATATCAGACTATATAGGGTATGTTTTAATTTTATTTTGTTAACTACACAGCAGGAGTAAATAGCGTCAAGAAGATACAGGTGGCCTAACACCTCTATCTTCAGAAAAACAATTTTTTTTCTTAAATGAATTCTAGAACCAATTTTAACTTTGACTTTAATTTTATGAACTTGTGAGAATAACAACAATTTTGACAATGTCATTTAAATTAAAGACAAACTTCCAATTTTTTTAAACTGAATTAATCATACCTAATCGAACTCCCATTTCCATTTGAACAAAATATGCAACCTTACACTGTAAAAATAAAGGATAGAAAAATATAGGTAGCCTGGAACAGATTTCATTAGGCAATAAAGCCCCCCTTTGTACACTCCGTCTCACATTTTATGTACTCTCTTCTAACTCTATAACATTATGGTCTACATATAAAGAGTTTTCTATCTACCTATCTATCTATAGCTTATTTTTAATTTATTATGATTTAATCACATTGAATTTGTTTTTGTTTTTGTAAATTATTAAAAATGTGGCAGTTGTGGTTTTTGTATCACGAAATACACTTAGAAAATGTGTATAAAAATGAACCACTACTTCTTTTAATCATGATTTTTGTAAACGATAAAAATATGGCAGTTGTGGTTCTGTGTCACAAAATACATTTAGAAAATGTATATAAAAATTAATCACTACCTACTTCTTTTAACCACGACGTCACGCCTGAACGGCTGAACCGATTTCAACAATTCTTTCAGTGTTAGATAGCCCATTTATCGAGGAAGCTTACGACCAATAGGAGCTATGCATCAATGAAAAAAGACACAAAGTTTCGTGTGTCAGCTAGTAGAAGAGTTGAAATGGCATTTGTTATTAATTTGGTTATTGTTTGCTCTTTCAGAAAGAACGATCTAAAAGAAATACAAGACTATTTTCCACTAGCAGAGTTGGTGTTCATTGAAGGAGCTGGACATTGGGTTCACAGTCAGAAACCAGAGAAATTCTTAGAAACAGTCTGCAAATTTTTAAAAGAAAAATAAAATAAATTGTAAATAAAATTATTGGCGCATAATATTTAGGAACTAATTATAAATTGTGATGTTAATAGTGCAATTGTTATTTATTAGATTAAAATTTAGGAGAAATAAAACTGTTAAACGTGTATATTTTGAAATTATTTCGTAACAATTCTTATTCTTCATTTATTACTATCACCCTTCTAATATCACAAATACCAGAATTAATCAGCATTAACAAAGAATCAGAATAAGAAAAAAAACGATTATTTCGTACTTTTTCATTTAACAGCTTAGCTTTTGTCCGCGGCTCCGTCCGCGTATTAATCGATTGTCGCGGTAAATAGTAGCTCATGTTATTTTGATATATAAGCTGTATTACTATAAAGTTTCAGCTAAATTCTTTCGTAAACAGTACCTACCAAACATTTACGAATTCTCGCAAATATTTCGCATTTATAACTAGCTTTTGCTTTTTTTTGTGTATGTCGGTTATAGCGATAAAGAATAGACTATATCGTTTATCACACTAATCACATCACACTAATATATAAAGGTGAAAGTTTGTGAGTGTGTATGTTTGTTACTTCTTCACGCAAAAAGTACTGAACAGATTTGGATGAAACTTTACAGTAATAACACTATAACACTAATATATAAAGGTGAAAGCTTGTGAGTGTGTATGTTTGTTACTTCTTCACGCAAAAAGTACTGAACAGATTTGGATGAAACTTTACAGTAATATGGCTTAAACATCAGAATAACACATAGGGTACTATTTTCCGCGATAATCGACATACACGCGGGTAACAGGTAGTAAATAATAAAATCAAAGTATTTTTCATCCCACCATCTCGGAAAGAGTATTTTTATCCTTCAATATCTGAGTCTAAAAGCCGTTTTTATTCGCTAGAGGTTAAAGTAAATTGAATTTAGAACATCATGTGCACTTATAGTTTGTGAATTCAAAACATTTAAAATCTATTTACTTTACCTATATGGTGCTGAATTTATCATACAATCTGTTTTTAATTTGTTATAAACTCAGACACGGAATCTTCTTGGTGTACTTTTTTTGATTTGCTCTGCCCGCGCCATTTTCTTTTCACGTCATTTAGTCATTTCCTCGCTGAGGTGGGATGAAAAGTTACGTGGTGCACTCGAGTGCAAAGATTTTTCACCTTGTGCTCTTTTGATTCCCTCGCTAACGCTCAGGATTCTAATTTTTGCATCACTCGATGCGCTCGTGATTCAATATTAGGATCCTTCGCTTGTTCGGTCATCAAAATTGAGCACGCGGTGAAAAAGCAACTTTGCACTCTTGTATAACAATTAACTATTACGTCTTTAATTGTAATCGGTGCAGTAGTCCTGAAAGCGTAACAAAATTGCTTACGAATTGATAATATTATAGTAGGTAGGTAATAGGGAAAGTAGGAAGCACAGATAGTAGGAAGTAAATAGGACTTAAGGCCAGTTTCACCAGTTCCTTCCGGTTAAAGTTTCAGATTGTCACTATTTAACAGTTGATTTGCTGATAGACCTTCGTTTGTATATCTGATATATTTGTTTCTATCATCTGTAGTTTTAAGTGTTTCGGGAAAACTAAAGATTATTGTATTTTTTGTTTTAGCGAAAGAAAGTACCACTAGACGTGGTTTCAAAGATTCGAAGCGCACTTGTTCTGTTAAAAGTTGTTTTATCGAACAATAAATACATTTAGCGCTGTCCATGTAGAATGCCTTTGGTTTTTCCCGCCCGTGCCTGGAGAGCGCATCAAGCCGTCGGTCCAGGTTGTCATGAATATAAATGGCAATCGTTAATAGGAAGTCAGTGACCTCTAGTATACTGACAAATAGTTCAACCTTCGAATTCGGTTCACCCTCAGACTTGCGGAGGCCCGAATCCAGTCCCTCCGTGTAAAAACTGATATTCAGGTAAAAGCAGTTGAACTAGTAGCCGACCCCAAATCTTGTGAATAATAAAGGTTAGAAGGATGATGATGTATAATGAATTTTATTAAAGAAATTGACTGCACGGTTGATCTAGTGGTTTAACAGGCCGCCACGCTTTTTTCATCTGCGCCAAGTGTTGTGGATTCAAATCCCACATGGGACAACACTTTGTGTGATCGACAAACTGTTGTTCTGAGTCTGGGTGTTCTTTTTGTCCCCCGCGAACCAGGATGTATATTCCTAACGGAGTTGTCTTTAAAAAAAAACATCAAGCGTGGCGACACTGTGACCGCTATCTAAACCACGAAATGAAATTACGGATGTGGTTGTTTAAACAGAGATAATTCTGTATGTAGGTGCAAATGGTGGTAGTTTTACTGTGCTGTAATAATAGCAGTATAAAAATATTCAGTAAATTAACTAACCGAAGTAAGAGGGCACAGCAGATATCTGTTCAACTTGGAGCCATTTCACTCATACAAATCAATTAAATATAGAACTACTTGTAGTTGTGCCCGCGGCTCCGCCCGCGTAAATGTCGGTTATTGCGGAAAATAGTAGCCTATGTGTTATTCTAATGTATAAGCTATATTACTGTAAAGTTTCATCCAAATCCGTTCAGTAGTTTTTGTGTGAAAGAGTAACAAACATCCATCCATACTTACAAACTTTCGCATTTATAATATTAGTAGGATTGTTATCGGTTAAAGATCAGTTCGGATTAGATTTTTAAATTTAACTACTATTTGCTAGACTTGGTTACTAATTAATCATTTGCCATTATCGCTACAATAGATATAATTTCGCAGAATCAGAATTTAAATCAACGAGGAAAAAATAAAAATGAACACTGGGTTTTTTACAAATATTTTGTTTTTATTTTTACAAATAAGTTATTATATTCAGTTACATATTAAAATTATTTACAATAGTAGTATTTACATTATGCAGTATTTGATGAATGCTAGCTAGTTGTTATGGACTTAATTAAGCTATACCCCTTTAATTAATTTTTGCCCTTTTTTAAGAACAAACTAACTTAAAGTGTGAGTTCAAAATATTACTTGCAGTACTTTTCTGAGTACTTTTTCAGCGTCAGCATACATAGTAGCAAAATAGTATAATAATTCTTTTGGTACTTCAGAACTGTGAAGTATCTTTCTACTTCATGAATACATATATCTATGTATCTGCGAAACAAATAAATTCTATTTCTAGTACAAAATACCAACAGTCACTATTTAATGATAGTGTTGAAAATTAACTGCTGGGTTTACCAAGCCTATATTTTTGTCTTATGTGCTTATATGAACCATAATATTGAAATTATTTTTTTATAGTCTTATCAATAATCTTAAAATAACAAATTTTCAAGATTTACAACAAACATTGTCAACTATGTCACAACATCACTATTTAACAAGTCTGAACACAATGACATATTAAATCAAATGTTCGATAGAGCTGTGCATCTATATGGACCCACGAGTAAGCTGCAGTATAATAACATTTCTCTATATTTATTTCTCTTGACTTTTACCACCACAACAGTTATCACATTTTTTACCAGTACCAGAACATAATACCGGCTTATAATTCGGTGTCCAAGGCCCTAAACTATCATTTGAATAGAAATCCATAGGATAAGTACCATCTTCTTTCAACCACTTACTATTCCCTAATGACACAGAAAACTCATAAGGAGTTAACAACGGTTGAGGAAAAGCTACCCCCCAATCTATAGACAATCTTGGACATGCCACTTGTACAAAAGCATCAAGTCCGAACAACATTAACTTGCTAGGAAAAATCTCTGACAAGAGTATTTTAACAAATGTTTTATCAGAATTACGAATTTGTTTTTCTAAATTACTTAGAACCTTAGTGCTGCCTTGCCTTCCCAATGTTCCAAGAATGAGACCAAACCGGGCAGCATCTTTAGCAGCAGATATTTGATTATTTCTGTTGGACTGCATTAACTGGTGTTCGTACAGTTCAGAAGTAAACTTCTTTTCGTAAGGATCATATTTATAAGCTGGTATGTTGGGGTTAGCAATCATTATGGCTTCTAAGTGAAACCTTCCATCACCGAGGTATATAATGGCTCCAGCATCTAATTTGGGGGCTGTACACCCGAGAATTTCACCTGGGGATAACGGTTTTGATTGCGGCACAGTTACTATATAATCCTCACTTCTTAGATTTTTAGCTACTGAATGCAATGTTGTAACAAATTGAATTGTACTAACTAATGCTATATGACTATGTTTTGGAAAGTTTCGTTTAATTGTTTCGACAAAGTGGGAAGGGTCAATCTTGATATCTACAAATATATAAAGCACTTTAATGTCACTGGTTTGGTCTATGGGTATTAGACAAGAATGACCGTAGTGTACGAGTAAATCAACACCCAGCGCTATCGCAGTGAAGTCATCAATGCAGCAAGCTCCATAAGTAACATCTCCCATTATAACAGTATCCGCATCAGTGAATGTCTCTATTATGTCACACAATGTAGTTGCAAACATTGTCAGACCTGTAAAAGACATAATCAACACCTTACTACTAAAATTAATGCAAAAAATTAATAGTTTACAAGAAAAATATGGTTTTGCCAGTTGATAAAAACTCGTGTTTTATTTAAATGGACTAAAACAAAGGTTAGACTACAATTTAATTGTTCTATTCATAAATTACCTTCGGGCATTTGCAGAGCCACACGTTTCGCAGCTAATGACCTTATTCTCCATATTGTCTTATGTATTTCAAAATTATAATTCTGTGGCAAAGCTTCACAAGCTCTATTCAACAAGGGGTCGTTTAATAACTCATTAGGGATTTTATTAACTGCACGAATATTCGGTTTAAAGGTCTTTCGCTGTCCTTCAGGCTTGGCGCGAACTACAACAACTCCCGGGTTGTAACTGAAGTCTTCCATCTTCAAAATACTATAAACTCATTATTTACTTATGATAACTTTCGCAATTCATTCATAATTATTAAAACCACAGGTTACTTTTATAATCAAAATATAAACACGCGCGATGGCCTACGTGACTTTTCGCTTTCGCCAGTAATAACGTTTCAATTATCTTTTGCAGTTTTGTTAAGTAAATTTTGATAAAGAAAACAATTCGTATTGTTATAAATAGTTTTTTTTTTCTTATAATTCACTTGAGCTTCCTAAAGAAGTTATAGTGCGTCCAATCGTTTATTTAACTTTTGACAGATCACGCACATAAAGTTTTGTAATAATTTTTGATCAATGTACTAGAGGGAATACTGTACTTCATGGACGGGCTCCGCCCACTTAGAGATGTGTCATTCATAATGAATGACCACAGACTATAAAAACGGGTTTGAAATAAATCGATTATCGATTATATTAATAAAACATACAATAACATTATTGTGATTATATTTTATATCAAATCACACGGTCTCTAAACTTGAGTCACTGATATAAGAGGCCCATTATTACAGCTCTCCTTTTCAAAGTATTCACGAAGTCGCAAGACAAACTCTCTTGTTTGTCCTTTGAGCACCTTAATTTTTGGCATTTTGACAGTAACGAAGGGAGGGACGATACGCTCAACTCAACCAAACGTGAGAATTCACAAATAAATCAATACGGAGGAATAAAAATACTCAACTCGACGTATGAAAATGTGAATTATGACTAACTACAAAATGTCCGCTACGCGTCCGGTGTTGCGGTTTAATAATCGATAAAATTACGAAATTATCGGTAAAATAATGAGTGTGTTAAATCGATTAAAACTTCTTCATGTACAAAATCGATCGATAAAAGAAATCGAATCGGTAACGGGTCAGGGTATCACTATTTGATTAAGTATTAGAGCTGTCAAAAGTTAAATAAATGATTGGATACACTATAATAGGCTCATTTAATATAATAATATATTTCTACATTTGAGACTTGAGTAGACACTAATAATGCGTGTAATGAAACCAGTGTTGCCAGCCGGGTCTTGTCAGAAGTTACCTGAATTATTTAAAAAAAGTAACCTTTTGTGTAAAAAGTAACCTTTCATATTTTATTTACTGAAAAAAATGAATTTTGATGTTCCAGGGTGAAATCTCGATTCTCTGAATTCATTAAGTGCTACATTTTGATTCAGTACTAAAATAAATTGACCAAAAAAAATTGTGTCGTACCGCGGGTAACCGTAGGAGAGCCATGCCAGCCAAGCCGGCATGCATGAGCCGGCTCGACCAGAGTGATACCACGGCTTCACAGAAAATGGGTGTGAAACAGCGCGTGCGCTGTGTTTAGTAGGAAGTGTGGAGCAGGAAGCTAAAATAATTTTAAAACAAAAAGTAAATATGCATTTAGTAAAAAGCGGTTAATTTAATATTACAAACAGACATTCCAATTTTATTTATTTGTATAGATTTATAGTAGGGATGATGCTAAATGGGGATAATAATAAATAAATAAAAAGTTTTTATTCAAAATGATATAAATGCTTTTCCTGATTTCTTCAGTTGGTTGGCAGATGTAGCTCCCTTTTTTATACATCTAAGCAATACAGTACGTAATATAACATATATTCATTGGCAAAACCAAAACAAAACAATACTTATGTTATAAGGCTTAGCACAACAGCTGTGGTGAACCCACGGAGCAAATACAAAGAGGAGATGCCCTAATGAGATTTTTGTATGAAGCAATGCGTGACAATTTGCGGGGATGAGGGGGTGTTAGTTTACACTTTTCTATCTACCAGACAATGGCAAAACTTCTTGCATTGTTGAACGAGTATATTGCTATGTAGTTTAGCTAGCTGACACTAGTGTGGACGTAAAATATTTGGATTCTAAATACGACCCTGTCTTTTTATTTTAGAATAGATGCGATAGATGTCAGTCTGTTCACAATATAATTAAGAAAAATCCAAAAAAATACCATGATGAATAAAAATTCATTAGGTAAGAATGTAGAACTCATTTCCGTATCTTGTTATGGTATATTTTATTAATATTCAGCTCAACGTACCATTGTATTTTTATTTCCAGTAACACAAAGTTTCGCCATCTAGTGGCGAGTAAATATAATAACATTTCAATAAAACACTAAGAGATTTTTCTAGAACTTTTAAAAAAAATAGCTATAAAATTACTTATAAAAGAAATATGATGCCACTTATGGTACCAGAACGTCTATCCGAGATATTTGTACAAGATATAACACAGCACTTTATCTTTTTACTTGATTGTACCGAGAATATTCAAGTATTACGATTTTTCGATGCAGTTCTAGAACATTGACGTTAATAGTATAATTTGCAAGTTGCGTCAACTGCGATGACGTCGGGGGCTGTATTTTGTCACGGGGGTGATGCGCTTATGCCATCTCCTCTTTGTATTTGCTTCGTGGGTGAACCCGACAGCATGGACAAATCTCATGCGAATTAAACACAGAACAAAAAAATATAATAGAAATGGCTAGTAAGCGTGATGCGCGTGCTACTAGTAAGCGTTGCAACGCATACCTTTATGAGTTGTAGGTATTTTGTATCATAGTCGTATTACAACGCTGTGTCGAATAGGTCTTCCATTGAAAGTTTTTTTACGACACAATGGCGTACTGCTCTGCTTTACAGTGTAAAAATGGTAGCAGAAGGGAAAACATTAATAATGGAGCTGTTTCTTACCATCAGTAGGTACAATTTTACATAGTTTATCAATAAAATCATAAAATTTTATTTAACTATTAATCGACTAGAGATTTAAACTTAACTCTTCCTTATCCCATTAATTTAAAGCTCAATTTGGTATGATCGGGTTTTATAAATTTTCAACGCTACCCGATTAGACATGTAGTCAGGTTGGATGTTGGTTTTATCGATATGCATACTTTTAAACGGGTTATAGAATACGTATAAGTGTAAAGTACAAAGGGCGGCCTTATTGCCTAAGGCAATCTCTTCCAGGCAACCTTAGGATGGATAAAAATGTATCGGAGAGACAGTATTTGACGGTGTGGTAGTTTTGAAGAATTATAATTTTCTAATGAATATAACTAGAAACACACACACACAATACAATACAACACATACATATACACAGCGGTGGATTTACAATAGGGACAGTCGGGGCACGTGCCCAGGGCGGCAAATTTTTTAGGGCGGCAAACTTTGATAAGTGAAAAACATTGTTTAGCTAACCAAGAATGCTCAATATATTATAATTAATTAATTCCGTTAATTAATAATTTTATGTTTAATTGATAATTCAAGAAATTCAATTCATCGATTATATGTGGGGGTTTTGTGGTTTTTTGGAATGGTCTACTCCAGTGGCGGCACTTTGGCGTCAGGTCCAATGAACTGTCAAGTACGATATTTGTTTTTTTTTCTAAATTATTTTGGTTTATTTATTTTTATAAACATTCTTATACAAATATTGTTTTCTAAAATGCCGCAGTGTTGTGCAGTACCTATGTGGGCAAATAAAACGGGCAGGCATAAGTTCCTTACTGTAGATAAAAACCTAAAAAAAATGGATAGACCTTTTAACTGTGAAGAACAAAAAAAATATCTTTGGATACACGAAAGGGTCATTGGTTTGGCTAAAACTTTGAACATCTCAAGCGGCAAGTTATTTTCAAAATTGGTGCCAAAACATTTTCAAAAATAATATTAAGAAGTAAAACAACTCTTTCTTTAATTTAATTTATTTATGACAATGACGCTTATAGCAGTATTGTTCATTCATGATCATCATCATCTTCAGCCTATCGCAGTCCACAGCTGGACATAGGCCTCACCAATTGCCCGCCACTTGGTTCGATCCTCGGCGTCTCGCATTCAGCTCCTGCCAGCTGTCTTGCGCAGATATCACTCCACCTTTCTTGTGGACGTCCTGCACTATGTTTGCCGAGACGCGGTCTCTACTCAAGAACTCGTTTACCCCAACGGTAATCACTTCTGCGGCTAATATGGCCATTGTCATTCATGATCATAAAAAAATATTTTACCTTATTGATTTATGATTTACTAGCAGACCCACGTAACACCGTTTGCATCTCCTATTGCCCGTAGCGTGATAATTATCCCCTGTTTTTAACACATTCTTTATTGGTGCTCCGCTCCTATTGGTCTTAGCGTGATGATATATAGCCTATAGCCTTCCTCGATAAATGCACTATCTACCTGTAAGATTTTTTTAAATCGGATCAGCGGTTCCTGAGATTAGCGCGTTCAAACAAACAAACAAACTCTTCTATGTTTCATCTACACTATAATATGATTAAGTATTATAATATTATAAAGTGGATGAAACATGCTTCATTGTTAAATTATAAACAATTGATCAAAATTGTTGCTAATACGCAAAAGGAAAATATTGCATTGAAAAAATTATGGAACAGAATTTGCTTTCCGATCTTTTGAAATTGTTGCATGCAAATGACCTGTACTCATTTTCCAAACGTGGAAATCGCCTATCGAATATTTATGACATTAGCTGTTGTAACAAACTGTACAGAACGCTCGTTTTCATGTTTGAAGAGAGTTGAAAACTACTTACGTTCTAAAATGACTGCTAATAGGCTCAATAGCTTAGCTATTCTATGCATCGAATCCGACGTACTTCAACGTTTAGATTGCGAAGATTTAATCAAACAATTCTCAATTCAAAAAGTCAGACGAATTTGCCTGCTATAAAATTGATATAATATAATTAAGACTCACCTTTAGTGCTAAATTTATAATTGTTAGAAAAGAAACAAATATTTGTTTATGTTTTTGGAATATGTAACATGTAATAAATATAGTTTCTTCAACAAATTAGTTATTTAATTTTGACAAATAAAATATGTGAACTATAAGTTTAAGTAAAATGCCGGATAAAAACCCGCCTTAAGGCGGGTTTTTATCCGGTGCCCAGGGGCGGCATTAAGTTTAAATCCGGCCCTGCATATACATCAATATACATACACATACATGCCAATAACTTTAACTAATCAATTATATTATAACTACATATTGCATTTTTGTTCATTGCAATCAATTTATGATTATTGATACATACATAGTATCCTATTCCTAAAAAATAAAATTGAATAAAGTAATTTTTTAAACATTTTAAAATCTACTAATATAGGTACGTACATACTGTGCCAAATATTAATTATATAGGAAACACTGTTTTGAATTTTGTTAAGTGCTTAAACAGTATTTATTATATATAATATTACTAGTTGTTGCCCGCGGCTCTGCCCGCGTTTATATCGGTTATCGCAGTTATTAATAGTAACCTATGTGTTATTCTGATTTATAAGCTATATTATTGTGAAGTTTCATCCAAATAGTCAACAAACATCCATACTTACAAACTTTCGCATTTATATGAAGAGTCATGATGGCCTGAAGGCACTTCACCGGAACTCATCTTCTTCCAGTTATGCGGGTAGGTGTAGAAATAAATGACTTCAGAACACAATTGACGTATTTTAATTAGTATTCACTGTAATCACTATTTAATTAGGTAATTAACGATTACTATTACACGAAATCAACTAAATTAAATGTTTAAATAGCGCGAACATGAAAGTCCTGAGTGATTCGTCACAAGCGTGGTGCGCGGTCGCCGTCTCGTTCAAAAGTGTCTTCAAGATGGCCGCCCGCACTACCATCGACAATGACGCTTCACTAGGTTGACATTTACGGTTTTGCCAACCTGATGTTTTACGGAAACGCCGTCACGGCCGGACTGACTTGCGACCGTCCTCGGGCGATTTGTCTGAAACAAATTAAAATAACTGCGTAGTCCGTTCGCTCATCCTGACTTAATCATTTTTATCACCATACAAACACTAAAATCATTTAATGGTTTGGACTTATCAGGCATATGCATGGCGTAGCTAACTGTAAGGCGTGACTCGAATTACTCTCAGTAAGACCAGTCGACAATCGGGTTAGACGCCAGTTCAAGCTAGAATTTAACCCGGATAACACATTTTCGTCTTGGTAAACATTTGGACAAGCCAATCCTTACAAGGGATGTGGCCCGGACGACACAATTCGTCTCACACATAGCAAGCGATCATCCAGGACAAGTCAGCCCTCTTAAGAGACCTGACTCGGACGACAAATTTCGTCAGATGACGCTAAATAAACCACTGTGACAAGTCACCCAGGCAATGACTCGGACGACAAATTTCGTCAGATGGCTCTAAATAAACCACCGTGACAAGTCACCCAGACTGACTCGGACGACACATTTCGTCAGATGACGCTAAATAAACCACTGTGACAAGTCACCCAGGCAATGACTCGGACGACAAATTTCGTCAGATGGCTCTAAATAAACCACCGTGACAAGTCACCCAGACTGACTCGGACGACACATTTCGTCTACCTTCTGTGACGGGTGAAATGTGCCCTCTAACTACTCACCTTGGAATAGTAAGGACGACACTTCTTCGCCCAGGATCAACCATTGGTGTAATTTATCAGAATTATAGAAATGTTTAGTATGATATGATAGTTTTCTATATTTTTTATTCAATAACCTGCCTATGACAGTGAATTGTCCTCCTCTGTGTGCACTTCAACTTCATGAAGGGTATCTGAGCTTGCAGTGACAGTGTGCGAGTCAGCCGAAGCAGTTTCCGAGCACACAGTCAAGGTGTCAAGGCAGTCTAATGAATCGGTATCATTATTTGAGCACGAAATATTTTCTACATCATCAGACGCCGTCTCGGCCTCAACTTCGTTTAAAAGACTAAACGCGATTTCGAGTAATCCATCATGTCCCCGGGGTACTGCGCGCAAATTCTCGTGGGAATATTTAAGAATTCGATTGGAAGCATCCACTATGTTTTTAAGTTTATAGCTATTATTATTTAGAACTTCTGTTATCACAAATGGGCCCCTAAATTTCCTATCCAATTTTGTTTGATTGCGTTCACAGTTTTTGATGAACACGTAATCACCTTTAGAAAATGGTTTAATTATTGCGCGGCCACGATTGAATCTAAGGGTTTCAGATTCAGCAGGTTTTTGGAGGTTTGCTGATGCATCCTCCCTAATCGAATCAATATCCAAGCGAACATCGTTGTCTTTATAAGTGCAATTTATTGTAGACATACCAAGCGAATCGAAACGAATTCCGAACATAAGCTCTGATGGGGAATATTTAGTTACGGTAGACTTTGTACTATTTAGGGCAAGCTGAATATTTCCTAATTCGTCACGCCACCTTTTATTATTGTCGTTTTCGACGCTAGTTAAAAGTCTTTAAAGTGCGCATCACTCGTTCAACCTGGCCATTGGCTCTACTTGCACCCGTCGCAATAAAGTGCACTTCTATTTTATGCTCGTCACAAAAAAATTTAAAATCGGAACTAATAAAGCAACGACCTTGATCTGCAATAATTCTTTTTGGTCTCCCAAAAAGGTAGACTGCTTTTTGCAGTGCATGTATTGCACTCTTTGCATCAACAGACGTGGTATGTTCGAGTAAGACGTACTTCGTAAAACCGTCAATAATTACTAGGCAATACTCCTTCTGGTCACTCTTCCCGCTAAGCTTCTCCGAAAAGTCGATTTGAACTGTGTGCCAAGGCATTGACACTTTAGGAGTCGGATGAAGCTGAACGGGCTGTGCTACCGACGTGCCTTTAGAAGCTTTACTAACTATGCACGAATCTATGAATTTCCGAACACATTTGGACAATTATCTGGAAATCAATACTTTTCATAGAGCTTGTCTAACGTTTTATCCCTACCTAAATGTTGCAATTCGTTGTGAACATGATTTATGAGTGTCCATATAAGGGATCGAGGAACTACTGGCAGCCAGGAGATCACTTTATGACGCACAATTTTCCAATAAAGGATACCTTCTCTGACATCATATGTTTGGGCTATGGTTTCTGGAAAACTATTATCGTGGTATTTTGTGATAAGATTTTGGATTTCAGCATCCCTTTTTTGTTCTACTGATAATCATCCTTGATGGAGCTCAACAAATTGAACAGATTTAGTTTGCACCTTTTCAGATTTTAAGAAAGTAACCGTACCAGGATTCGGAATAGGATTTCGAGACAAAAAGTCATCGAAGTCATAAGCCTGCAAATATGCCCACCAACGATATACACGTGGAGTTAAATCCTTCTTAGACTTTGACGCCTTCAATGAATTGCAGTCTGTAACAACTATAAAACTCCTACCATAAAGAAAGTGTCTGAAATGCTCTACCGCTCTAACGACTGCTAACGTCTCTAGCTCATAAGAGTAGTAGCGAGACTCTGTATCTGACGTTCGACGGCTAAAGTATTCTACGACGTGGGGAAGGTTATCTTTCCTTTGTAAAAGAATCGCTCCGTAACCATCCGAGCTAGCGTCTGTATGTAACTCTATAGAGAGTTTCGGGTCAAATATGGTAAGTACGGGTTCAGATGTAAGAATGCCTATTAATCTTTTGCGTATTCTTTCATGTTCAGCAGTCCAAGTAATTCGTCCTTTCAATTTTGTAAGAGGATATAAGGGACCCACAACCCGGGTGAAATCAGGTATAAATTTCCGGAAAAAAGACGCTAATCCCAGGAATTGTCGGACATTAGTAGCTGACTTCGGTTCAGGGGCATCTACCAATGCTTGAATTTTCCGCGAATTGGGTCTGATCACACCAGATTGCACAGAATATCCTAAATAATCGATCTTGTGCTTCATGAATTTACACTTTTGAAGGTTCAGTGAAAAGCCAGCTTCTGACAACGCCGCCAATACGTCGTCAAGATGCTGCAGACCCCCAGAGATGTCCACAGAGTGGCACAACACATCGCCATGTAGATTAATGGTTTGTCATTTAAATGACTAACGGCTTTTGTGATACATCTCTGAAAGACTGAAGGAGCATTTCGCAATCCAAAGGGCATAGCAAGATACTCATACTGGCCCTCATTGGTGACAAAAGCTGTCTTCTGCACTGAATCAGGGTGAACTGGAATCTAATGGAACCCAGCAGTCATATCGAGCGAGGAGAAGAAATTGGCTCCAACGAGCTGATCGATTTGTTCCTCTATGCGTGGTAAAGGATAACGTTCAGGCACGGTATTGAAATTTAGCTCTTTGTAATAGACACATAATCTATCTGTATTGTCCTTTTTAAGAGGACAATTGGGCTTGCAAAAGGGGAAGAACTCTCCTGAATCACTCCTGCATCTAACAATTTTTGAACCTGTTCCCTGATTATTTGTTTTTCTATGGGAGCGCGATTAGTAGGGCACCTATATACGACCTTTTGTGGATCTACCAATCTAAGTTCACACATCCCTGTCTTAACACGTTTGGTAGGAATACCGTCTATAAAATGATTTGAATACTTTCTTAAAATTAGAGTTAACATTTCTCTATCGTGCCCCTGCAAATCTGTGTCAATATGATTTAAATCTGACGTATCTAAAGTCTCATTACAAAATTGAGATTGCTCCCTGGTGTATATTACTAAGTTATCATTATCAATTTTCACGCATAGTCCTAAATCAAAAATATCCCTACCAATTATTATAGGATCTGATATATTACAGTCAGAAACCACATGGAACAGCAAGCTTATTAAACGTTCATTGATTTTGACTTCGCTCTGAATTTGTGTAGTGCATTGAATGTCATTACCTCCGATGCCACTAAGATAAACGATATCTTTAGGCACAGTACCCAAGAGCTTATTGTGAAAACTTTCCTTTATAAGTGAACAAGATGAACCACTATCGAATAAAAAAGGGACAAGCTCACCGAATGATGGTTTCAAAGTACCCCTAGAAGGGCAGTGCTCGCAATGATGAACCTCCTTGACCGCACCCTTGCTTCCGTTCTTCTTGTCGGGGCAGTTAGTTGTCACATGCCCCTTTTGTCCACACGTGTAGCAGGTCACAGCAGTAATGTTCTCCGAAGCGCGTGATGAGCTTGGAGTGTCCTGAGGCATAGGTCCGGAATGATCACGACGTTTTCTACATTATGTTTTGATCCCTCGGCCCTCAACTTGGGCCCGATCGCATCCCACTTCTGATGAAGAGTCATGATGGCCTGAAGGCACTTCACCGGAACTCATCTTCTTCCAGTTATGCGGGTAGGTGTAGAAATAAATGACTTCAGAACACAATTGACGTATTTTAATTAGTATTCACTGTAATCACTATTTAATTAGGTAATTAACGATTACTATTACACGAAATCAACTAAATTAAATGTTTAAATAGCGCGAACATGAAAGTCCTGAGTGATTCGTCACAAGCGTGGTGCGCGGTCGCCGTCTCGTTCAAAAGTGTCTTCAAGATGGCCGCCCGCACTACCATCGACAATGACGCTTCACTAGGTTGACATTTACGGTTTTGCCAACCTGATGTTTTACGGAAACGCCGTCATATAATATTAGTAGAATTATGATTCTAATACAGATTCTTAAAATTACTAAACATTATTATGAAAGTACTTATTTTTTAGCTTCCTTACCTTTATAATGTTGCCTCCTCAGCAGTGCCGGATTAAGCCAGCGCGAGGCCTGTAGCAAATTTGGCCAAGGGGCCCTAGGCAGTGCCGTCTTTACCATAAGGGGCACGGGCCCAGGGCCTCCATTCTCAAGGGCCCCGAGGAGCCGACATTTTCTTCTCAGCCAGATTATTATGTTCTCGTTATAAATTTTCGAACATATTACACTTTTTTCACAGAAAAAACAGGTAGTAGGTACATTAAAATAAGTAATAATAAACATAATTACTAGGCTTTCAATTTTTATATTTTTTTCGATTGAAAAATGAAAGCGTACAAAGTTGTGACTCTTTCACCTTTGTTACGATCGTTAAATCCTAAATTATATATTTTCTCTGCCTTTAGCGCTTTTCCTGAATTTAGTCATCTTATTTCAGTTAGTTCAGTTCAGTTTTTAATGAATTTAGTCAAATGTAATCTGCAGTTAGCAAACTAGCGTCTTCTGAAGCTAGGATGGTTTCTGACTGACTGAATCATTTAGAAATCTAATTAGAAACGCGTTTAGGAAGGTGTAATCGCATTTAGTTACTAACTTCAATCGCCACGAAACTGTCCGAGCGTGAGGACGTATTCTTTTGTTTGGTACTCACTCACTCATCTTTTTATTAATGTGCCAGACATTTATAAATAGTCCGTGTTTCAGGGATATTTTTGTCAGCAAGGGTTAGAAAATTAAAGAACTGAATTATGATAAATTTTGATACGAGTTTTCAGTTAATGCAAGAAATCTTAATGTTACAAATGTTCTTTTGCACTTATAGTGTCTCGTAGCATAGTTCTTGCTTTTGAATAAACGGTATCACAAGATTTAATAACATGTCAAACGATCTCGAATCTATTCGTAGATTATTTCTGACACCAGTAGCACACGTCGCCATAGTCGATTAAAGGGATGACTAGAGACTGCACAAGCGTTGATTTAGTTTTTACCAGGAGTTTTTTAAAGGGTTTAATGTCCTCAGAATGTTGGTAACCCTCTGACATACGTATATAACGTGATCACCAAGTAAAACTGCAGTCGAGATGTAAGCCTAGGTCTTTTACCGTTGAACAAATAGGGATAGTGCTACAATTTAAGATTCTCTTCGGTAATATTTCGAGATCGACACTGTTCATCGAATGGCAGCTGCTGATTATTTTAGCTTGGCTTTTTGTCGGATTAACCGATAATCCAAACTTCTCTGACCAGTTTTCGATAGAAGATCTGTGTTTATCTTGTCGATTGCTGTTGCTATATCTTCAACGTTGGCATGAGCGTACAGTTGCCGGTCGTCGGGTGCACTACTGCATTACCCCGTGGGGGACCTACAAGGTAATGCAGTAGTGCACCCAACCAACGCTGCAATAACATGTACTATATATGTTATTGCAGCGTTGGTTGGTAGGTCGGCGGTTGGTCATCTCGGTCATCTCTTAAGAACTTTATGACCCCATCGGCTTTCGATTTGCGAGCAATGTGCCTCGCCCACTAACACTTAATTTAGTTACTTTCTGACACAATTTATAATATTAATAAAAATAACATTAGATTAGTGACATAGCATAATTCTATATACATAGAGCACATAATCGCAACGTGGAATATTTAATGATTTAAAAATTTTTCAACTACTGCAATTAAGCGAATCCTAAAGCGCTTATTGCATTTGGCTGAAATTAGTCTTCGAAATTCAGAAGCAAATTAAAGCAAGTTAGGAGCTTCTGATCTGACGGTCCCTATTTAGTTATTAAATCAGTTACATCTGCAAATATTTGTTTTGGAGCTTTGGTGTTTTCTATTTATAATTTATGTGTATTTACAAAAAAAGTTTAGTTATTATGTATTTATATCAGTTGTCCAGTACACATAGTACAAGCTATGCTTAGTTTGCACTAAATGTCGCTATGTCCGAAAAATAATTGTTAATGCATCATCTATTCTTTTGTATTGTTGACTAATGTTTTATTTGCCTCAACTGCCTCCCGGGTCTCGCGATTGGCGTCTGCGACTGCTGATCATGAGGTCTCGGGTCCGACTCCCAGGTCGGACCAAATGTTTGTGTTATCCACCGCTCCACTTGGAACTTATCCGCCGCCGGCGATCCGGGCGGCGGATTAGTTTTGAGTGGGCCTGACAGGCGCGCTTATCAGCGTCTCATGCCGCTCTGAGTGTGGTCACGGATGGTCGGGACGGATTTTCCCCTCCATCCGCTTTACACAGCGCTTTAGTGGCCAACTGCGAGGAGGTGACGACGGTCGCGTGTGCCGTACGTCGCCTAAATTAAGAGTTAACATCAGACGGTGCCCGCTTCAGTGCGGGCAATCGCTGGCAGGGGTCCGGATGTGTTAATATCAGCAGTTCCCGGATACCTCCCGTCTCAGGCGTAGAGTGGCACGCCGTGTGGTTTTAGTCGGTCTGATTCCGACACACCGCCCCGCCGCAAACCGCGGTGGAGTGACGGCCTATGGGTGTTTCCACACGTAAATTTACTACTTGTATACTGCTGCTGCTGTAAAAAACCCACAGGTGCGAAACCAAAAAAATCAGCAACTGAAAAACGGAATGGAAACTAATTGCAGTTGACATCGCGAGCGGAACGAGAAAACCCGATACTTCTGGCGCTCAAACGGTTTTGATAAAGGTGCACTAGTTTGGCTGAAAGCCCGACACATATGCATAGAAAAGCCCCAAAACTCACAGGGTCCGTACAAGGTGATTAACCGGATTAACGACGTGACCCGCAGGATTCAGCGACAGTCGAGTTCGAATTAGTGCATATCCACCACCTGGCTAAATATGACGTGGTAAAATTAGCGATGCGATCTTACGAAAAATGAATATTCCAGAAAAAGATTTGTAAATCGGTTTAGCCGAGAAAGTTCTAGTTGGATTGATGAGGCACAGAATGTATACATCGTGAGGCACACAAAGTGTCGAATATGGACTGATTGTTGTTGGTTGGCTTGTTTACATTTAACAGCGTTTTATCTGAACTGGGCTGTTGAACTTTCCCGAATGATCTAGTAATAGTTTAATGGAGTATGAGAAGGCAGTTTAGTTTGAGCTACAGAGAGACAAATATCTAAGTGATATAAGTAATTAACAGAGCGATCTCTGCAGTCATTAAGGCCTATTAGTCTGAGTTATTCTGGGGTTTTAAGAAAGTTTATATAATAAAGTCTCTTTTACATGTCCGAAGACTTAAATCTCAAATTCGTCGAACCTGAACACGTAATAATAAATAGATGGTTTTTTAACATAGAACCTGAAAGAAACCACTACTGTTATTGTAACCAGAAAACTAACAGCATACACGATTACTCATAATAAAAAATATCACAGTAGAAAAAAGGTTGGCATAATACACTTTCTTTAATTTCCAAAAGGGCCCCAAATTCTTATGTGCCCAGGGGCCCCAGCTAAGGTAAAGACGGCCCTGGCCCTATAGTCCGAGAGCTGGCACGAATTTTAGGGTAGGTATTTGAGGCAAGCTGAAAACTTGTCAGATACCTCTCCTATTATATCCCAACTCGGGATTGCAGACCTGGCTGGTGAGTAGCGGGGCTAAATCAACCCCTACATTTTTTTAAATATTTTTTATTTTTCCCCAAAAATATATTTGAGGCAATACGCAATTTATATATGTTGCAGTGTAATGCTTTATAAATACGAAAAAAAATAAGCCAGATCATTTAATCGGGGTTTTAACATTGCCAGGCGCGTGTAAAAATATTTTGCAAAAAATTATAAAAAATGTTTTTGAGGCAACTTGAAATTTTAATGGAGTGTTATTTATAACTAAAAAATAAGATTCCCAAAAAGACAGATCATTCCGGTGGGGCTTTCTACCTGCCAGGTGATCAAACAAATAATGAATGGGTACGAGCCTGCAGTGCTATAGACAAGCTGTAGTGTGAGAGAGAGCGCATAACGACAGCAGTCTTCGTTCTTACTTGCCGTGTTACTATTGGCTCTGGCGAGGCCACGTGACTTACAATAACCCATGAGGTTTCTAATCGGAATTTCAGAGTCGTTATTTTCAGTCGTATTGTTGTATATACTAATGGTGTTACACGTTTTAAAACTGAAATAATTCGAAAATGTCTAGTGACGAGTTAGTTTGTGTTATTTGTAAAAAAAATGGTGCTAAAGTGATTGCTTTTGTGGAGAAAACTCTCAAAAAAAAAAATACAATTAAAAATACATCAAATAGAAATGGAGCACGATTCCTTAAATTTTGTGCGACTTACAAGGCCGACACTGAAGATGAACCTTTCAAAAAAAAACTGAAAGATTGTGATCCATCTACCTTACCTCCATGCAAAGCTGAACTAAAACAACATCTTTTAAGAACGCAATACATAACAAGCATTTGGAGAAATGCATATTTGCGATTTCCCAGCTCTTTGACACCTAATAGAAATGGATGGACACTTAATGAGGATATACTAGATTTTCACTGGTTTGACGGAGAGTGTATGCCGCAATTAGTATTCGACGCTGTTGTTCACGAGGAAAATAAAAATAACGATGATGAAAATCATACTGCAGGTGAGAATAAATGGTTTATTTTTAATAACTGCTGCATTCAAATTTCAGTGATTAATTAAAAATAAAAATATATATGCCTCGGTGGCGCAGTGGTAGCGTACACGACTGCTGTTCTTGAAGTCTCGGGTTCGATTCCCGGGTCGGACCAAATGTTTGTATGATCTGCAAATATTTGTTTCGGAGTTTGGGTGTTTTCTATGTATAATATGTATGTATTTACAAAAAAAAAGTATATAAGTATTTATATCAGTTGTCTAGTACCCATAATACAAGCTCTGCTTAGTTTGGGACTAGATGGCGTTGTGTGTTAGACGTCCGAAATATTTATTTATTTATTTATTTATTTTATATATAAATTAAATCAGTTGAGTGATTCAGCCGTAAAAATTTTTGGAACAAAAATAATTGAAAAAATAATTTTTTTTTTAATTCTCTTCAAAAAATAAATATCGAATATTTAAACAAATTATTACGTTTAAAATCAATACAATCACTTTTAAGCAAAATGTTTTTAGCACAAATTCAGAAAATTTTATATTTTTTACTCCGAAATTTTAACTAGAAACCTCATGGGTTATTGTAAGTCACGTGGCCTCGCCAGAGCCAATAGTAACACGGCAAGTAAGAACGAAGACTGCTGTCGTTATGCGCTCTCTCTCACACTACAGCTTGTCTATAGCACTGCAGGCTCGTACCCGTTCATTATTTGTTTGATCACCTGGCAGGTAGAAAGCCCCACCGGAATGATCTGTCTTTTTGGGAATCTTATTTTTTAGTTATAAATAACACCCCATTAAAATTTCAAGTTGCCTCAAAAACATTTTTATAATTTTTTGCAAAATATTTTTGCACGCGTCTGGCAATGTTAAAACCCCGATTAAATGATCTGGCTTATTTTTTTCGTATTTATAAAGCATTACACTGCAACATATATAAATTGCGTATTGCCTCAAATATATTTTTGGGGAAAAATAAAAAATATTTAAAAAAATGTAGGGGTTGATTTAGCCCCGCTACTCACCAGCCAGGTCTGCAATCCCGAGTTGGGATATAATAGGAGAGGTATCTGACAAGTTTTCAGCTTGCCTCAAATACCTACCCTAAAATTCGTGCCAGCTCTCCTACTACTAGGTTTACTCTAGGTTCTCAAGTTTATGGTATTTAGGTAATTTTTTTGAACATTCAACACACGATTGCCATTTAGTCCCAAACTAAGCAAAGCTTGTATTATGGGTACAAAACAACTGATATAAATACGTACATACTTTTTTTGTAAATACATACATATTATACTTAGAAAACACCCAAACTCCGAAAACATTTGGTCCGACATGGGAATCGAACCCGAGACCTCATGCACTGTCAATGCTAGAAGGCACAATGTGAGTCAACCATTCAAAGTTAGCGACCTTATTTTGCACTAGTTTTTCTATTGCCGGTTGCGATTGCGATTTAAATGTCGAGAACTAGTTCCTAAATTTAGCTATGTAATGTAATCGTACTTTTAAATAATTTTCTTCTATTAGTAACTTAAAGTTAAAGAAAACTTACATTATTTAACCATTCGTAAGTTTAGTCCATTAGTACGAAACACATTAATTACAGATAGTTTGCCCAATTAAAAGAAGACAAATTCGATAAAAACTGACAACACTGAATTTTGTATATTCGCATTTGAATTTGTAACTGCTTCGGTGGTTTCACTTTTGTTTTTCAGTGCGCATCTCCAAATTTGTAATTACCAATTTAATACAGAAAAGTTTTTGTTAACTATTAAATGAAACAAAACTATTTTAAGCTTATTTATAACAAATAAACTATTCTGGATTTAATACGAGCAGAAGTTAGACATCACACACTTTCAATAATATACAAATGATGCTCTACAGTCATCAAGATAAGATGATTAAGTCCTTCTTGGCCCATTGTGTTCCATAACTCATATTAAAGCGTTTGAATGTTGAATACTGTTCGCTTTATGTATTTGCCTTTAACGTCAAAGGGAACTTGGGATGCAAAAAGTTCCTGTTACCTGCCGCCACTTCATCCATCTTCATTGATTCGATGTTCGCAGACATATTTCGCTATTATTTTGTAACATCGAACCGAGGTACTTGAAATCAGTGCAGACCGGAATCGTTGTTCTATTCAATGACCCGGCAATAAGGCCGGAGAGACCACCGAAATCACAGAACATCTATTCGGTTTTAGTTTTAGTCTTTGCGTCTTTGTTTCTAGTCTGCGCTGCCCCTAGAACGCGACCAACACAATGTCGTCTGCAAATATCATGCACAATCAAGAAGCAGCCGATCTTATAAAGGTGCGAAATCCTCTGTACCTCGATCGAATATATACCACAGTGGTGGATATACCACGAGGCTGAGTAGGCTGGAGTCTAGGGCGGCAAATTTTAGGGGCGGCAGGTTTGGCCCAATGTTTTTATATCTTACAATAATAATATACGATCAAAAATACGATTGAAAGAAGTTTTGAAAGGAGAATGGCAGATCCTGTACCGCTAGTGACATGTGATGGCTGGTCTTGAGATTTGCGCTGTTTATAAAGTGAATCATCCTGAATATTCTTATGTAACTCTCATATTTTTAATAATTGGAAAAGAGTAAATAAGTTCTTCTTTAAAAATGTTATGAATGCTAAACTAAACGTTTGAGTTAAAGTCAACAAAACGTATTTGTTATTTTCTAAACTTGCCATGCATAAAATCTATAAAACATTAAATCGATAATCATACTTAAATCGATAGTCTGGTCACTTCTATTATTAACATTTAAAAACAATATTTTTTTAATAAAAATATTGAATGTACTAATTAAAAGATGAAGTAAAAGAAAAATATTTTAAATCAATTTATTTTAGTTATAGGTTCATTTTGTTTTATAAGTAACGTAACAACTAGAATAATCGATTCCAATGTCATACATCTGATTTGACCGGGCAACATTTTATTGACGAAATGCGAAAATCGTAAACAAACGTCAATAGCTTGTTTACTATTTTTGTTGTTTTGATTTCAAAGAGCGAAAGCTTAGTAAGCGATTTTTTACAATATCCGGTGTACATTAATTTGTTTCGTCTCAGACAACACAATCTTGTAGACAAGAGTGAAAACCTAACCTCTAAAGTGTATATTCAATATACAATTGACTGTGGAATTACCATGGACATGTAGGTAAGTAGTTTTACAGATATATAAAGAATTATTCTTATTTATTTGTAAAATAACAAAAATGTTAAATAAGTATAATGTATAACATTGTGTTTTATATTTAAATATTTTATTTAAGACTAGCTGAACCCCGCGGTGTTACCCGCGGTTATTGTTGTACCGCGAGTAACGCCGCGGGACAAAGTTAGTCTAAAAAAGTAGCCTAAGTTACTCCCCGGATCATTAGCTACCTGCCAGTGAAAGTCCCGTCAAAATCCGTCCAGCCGTTCCAGAGATTACCCGGAACAAACAGACAGACAGACAGACAGACAGACAGACAGACAGACAAAAATTTTTTTAACTACATTTTTGGTATATGTATCGTGTATACATACATATGCATTGATTTAAAAGTTGTTATTTTAATATTACAAACAGACACTCCAATTTTATTTATTTGTATAGATGTATAGATTTCATCGGGGATGAAACTTGTATTCCTATTCCTTGCATTGTTGGTGAAGAGAAAAACCCATTACCACAACTTGAAATCCAATCTGTATCACCAGAGATTCAATTTATAAACTATGGTGACCATAAACTTAACATTATTAGTGGTGTTTGTGGGTGAGGTGGGTCATCTAAAATACCTTTTGCTAAACAACATAGACCTGAACATACTGCTTGATTACTTTGTTGGAACATGAGCAGGTATAATATTTAAAAGCTTTTATGTAAATAAAAAGTAAATAGTAACACTAACAGTCAGAGTTTAAATATTTAAATTAAAAATAAATCAATCTCTATAAAAATTATAAAAGTGGTAAACCCTTTTATCCATAATAGCAAAAAGGACCTTAATCTGATCATTAATGTAATTGTGAAGCAGGAAAAGGTTCCTACTTTTACAAAGAAATATTTTCAAAAGTAACTGCACATTTTCACTTGTTTTAATTGCTTTAACATCTTATCATTATGTTTTCAGTTTTCATCAATGAATGAAGTATGTGGTGCATGCTGACAAAAAGTGACTAAAAGAAAAGTGTCACAAGTGGTGGTCCTTATCGCTCAGAGGCAAATATGAAGAGTGATAGTATATTAAATGCATAATCTATCTTATAAATAAATAAAATTAAAGTGTATGTTTGTAATATTAAAATAACTGCTTTTTACTAAATGCATTTTTATAATTTTTGTCTGTCTGTCTGTTTGTTCCGACTAATCTCTGGAACGGCTGAACCGATTTGACGGAACTTTCACTGCTAGATAGCTGATGATATAAGGACTTAGACTACTTTTTTAAACTAGCTTCGCCCCACAGTTTTACCCGCGGTACGACAATAACCGTGGGTAATACTGTGGGGTTAGCTAGTGAAATAAGTAAATATTATTTACTTAAATGAAATAATGTACCTAATTGACTAAAAGAAAAGTTCCTCAAGGGACTTTGATGTCTCCTAGATAATGTTCCCTTACTTATTTCTTGAAGGCAATGATTGTTTGTGCGCTTCTGCATATTTTTTTTCATAGCGACTATAACTTATATGAATCGTCGGGATGCAATATTAAGCTACTGCTATAATTCTATAGTTGTTTTAAAAACCGTACGATCCTGCATAGGATCTGTTACGATACAAGTGGACATCCATGAAGGTTTAACTAGACCAGCTCTTTTCTTAAAATACATTATTTTCACTAATTTGTGGTGTGTAGCATGGATGTTTATACAATTGTCTACAATAAATGAATACAATTAGAAAGATTCATCTTTTGCATGAATACTGCAATTTTATTTGCCATTTATATCATAAGTATAACAGCAGCACAAAAACAACTTAACAAGAGGGGCTTATGTCCCACTAGACAACTACCTACTGGAGGTTTATGATAATCATAAGAGTACAACATAAGTCTACCTAACATGGTTTATTATAATGCATGTATGTACATTTGTGTACAATAAATGAGCACTGAAATTAAAATATGGTTTTATTTGCCTTAATACCAATGATATTTTGAAATATCATTTATACCCTTAAAATAATAGCATCTCAAAGAGAATGAATTCTTGAAACAGAATTCTGTACGAGCTTATGTGGACAGTGTGGCACATTGGTATAATAGGTTAAAATCTTCATCATAGATGATAGCTGTTCGTTTTTATGATGGTCAGAACGTCAGAACACAACACAAGTGTTAGAGGTCATGCTAGATAAGGTTTTGTTCAGAGCAATGCTAGATACATAGGTATCTTTTACGTATTATCTAGTAATGTTAGGACACCATAATATTCCTTCTCAATCTTTCTTTGATGAAATGGCAGCTATTTCTGCCAATGTAACAACATTCCTTCTCTTTCGAAACGATATCATTGTTGACAATGGTAAAGTAAGTTTTCCGTATTAACAATGTACTCTGTGAAGTAAGTCCTGTGAAGTAAGTAGTGGGTTACCATTTTTGACAACTCATTAGTGACAGCTAGCTGTCAGAGATTGCGACCTCATTACAGATTATATGAATGATTTAAGTGAATTTAAAACTGAAATATCTTTTGAATGTCAACAGCTAAAAATCTGTTAATTTAAACTGAAGTTGTAGATGATATAACTAACCTAATAAATATAATAAAAATCTCAACCATGAGAAGTCGTAAGCGGTACAAAAATCCCATACAAACCTGCCATTGTCCTTTAACAATACTTTAGGGCCAAATAGTGTGCCTATAGATTACCCTCAATTAAAAAAAAATAGCACCGACCGAATCATAACATTCTCCTTTTTTTTCGCGAAATGAGATGAGAAGATGTTGCTGCCGCGACGATTGGGGACCTTACCGCGTCCCCTTCGACGCCTCCTTCGAGCGGGATCGGCACTTTCCCAATCACGCTCTGCGGTCTCCTTCTGGAGAAGGAGACCGAGGCTTCCCATCGCTAACCACTCACCAGCATTGTCATGATCAATACTGGCGGTGACAGGTTTCACCAGATCGGTCGACCAGAACTCGGTGGCATGAGGCCCTGGAATCAGTGAGTCCACTATCCGGTTTGCCAACGACTAATTGTGTCTAAGTAAGAATCTTTCTTCCGAGCCCTCTTCGCCGCCTCCATTCGCGCGATGACATCTTAGCAGAAGGGTCTAATGCCTGCAAGGAGGATTCTACGCTGTTATGCCTAAAATAGGCAAATTACATAAGTCCTCCCTACAATCACAGTAAGAATAAATTCAATGGGTGGTTCTGGTAGATACGGTCTTCTCCGTAGATACGGTGCGGGAAACGCATTTGACTAACCACTTATACCGTTCTCTGAGAATGCCATTTGCGCGACCTTCTCTATGCGTCAGAGATGGCTCTGTTATTGCATAGCTTCTATCGCGGGCCTATGACTATGGAGTCACGACCAGTTTTCAGGTAAACTATCGGAAACACTTATCAAAGAACCATCCATTAGCGTCCGATAAGTCATGGAACGGCTAAATCGGAATACGCTAGTATTATGGCGGTAAGATCCGTTCGATACACGGCACCTTTTCGTACCAGCTGACGCAGATGATGTCCAGAAAACATACTTTGGAGATCACGTCCGGTCTGGTAACATAGCAGGTGAGATTGAGTGAGGTTTAGAATCATCTTAGTCCACCTGGCCTGGGACTGGTCTAGGTTCAGCACTCAGTGCAGGCGCTGGAAATCGCTGAATGACCTCGAAGGTTAATTGCGCAGGCCTGGCGGTAGTAGCAGAAACAGGCTAGGGTGACATTAGAGGCAGGACCATGGTACCTTGGTCACCACTCACATACTGTTCAGGGAAAAGGCTGCCCACTAACCACTTCCTTCAAAAAGCTGGACGTGAGAGGCTGGGGTGAGAGGGAGGGGTGTGATGCACCGAGACGAGACCTAAAGGAGTATCGAAAGAGGATATGAAAAGAGCAGGGAGACATTAAATTGTAGGTTAATAGGGGTGGCAAAAAATTTATAGCCTACTGGCGGCAAATCTATAAATCCGCCACTGCAATGCCACATACTTAGCGAGGCACTCTTTCTTCTTTCAAAGCCTACTACAAAACCTCTCGGGGCACTCTACCATATGCCATTTCTACATCAATAAACACTATCTGCAAGTCTTTGTGCGCCTTTCTGTATTTCTCACTCAATTATCGAATTGCAAATATGGCATCTGTTGGCCCGGCAAAAACCCAAATTGGTTTCTACTTATTGCACTTTTCAGTCTCATTCTCCTCTCAATAGGTTTCTCTTAAACTTTCATTTTATGTGGAATGAGCTTTATTACTCTATAACTGCCACATTCCTGTACATCTCCTTTGATTTTAAAGATGAGAAGGAGAAGAGACAAGCGAACTTAAATACCGTTCATCCGGGATTACCTAATGGCATGCAAGATACTTTACTCTATTTATTTTACGGCCAATGGGCGTTGGCGTGCGGGGCCCCCCAAAGCGCGGGGCCCGTAGCATTTGCTACTCTTGCTACGTGGCTAATCCGGCACTGCTCCTCAGATATCCTTCAATTCATGTTTTATATTCTGCTCCGTCCAAACAGAAGTTAGGTATCGATATTATTGATAATATTCTAATATGTGCTACGACGCTAATCGAGTAGCGATACATGCCGAAGAATGACACAAATATCGAATTTATTCCTATAGAGATTAATGTTATAATTGCGTGCATTTAGAATAACGTCATCTGTTATTGAATAGCTTGCAATGAAGTATTCTTACTTTCAAGATTACGAAACGTTGTAAGTTCTTTATTCCCTATGGTAAAACAACTCTTAACATTACGCGAGAAGAAATATTATTAAATGTGTGACTTGATGTATTGTAGGCTAGTTTTCAGCAAAATACAAACATAAAATGAAAGCAATTCGTTATTAGTGTGCAATAATAAATAGTCCCTTCATTTGCCTGAGTTTGGCGACAGCCGTTCCGCTGAAAATATGACACATAACACTTCTACCTATCTTTCTGTTTTGTGGAATTAAAAAAGAAACCGTCTAGAAGAAAAAGCGCGGGAAACTTCAAGCGTGCCGGTGCATTTTTTCTGGATGAAATTTTTTATTTAAATTTTTCATTGTAAAAGGATCAGTTTTGTAATATATTGTAAATATTATTTATATTTAGTGTATATATATTAGTGTTAGTGTATAGTTTACCAGATTCGGTAAGTTTAGGCGTCGTCGTCTTTTTGTGAATGTTTCTTGGATATTGTGGTAAAAGGTATTCATTAAATAAGTATTACAAAATGACACAATTGTTTTGTGTAATTTTATGCCACAAGAATCAATGCCACCTAGAGGCGAGTTGCTGAACTAAAGAGACAAGCGTGATATTTCAAAAAAGTGATTAAAAGTTCTGCTATTCGTCGATAGATGGCAAAACTAAAAAGTATCACCGCTGTGTGGCTGTGCCGGTCGGAGTTGGGGGTGTTAAGTTATTTTCGTTACGGAATTTCTGGCTTCGGTCTCCACGCTCAAGGCCCGCGATAGAAGCTATGCAATAGCTTAAAACTATTGCATGAACATACTCGATCGCGTCAGATATTGATAGCATGCATTTTTTTTCAGTTTGTTTTACCGACTTCAAAAAAAGAAGGAGGTTCTCAATTCGACCGTATATATATATATTTTACGTGCGGATAACTTCGTCGTTTATCAACCGATTTTGATAAGGAAGATATCCCAACGGTGGTACCATGATAAAGACATTATATAAGATCTGATGATGGAATCCAAGAGAAATCGAGTCAAACATTGATCTCAGTTTTTTTTAAACTTTTTATTATTGACTGTTTTGTGTATTTTACGTAAACTTTTCTATGATTAAATATTAAATTCTGTGCCGATTAAAATGCTTTGCGGACTGTATATTCTTATAAGTCATTTATTTCTGTAAATAGGTTTTCACAAACACTTTTACAAAGCCTACGAGAAATGTTAATATAATTTAAATAAAATTATATATTTTATTAATAATTAAAATTTAGAATCATTTTTATTTGCCTCGAACAACATGTTAGAAATAACTCTTTTATACATTGTCGGTTAAGAATTGTAGGCACCCATTCATCTTTATATATATAATTCTTCTGTGAGTGTGTATGTCACTGAACTACTCTCAAACGACTGGACCGATTTTGATAAAAATTTTTGGGTGTGTTCAAGGGGATCTGATCAGGGAATGGTTTAGATTCACAATTTTTTCCGCTGGACAATGTTTTTTTAATTAATTTTTAATTTATTAGTAGTTATGGCAAAACGACGTTTGCCGGGACAGCTAGTATTTTTATAAAATTATTATCACTATATATATAATTATTTTCGACTTACCTGTACCTGCGCACACTTGCTTGCGCAAGTAACTTCAGAACCGCCATAAAGTTTGGTACGGATCTCAGATCATAAAAATAAGTAATTTAATTTAAAAAAAAAAACTTATTTTTATGATCTGAGTTTCGGACTATATCTATACAGCAGCAGTTAGGGAGTCAACAATAACATTTATGCCCTGTTTCACGGTTACAGATAAGACACAATTTTCATGGAAGATACGTCAAATGATCTGTCAGATAAGCTATCCTAAGCTTATCTGTAACCCGTGAAACAGAGCATCCCATATTATAATCATCATCACAGACGAAAGACGACAACCCAAAGTTCGCCACAAGAATCGGTGCAGTGCTGCCCGCGACCTTCACCACCAAAGTTATAATAAAGAGATCCATATATTTAAGTGGAAGATACGTGTACCATTATTTCCAGTTTCGGAAATCATGAACCTAATTTAAAAGCCGAATATTCGTTCGTTGCTGTCCGTGTTATAACTAAAACGGCACAAAATTAGGTAAGCAAAACAATGATTGGTGAACACGTTTACTGTTCATAAAGCGATGTCTTTTTAAAAAAGAAACGGTCATTTGTAGAAAATTTAACGGGTCTTCCACTTGGACATAGTGTCCTGTATTTTTTATGTAGGTAATCACTGCACTCGGAAATAATGTTCGGACATCATTTAATTCGTCAGCTCTGTAAGAGAAAATGTAAAAATAATAATAAACTGTGATAAAAAAAATAGTTGTCTGCGAAGTCGATTTACGATCGATAATTTTACGATGCCTGTCGTTTTGTCGTGCGCCGTACAGCCGGCGTTCATCGATTTATCAGACGTTTTGTCGTCAAAACAAGACAACCTTACAGTAGTTGCAAATTATGTATAATGCTGACATCAGCATCGATTGTCCTCATCGGTGAAATCAAATAACGTACGCTTCCCCCCATTATGTAGGTAACACACTTCTGTCCCTGTTCACAAAATCACTCCTACAGAGGAATGCTTAGATACAATGCGCCAAAAATACTTTATAATTTGTCAATTGATTAGAGAATCATACTCTTTGAACACGTCAAACGATTTTTTTATAAACCAATGCTCAAACTATATTTTCTAAGAGTTTGACTGCTACCGACAGCTGTATGCTGTAATTTTGACACTAAACAAATAAGTGATTGCCGATCAAAAAAAAATGCTGTGTCCCTTGAAAAATAGCAAAAAGTTGTGATTCTTTGAGTAAATAATAATGACAGGCGTATTAAAATACATTACTTGACTTACGGAATGAATTCTGATAATTGTCCGCCAAGGAATAGCGTTGGTCCTTTGTATTTTAGATTCCCTGAAACTTTTGGAAAGGTAGTCCAATACCTATAGTCTTTTAACAATACATCTACGTTACAAATCCAACCTATAGTGCCGTCTACTTTAAGTCTAACATTGGACAAGATATCGTTCATTAGCAATTCGTCTGCAACAGTCTTGTTAAGTTTTTTTCTGACTTCTAACTTAGCTGCACTTATTTTGTTCGCGTTTTTGAAGTCAACTGATGCCATAGATGTTAATATTTTCGGCATATACGTTACGAAACTAGTCGGGGTCGATAATGGAGAAATGTCCACCACCAATAGCCCGGCAACTTTGCGAGGCTGAAAAGAATTAAGAAACATGGGCAAAAGAAATTGTATGTAGTGTAAATTATTGTTATAAAGTATACATTTTAGTTTCTTTTAATGGTTTTTCCCGCAATTTAATCATTTACTTATATTTCAATTTAAAGTATTAGCGGGTAAATTTTAATTAGCAAATCGACTGAACCACATTGTCCTTTCCCTCTACAATCTTATAGGATAATTTGCTTTTTGCCATAAAGGTACCCGATGAGCGTAGCACTTTTGCATAGGGATTACGTACAAAGAACATTGATTGAGAAAACGATTTGTGGATCAATCAAAGTGTTGTTTCGTATGGGTATCGAACTCGCAACACTCACCGCGATAAGAATCGACGAGGTGACCGCTGAAACCACTACGCTATCCATACAGTGTAATACATACATAGTAATGAAATAGTGTAGCGAAGGTAAATAGTTATATATACATACCGCCATTAAAGCGACACACATTGCTATTCTGCCACCAATACAGTGTCCAATTAGACTGGCTTGCGGCACTTTCAATTTGTCAAGCAATTTCAGGACATCGTGTGCCTGATCTACATATTTATGATCACAATGTGGACTGTTGCCATGGTTCCTTAGATCTACGGCTACGACTCTTCTGCCAGTCACCCTCAATATAGTTTTACCTATATCTTCCCACTGTGTTTTATTTGCTAATATGCCGTGAAAAATAAATATAGGAGGCTTCGTCGATTCTTCTGGGCTTTCGTAAGAGGCGTAGGATAAATTTACTGTTTTTTTCTTAACAGAAGATTCGAAAGATCTCTTTATATTTTTGAAATATAATCCCGTACATCTGCAACAATTAATTCGATAAAAATGCTGCAATGATGTAAGATGGCATGCCATTATTTTTGTTATAACTTAAAATTATCACTAAAATTTTGAGGTTAAGACGGAGCGAACTGACAGAACGAAATAAAATAGGCATAGACCATAGACTAGCTAGACTAATACATTCTGTTACAGTGTACAAGTCTTAAAAAAAGTAGCCTAAGTTACTCCCTGGATCATCAGCTACCTGCCAGTGAAAGTCCGCCGTTAGCCGTTCCAGAGTTTACCCGGAACAAACAGACAGAAGACAGACAAAAAAATTTTAAACTACATTTTTGGTATATGTAGCGGATATACATACATATGCATTTAGTAAAAAGCGGTTATTTTAATATTACAAACAGACACTCCAGTTATATTTATATTTTGTATAGATAATTTCAAGTAGACTATAAGTAGGAGTACTGTTAAAAATATTATTCCGCGATCTTAAGAAGGTGCTTGTGCGCGCTCTTTTTAAATGTGTAACTGTTAGTGGACATCCTGATTTCGAGAGGGAGCGCATTCCAAAGCAGCACTGCAGCACTGTTTGTACAAAGAATAAGGCGTTTATGAAATTAAAGTTGTGGGAAGGACACAGGAGAAGAGATTCATAGAGCGGCGGTTTCTGTCGTGATTAGAGGAAAGGAAACGCAAAGCGGGACCAAAATATATGGGTGAGAATGAGGCATTAAGAAATGAAAAGAGACGGTCAGCGCTCGCCGATTACCACGTTGACGAATGGGTAACTTTTTTAATTAGGAACGTACCTACAGCAGATACGTGATCATACTTAGTCCATCACCATACCATGCGCGGTCCGAAGGTGGGTCACAGGGGACATGAGTCATGAAAATTTTGAGGTCTGTTCATATTCCACTGATAGATAATGACTGGACCGACTTTCTACGGATACGCAGTTGAGAGCAAATATTAAAAAAAAAAAAAAAATATTCAGAGATAGCAAAGATGACTGTCTCAAATATTATCACCAAATTTGCCAACAAAAATAGCAGATATCCATTTGTTTTATAATGTGTTCAATAAAGTCTAACTTACGTGACTTTACGTGACACCCTCCTATATTTTAGCTGCGACCGCGCCTGTACCACATGGACACGGACGCCACCATAATAAGTGAATTTAAGTTGGGAGCTAAATAAAAAATCACAGCAAATGTTTATTTTTATTTAGTAGTTTTTTCTTCTTTGAAGTTATGGCTTCTTATAAAAGGAATCATTTTCTCTAAACAGGACCTAGGATCGTCTACATACACACAATGACCAGCGCTTTTAATGTAAGTGATTACAGCTCGTGGAAACATAACTCGAATAATGTTCAATTCGTCAGGCCTGTAAAATAAAAAATCTTGATAAATAATAATCTAAAAGTTTAATAAAAAAAACCGAGTTCAAGAACTGGACCAAATTGAAATGGGGACACACGAGAAGCACTACCTTTCAAATAAAAAAAGAATCATCAAAATCGGTTCACCCAGTCGCAAGTTCTGAGGTAACAACATTGTATATGCTGCCTAGTTAAAGTACTGAAAAATATTTCAAACATTGTATAAGAACTGTTAAAACTGTGCTAAATGACGTACTTAATGCAAACTATAACCCACAAATGTCACACAGGGCCGATCCTAAGCTAGGCAGTTTTTTATTTTTATTTTTCATTTATTCTATTATTAGTTACTAGTTGTTGCCCGCGGCTCCGCCCGCGTATATGTCGGTTATCGCGGCAAATAGTAGCCTATGTGTTATTCTGATGTATAAGCTATATTACTGTAAAGTTTCATCCAAATCCGTTCAGTAGTTTTTGCGTGAAAGAGTAACAAACATCCATCTAAACATCCATCCATCCTTACAAACTTTCGCATTTATAATATTAGTAGGAATATGCTGCCTAGTTAAAGTACTGAAAAATATTTTAAACAATATATAAGAACTGTTAGAACTGTGCTAAATGACGTACCTAATGCAAACTATAACCCACAAATGTCACACACGGCCGATCCTAAGCTAGGCAGTTTATTTTTTTATTTTTCACTTATTCTATTATTAGTTACTAGTTGTTGCCCGCGGCTCCGCTCGCGTGTATGTCGGTTATCGCGGCAAATAGTAGCCTATGTGTTATTCTGATGTATAAGCTATAATATTGTAAAGTTTCATCCAAATCCGTTCAGTACTTTGTGCGTGAAAGAGTAACAAACATCCATCCAAACATCCATCCATCCTTACAAACTTTCGCATTTATAATATTAGTAGGATTCATCCTAATAACTCATATCAATATTCCACACCTCAAACTATTAACTATTTCTGGGTCTGGTCTGGGTCTGAACTGGGTTTGTATTTGACTTTGTTTATGCCTAAACAACGGGCAGTTACTAAGATATGACGTCACTAATTTATAGGACGAACATCTCGTATGTTCGAGCGATACGAACCAAGTGGTTTAGTTTACGAAAGATTTTATAAAGGTAATTAAATTGGAAGTTGTCGTGAATCCTGACCCTTGAGTAAGCGAAAATGAATCTGTTGTGTTAAAATATTATCCCGTCTGTAAACTATACATTTCCAAGAAAATCATCAACCTGAAATAAAATTAGGAGGACTTGATACTTCAGGTAAAATGATTTTGTTACAAATTGGTTCTAAAATGTCTTTTCTACATTACCACAAAAAGGTGTAATACAGCTTATTCTCTGTATTACTCTGCTCAAAGCAAGTTATAGAGCTGACTTACCCAAGTAAAGTAACTAAGAACTTACGGAATAAAATCTGACACCTGCCCACCAATAAATAGTGTGGGACCTGCATAAACTTTACGTTTGAGAGATTCAGGAAAAGTTGTCCAGTGTTCATAATGTTTGAACAATACATCAATGTTACAAATCCAGCCAAATGTGCCATCTGAATTTCGTCTTATATTCGATACAACAAGCGACATGATAGCTTCATTAGTGTTAAACTTCTTGAGCTGCAGTCTCGCTTCGGCTTTAGCTTCTGATAATACATTCGCCTTTTTAAAGTCAATGTTATTCATGCCTTCCAAGAGTTTTAGTACAGATTTTTTGTAATCCTCTGGTAGTGATATAGGTGACATGTCCATTACTAATAAACCAGCAACTTGCTCTGGCTGAAAACATTTTAATATGAAAGGTGAAACCGTTTTATTTGAGTCATATTACAACGTTCTGGAAAGTTTTAAATAAAAATCATATTTTCCCTTCTCTTAAATTACATTGTTCACTCAGAAACGGTTTTTAATGGAGTTAAACGGTGCCCTAAGCGCTTCGGTTGATCCTTGGCAAGTGTATTAAAAAAATGATGTGTATTAAGGTAGCGTATAGAATACAAACAAATACTGTTTTTTATTTATAAATGGCTGAGCTTCTTACCGCTGTCAAAGCTACCGCCATTGCAGTTCTGCCACCCATGCCATAACCTACCAGAGTTGATTGTCGAGCACCCAACCTTTCAAATAAGTGTATAACATCTGCCGCTTGCTCTGTGTACTTGTGAGAGTTTGTATGTGGACTGTCGCCATGATTTCTTTGATCCACGACAACTACTGTCCTTCGTGTAATATTTAATATTGTTTTGCCAATACCACTTAATTGATCTTTGTGTCCTATAAGTCCATGTAACATGAAAATGGGAGGTTTCGGCTTTTCATTTGTGCCCATTCCAAGTATTTTGTACGATAAACTAACAACACCTTTAAAAGGTTTCACTATTGAACTAGCCATAACAATTTAGAAATGGAAAATAATGTTTCAGTGACGGTGTTCGTCGTGCCATATCCAAAAACAGCTTTCTTGCATTACAATCCCTTCAAATCACAAAGTTTGGTAACAATTCAGTTTTTTATTTACCATTAATAATAAAAAATAACGGTTTGATTAACCATTCTTTGAAAGTTCATGATGTTATCATCAAATTTGACGCTGAAATTGACCATAGACTCTACCTGCTATGAATTCATAGAGGTAGGAATAATAATAATAATAGGATTCCTTATTCATAGTATGAATTGGATAGAAATTGCAGCTGTTTCATTTGGTTACAGTTCTAATACGCAAACTCTTTGTTTAAAATATTGAGTAGAAGTTAAAATAATAGATATAATAAAATGAATAAATTTTATTTGATTTGTGAAAATGTAAAAGCTAAATAAAAATACAAAAATATTAATTTATTTATGGTATTACTACTGAGTGCTTTTTGTCAACAAAAAAATACGAAGAAATGATCGAAAACACAATCTTACCACTGAATATTTGGAATAATACTTGATTGTTTACGATTACAACAATATTAATTAATTTTAATGTCATGTAATGTAACTGTTATCGCATATCAAAGATTTACTAATTGAATGCTGATTTTGTAATATAAAAATTAAAACTAGGTTTTCTTATTTTTTTATTCCTAAAATTAGTCATTTAATTCTGCATATTTTGCTAATTTTCGTGCATATTTCAAGGATTTTCTAAGCATATTTGCACACATATAACAAGCTTTTTATATATACTAATATTATAAAGCTGAAGAGTTTGTGAAGATGAAATAGAAGCAGGCGAGTTACATAAAGCAAAATACATTATGGTTACAGGGATGTTCAACGGAGAATACAAGTACTGCTAATCTATAGTTGGGTAAGTATGATACGTCAAGTCCAAGTCCTAAGGGTCTAGTGTGATCACGTCTAATCAATCTTCACGGTGACTCCCTTCGGTTTTCGATCGACTGACACTGAAATCTTCACCAATCGCAACGCTAAACGCGCTCAAGATGACAATCGAGTCATATGAAACAAGGTTACACTAGACTAGACTTTTTTTAATCTGTAATACGGTGTACAAATAAACTGTTTTCTATCTATCCGTTTATAATTTAACTAGCTGTTGCCCGCGGCTTTGCTAGCGTGAAAGTTGATTAAGTTAAAAGTTAAAAACTGTAAGTATATATGAATAATGCATTCATGTTTTTAAACGTATTTATGTTTAATCAATAGCCAATAAGGACTTTTATACAAACTATTGATCCTTATTTTAACCTCTTTAGGAGTAGAATTTCCATAAATGCTGACATAAGTATTCATTTATTTGTAAACAAAAGCCTGAAGACTAAGTTTCAGGCTACTAACTTAAAAAATGACGGGCCGTCAGACTAACCTGAAGCACTTATGTACAAAATGTTAACCCTTATTTCACCCCTTAGGGATAGAATATCCAGAAACGCTACGTAATACGTTAATGCTCATTTTATCAGTAGCCCAAAAATAAAGTTTTAACGTTTCTAACTTTAAACAATAACGAACTTCCATACAATCTTTCAACCCCTATTTCATCCCTTTAGGGGTAGAATATCCAGAAACGCTTAAATACGTATCTACACATATTTAATTAGTGGCCCAAAGATAAAGTTTCGTGTTTCTTCCTTAAAAATTACGGACTCTCGTACAAACTTTCAACCCTTATTTCACCTCTTGGGAATAGAATATCCAGAAATGCTTTTGCTACTCCAATACCACCTAAACGAACTGGTAAATATGCTTGGAGCCAAGCTCGATCGTTTAAAGCCACATTCAAAACTTTGCTGAGCGTATTTTGTATAATTTTGTCGACATTTTCTGAAAGTGATGAATATTTCCAAAAGGGAAGATATATTTATTATACATATTTTCTTCCTTTTGACTTTGATATAGTCGGGTAAACAAGTAATGAATTAAAAAAAAAAACTGACTGCCTATATTTTTTTTCTTTTTATTTGATGTGCCCAACGTTACTCTCCCGACAAAGACGAATCTATTGACACCACTCACATAAAAATACAACAAGCCGTTTAGGCTCTAGGACGTGCCAAAGAATATACATACATACATACATACACTCGAAAAACATTACCTTCCTTCTTTCGCAGTCGGGTAATCAAGGTCTATACGTACGAGTAATATTAAAATCATCCTCTAATCCCTAACTGTTGAAGAGTTTAACCTTCTATCATCAGATCACCTAAATAACTATAAAGTATGCAAGTAAAGGTCTATAGATACGTATGAAATTGAAAGAATTATTATCCTACCTATTATTAACCTAACCGTTAAGGAGTTGTACCATCATCAGCTCATCATCATAAAATGATGATTACCAGACGCAAATACCGGTGTAACTTCAGAAAATATATGAAAAATGAGGGTTTCCCTCATACAGTGGAATATAGAACCCCTCCCTTTTGGAAGACGGTTATAAATAAATTCATTGAGTGGTTTTTTATAACGATACTAGCTGTCCCAGCAAACGTCGTTTTGCCATAACTACTAATAAATTAAAAATTAATTAAAAAAACATTGTCCAGCGGACAAAATTGTGAATCTAAACCATTCCCAGATCGCCTTGAACACACACAAAAAATTTCATCAAAATCGGTCCAGTCGTTTGAGAGTAGTTCAGTGACATACACACTCACAGAAGAATTATATATATAAAGATTAACTATAAATTCATGTAGATACCTACAGCGGTTGTTCGTTCGTTCGATGTGGATCCAGTAGTTAGCATTAAAGCAAATATTATTCGCATTAGAAGAACTACGTAGAATTAGGTCAAATAATGCGTATTTAAATTTTTCTTCTCTACATTTCGTCAGATCATGTTGGTTTTTTCTATGTATATATCTATTTAAAAAAAGTAAATATGTATTTTTATCAGTTGACTTGTACCGACTGAGTAGTACCCCTAATTCAAGTTCTGCTTAGTTTGGGACTAGATGGCGTTGTGTGATAGATGTCGAGTTTGGTTGTCCATCACCCTTAAATTCATTTAGCCTGCGGTGTCAAGTGGATGTGTTGAGTGACAAACTTCCAAATTACAAAAAAAACTGTTTTGACATTGTTGAAGTTTTTTACCCGACTACGGCAAAGCCAAAGGAGGGTTATCTATACAAATAAATAAAATTGGAGTGTCTGTTTGTAATATTAAAATAACCGCTTTTTACTAAATGCATATGTATGTATACACGTTACATATACCAAAAATGTAGTTAAAACTTTTTTTGTCTATCTGTCTGTTTGTTTGTTCCGGGTAATCTCTGGAACGGCTGGAGGGATTTTGACAGGACTTTGACTTGGAGGTAGCTGATGATTCAGGGAGTAACTTAGGCTACTTTTTTAGACTAACTTTGTCCCGTGGCGTTACTCGCGGTACAACAATAACCGCGGGGTTCAGCTAGTATATTAATAGTATTAATCTACCTTCATAAATTTGTTTGAATTTCTAATTTCTATTTTTGTTACTTCCTTTTAGTTGTTTTATTTAAATTTTGTTTATTTATATACATCTATTTTTATTTTTTCTACTTGTTTCTATTGGTGCATGTTGTGACACCTTAAAATGTTGTGCAATTGAACTGTGTGAACTAGGTTTTATGGGTTTTGGGTCTACTGTACCACGCTGGCCAAACGCGGATTTAGGGGTTTATTTCAAGTTTTCCTTCTCGTTCTACTGATGTTGTCCTTCTTAGTTCCACCAGAGGGATAACTCGATAACTATAAACATTAATTTACAGTTTAACAGTCACATAGCGCAGTCCCACGATGACGCTGCACAAACCACAATATTCAAGCGGTGTCAACTAAGGTCACTCATGTATATATGCATATTGTGGGTGTTCTGGCATGTACTTTATATACATACACGGCGAACAATATGGTCAGTAGGTAATTAACATTCTAATCACTGCATATACTTTCCTTTACTTTTATTTCAACTTTAGACGTTTTTAGATGATGAAAGTGTAAATTGTGCTTAGAATTCGCGATTCAAACTGCGAATGTAACTACGTGGTGTCAATGGAATTTATCTTCTGGACTAGGTTTAGGATTTGGATGGGTAAGTTTACTCACAATTACAAACAATTGGCACCCAATTACCTTCCTAAGTGGTATAATACAAGATTGTCAGGTACAACGTCTCAACAATAATAGGGTGATGACTGTATCTATACATCGATATCTATACAAATAAATAAAATTGCAGTCTGATTGAAATATTAAAAAGAAAAGAACTTCAAAATCTAAAAAGTATAAAATAACTTATAAAGATTTAATTTTAAAACCTATAATATTGATGAAACACTAGGTATGATTTCTATGTATTACCTTTTCGTAGGTTTGAAGTCGGTGCCAAGCCAAATGTCATAGTAAGTCTCGCTATATTTAGTACTAGTTAAACTCCGCGGTGTTACCCGCGGTTATTGTTGTACCGCAAGTAACGCCGTGCGACAAAGTTAGTCTAAAAAATAGTAGCCTAAGTTACTCCCTGGATCATCAGCTACCTGCCAGTGAAAGTTCCGTCAAAATCGGTAATTTCATAACTACATTTTTGGTATATGTACCGTGTATACATACATTTGCATTTAGTAAAAAGCGGTTATTTTAATATTACAAACAAACACTCCAATTTTATTTTTGTATAGATTTGTAAAAAGCGAATATTTTAATATTACAAACAGACACTCTAATTTTATATAATTGTATAGATATTTCGAGACGACCGTCAACGACGTCAGTCCGCTTTGGTTACTTTGTTCTACACGAAGACCAGCTATCCCGTTCAAGGTCACGCTCGGCGAGTGGGTACCTACTATTACATTTTGGCTTGGCGCCGACTTCAAACCTACGAATAGGTAGCACATACAAATAATAGTGTTTCACCAATATAAAAGGTTTTAAAATTAAATCTTTATAAAGTTACTAGCTGACCCACGCAACTTCGTTTACGTCTCTTATTGCCCGTAGCGTGATAATTTTCCCCCATTTTTGAAATGTTTTTCATTGGTGCTCCACTCCTATTGGTGATGATATATAGCCTATAGCCTTCCTCGATAAATGGGCTATCTAACACTGAAAGAACTTTTCAAATCGGACCAGCGGCTCCTGAGATTAGCGTGTTCAAACAAACAAACAAACAAACTGTTCAGCTTTATATATTAGTATAGATGTACTTATTAACTCTGTAATATGATGTGCAAATAAAGAGCTTTCTATTATATTCTAAGTTTATCGCTTAGTATTGGATAAAAGGGGTTTACTTATCAAATCCCCCTATGCCCCTCCCTACATATATTGTTTTCAAAAACATTTATATAACGGCGCTTCGATATTTTAAGAGTGGCAAGAAACGTGAAGACTTGCAGATAATATTTTGACAAGGACGGGTTGGCGTTTCTTGACTCTTGACGCAACTCCGGGCTCTCTTAGCAGAAGAAATAAGACGTGTTCGGTAGAGCGTCGTATTGTAATTATATTGCTGATTGTAATTCTGTCCATATTTTGTTATAATAATAATTGTTGCAATGTAATCATTTACAATACGTGGTTTTACTTCTCCTTGCCGGCTTATCCACGATAGCTCGGCGGCGGCAATGAACCCAGAGCCGACTAATGATGACTATGCTATGCGTCGATTTATACATTAAATGTTTAAATACAGTGTATAACACATCAACAGGCACACTTTAACGATCCACTGCCGGACATGGGTCTCCCCCTGAAAAGGAGATTTTTGACCTACGGATTGAATTAGGGTTTGTCTCAGGTTTTCCTTAGCGGACTGTTTCTTGGGTACTTTTCTCTCTTAGGCTGAAATTTATAAAGCGTGCTTAGACTTTGCTCAGACTTTGCTTACGCTAAACTTACGTAAGTTCCTGCTCAGTGTAATCTTAGCATTCGAATTTATAGTCCTTTGAGCTAAGAATGTACTGAGTGAATGCTAAGCAAGAACTCAGGCAAAAATGTATAACATTTCTACTTGCATAGCATATTTATTTGAATTATATATATATTTAAAAAAAATTACATATTTGAAAATAGCTGTTATAAAATAAAATATTAATAATCTTATAAACTTTATTATATAAATTTTGTATTTCAATCAATTTAAACCGATTTTGATTAATTTTAAGTGAAAAAGGGCAAAAATAAAACATGTACACATAAAAGAGTACATTTAACTTGTCAGTTAAATGTCATAACATTTTTTTTAGAATAGAGGGCAAACGAACCGACATTTTGCCTGATGGTAAGCGATTACCGCCACCGCAACACCAGAGGCGTCACAAGTGCGATGCCAGCCATTGGGGAACGGAGGGAAGAATAGAGAGGGGAGAGGGGATGAGGGAGGGTGGGGTTATGGGCCTCAGGTATCCTCACTCACTCGGTGAAACACAGCACAAGTGCTGCTTCATACCGGTTTTCTGTGAGGCCGTGGTATCACTCCAGTCGATATATTTGAATATTTCAGATTGTTTCGAGATCAATCGCATATAATTACCAATTTGTAGAAAGAACTTTTAACTTTGACCCTGGCATGCCCTTACGGACTTCTGTTACAACGCTTTCAAACTAGATTACGGCTTTTCTACTTGGACCATCAAACCATCTTTACAAGCGCGTAAGTAATCGCTAAGTCAAGGATTTCCTTGACTTAGACAATGCTAAGCATTTGCTTAGCTTGAGCTAAGCAAAATGACTATAAATTTCAACGCACACTTAACTCGTGAGGTAAGTCTAAGCAAAGACAAAGTACGCTTTATAAATTTCAGCCTTAGTGCTCTTACGAAACACACGGGATGCAAAGGGGTGGTGACACGCACATAGTGAGATAAGGTTAATGTTTAGGGAAAAAAATAAATTCAGGTTAACTGGTTTGGAATACTTTCTTGTTGATATAAAAACTTTTGATATCAACCTGTATTAAAAAAAAGTATATGTATGTATATCAGTTCTCTAGTACCCACATAACACAAGCTCTGCTTAGCTTGGGACTAGATGGTGTTGTGTGTTATTACTTTCATTAGACAGTTTAATCACGTATGTATTTCAGGGAACTCCTGACTAGTTTCAAAACCGACGGGATCTTTTTTCAAGTTCTGAGGCAACATTTCGCGTCGATGTCAGACGCTGAATAGATATATCCTTAAGTTCTAAGACGGTTAGATTCAAGGTTGTCAAACTTTTAACAAGCTTTTATTGGTTTCGTTTGTAACCAACTAAGTCATATACTTAATTGAAATTAATTTGGATGGCAACACTATAATTTGGCATTTTGGGACTGATTCCATGGTGGGACCAGACAATGGGTAGTAAAAATCGTTTTTACTTCCGCTCATCAATAGAATAAGTTGTTTTTCTAGCTTTATTGAACTACTAACCGCGCCCCGCGGTGTTACCCGCGGTCGCTAGATTGTTGTTGTAAAGGTACACGCGTGGCAAAACTAATCTTATAAACGTAGCCTAAATTACTTCTTATGCCTTCTAACACTACCACTTTAACAAAATATGTGCATTGTTTATGATAAAGTCGTTTACTGATTGCTAGTGACATTATATTATGTTTAGAAATCAACATATAACGACTACTCGTCTATAACTTCATATATCTCAGTTTGCGTTGTGATCAAGAATATGGCGTGGTCGCCACTCCCAATCATACCATTGGTGTTGTAAGAGCCAACTAAACTAAGGAAGCAAACTACGCAGGATAACAGAACAGCCCCTTCCAGCCAAGTTGACATTGTAAACTAACAAATGTAGGGGAATCTTATCATCTCAACGCTAAGTCAAGTGGTCCAATATTAGCCAAAATACAGGAGAATAGAGGCGTTAGCGATGGTAGAAAGAGAAGCGACGCGAAGCACTTGCATTTCGGCTCAAGAGGCTGCAAATTAAAAGGAAACTTCAAGCGTGCAATAATTCCCTATAGAATGCGCAAGATTGTCGAGAAGTATATAATGAACTTCGATATTTCATGTAAATTTAAGATTTTAAACGTTATGTACTTGGTGTATACACATTTTTAATATCTATGAACTTCCTCAATACGTGGACTCGGTTTACTTTCTAAGGTCAACTGGTAAATAACATTTTTGGTCAACGACCCTTCCAAAATGATTATGTTATTAAGCCTTTTACTTTAAAATTACTCACGTGAATTTTAATGTAATGCAGATTTTATTCAAAGAGCAAAGACTCATGTACATATTCAATTTTTGTTTAGTTTGATTGTACTGATTATACCCGTCTGGCGTGTGTGTTGTTACAGTAGGCCTAATGTTGGCTATGTCCAGCAGATGGCTGATTATGAGATTCGAACGTTCGTACTAATTTTACCAAAATACAAAGGTATACTATGGTCATTTTTAGAAAAGACTAGCTGAACCCCGCGGTGTTACCCGCGGTTATTGTAGTACCGCGAGTAACGCCGCGCGATAAAGTTAGTCTAAAAAAAGTAGCCTAAGTTACTCCCCGGATCATCAGCTACCTGCCAGTGAAAGTCCCGTCAAAATCCGTCCAGCCGTTCCAGAGATTACCCGGAACAAACAGACAGACAGACTGACAGACAGACAAAAATTTTTTTAACTACATTTTTCGTATATGTACCGTGTATACATACATATGCATTTAGTAAAAAGCGGTTATTTTAATATTACAAACAGACACTCCAATTTTATTTATTTGTATAGAGTATAGATAAGATAACCTATTCTAAAAAAATATTATAGCCATTGTAGTTCAGGGGTTGCATCTCCCTAATTTTCATAAGAAGTCGATGCTGCTTATTATTATTGTTTAACTAGGCTTTATTGCTATATACTCTCATAAATTCCTTGTAACGGAGAACTGAAAGAAAAACAAAGACACTTCTATTTTCTACCAGCTGACCCGAAGAACTTAGTACCGTCATATTTTTTTTGGTAAATGTTTTCTGGATTGCCGAAAAACTTGTTTCAGTATTTATGCCTCAATTTTCCACAGTTGTGGATGTCTACTGTAGTGTATTATCTATGGTTGTGGACTAAGAAAATATATCATTTAGTTTTTTTTTATTTTCTTGTATGCTACTCTTGTCCCGACAAATAATAACATAAAAAAAAATATACAATTTGCTGCAGACTATCGGATGTTATGGGCATACTATTGTCTTGATATACAAAATATACCAATGGGGCATACCTACATAGGTACATTACGGTGATTCATTTTTATTTATATAGATAAGATTTTAATGAGATATGTTTACATGAATAAACGCGTATACGATAGGTATTAAGACATACCTACTTATGTATTTACTTTGAATGGATCCTTCCACTTCTAACCGGCATTTTTTCTACCGGTGAATATATTTTTATTGCCGCAGTCGGTTTACCCGAAGCCAAAGGAGGGTTGTGATTTTGACAGGCTATGTACGTATGTTCATCTATTCCCTCATAGCTCCTCAATTTGACTGCCTCGGTAGCGCACTGGTAGCGTACGCGACTGCTGTTCTTGAGGTCTCGGGTTCGATTCCCGGGTCGGAACAAATGTTTGTATGATCTGCAAATATTTGTTTCGGAATTTGGGTGTTTTCTATGTATAATATGTATGTATTTACAAAAAAAAAGTATATAAGTATTCATATCAGTTGTCTAGTACCCATAATACAAGCTCTGCTTAGTTTGGGACTGGATGGCGTTGTGTGTTAGATGTCCGAAATATTAAAAAAAAAAAAAAAATTACGTGTTAGAACTGGACAAATGAGATATCGTTAGAAGCTTCTTGATTATCCGCTGGTTAAAGGCTATATGACGTGTCACTGAACCTAATGTGGCGCCCTCTAGTGATCATAAAGTACTGTGTTGAAAAATAAATTTGAGATAAATAAGCCGTGCGATAAATTCCGGTATCATTGGCAAGGATACATTCGAACACCTGTACATTTCAAATATATATAATTTATATTTGCATGTGACTTTGTCCGTGTTTAAAATTTAATTTGCAAATAAATTAATATTATAACGGCACCAAAATATTTTACATAAAAAAGTAACAAGTAAAATTTTAACATAAATAAAACCGACTTCAAGGTTCGATTCGATTTCTCTTGGATGCCATCATCAGATCTTAGTGTCCTTATCATAGTACCACGGTGGTACTATGACAAGGGCACTGATGGTACTGGTACTATGATAATGGAAAGGAGTTTCTTTCCATTAAAAAAGAATCATCAAAATCGGTTTATAAGCGACGAAGTTATCCGTAATTTTCAATTCAACCGTATATATATATATTTTATGTGTGTTCGCGGATAACTTCGTCGTTTATAAACCGACTTTGATGATTCTTTGTGAATGATCTTCGTGGTAGTACCAACGAGGCAGTCAAAACGATTTTAAACTCAATATGGCAAGGAAACGAAAATTAAATTTACTTTTACATACAAATTATGTCTAAGAATTATTTTTTTTTTTACAGTAGAAAAAATTGCCTTCTTTTAAAATGCCCTAATTATAATTTTAATTATTGTTTGTTTAAAATAATGGTTTTCATGGACTTCGTTAAAGCGTATTATGATCTTGTAAGTAACAACTGAAGGTAAGTGTATATTAATTAGTTTAGTTATCGAATTCACTGACGGTGTCGGTCGACAGGGGTATGAGCGCATTCATATTGCAGTTCAATCAAGCGCTGTATTTGAACCGTATACGACGCCACTCTCCAGGTATTTCATTTATTGTCATTTTAAATTAATTAAAAGTTAGCTGTGAGTGTATTTAAAATACAAATTTAAATGAAATAGTGTGTATTGTAAACGGATTAGTTGTATTTTTCGACTTCTGAATCGTGTGTTTCAACATTGCTGATTTCGGTACGTATATTTTTAAATGCGGGTGTTTAACAATTTCCTTCAATGTAATCGGTGGAAATTATTCGTTCGTGTAAAGTGAAATAAATAATTAGATACAACTAGTTGAACAGTCGTTTAAATGCAACCATAATTCAGTCTTTTTTTTTTTTTATTTAGCTTCTGCACTTCTCCTAGATTTAAGATTTTAGATTTAGATTTAACTGTGCTACATTTGATACTCTTAATTTTCGTAAAAAGGGTTTCGAATGTTTTCTTCAAGTATTAATGTATAGATAACGGGAAATAATAACTGATTCTATTAATATTCTTTCTATAATAAGAATAAAATAATTAAATCAAAACTCGAATTTTAGAAAAGTATTGTTACTTAAAATTTAGCTTTGTTAAAGAATTTTTAGAAAAGTATCTTGTCATTTTTAATTTCTATGTATATCAGGGGTTTTTACAAACAAACATGAAACGGACACAAAGAAAACCTAGACACGGAACAACAATTTGTGGATCACAAAAGTTATCCCACGCAGGGATAGAACCTATAACACTCGATTCAATCTATACAAATAAATAAAATTGGAGTGTCTGTTTGTAATATTAAAATAACCGCTTTTTACTAAATGCATATGTATGTATACACGGTACATATACGAAAAATGTAGTTAAAAAAAATTTTGTCTGTCTGTCTGTCTGTTTGTTCCGGGTAATCTCCGGAACGGCTGGACGGATTTTGACGGGACTTTCACTGGCAGGTAGCTGATGATCGTGGGAGTAACTTTGGCTACTTTTTTTAGACTAACTTTGTCCCACGGCGTTATTCGCGGTACAACAATAACCGCGGGTAGCACCGCGGGGTTCAGCTAGTAGAAAATACAATAGGTGACCGCTATGATATGGACCACTACGCCAGTCGTGCAGTGGAATATCGTTATTGAAAGGAAAATATTATTATACAATTTTATAAATAACCCTGCGGTTATTGTTGTACCGCGTAGTAACGCCGCGAGACAAAGTTAGTCTAAAAAAAGTAGCCTAAGTTTCTCCCTGGATCATCAGCTACCTATCAGTGAAAGTCCTGTCATAATCCGTCCAGCCGTTCCAGAGATTACCCGAGCAAACAGACAGACAGACAGACAAAAAAAATTTAAAATACGTTTTTGATATATGTACCGTGTATGTACATATGCATTTAGTAAGAAGCGGTTATTTTAATATTACAAACAGACACTTCAATTTTATTTATTTGTATAGATGTTGCATTAAAAACTAGTAGGTATAGGCATGAGTTCAATTTCTATCAGAGTTGAAGTTACGGCCATATTTTAACTTAGTGTGATTTTATTGAGGACGGAACAACCCGCCTTATTTTGTCTGCGTTCTTTACAAAAAAATAATTCCTGTTTTGATAAAGCGGCTATTCAACACTGAAATATTTTTTCAATTCGAACCAGTAGTTCATAAACAACAAATTATGCTTCGACTACTATACAATATTTTCCGTCTGTGGGAATTAAATTGTTGTCCTGCGTAAATAAATGACTAAATAAGCAAACAATTTCCATGGCATGTCGGTAAGCCAGAACACGTGGCTACGATTTTCACCTTTGTAATAAAAAAAAATCTTATTATTATTTCGTAACTTTTTGTACCAAGTTTTTCAAGTAAGCGCATTTTACAAGTAAGACCTCTTTAACTTCTGAACTGACAAAGTAATCTAAGCTAAGTATTATAAAGTTGTTATTGTTTGTATTATAAATATATAAATTACACCCAGACAAAACTAATGATCGTTCTCATTACATACAAAAAAAAGGTTTGATGACACCTTAGTCAAATTAGTTGTTTTTTTTTTATGTAATAGGCGGGCTAACGAGCATACGTATCGCCTAATGGCAAACGATTTACGCCGCCCATGGACACCTGCAACACCAGAGTCGTCACAAGTGCGTTGCCGACCTTTGGGGGGTAGGGGGTGACTACGGAACCATAGAATATAGAATAGGGTTGGCCTGACATGCACTGGTGGGTTTTATTTTCGCATTTGTTAGGTAGGTATGTTTTATTTAGAGATGAACGCGCTGAAATATATTATTAACTAGCAGACCCACGCAACCTCGTTTGCGTCTCCTATTGCCCGTCGCGTGATAAATTTCCCCCATTTTTGAAACACTTTTCATTGGTGCTTCTCTCCTATTGGTCTTAGCGTGATGATATATAGCCTATAGCCTTCCTCGATAAATGGGCTATCTAACACTGAAAGAATTTTTCAAATCGGACCAGTAGTTCCTGAGATTAGCGTGTTCAAACAAACAAACAAACAAACAAACAAACAAACAAACTCTTTAGCTTTATATATTAGTATAGATGATATTTGATGTAATGATATTTAATAAGAAACCAATAACTATAGTATTTAATTCAATTATTTTTATTAATATCACTTGTTCATGGGCGTTAGTAAACGCGCGTATAATGTCCTCTTGGGCGCATATATAATCTGAACTTAACGGGTGAACGTAACGTTTACCTGATTTGCATATTTTACACACCTATTTATTTAATTGAAAATATACATATAAATTATACATTTGGAAGTCATTATAACCACCTCAGTGAATATATTATGACGTTCAAATTATTATAATAATGTACAATTACAAATTACGACGTATTTTTTTTGTATTAAACTATTTTTTACTCACGAAGTAAAATAATGTAATACCCTCGTATCATTTTCTCGAAAGGTTTGATACACTATTGGTAACGTTATTGTAATAATTCAGCACGAAATACGCACACGCACCCACCCGTGGCATCGCTGATGCAGGGACCACTCGCACTCATTTCATTGGCCAATCTTTGAACGGATTAGGTCTATGCATGAAGTAGTTAGACGTAATATATTATGTTCATTTAAGTAACAGTTTTTATAAATTTCTAGCTTCGAATATCCCCAAATTCTCAGTGATTGGAAAATACCTAATGATCTTATAACAGCAGCACAAACGTCTTCCCTTCGCTTATGAAACAAAAACCTAAATTAACTTTGGTGCACTCGATTAGGACTAGGGCACCCGTTTTTGTATATGTACCTAATGTACCCGTTTAGGCACACGTTAAACTCACACAATACTAGTACGAGTACACAGTACAGACAGTACCTACAGTCTTACCGCCTAATTACAAATCATAGATTATAGCTATGAAGCATAAACAATGTAAATTTAATAGTTTCAACCTAGTTCTATTGTTAGTCTCCTTTGCAATAATGTGGTTTAGAGTTCAACATCCTTTCATCATCAACTCGTGACTTGAAAAATATTAAAATTTGAACATTTCAAAATTTTCCAGCAATATTATTATCAACCATCATTATCATCAACAACCTTTAACCTTAGACCATATATACCTGGAGAGGCAGCCGAAGGTGCGGAAAGCGTGATCCGGAGTAGAGAGAGAGAGACTGAGTTTGGATAGTGTCTGTCTCTCTTACGCAAGCTTTTGATTGGTGGACGCACATTTTTTGTATGAATGATTTAGCGGGAAATACACCAACCAATCAGAAGTTTGCGTAAGAGAGACAGACACTACCCAAACTCAGTCTCTCTCTCTCTCTCTATCTACTCCGATCACGCTTGCCGCCCGTTCGGCTGCCCCTCCAGGTATAATATATTCTCTAAGCATTTAACAGTTCACTTATGTACTTAGGCCTCTGCTTAGAAAAGAGATTTTGGTCTAATATATCACGCTGTCTGGACGGTTGGATTAGGATTTATGTCAAGGTTTCCTTCTCTTTGCAGTACTTGTCCTGTGATGGATGTGATAAAGGTGTGGTGTGGTGATATTTTGTATCCTTAATACGTCACCACACGGAAGTATCTTAGTTTTTGGTATTCCGTGTATACAAACGGATACCTTTTTATCGACGTCATGTGAAAGTACCTATACTTCCTCCTTCTTCTCAGTGACATTGAGTATTTTTGTGCGAATGTAGTTTACTCTTTAAAATACCGGCCCTTTACTAATTTATATAGGGATGTCCTTTAAAATTTGACGGTGTCTTTTTAATAAAGTACCTTTTTTACCCCACTACGGCAAAGCCAAAGGAGGGTTATAGTTTTTACAGGCTATGTATGTATGTATGTTCATTTGTTCCCTCAAAGCTCCTCAAATACTTATTAGAACTGTGCAAATGAGGTATCGTTAGAACCGTCTTGATCATTCATTGGTTATCTATACTTCTATTCTAATATTATAAAGCTAAAGACTTTGTTTGTTTCTTTGTTTGTTTGAACGCGATAATTTAAGAAACCGCTGATCTGATTTGAAAAAATATTTCAGGGTTGGATAGTACATTTATGGAGGAAGGCTATAGGCTATAATGATATATCATCACGCTAAGACCAATAGGAGCGGAGAACCAATGAAGAATGTTTAAAAAACGGGGAAAATTCTTACGCTATGGGCAAAGGGAGACACAAACGAGGTTGCGTGGGTCAGATAGTAGGTATTCTATATGACGTGTCACTGAATCTAATGTCTAAGGCCCTCTAGCGATCATAAAAAACCTGTATTTAAAAAACTTAATTTAAGATAAATATGCCATGTTTGGTATCATTAGAAAGGGCGTTCAAAAATATAGTTATATATAACTAGCTGAACCCTGAAGTTATCGTCGTACCGCGAGTAACGCCGCGGGACAAAGTTAGTCTAAAAAAGTAGCCTAAGTTACTCCCTGGATCATCAGCTACCTATCAGTAAAAGTCCCGTCAAAATCCGTCCAGCCGTTCCAGAGATTACCCGAACAAACAGACAGACAGACAAAACTTTTTTTAACTACATTTTCGGTAAATTTAACGTGTATATATGCATTTATTAAAAAGCGGTTATTTTAATATTACAAACAGACACTCCAATTTTATTTATTTGTATAGACGAGCTTTTGCTCGTGACTTAAACCATATAACGACACCAAAACATTTTAAGTAAAATATTAGTAAAAAAAAAACTAAAACCAAACTACGACAAAAACGCTGAAAGAGTATGAAACAAGTTTGAAAATCCGTAGTTACACGTTACATAGAAACGTACCATAACACTTTAACAACGCGTGATAACGGCTTTTCAAACTTGTTTTATACTTTTTCAGCGTGCGTCGTTTATTGTCGTTGTTGGGTTTTAGTTTCTACTTATTTTTTATTAATCTGTGATTTGCGGAAGACAATGCTTTCGCAAATCACAGACAGATCACAGATTTATGGATAGAGACACAAATATATAGATTTACCGTCCTGTTGTCTTAAAAACAAATTTTCGCGGTAAAGTAACTGTACCTATTCACGCTTCGCTGTGCCATTGTGGTTTCATTGATGAGGAATGAGGAATAAAAGTGAGGGAAGAAATAGACAAAAAACTATATTAGAAACGCTTTGTACATCCTGGCAATTTCAGGTCAATTGCCACAGAATTAATTAGAAAGCCAACTTAATATTTTTCAAGTGAAAACTTCTAGGCCTAATAAGTTTCGTAGACAGGTTTGTATTCGAGTTTCATGTAGGTAAGTCGTCACAATATAGTTGTATCAATAAATTACTACGGTGAGCTGAATTATATATCTATCTAATCTATCCAATACCTTTCAACGAGCAATTCTTGTATATATTTAATCTGAATATCGGAAATGGCTCCAACGATTTCCATGACATTTAGCATGCTTGCATGTTTCAATAAATCTATCTAGCAAGGACTCATTTTTTGAAAATATACCAGAAAAAAATTTGTAGTGTGACTGCCAGTAGTAGCGTATGCGACTCTGTGCTTGAGGTCTCGGGTAAGGTTCCCGGGTCGAACGCTAGCTGACGTCGGCATAGTCAATAATGGGAAGAAGGAGCATCTGTGCAAGTGCAGTCTTAGTAGATGTCGGTAGAGTTTCGCAGCCTTCGCAAAGATCCCGCTGCAGCGTACACTTTGCGGCTGTCCTTCTGAATCTGAGGTCCCTAAGATAGGGTGCTGTCAATTAGGATACCCAAATTATTTACTTCGCTGCTAATCGGAATAATTGTGTTATTAAATAGAACTGGAGGTAAGTGTGACCACTAAATTTTAGCAGACATTATTGGACTCCCAATGATACATTCTTGTGATTTTGCAATGTTAATTTTGAGTCCATAATAGTTATTTCACGTACTTATAAGCGCTAGGTCGGAGTTGATAATATTAAGTGCATTCGGCAACATACTAATCGGTGTATGAGTGTATATCTGCAAATCATCAGCGTCATACGAAGAGTAATGGAGACAGAACTCCACCCTGCCGACAGTACCATTACACCATGAAGAAAGGGAATCTTCAAGACGAATGCGATGCTGACGTCCTAACAGGTGATTTTGAAACCAATGAATTGCCTCCGGAGATATGTTCAGTGAGCGAAGAACGCCAAGGAGAACATGGAAATCAACAGTGTTAAATGCATTGCTAAAGTCTAGCAAGGATAACACCGTCATATGTAATATGGACCAGTGCTGAAACTGTACTATGTCCTATACGGAAACCAGATTAAAAAGGATTAAGAAAATTGTTCTATAAAAGAAAGGTGTTGAGTTGATTATGAACAAGACGTTCAAGAACTTTGGAAAGAAAAGGTAAAATAGATATAGGACGGTAGTCGGAATAACATGAAGATTAAGTTTTTTTTTTGTAAAGGAAAAACTATAGCCGATTTCCACGCAGATGGGAAGTTACCGTGAACTATGGAATAGTTAAATTTGTGACATAGGATAGGGAGGACATCATCAAGGATGGGAATAGTCATGTTCTTAATGAGGCAATCGCTTCCCACAGCATTAGATAAAATTGAAAGTATGCTCTTCCTAACATCACAAAGTGCTAATTGATTAAAAATGAAAGGGAATAGTTAGGAGTTTGAACAGATGAAAGATATTTTAAGGTTTTAGCCTTTGTAGTTGGATCAAAATTTGATAAAGAAGTAAAAAATGTGTGCCGTGTATACTAGATATGCATTTATTAAAAAGCGGTTATTTTAATATTTTATACAGACACTCCAGTTCATTTGTTTTTTTAGATTTTAGAATAATGTGACCATGTTTTTTTTTTTTAAATCCACCAAAAATTTACACTTACGAATGCACAGAAATGCCTAACAGGAAAAGAAAAAAACTCGCAGAATGGGAGCATTTTTCTTTAAAAAAAACTAATAATGAGTCTTACGTCAATGTCTTTTCCTTACTTAATTTTTTTAAATAATAATAGCTGGTGACATTGACTTTTCGCCGGCTGTTGTTAATTTCCCTATTGTTTAATAAGCTGCTTTTTAATTTGCTGCCTTAAGGGTCAATCCAGAATTAGTTCCGTCCTCCAAAAATAAATGCCTACGTCTAATTTATTATTATACGAAAACTAAATTTACATAAAATGTGTTATTACTTATAATAAAAAAATATTTCATTTTTAAAAACCGACTTCAAACACTTAAAAGTATAAAATAACTTAATAAAGATTTAATTAAATACACCTTATATGCAAACCTTTTTTATTGATGAATCACAATTATTTGTATGTGCTACCTATTTATAGGTGTGAAGTCGGTGCCGAGCCAAATGTAATAGTAGGTGGCATACGAATAAAATAAATATATAAGCCCCCTAATATTTATTACATGTTGTTTTTTTAGTATTCGTTGTTATAATGACAAAAGAAATACCTACATAATCTCTGAAATTTTCAACTTTCTTACTATCACGGTTAAGGAGATACAGACTGGCGACAGACGGAGAGACAGACAGATGGACAGGGAAAATTAGTAATATTTTAAACTTTAGGTAATCGTGTTTTGACGGGAAAAGAGGCTACTAGTTGGCTATTTGAATGGTGTGTTGTCTAATCCAACAACAAACGAAATTAGAGAGTTAATTAAACTGGCTGATTTAGGTTTATGTACACAATTATTTATTTTAACACATGTTTGCTTATATTAATAATTGAATGTTATGTTATATTGTTTGATGTCCATATGGGACGATGTAGTCGCTCAGCGACAAAGTCTTTTATTAAATAAAAAAAAAGACCCTTTAGGTACGGAACCCTAAAAATGAATTAGTAAATGGTCGAATTGCGACCACTGAGCGACCATTAGTTATATTATATTTCATGTTTTATATATTTCATGTACACAAATGTTTTACTATGAAAAATCATAAATAAATAAATTTAAAAACAAACATAAATAACTATAATGCATACTTAATACATACCATAACAAGACTAGCGAACAGATGTCCTTATTTATCTTCATCATGGGGCGCCATCTTTAAAAGGAAGTATGGAGGTTAGCAGTCGGTATTCCTCGCGATCATGAGCTGCCTCTTTTAATGGGGTAGATGGCACATTACTTACTACATTAATTACTTTTTATCATATCGAATAATGTACTAAATCCAAATTTGTGACGTCCCTGTTTTAGACTACTCATTTGAGCAATATATTTCAATATTTGATTAAAATTGAAATCTATTTATTTTCTGAGATGTTTTGTAATATTCGTTTTATTGAAGGAGACATCGGTGTTTATCTACGACTATCTGAAACCCACGGTGATTCCCGCGGTTATTGGCGTACCGCAAGTAACGCCGCGGGGCAAAGTTAGTCTAAAAAAGTATCCTAAGTTACTTCCCATATCATTAGCTACCTATCAGTGAAAGTCCCGTCAAAATTGGTCCAACCGTTCCAGAGATTACCACACATTAACAAACACAGAAAGACAAAAAAATTTAAAAGTACAATTGAACACACAAGGAACAAGTAAAATTGGAGTGTCTGTTTGTAATATTAAAATAACCGCTTTTTACTAAATGCATTTGGATGTATACACACGGTACATATACAAAAATGTAGTAAAAAAAATTTTTGTCTGTCTGTCTGTCTGTCGATCTGTCTGTCTATCTGTCTGTCTGTTTGTTCCGGGTAATCTCTGGAACGGCTGGACTGATTTTGACGGTACTTTCACTGGCAGGTAGCTGATGATCCAGGGAGTAACTTATATATATATATATATAGACAACTTTTAGTTGGTAAAAAATTCAATTCCCGAGAGGCAGTACAGAATGCCTTTAAAGAGTTTGTTGCCTCCCGTCCAGCTGATTTTTACAAGAAGGGCATCAATAAACTGCCAATGCGTTGGCAAAGATGCGTCGATTGCATGGGTGATTACTTATAATAACAGAAATAAAAAAGTTTGAAAAAATAAGTACTTTCACTTATTTCATACAAAACGGCAATTTCATAGGTAAATACCTATTATATCATACATACCTACATATAACATGGGTCTACATATATCTCAATGCCATATGCTTATATCCAGCAATTAGTTGCCTTTTAAACGCTGTTGACGAATTGTTCGTTCACATGTCATTACTTTACTTACAGGCTTTAAGTCAATGAACGTTTCGTATTTATTTTCACGCTATTTTTGTACCAGTACTTAATTATAAAATGTTTAACAAATAGGAATTTGTACATAGAATTTTAGTTTGTTTTTAATTCGATGTGCCAGTTTTATTTATATCCACATTGGTATGAATTAAGCGGCATAATGAGGCAAATTTCCTACTTCAGAATAGTGGATACTATTAATATTCGTTCATAGAATGTAAGCACAAGTGAATTATCCGAATTCGTACGCAATCTATACAAATAAATAAAATTGGAGTGTCTGTCGCGGGACAAAGTTAGTCTAAAAACGTAGCCTAAGTTACTCCCTGGATCATCAGCTACCTGTCAGTGAAAGTCCCGTCCAAATCCGTCCAGCCGTTCCAGAGATTACCCGGAACATACAGACAGACAGACAGACAGACAAAAAAATTTTAAACCACATTTTTGGTATATGTTTCGTGTATACATACACATGCATTGATTAAAAAGCTGTTATTTTAATATTACAAACAGACACTCCAATTTTATTTATTTGTATAGATAAATTCCTTGTACCACTTCTGATCTCTGTCTGTTCGTGATAAACTCAAAAGCTATACAAATGACATCTGGGGCGGTATACTATGAGGATCTTGTATCAACTGCGGTGAATTTCCGTGCGTTTAGGCGATTCTGCCATACATACTATAGTAATCAAATATAGCTCACTTAGGACCCATAATATTTTATCCGTGGTGCTTTCCGATTTAAAAAAAGGTGTCTGCCTATTTTGACTTCATTTTGTCTCCCGCTTTGCTAAGGAGGGAAGTGGACTTATCATATTTCCAACTCCTCCTGTTTTTCTTCTGATTAATTTCGTTGCGGGTTCCAAGACAGTTAATTTTTTTCCTGGGACTTCCCAAATGTCATAACTCGGTGTGTGCGTGGGTCACTGCTGTTGATCCTGGTGTACAGGAGTTACAGTGGTGGGCGTGTGGGTGGGATTAGTCCCATTAAAAAAAACTCTAAAGCTACTGCACGGATTTTTATAAGGTTTTTACTTATATATATAGAGTCATTCTTGAGGAAGGTTCTCGAATATAATTTGTTAATTTTTTGAGTACATTGGCTAAAATAGAACGACTTTTGTTGAAGACGTCGGAAGAAAGGCGCACATCTCAGAAAAACATAGGCTAAATCATATTTTACGTAATGAACCCTAGCGAAGCCGGGGCAGATTGCTAGAATATGATTAAAAAGCGGCCAAGTGTGAGTCGGGCTCGCCCCTGAGGGGTTCCGCAGCAACAATTAACTTAATATAATTTTTATTTTATTTTATATTTGTGTTCATTGAATGAAAGGTAAATTGCAGTTTAGGATTTATGACGTATTAAAAAAAATACTAACTAGATTTTGTTCAAACCAATTTTCGGTGGAAGTTTGCATGCAAGTATGGGCAAATTTTTGTTTTTTTTCTATTTTTTTATGAAAATCTTACTGCGGTTCACAGAATACATCTACTTACCAAGTTTCAACATTATAGTTCTAATAGTTTCGGACTAAAGTGGCTGCGACATACGGACGGACAGACAGACATAACGAATCTATAAGGGTTCCGTTTTTTACGTTTGGCACGGAACCCTAAAAATGAATCACCGAAATGTATGTACGCGCATAACTCTATTGACTACATCAAATTGGATAATTCTTTTTTTTTGTGTTTGTTATTGTCAGTCAGGACAAGGTTTGCATGGAGGAAAATTTAAATAAAACCGGTTGAGTTATATTTTCTTAGTCTGCGACTGCATATTGAGTATTAATGGGCAGCTGGGACATTAATATAAAAAAAGGTTTTCAGAAATTTGGAAAATATCCACCCAACAACACATGGCGGCACGAATTCCGCTGGGTCAGCGAATTTCGTAATTAGAACTGCTGATGAGTTTCGAAGATAGGCAATGAAACTCTTAAAAATGACAAAAAATGAACAGCGATTGCTACTATCACGCATTGTTTACGTAAACACAGTAATAGTCCAGGATCCCTGATCTATTTTTCCCATTTACCAGTATATTTTGAATTTTATCTTTGACTAGCTGAACCCCCCCCCCCCCCCTCCTCCCCGGTGTTTGTTACCTTCAGTTATTGTCGTCCCGCGGGTAACGCCACGGGACAAAGATAGTCTAAGTTACTCCCTGGATCATCAGCTACCTGCCAGTAAAAGTCCCGTCTTTGTGTGACCCAACTTTGTGCCTCGGCGTTACAAGTAAAAAAAAAAGTTAATACTAAACCTTATAATTATGACAATTGAACTGGATCATTTATCTTAACATAGTATATTTATATTTGAACCACTCAATGGATTAGTAAAATAGGGACGTGACATCTCAACATACCCCTTGTGGAGTTTAAAATAGAGAATTTCCTGAAGAAATTCCTGGGAGGATTCTTGGAGCTTCCACTCCTGGCTGTCACCTTCCTCTCTCTCCTGCAACGACTTGGGGTTACTGCGAGGGTTACTAAAAGTACTGAACTGAAAGATGCAACAGGCCAGTCAAATCAATAGATTGGGGACAGTTTAATAACTCGAGAAAGTCCAGATCACTTACATCTCAGAAACACCGAAGAATAATAATTATGTACTTATCTTTGGAACAATATATATCTTTTTGTTATTTTATATGTTAACAAGTTTATATGTACATACACAAAATCGAAATGGGGAAGTTAAATATGAAGGCCAGCCTTTGTTTACTATCCAAAATACCAAAGTGCATCTCAACTTCCATACGACTTATTTTTGTCAAATGAAGTTTCATTTGACAAAATATTCCTAAACAAAAGTATACTTTACTAGCTGAACCCCGCGGTGTTACCCGCGGTACAACCACGGGTAACGCCGCGTGGCAAAGCTCAAATCATCAGCCATCTGCCAATGAAAGTTCCGTCAAAATCGGTCCAGCCGTTCCAGAAATTGGCCTGAACAAACAGACAGACACAGAGACAAAAATTTAAGAAATAGTTATTTTGGTATATGTACCGAGTATACATATAACAGAGTAGCGAGAGAGGGGGCTGGTGTGCGTATCATGGGGCACACATATGATTGTCTACATGGCAAAAACAAGAGCTGTCAGTGCAAGCAATTGGAGTTAGTTACCACCATTAGGTACTTGGGGTTAATAATAGATAATGGATTTGGCTGGAAACCACACATAGAATTGGTATGTAATAGATTAAGGTCAGCTCTTAGTAAGTTTTACATCCTCAAAAGAATATTAGATAGACGTACTATGTTCATGGTGTATTATGCACTGGCGGACTCAGTTATTATTTATGGGTTAAGTTGTTACGGACTAACATTTAAAATGTATATAGAGGAAATTAAATATAAATAAATAAATAAATAAAATAAAATAAACTTTATTGTACACTAATTGATACAGTTATATTTATAAACTAAACAATATAATAACCATGTACAAATGGCGGCCTTATCGCTAAAAAGCAATTTCTTACAGGCAACCTTTGGATGGACAAATCAATCATCATATAGTGTAAGACTTATAAAGAAGGGAAAATTAGAGCAGTTAAAAGTAAATAATTATTATGGGGAAAGGACTAGGAAGTATGTAGTACCACAGTTATGTAATAAATATCACCTACTGAGAGAGGATAAAACAATAAAATGTAAATTTAAACTTAAACTAAGACTAAAAGAAAAGAAATGTTTGGATATGGTACTAGATTAAAACGTGTACTTAATTAAGGAAACAGGTTCCCAAAAAGCAGTGAGGTTATACTAATTATGTATTGTATATTACTTAAATATATTTTGCTTTTTTTTTTAGTTAGTATACCGGTGAAGTAATACTAACTTTTAAACTTTCGCGTTCCATGATATATTAACAATTATTTTTACGGCAGGCAAATCAGAGGTATGTAATACCTTTTAATAAGTGATCGCGTTAATTCCCGTAAAAATAATCGGTGAAGTAATGGTTTAAAAAGTAGCATTTAAGTATTAAGTTTATTATATATTGAGCAGAACGCCTACAAACTGTTAGAACAGTTTGGCGAATAAAGACACTTACGACACTAGAGACAAAAAAATGTAACTTAAATGTGAATAAAGATTTAGAAAAATAAATATGCATTTAGTTAAATATAGTTATTTTAATATTACAAACCGACACTCCATTTTTTTTTGTATGTATATATTGGCAGGTATTGTGCCAATTATTCCATACTAACTGAACCCCGCGGTGTTACCCGAGGTTATCGTCGTACCGCGAGTAACGCCGCGAGACAAAGCTAGTCTAAAAAAAGTAGCCTAAGTTACTACATGGATCATCAGCTACCTGCCAGTAAAAGCCCCGACAAAATCAGTCCAGCCATTCCAGAATTTACCCGGAACAAGCACAGACAAAATTTTTAAAAAAACATTTTTGGTATATGTACCGTGTATACATACGCATTTAGTGAAAAGCGGTTATTTTAATGTTACAAACAGACACGCCAATTTTATTTATTTATATAGATGTATAGATTAACTGTATCCCTCTTTTATTTTCAGCGAACACACAGAGGCAGCCATGGGGACACTAATAGGCAATGTAACAGATTATTACCGATATGTAAATGAAGATTTAGCAGGTGAATAAAAATGTACTTTTATCTCCTTTCCTCCGTTGTTAATTCCAATTTATATAATACGTATATTATGAAAAAAATATGAAACCTTATTAGATAAATATCTGCGAGTTACATATATTAAGACACGACAGATAAACTAACTACGACAAAAAACAACGCTGAAAAAGCATGTCATATATGAGATATATATTTATGAATATCATATTTTGATAGCCTGTTTTTTCTGATTGGTATTTTCAAAAGCTTATCATGTGTAGTATCAAAGTCATCCAGGTGTTATCGTAGTGTCACTGTAACAGCTCACGCGCGCAGCTTCGCCTTCGTTTCCGTCACCTATTGATATACCTACAATGTGAAGTATGTGAAGCACTTTGTTTACCATATAAACTGTTGTAGTGAGCTATATATAGCCTAAAAGATAGACATATATCTACTTTAACCGTTTACAAATAGAAGCTCTCAAAACGACTAACTTGGCCCCGTTATTGCAACATTTTCCATTAATACTCTGCTAGTATTTATTTATGGTAGGGTCATTATATAGAGGCCAGGCTTAGGTAATTTTTTTTCAAACAGGTCTATGATTTCTGAGATTAGCGCGTTCTATGTATTAAAAAACAAACAAGCAAACTAACTTTTCAGCTTTATAATATTATTATAGACTAGCTAACCCACGCAACTTCGTTTACGTCTCCTCCTTACGCCCGTAGCGTAGTAATTTTCCCCCGTTTTCGTTACATTTTTTATTGGTGCTCCGCTTCTATTGGTCTAAGCGTGATGATATATGGCTTCCTCGATAAATGGGCTACCTAACGCCGAAACAATTTTTCAAATCGGACCAGTAGTTCCTGAGATTAGCGCGTTCAAACAAACAAATAAACAAACTCTTCAGCTTTATATATTAGTATAAGATATAAGAGGCGGTAATGATATACGCTAGGTCTTCTTATTTGCCGCTATTAAAGAAAGCTTGTAAAAAGTCATTTAGGTATTGTTTTCTAATATTTTTAACATTATTCTAACATTTTTTCAGATCCCCGAACGAATAAATTCTCTTTCGTCGGTAACCCGATCCCGATCATCGTGATACTTTATGTGTACCATAGGTTTGTTATGTCATGGGGGCCTGCGTTCATGGAAAAGCGGCAGCCGTATAAACTCAAGAATACAATCATAGTATACAACATTATACAAATATTACTATCAGGATACCTCACAATGGAAGTAAGTTAAATAAATCACAACATATTAACTTACGTACAAGGATGTTACGCACACGTTTATTTTTTCATGCAAATCTTACCCAAGTATCCCACTTCTGACACTACTGTTACGGGATGGGCCTAGAAGTTATTTTTCAAAAAACATATTTCATTGAAACTGAAATAATATTTTATAAAAAAAACTATGAAGTTACAAAAATTTAAATCTATATAGTACCCTCAACGAAATCGGAAATAAGTCTGTTGTCCATAAATTTAAGTATCGTTTAGCATGAATTGCGTCGCTTACGTCAAACGATGTAGTTTTGTTTTATATTGAAAGCCGTTGTTGCGGTTGCGATATCGTAATAGTACCTATGTTAGGCGATGAAAGTGCCTGAATCCATAAACCTGATTCCCACTCTCTCACAGCCAATAAACGTACACGCTCAACTGGTTGATGTATCTAGGAGCCTTTTTTGATTTAAAATACATAAATAATTATATACTTTAATAATTTAAAATACGGCGCGTCCCATTTCCACCGAGAGAAGCTATCTGCCAAGCATTTATAGCAATGGTCTTGCATGACACTTCAGAATCAACCAGTGTGTTTATAATAATTTTTCTGGTTAACTCTTCTGTTCTGTGCCATGAACCGAAGACAGAAATGCTGGAAGGCTGACATCTACAACTTTGCGTACTCTAAGACCACCTAAACCAACTGGTAGGGATGCTAAGAGCCAGGCTCCATGGTTTAAAGCCACATTCAAAACTTTGCTGAGCGTATTTTGTATAATTTTGACGACTTTTTCTGAAAGTGATGAATATTTCCAAAGAGGTATGGCGGGAGGAGCTGCGAGCAACAACTAGTATATTTATTATATACTAGTTGTTGCTCGCAGCTCCTCCCGTGTATATGTCGGTTATCGCGGCAAATTGTAGCTTATGTGTTATTCTAATGTATAAGCTATATTACTGTAAAGTTTTATCCAAATCCGTTCAGTAGTTTTTGCGTGAAAGAGTAATAAACATCCATCCATCCGTCCATACTTACAAACTTTCACGTTTATGATATTAGTAGGATATTTTATTCCTTTTGGCTTTGAAATAGTCGAGTAAACAAGTAATGAATTACAAAAAAACCTGACTCCGTATATTTTTTTTTCTTTTTAATTTTGATGTACCCAGCGTCACTCTCACGACTAAGACGAATCTATTGACACCACTCACATAAAAATATGACAAGCCGTTTAGGCTCTAGGACGTGCCAAAGAACACCCTAGATAGTACCTTATCTTGGGGTCCTCAGCTACAGCAAAATGTTTGCTGCTGCAGGGTCATTGCGCAGACTACGCAATTTTCTGCCCTTATCAACCAAGATTGCTCTTAGACAATCCTTTCTTTTCCCTATCCTCGATTATGCTGATGCCAGTTATCTAGATCTCAATGAAGACCTATTGAGTAAGCTTGAGAGGCTCCAAAATCTCTGTATAAGATTTATATTTGGATTACGCAAATATGATCATGTCTCCGATTATCGCAAACAGCTTAAATGGTTACCCATCCGCCTTCGCCCCGAATGCTGATACTCTTTCTCTTCTGTATAACATTCTGTTCAATTCTCTTACTCCACGTTACCTTAAATCACGGTTCACCTTTCTGCATCACACACACTCCAGATTATTAAGATCGTCGGAGAACCTGAGATTGAAAATGCCAGATCATACTACAAAATTCCTCGACCACTCCTTTACTGTCCAAGCAGTTAGGTTGTGGAATGCCCTACCAGTAACGATAAGACATGTGCAGACATTGGCTGCTTTCAAGAGACTGGTGAAGGAATATTTAGCGCCCAAAATTCTTAACTTTTATTTTGATGTACCCAGTGTCAGTCTCACGACTAAGACGAGTCTATTGACACCACTCACATAAAAATGCAAGCCATTTAGGCTCTAGGGCGTGCCAAAGAAACAGTAGGAGTACACACTCGAAAAACATAACCCTCCTTGTTTCACAGTCGGATATTAAGTGTATTAATTTCTCAATTTGACAGTCCTAGTCAAAATACAATCGCTAACGACTATAATATCTTGTTTTACTATTTTTTTTTGTTTTGACAACGTAACTTAGCATTGAGAGACGTCATTTCTATATATTTGTTAGTTTTCTATTAACGCTTACGTTTGTAGAATGATAACTTGGATTGGGGGACAGTTTGTTTGCATACAAGCGTTTATTACACCTCCGTAAATAAACTTAAAGATTCCTCCAATTGTAATATGCGGCTAATAAATTATCCCAAACGATTTTCCAAATTCATCCAAACTGCTGGTAATAGTGGTTCACCTACAGCACCACCTGGCTCTTCCGAGCAGAAGCTTCCAAAGTTAAAAATTGCCCTGATGCGGTCCAACCTCCGATAGGAATGGAACTCTAAGAAGAAGCTGGGCATAGGCTCTCTTAGCAAGGAGGCTTTGGCTTACTATACGCTGGCCAAACAGGTTGACAAATAAAAAAAAATGGTTCTAGGGTTTGTTTCAAGTTATCCTTCCCCTTGCAGTGATATTGTGTCGAGTAGTTTGTCCCTAAATCCCTTAATCAGAATAATATATTCCTGAATACAATATCGTTTTTCATTTTAAAGTATGGCATTACACAAAATATTTATGTGTGTGTAAAAAATTCAATCAAAAGTTGGTAAAAAATTCAATTCCCGAGAGGCAGTACAAAATGCCTTTAAAGAGTTTGTTGCCTCCCGTCCAGCTGAATTTTACAAGAAGCGCATCAATAAACTGCCAATGCGTTGGCAAAGATGCGTCGATTGCATGGGTGATTACTTCGAATAACAGAAATAAAAAAGTTTGAAAAAATAAGTCTCACTTATTGCATGCAATACAAAACGGCAATTTCATAGGTAAAGACCTATTATATGTATAATTATTATATTTATATATTATATTATATTTATAAATAATTATAATTATTCGAATCAGAATATTTATTCTATCCTTACAAGAATAGGATTGAAATTGGTACCACTGGTTACCGTGCCCATTAAGCCATAGAACGTCCACTGTTGTTCGTACCGACTAAAGACTTAAGAAACTTTATGTAAATTGATTACACGTCACTACTACAAAAGTGGTAACGCAGGTAAATCATTTACTCAACAGTAATTGTAATGCCGCTGAATTACAAAACGTGAAACTGTGGTAGGAAATAACAATTAAATGATTGTGTAGCAAAGGATACGCAGGGCTGTCTGGCGGTTTCACAGCAACCAGTTTGTGCCTTGTGTAATCGCTGTAATCGCACTTGACAGCCTAGAAACATTTCATTATTTCTTACTTTACTACACGAATTTCATAGTAGTATAATGCGATCATCTCACTGCTCCCTATTACGTTGAGTGTTGTTGAGGGTTCAACCTCCACAAATTGTTTTCTTTTTCATAACTGTTAGTAAAGTCCCCTGCGATACAGAATATATTCCTAGTTCGAGAGTAGGTACCTAGTCCTTTTTTATTTTTTACTAAAGCTGACTGGCATTATAAAATCATAACATAATGAAGCGATCAAATTTTATTTTTCTGAAAAATTTATGGTACACACACACAGGTTACGTTTACACTACGTATTTTATTTGTATAAAAAGTTGCCTATGTGCTAATCTACGGCCATCCCAAATTTTATCAAAGTTGATTTAACATATGTATGTTTTTACCCAACAATGGCGAAGTCAAAAGGAAGTGTAATAGTTTTGACAGTCGATGTATGTTCCACCGCAGTACCTAAACTACTGAATTGATTATAATGAATAAGGTGTCAATAGATTCGTTTTAATAAGCCGGGCACAGTACAAATAAAAAAAGGTAGACAACGCACGGCATTTGGTCTTACTGAAGCCAAAAAACTCAGCTAGCTACTGCCAAGTAAACACACGCGTTAACGTACAAACATGCAACAAACTGCTACTTTTCGTTTGTATCGTACAAGTTGTCGTACAGTAAGTTTACCTACTAAATGCCGTCTTGTGCAATTAAATGGTGTAAAAATTACACAAAAGTGACAGAAGTTAACAAAAAAACTGATAAAATAACATTCACACGTAAATACACACAAAAGTTGTACTGAGAGAGTGATTTCAAGAGTTCGTATTCCTAATAGCTAAGAAATCGGGGTAATAATATTTGTAGGTAAATTCATAGTCAAAGAATGAAGTAGAGAGTGAGACATAAGTATTACTTTACTTTTAGGTCACATACTTTTATAGTGGTAAATATGTGCAATCCAATTAAATTGTAATTTATAAGAATCAAATAGATTTATTTTCGTGCATTACCTATTTTAATGCAACTCCTAGGAATTTTTTTCTCAAAAAAAAAAGGAAAAACTAAGACCCAACTACGACAAAAACGACGCTGAAAAGGTATAAAACAAGTTTGAAAAGCCGTAGTCACGCGTGATAAAGAGTTATTGTAATTTTTTATGTAACGTGTGACTACGGTTTTAGTTTTTACTTTTTTTTATTTAAAATGTTTTAGTGCCGTTGTAATATCACAATTATCGAATAAATATGGACAAAGTCCCAAGCGAATGCTTATAATATATATTTATTTAAAATGTACAAAAAGTAACGTTTTACCTGACTAAGGAAGGTAAAGCCAAAGGAGGGCTATCATTTTGACAGGTTATGTATGAATGTACTTTGATCTGAGGAGCCGGGTGGCAAATTCTTTATGTATATGTAAATTTTATCAAAGTTATTACGTAATAGGGGAATGGTTATTTAAACTTTTTCTTGGTACTTTTAATAATCTTAGACTTTCGCCTCCATAACATAATTTATAGTGGTTCTGTTGTACTGCAAGTTTAATGTAGTATTTCGTAATTTACAGTGCCTTACAAAGCTTTACCTGAACGGGTATTACAGCGTATGGTGTCAAAAGATCATATATGAAGACACAGAACTTGAACGACAAGTCGTGAACAGAGTATGGCTTTATTTTATGATAAAGATCGTCGATCTCCTGGACACGGTAAATCTACATTTTGTAATACTTGTTTTTCCTGTCTCATATGAACTAAATGGTTCATCTCCATGAACGATAGAATCGCGACGGATCCACGCTTTTATCGTCGGTTAATCTCCACGAATGTGCTGTTATATCCTTCAGCGATCTTAGTGAATAGCATACGACAGAGTGTATAGAACACTACTGCAAGTCGATACTATCGCCACGATTCTATCGCCCATGGAAAAAGTCCTCAGACTCTTTGACTGCTCTGATGACGTAATGGTTAAGTTTCGATTCCATAAGTGTTAGCTATCCTAGGCTACTTCTTATATCATCAGCTATCTGCCTATGAAAGTAATTTCAAAATTGGTCTAGTCGTTCTAGAAATTAACCGGAACAAACAGACGGAGAGACAGACAAAAAGTGTAAAAAATGTTATTTTGGTATATGTGCCGTGTATATGTTACGGACAATCTATGTAATTCAGGTATTCTATACAATACCTAGGCAATGTTTACAGTTAAATGAATGTTTGATTAATTATAGAAGTTCTCACCTTTTTTTACGTGTGGGCCCCTTGGGCCGTCACCCAGCCGGGGTTTGTGGCGGGGCGGTGTGTCGAAATCAAACCGACTAAAACCACACGGTGTGCCACTCTGCGCCTGAGAAGAGAGAGATCCGGAAACATAGAAGTTCTAACCTAACTCTATGGCCATAGAACAGCATACTGTAAGACCGACCAATCAGAGACAGTTGACAATTTGCCACGCTACAGATTGTGATTTTATGGTTTTACTTCGATACATTATAATCTAACGAAAAATAGTACGTTAAATTGGAAGCAGTATGTCGCAGTTTATTTATTCATTTATAGTTTGCTTACAGTCACTTACTTTAGTTTACATCTACTACAATTTAGTCTAATGTACAACCAGTTTCAAGAAAACAAAAAGTATAGAAACACAAAGCACAAAAAATATAGAAATGAAAACAGGAAAACTATGTAATTTTTTAAATTCAAATATATAAGACCTTGGGAATTGGAATCAAAACTACCGATTACCCGACAGTACTAACTCCCACTCGCACAACTAGAAGACATACTAACAAAAACAAAATGAGTGACGTTTTAAACATGTACAAACAAAAGTCTATCACGTTGCTCAATCAGATGCTGAATTAGTTGTCAATGAGGGAGTTAACATACTTGGAACTTACACTTTTGGAAATTACACGAAGAATCAATGAAAATATCTAGTGAGCTGAACTCATTCGCAAGCTCAGTTAGACCACAGATTGGGGAATTTGCTTCTAGGACAGTTCTTCAATCTTACGATAGCGACAGTTCACAATTTCGCTAGGTAGATTATAATCCAACGGTATTTGCAATCTTACGACGACAAATACATTGCCTAGGTATTGCATAGAATGCTGAATTATACAGATTGCCGGTAACATATACATTCAACTGTATTTAGTAAAAAAGGTTACATCAATATTATAAACAGACACTCGAATTTTATTTATTTACATGCATAAAGATAGACTGCCTCGTTGGTCTGGCGGTTCGCGTATGCGATGCGACTGCTAATCAAGAGGTCTTGGGTTCGATTCCCGAGTCGGGCCAAAGTAATTCAGTTTCTATCCTCAGGGTTGCGGAGGTCTGATGCCAGTCGCTCCGTGTAAAAACTGTTCTTCAGGTAAAACCGGGTGGAACTAGTAGCTGATCCCAAATAATCTTGGGATAAGGCTAGGAAGAAAAAAATGACATGGATATAGATTATTTCCTGTAGGTACTTTACTTAGGTACTATCTACTGTGATTTTTCCTACATTACTGTGTATATTATAATGTATAAATTATTGTTAGAAAAAAGAAGTTACAGTTTTAATTATTCTGTGGAAAGGAATAGGTAGTTTAGTTTACTAAATGATACGAATTCATGACTTGCGTAAAACATTAACATAACTATATGTTTACATAGCTTTACACAGTAGTGTTTATTAATGACTATGAGGGTAAATAATTCAATTCCCGAGAGGCAGTACAAACTGCCTTTGAAGAGTTTGTTGCCTCCCGTCCAGCTGATTTTTACAAGAAGGGCATCAATAAACTGCCAATGCGTTGGCAAAGATGCGTCGATTGCATGGGTGATTACTTCGAATAACAGAAATAAAAAGTTTGAAAAAATAAGTACTTTCACTTATTGCATACAAAACGGCAATTTCATAGGTAAAGACTCATTATAATCAGAAAAACTCAGCAACACTTTTTTGGCTCGACAGCACAGCAGTCGCATACGCTATCACAGCGCCACCGAGGCAGTCACGTCTTGATATTAATAATTGACGACATTTTTAAAGTGGAATATTTTTGTTAACAGGTGTTTTTCGTACTACGAAAGAAGTTCAACCAAATTTCCTTTCTACATGTTTATCATCATTTAGGAATGTGTTTACTTGGATTTGTCGGCACTAAATATGTACCAGGTACGCCCATTATATTACTTAAGTAGTATGGATGCGATAAGACAGGCGCGGAAAATAAATGTCTTCTCTTAAATCTGATGCTTTTATAAAAATAATTGTAATTCTCGAATACCCTGATTTTACACACATACATATGTCTTTGATTTAGATTTATATTGTTAACCACGGTGTTACCCTCGATAAAGCAATAACCGCGGGCAATGTCGCAGGACGAAGCTAGTCTAAAAAAGCCTAGTAGCCAAAGTTACTCGTCTGTACTGAAAGTCTCGTCAAAATCAGTCCAGCCGTTCCAGAGATTAGCCGGAACAAACAGACAGACAGACAGACAGACAAAATTGTAAAAATTTAAATTTTGGTATATGTACCGTGTATGCATACATACGTATTTCAGAAATCATTTTTACAAACTTCGATTTTTTGTGATTTTTCATTAGGTTACGATTCGAATCGATTTTTGAAAACGTTCTTTTTCGGAAAAATCGCCATCCGAACTCAAATATGTAAACCTGTAATTTTGATATAGTTACTAATGATGATAACAATAATCAGTTCACCATTAGGGAGCCGATGTCTGTCTACTGTCTTAGCACTTACTTTGAACAAAACATAGCATAAAAATATATATGTATTGTCAACAGGTGGACATGGCGTGATGCTGGGTTTCATCAACTCAACAGTCCACGCTTTTATGTACACCTACTATCTGATCTCAATCGTGCGACCACAATGGGTACAACAGTGGTGGAAAAAATATATTACACAGCTTCAAATCGTAAGAACTAAGAGCTACTTCCTATTTATAATTTAATAATTGACGTCATTACAGTCATCGACGTTATTACTAACGATAATGAACCAGATAAACTTGGTTCTTCAGAACTTTTTTACAAAGGCATTTTTCAAATTCAAGGTACTTAACCTACATTTAGAACCTGAATAGCAATTAAAACAAGCAGGTTTATAGATAAATAATTATTAATGATTTAGCTATGATAATGAATACAAGTTTCATTTTTTTTTTGTTTGGCCCTGCCAAAATGACTATTTTGCCTACTGGAAAGCGCAGAATTCAAGAGTGGTGGTCGCCATACTGCGAATGCAGACAATGCAACAATGCAGCATGATGATCCACACTATGGCGGGCTAGTGATGCTTCTGCATCATTGGGCCTCCGGTCTTGCACTCACCAAAGAAACACGACAGCATGATCGCTGTCAGTTTACGTTGATTTTCTGTTCGAGGGTAGTACCGCCCCGGTCGAGCCGGCCCGTTCGTGCTGAAATCAGCATGGCTCTACTACCTTGGAAAATGTAAACCTTCATGTAAAATTTCAACGATAAATGAACTACTTTAACCGATAAAGTTGAGAAATGACAAACTCTTTATTGTCTTTTTAAACTTTTTTCATTCATTGCAGTTGCATACCAGCTAGTTCATTATTAAACACAGTAGTTTGACATTAAAGTATTTAAATTAATATGTTTCTAACTGTACTTTTCTTGAACAGCTTCTGTATCACTTCCTACATTTTCATTCATTCAGTTACGTTTTATAACAGCTAGTCGGTTATAAAACACAACAATAACATTCTAGTTCATTTTAATTTAATCGTATTTTTGTTAAACAGCTACAGTTCCTGTTGCTCATCCTTCATTTCGGCCACGTACTGTTCGAGCCATCTTGTGAATATCCTAAATGGATCTCCTTCGTGTTCTTGCCACACAACATATTTATTCTATTTCTATTCTCAGACTTTTATATAAAAGAATACATTAGAAAGAAGAAAAATGAAAGTAAAACGAAGTAGATTAATAAAACATATTATTAAGAATAAGTAGTTCGATAGTTTGTAAGATTTATAATAATAAATGAATATTTAGTTTTACTGACATGTAAAGGTTGTTTTGTATTTCTCCCATTTTAAAGAAGAAAGAAAGAAAAGAACCATAAATTGGTACATTATACCAAGCTTTTACATAGTATTTTTAATTTCAATCAATAAAATTACATCTGCAACAATAAGGAGCAGAGCTCAGCATTATGCTTAGCGCTGATTTTCAGCTGCAGCCTAAGAGTGTTGCCTCCTGCCTGCTTAGTAATTATATATAACCCAACTACGACAAAAAACGACGCTGAAAAAGTATGAAACAAGTTGGAAGAGCTGTAGTCACGCGTTAAGTGTTATGGTACGTTTCTATGTAACGTGTGACTACGGCTTTTCCAACTTATTTCATACTTTTTCTGCGTCGTTTTTTGTCGTAGTTGGCTTTCAGTTATTACTTTTCTTTTACCCGACTACGGCAAAACCAAAGGAGAGATGATTTTGACAGGCCATGTATGAATGTATGTTCATCTGTTCCCACATAGCTCCTTAACTACTCATTAGAACTGGACAAATGAGGTGTCGTTAAAAGCGTTTTGATCGTCCGCTGCTGCTATACGACGTGTCACTGAATCTAATGTGGCGCCCTCTAGCCGACATGAAGTAGGTACTGTATTAACACATACATTTTAGATAAATATGTCGTGTTTGGAATCATTGGAAAGGGTGTTACTTGTACATTTAAAAAATATATATTTTAGTAGCATTTGCTCGTGACTTTGTCCGTATTTATTCGACAATTGTGATATTTAAATTATAACAGTAAATATAAATTATTTAAAAAAACGTCATCGGTGTTAAGTCATGTGGACTGTCTAACTGTCTGACCTTTCCTATTTTTCGGTACCTATTAAGTTGCTTCGATTCTTTTCGGTGGGCTATAGTCGCTAAAAACTATTATATGTATAAAGGTACATTCAAATGGGTCTGTCCTAAAAAACTAAAAACCATGTACACCCTGCAAAATATTCTCCTATGAAAAATTCAAAACCAATTTTCTCTTAAAATACAACATTGAGGACAACGGATGAAACATCAGGTTTTAGTTAAAAATAGTAAAAAACTTAGTATAGTTTGCAATAATCTGTGAGGTTGACTTTAGTCAGTAATGACGAAAACATTGGGCCCTCAGTTTAAACGTTTTAATAAAATTCAACCTTCATTTACTCCTTAAAATTAGTTTCACAAAATTTCTTTTAAACTAATTCACAGAGGTATTTAAGTAAAATATTCTAAAGACGTAGTTACGTATTTGTTACGATACTTGCATTTTTTGCAGATTTCTCCGTTCAGACGTTACTGAATTGAGGGCCCTATATTATGCCGCCGTAAATCCGTAATGCAGTATTGTACGGTGTTGGGATTTCTTGGGAAAAGTTTTGAGAAATTCTTAACTAAAAAGCATTGACCTAGAGGCAGAACTTTCTGAGATCTAGGCCATGCCTTTATTTCACGTTTAAGAAATGTATGACCCATTGATTTAGATTTTTACTATTTTTAACTAATTCCTATTTAAATACTATAAAATAGGCCCTCAGTCCAGATGCGCACTAACAAGGCCTCAAAGATCACGGCTGACTCACTATATCTCGCTAAGAGTTACTCTGATGTCCTCAAACTCTCTCTCTGCTGTTGCAGTAGGAATTTTCTTTTTATGGGTGGTGCAAGTATAATATAGTTGCAGTGAGCATTCCCTACCCAAATTTTGGTTTCGCCTAGATGTCCATTCCAACTTTAGACCGGTAGTGTATGGAATTTAATGACGCCAAAAAGCAGACTAGCCAAGAAGCTTCCGACGAGCGTGCATTTTTAAAAAGTTACACTTATTAAGAAATGGGCTGATAGCACCCCTTTTGGTTGCGGTGGAACAGAACCTGGCACATGCATTTTGAAGTCTTTCTATCAAACATTCGGTTTTGGATAACAGCCGAGGACCGTACACAGTATCCGCATAGTTCAATCGAGACAGCACCAAACTCTCCACCAACAAAATACTCTTATACTTCTACTCTTCACTCAAGATTAACAAAAAAAAACCGACTTCTAGAATTTGGTCCAGGCAAATTGAAATAGGTGACTCATCGAAATCGGTTGGTGTGATATTGAGTTATTCGCCAATTTGTCCCGCACATACCTACTTATTGCATTTTTTTTTAATAATAGGGAGTAAACGAGCAGATCTATCGCCTGATGGTTAGCGATTACAACACCAGAGACGTCACAAATGGGTTGCTAGCCTTTGGGTGATGGGCCCAAGCATGCCGAAGCGTGGCTCTTCCACGGTAAATTCAACACAAAAAAAAAGATGACTTATATGATTTCCTCGTGGATGAGGATGACACTGTCAGAACTGGCCCAAATATTATGCCCAGATGTGATATGAGACCATACAGGAAGCACCAGCTTTGAAATAAAAAAAGAATCATGAAAATCGGTTCACTCAGTCGAAAGATTTATGGTATAAAAAAAATAATACAGACGAATTATTGATAACCTCCTTTTTTTGAAGTCGGTTAAAAAGTTGTTCAAGTTCTAAGAAACTTATAAAATTATATAGTCTATACAGAAATTGCACTTATAATGATAGTGGCTAAATTTTTCTCTTAATAAAAAAAAAAAAAAAATTTCAAGGGACTAGTACTGCTAGGTAGTAATGTATGTAATAACTTTAAAATTAAAACACCACCGACGTATTTAAACGGTTCTATCATATTTATCTTTTTTAGTATGTTTAATAAATGTCTAAATGCAATCGTATACGTATGCATAGCGAATCCATAGGTTAAAATTACTTAATTTAAAAGTTAAGTATTTTTAACTTATGTATATATAAGATTTATAAGATAATATAAGATAAAACCTAAATGATCAAAAATTGAAATAAAAACAAGTCAAAAAAATATCAATTCTTTAATTGGAAATTCTATAATTACTAATTATGAAACTATAAAGAAGAAATCCTATTATTCCTATTATTCTTCTTTGATGAAATGGCAACCAGCCGGATCTCTCGGATCAGCTATTTCTGCCAATGTCAAGTGTCATTTAGTCTTCGTCGTGATGAAATTAATGTTAAAAAATATAAAAAATGTGGATGAGATGAAATGGGGACCGTCTTCCGAAAAAACAAAAAACGATCTCCCGATCTCTCTATTCCTACCTCTATAGACGTCTAGCAATTTCAACATGTCACTTTTTGATATGTGTCAGTGTCAAAGGGTAACAAATAGTGTCAAATATTCACAATATTGTGAAAACTTGTGATTACGATTAATACGATTAAAGCTAAATGTTTGTGCAAATAGATCGTGATAAATTACACTAAATACATATTCATGCACAATTTTCTATAATGTCTGATGAAAACAAGACCGCAAAACCTGGGGCAGCAGCTTTAGAAAACATGAAACTATTAAAACACGAGAGTACAATTTTCAAAGTACCAAAAGTGCCTAAACAAAAAAATGATAGGAAAACTCAAGTGCTAGACGAAGAGGTTTATGTTGAGGTGAGTGTTGATTGTTCTTGTCTTTTTTTTGCTTGACTAATCACATCGTCTGTAGGTCGAGCTTCCAAAAAAAGCAGTGATTTTAAAACAATTGCTGATAATATGGAACAATAGTCTGCTGTTCTAACTAGTAATAATTTACATGTCCAATCAGTAATATTTATTCAAGTAAATATAGTATGCTTTACCATTTATGAAGAAACAAGCAAGACACCTAATAATAAATAAACACAGATGCCTGTGGATATCTGCAACTAAAATTTATAGTTGTGTTGCCAGATCTTTATCACCCAGAATCCTGAGAGGAAAGATTTTATTTATTGTCATTCAACAGCAGGGAAAGCATGAAAGAATTGCATATTACTAGCCTTCGGTGTGGCCACAGTATCACTCTGGACTAGCCAGCCCATTTTTCCCAAAATATCCCAATAATGCATAAACATCACCAGGCCAACATACTGTAGGTCAGCATGCTGCATTGTCTGCATTTACAATGTGTATAGTGACAATCACTCTTAGATTTTGTAAAGACTAGAGACACTTTGGTAGGCCCATCTAATAAAAAAAATGTGACATGACTATCTCAGGTACTAAATATACAAATATATAGATATCTACATATTTGTTTATCAGTTCTTGAAAGATATATCAAGTATACTTACTTTGGTACTCCTATGTCTGTCATACATATGTGTGACATACTAGTATTTGAATGTGGCTCCGCCTGTGTGTAATCCAGAAAAGCGAATCCCGAGTGTGCAACCTCAAGAACCAAAGCGGTTTAGCTGTGAAAGCGAATACAGACACAGATAGAAGTACTTTTGAATCCATATATATACAAGAGGAAGGTGACTGACATACACAGAGATCAACGCACACCAAACCTCTGAACCTAGAATCCTGAAATCTTGCGTATATAACTTATCCCCTAAGGTGTCCCTTTCATTGGCCGTATTAAAACATGGTCTATTGTCTCACCGGCCAGCCACTGGCCGGTCACTGGCCGGGAGTCGGGAATTATTAATAATAATAATGGAATTATCCCCCAAACCACGTGACACTCAAGCTATGCTTATGTCAAAGTGACGTGACACCTGAGGGGATAAGTGAGCACTAAGAAAGAATTTCTGGCAATTTCACCCCTATGAGGGTAAACCAGGGTCTGCATAAGCAAAGCCGCGTGCAAAAGCTTGTGTATAATAATATTATGAATTTCATTCTATACTCATTTTAAAACTTTCAGGGTATAGCCAAGATCATTCAAAGAGATTTTTTTCCTGATTTAGAGAAGTTAAATGCACAGAATGAATTCTTGGAAGCCACTGAGAACAAGGACTATGCACGTCTTCAAGAAATCACTAGAAAATATAGTGGTAGCAGACCTCCTACAGAACCATGTAAGTTTCTTACTTAATCTATCTTTGTATTATTAGAGTGTTGCAATACACACAATAACCCGATGAATGCGGCCAGCGAACTCATATCTTACGACCAACACTCTCTTACTTTGAAACACCACCGTAAATGGGTGATCCTCTCTTTATTTCATTATTTTTTGTTTTGAACCTAGATATGTATTAGTAACTATCAAGTAAACTACCAACAATACAATATACTCCCGTTTTATTTATCTCTGCGTTTACCCTAGACAAGAGAAGACTTTTAGATTGAGTGTAAAAATTATAATGTCAAAGCAAGTCATTATGTTAAACCGTTTATATGCTGGGGTTGTATATAGACAATCACAATGATCATCAACAGCCTTTAACAATTCACTGCTGGACGTAGAAGTCTCGTAAGAAAGCAGGTTTTGATCTAAATTAAACATACTATGCTTTCCAGACGGGTAGGTATAGGGATTGTTTCAAGTTTACCTTCTGTATGCAGTGATGTTGTCCTGTGTAGTTTGATCATCGGATGAATAGGGGTAGTGACACCATCCATCCATCCATGTTAATAGAGTGTAGAGGAACAGGTGTCGATGTCCCTCCAACACAAAGAGAAGATCTTCCGACCAGGCGAGGTGATCATGCCTGGCGGCCCAACGATTGATGTTGGGATGTTGTATATATGCTAATCAGCGCGAGAACTTCTATTGCGCTATTCAGGATTGGTAGTTTCTTCGTGTCGTTCGTTACTCCGTAGTTCGACGTATCTTCGGTAGATGGCGCTGTAGTGTGTTTTACTGTTTGCTTGTGTTTACAAAATGATGATGTCAAGCCTGGTCATTAAACCGCTTATAGGCAGTTGGTATGGGATAGGAACAATAATAAACGAAAGTTATTTTAAAATTGTCAATTATTGCATAATTTATGAAACCATTTGTTCCAGATAATTCCCCAGCCACATTTGATACACCACATGCAGACAGACCATTCACTCCTTCAGAATCTAGCTTACGAGGAGAGAGACTTGACCCAGATGGGTCCAAATCGCAAGAGAAACCCAAAGATATTACAGACAACCACTCACTGGGTATGTACAGCTAAACAAAATAATAATAATAAATATTTCGGACATCTAACACACAACGCCGTCTAGTCCCAAACTAAGCAGAGCTTGTATTATGGGTACTAGACAACTGATATGAATACTTAAATACTTTTTTTTTTGTAAATACATACATATTATACATAGAAAACACCCAAACTTCGAAACAAATATTTGCAGATCATACAAACATTTGTTCCGACCCGGGAATCGAACCCTAGACCTCAAGAACAGCAGTCGCGTACGCTACCACTGCGCCACCGAGGCAGTTACAATTATACAGCTATTTGCAATACTAATTATAATACCATTAGACTTTGATTGATAAAGAAACTAAATTAAAGGTGTAATTTTTAAAATGTTTTACTCATATTTAATAATTACTAAGCAACAAAGCTTCTGCTTACATAGTCACAGTTTACTTGAAGTTATTTGAATAAGAAAAAAGTCTGCTTAAGATTATACATCAACTTATGTTATGCACAAGATAAATAATGAAAACTCGGTGAAACTTAAAAATGAATATATAAATCTAAATAAATAAACGAATTTCAAAGAGGTCTGCGCTACGCCGGGTCGGGCCTCTAGTTCTAAAAAAATTGAGTTTAAAATCTTATGTAGTTAGCGCTATTTATGCTATTTTTGTGTGATTTAAAAATATTATTGTATCATACAGACTGTTCTCAAAATTGCCAAATTCATTTCTTGATACTAAATTATTCTCATTATGATATTCAGACTCTTTCCTATCAACTCACACAAGCGAAGACAATGCAAGTTATGATAGAGTCATAGCACTAGAAGACAAGAAACGGTTCTCGAAATTAGCGACACAGTTCCAGGCCGAGGTGACGTCAGCAGCGCTCGCAGATACTGCCCTCGCTTTACCCTCGATAGAGCAACAGGCCGACCAGACTGAGAGACCACATGAGGTTAGAATTTTAAATGTCTCTAAGAAAATTTATATATCCTATCCTACTTCTATAGAGACCGGCACGTTACTTGGCCAGATTCATTAGATGCGCAGTAGTCCGTTTAGGTCTCTTTGGTTGATAGAGGGACGTACACAGGGAGACAGATAGTAGCATCGTCCCGCGCAAGTGATTGGAGCGTTAGTCGACAGCAGTTCCATTTTGTTTGTTTATATTTGTTGCACAAGTGTACTATGCGCGAACTAACCCCACTACGCCGAAATCTGGTCAAGTTACGTGCCGGTGCATATACTAATGTAATAAGTACAAAAGTTTGTGAGGATGTATGGATGTTTGTAACTCTTTCACACAAAAACTACTGAATGGATGTAGATATAACTTTACTGTAAAATAGCTCATCTATCAGAATAATACATAAATAAATATTTCGGACATCTAACATACAACGCCATCTAGTCCCAAACTAAGCAGAGCTTGTATTATGGGTACTACATGGGGACAACTGATATAAATATATATATATTTATTTTCTTGTAAATACATACATATTATACATAGAAAACACCCAAACACCGAAACAAATATTTACAGATCATACGAACATTTGGTCCGACCTGTGAATCGAACCCGAGACCTCGAGCACAGCAGTCGTATATGCTATATACTATAAATAGGCTACTATGACCGCGTCAACCGATACACGCGCGGACAGATTTTAAGCATTTATTATTATTGTCAATTGACAGCTAGACACATGGCGTTACAAAGCGAAGAACTACATAATGTACGTGCCAGACGGGGCTACGTCGCAGCAAGCTCCTCCCAAACCCGAGCTGGTGCACCAGAACACGAGGCTCAAGGCTGAACCTTTCGACCACGTGAAGAATAAAGAGGCTATCTCAGCTATCGCTAGAAGTCAGGTAACTATCTAAATTTAAACCCTCCGTTGGTAAACTAATATAGGAATGCAATCATCTAACTAGTTCCTTAAGGTAGTCATACTCGTTTGACGCAGGTGCTTTCCGGGCATGGATGCTTCGGGAAGTCCCTGCACTCGGTCGCCAGGAGGGAACTGAGTCCCGCCTGCCACCACTGCGACTGCAGTGAGGACTCGGCCCAGCATACGCTGGCGATCTGCCCCGCTTGGGCGTCGCAGCGCCGGGCCCTCACTGCAGTCATCGGAGGGGATCTCTCGCTACCGGCCATCATTCGCTCTATGGCCGGTAGCGACAGCAGTTTTACCGCGGTCGCAGCCTTCTGCGAAGACGTAATTTCGCAGAAGGAGGCGGCGGAGAAGGCCCGGGAGGACGATATCCACTCGGACCCGATCCGCCGCCGGCGAACCGGGCGGCGGAGGCGCGCGTACCAGCGCCTCATGCCGCCCTGAGTGTGGCCGCGGATGGTGGGGACGGGTTTTCCCCTCCATCCGCTTTAGTGGCCACCCGCGAGGGGGCGACGTTACGCGTGTGCCGTACGTCGCCTAAATATGAGAGTTTTACCAGCAGACGGTGCCCGCTTCAGTGCGGGCAGGCGCTGGGAGGGGTCCGGATGTGTTAATAACAGCAGTTCCCGGATCCCTCCCGTCTCAGGCGCAGAGTGGCACACCGTGTGGTTTTAGTCGGTTCGATTCCGACACACCGCCCCGCCGCAAGCCCCGGCGGGGTGACGGCCCGAGGGGGTTTCCACACGTAAAAAAAAAAAAAAAAAAGTCATACTCGTTAGGGAGTTACCTAAATATGTATATGCCACCGTAAGGTTGCAAAAACTGTTAGATTAAAAATTTATAATCTACTCAAAGAGATTGTAAACGGTCGAAAGATTATCAACTGTGACATACTGCTTACAATTTAACGTACTATTTTTTGTTATATTATAATGTATCGAATTAAAACCGTTTAATCACAATCCGCGCGGCAAATTGTCATCTGTCTATGATTGGTAGGTCTTAGAGTATGCTGTTCTATGGCCATAGAGTTAGATTAGATTAGTCACATTCATTTTATTGCCCCAACAATGTTATGTAACTAATTAAGATACTACTACTAATAACTAATAAATAAGAAACAAACGAATTCGTTTGTTGCCAAGTGTAAAGTGTGTAGAGTATTGATAAATAATAAATAAATAATAATAATAATTATAACGTTTAGGACGCTAGCGTATCGGGCAAGATCGGCGTAGACGGCGTGAGTATATCGACAGAGAAGGCGGGCGGCGAGTACTCGCTGGTGGCCACGCCCTCGCCCCGGCCCGGCGAGGGGCCCGACCAGTCGCCGCTCATGACGTGGGGCGAGATCGAAGGCACCCCCTTCCGCCTCGACGGTGGAGACACTCCGCTACCTGCGTGAGTGTACCAACTTGCACAGACTACTCTTTTACACAATAACAAATACAATAGATATTATTCTGTAATCTTTGATCTTTCGCATTTTCTCTCCTTTATTATGCGTAACAAAAAAAATAACGGGACCAAATTAAAATAGTACTACACGGGTATCACCAGCTTTTAAATAAAAAAAGAATCATCAAAATCGGTTTAACCAGTCGAAAGTTCTGAGGTAACAGACATAAATAAAGAATACAATCGAATTGAGGACCTCCTCCTTTTTTAAGTCGGTTTATAATTAGAGTGTCTGCTTGTAAATTCAAATTAACAACCTTTTACTAAATGCATCTGGAAGTAAATATGGTACTTTTTTTTTATTTTTGTCTTTTTGATCCTACTAATCACTAGAACGGCTGAGCCGATTTTGACGAAACTTCCATTGCCAGATGACTGATGTAATAAGGAGTAACTAAGGCTAGTTTCATCTTGGAAAGACATGTGTCTAAGTAAAAGCAATATAATACAATTATTATAAAATGAAACTTACTTTTGAAATGATATTTATTGTAATTTATACAGGGTGGGTGCGGGCGCGGCATATCGCATGTTAGAAGGCGGAGTGCGCGAGCGCATCGGATTGCAACTCGCCGAACAAGTGGCTAAACGGAGAAGACCCACCACTCCAAGAATAGCGCCACCTACACCGAGGTACGTACCTCCACTAATAAACTACATTAATTACCGAAATGTTCAATATTTTTGGGATTTGCAATCCATAAAATATGGTTTTCATATTTAATAAGTGGTATGAATATTTTATGAAAGTAAAATCGAGTGTTAACTAAAATTGAGAAGTTACACTGCAGCGCTTTGTCATTATTAGTTATATCCTCTAACACAGTGTTCCGAAGTATGTGCTGCGGCACACTGGTGTACCGTGGTCATCTGTTGGTGTGCCTCGTACAAATAAGGTTATTCCACAAACCTGAATAGATGGATGGAAGAAAAATACTTAGGTACACAGATGTAAATTTCAAGAACGCAAGAGAAAGGCGTTTTGTTTCGTTCATCTATCTCCACTAACTGTGGGTTGGCTAAGACGGTTAGCGTTATTCTAGGTGTCGTCTACTGCTCTTCTGCTTTTAACTGTTTCTCCAGTCTGAAAATAGTTCTGGAATCTTTAGGGTCGGAACACTTACATCACATCATCTTGGGAGATTTTAACACAGACCATTTTGTCCAAAATTCTCCAGAAAACGTAACCTGCTCCAAATCATACAAGTAAACAGTCTTCACGCCCTGCCTCTCCAAGCTGTGGCTTGCCAGCTGTGGCAAGCCAGATATTGAGTGTTCAGTACAGAGTGTACAGAGAGTGTTCAGTATTATGGTGTGTGCACCACACACCATGAACACCATGATATCTGGCTTGATCTAATGTTTACCTCAGCTCCAAACCTCGTGTCTTCCCACTGTCAACTTCCTGCTTCCAGTTGCTCTAACGACGACTTGATCTACCTATCCTATACCCTGAAGCCTCTCAAAACACCTCCCAAAGTTCCTCAGATACCAGTTATCAATGCACAGATACCGAAAAACTACATGCAGATGCTGCTAAGTTAGATTGGATGAGTGTGGCTGCTGCTACCAATGTTAACAACAAAGTCATTAGGATATAGATATATATATAACGACGCCATCATTTATCTGTATAACATCCACGGTCCTGTTAGAACGACAAAATTCGAAAAAACGCCCCGGCACCTGGATGACTGAAGGGGTCCGAGTTTCTATGATCAGGGGCAGGGATCAGGCCTTTCGTCGTTTTAGAACAGATTAATATGAAGATAGGTGGACCCTTTATAAGACTGCAAACGCCGACACATTCTTCAAAATATAGTCTTCTTCTTCTTGCGTATGTGGTATGTGGAAATTTGATAAATATATTGGCAACAACAACATCCCGAGTTCATCAATTGTCATTTCTTATCTGGATCTCTAACCTAAGTGTCAAACGCTAAGTTATTTATCTGGTCTAACCAGTCCTGATATTAACTCATTTGAATTTTCACCAGTGCCCTCTGAGGATATCAAAAGGTCATCTTATTTATCCGCTTTAATTCTGTGGGGCATGATTTCGTTAGCTGACGTACGATTGTAACCATCATGGATTCTCTCCTCTTAGTAAACACTCAAATAATCAACCTGTCCCTCGACACCGGTACTTTCCCCTCTTATTAAGGTAAGGCCTACGTCATCCCTCTCCCCAAAAAAGTAGTTCCTCACTTCCTGAACGTTTTCGCCCTTTTCGATTATCCAAAGTGCTTAAGATCTGTGCATATAAGCAGCCTATAATATAAAGAATTTCTGAACACCTTAAATTATATAAATATTATGTATGTTATTTCGACCTGTATGCAGATCTCCTCAATAAACTAGACCGACTTCTTATTAATTGCATTCGATACATCTTTAATCTTCACAAGTATGACCCTGTGTCTGCTTTACGTTCCCAATTGAAATGGTTACGTGTTCGCCTACTTCGTAATCAGCGAGGACTTACCTCGTTATCTTCATTTCTCAACTCACCGTTTTCACCTACGTACCTCGCCCCATACTTCTGTTATCTGTCCTCACAATAGAAATCTTCGCTCAGTAAATAATCTGCTGCTCTTATGCCCCTGCCACAACTCCGATTTCGTGAACTCTTCGTTCTGCTATATATCTTTATGTCAATATATTTTTATTTATGTCTATGTATGACATATATATTTTTCGCTTATTTTGTAACCCTGTACATCTCCCTACAAGATTTCTACACCACCCTAAGGTTGACTGGAAGAGAATGCCATGGGCATTAAGTCCACCGATGTACAAAGAGCATAATTAGTATTAAGTGCGTAACGTACAAAAGCGAAGAAGCTTCTGGCGCCACTTGAAATAATCTCCAGTCGTGCGTCGCAGCTAACACACATTATTGGGTGTACAACTACACCTATTCATCCCATGGGTGTCATAAGAGGCGACTAAGGAAGCAAACTACAGATGATAAATTAATGCAAAGAGAAGGAAAACTTAAAACAAACCCTATGCCAACCCGTCTGGCCAATGTGGTATAGTAAGCCAAAACCCTTCTAAGGAGAGGCTGATGTTCAGCAGACTGTAATAGGCTGTTGATACTGAAAATGGCAATAACTAAAAGCTATTGTTTTAACTATTCTAACAAAGGCAAACAATATAAAAAACGCATACAATCAGGCAATGCGTCTGCTCGTTTGCCCCATATTCTATAAAAAAAAAAAAAAATATTTAAAATGAATCGACATATCATAAGTCTTAGGCCTTAGTAAACATAAATTGTTTCTCCACTAACATTTTGATCTTATAATTCTATAGAAGATATTTGCACTTCCAACTTATCAAAAAAAAAAACACAACTGCGCTAATTAGGTAATATGTTTTTGTTTAGAACTATATTTTTCTCTGTAATTATTGTAATCTTTTGAGAAAATTAATGTCTTTATCCACATATATCACTTAAGGTATATATTTTTCTTAGTTTCAGATCAAACGCAGAACGTCTAGCCAGTATGTCCCCAGCAGCAAGAAAATTAGCAGCAAAACATTTAGTTTCTCCACGACTGAGGCTTACTCCAAACGATATGGGTATTTTGTCACACGCAACTCCGAAAGGGACGCCGTCACCTAGACGACCTCTAGTGGCAACACCGAATGTTGTTAAATCGAGAACACCGCGCACTCCTACAGCTGTTAATGGCAACACACCTGCCACAGATGACAACAATCTCACAGATAATCTACTACAAATCAATGTTGCCAAACGAACGAGATTAAAAGCCGCTGATTTCTTCCAATAACAATGTTTAATTAAGAATAAAAGACATTTTGATGTAAATATTGTTTTCTTTGTATATAAAAATACACATCTAAAAATTATAAACTATTGATACCCCTTCAAAAATTAATTTCAATACAAGTCCATGTATAATATTTCCATTTAATTTAGACTTATTCTCAATAAAATTATTGAATTTTATACATTAGACTTATGATATTTTATCTTATTTTCTTTTCTTTTTATTTTACCACTTATGACAAGAAATCTAAAATATAAATATTATAACGTACTTAAAATGCTATCTTATTAAAACTAGCTATGAACAGAGTCGGATTTGAAAGGCAAGATTTGCAAATATCCTTGTAATAATCTTTAAAAATAATATAAATTATGTGAATAAACGTGCAATCGATGCGTTATTAAATCATTTATGTTAAAATGTGAAGCGAAAACTTAGTAACCTTCATTACGAAAGTTATGGGAACGAACGGAGAAGTATGAAATTTCAAAGTTCATATGGAGGAGGATTGCAGAAAGAGTCCAATATCGAGCACTAAGCGACCACTAGTTAAATTAATTAGCTGAATTTAAAGGCATTAATACGTATAGAGAATTCTCTGTTTTAGACAAATTTGGGTAGAAATTATGTAATTTGGAAAAGTCATATGTGTAGAAGAGAAATAATATAAATATTATAACTTAGAAATTCAGAAGTAATACAAATTACTCCTATTTAGAAATAGTACAGACACAGAGGGAAAGTATAGGTACCTATTTGTGTGAGAAATTGAACAGTTTTGGTCGAATTTACTCAAGTGCACGACGAACAACATTATTATTAAAATTAAATATTCTAAAAATCACCACCAATAGTCGTTGTGATCTTCGATCATCGTCCTACTCTCACACTTATAAATTAGCAAAATGTGTTTAGAGAAAATTAGATGTATTTAAATAATTTCCCTCGATTTTTTAATATTATTTTGTAACGCAATAATTTGTTATTTAAATTCTAATCTTGCCTTCGCGTCAAAATTTACTTACATATATTGATTTGACATTTTAATAAATAAAGCCAAGCACACCCTTCAAATTTTAGAATAATGCGCTATACTCTAGAATAAATTGGACGGCATGGCTCTAAACAGTTTGGTAAATAAATAAAAAGCATTTATGTCATTATAAAGATCAGCACACACCACAAAATAACCTAACATTACAAATACATGCATACAATGATGTATATGATAATTTACCACAAACAACGGAACACAGTTTTATTTCACTCTTTGATAATTATAATGTATTAGACGAATACTTCCATAAACCTACATCTGTAAAGTTCTAAATACCTTTTAACAAAAAAGCAAATCGATGTGCCACTTGGCTATTAACATGTTATGTTGCATGTATATAAGTATTGACGTAATAATCAGTTATTAAGCAATAATGTTTTGCTATCTTTATCTACTTTCCTAACGCAATTACAATGACATTCATAAATATAATAATATAGAGATAGCTAGATATATAATATAGATAGGTAGCAGAACAGACACTCTTAGATATACCACTTCTTGGTCCCTGTATAATTTTACAATTTTCGTTCATTTTATCATAACATCAGTTAAAACATCCTTTTCAAGTGGAGTAAAAAATGCAATAACAAATATTTTTTGTATATAATGTCAATAACCATAAAACTAAAAGAAAATTATTACGATTTGATGAAAACCTGCCACCATTTTACTTAGGTACTATGAACAATTGTAAGCGGTGTGCGTATAAAAATAACATTCAAAAGTCAATTATCATACGCGATTACAAATGTTTCATTGGCGTTATTATATTACATCTACATAGATTTGTATGTCATTAAAAAGACATTTACAACGCTACCAAATCCAAGCCAATATTGATTGGCACCACGTCTTCGGTTCTTGGGGCTTATAATACTCGGCATTATTCTTAGGCACCGCATCATCTGTAGGCCCTTCCTGAGTTAAGTTAATAAGCGACTTTTTAATGCCAAATCTGAAGAATGCAATATACGGGAAATATCTCATCAAAAACAAGCTAAATTTAAAGTTCAAATTGAAGTACATTCTGCCAATGTATGATCTGTAGAGGAACATGTATAGATGAAATAGAAACAGTTTGAATTTGGCTGTTAAGCTGAGTGCTTTGTAGGCGGGAGCTGTTTCTATAGTTTCATATTGTTTATAGTATAAGAGGCGTGGTGGGAGGTCCGGGAGTCCTTGGACGACCGCAGGCCTCATTAATTCTCTCGTATCCACACCTGAGGAATAAAAAGAAATGTTATAAGCATATCATATCACCAGCGTTTAACAGTCCACAGGCCTCTCCTTAGAAACGAGATTTTAACTTAAGTGGTGTGCCACGTTATGTAACAGCATACACGGCAACGCGTAGTCATGCAGAAGTCTGCGACTCTCCCATGCTGATTATAAAATGTACATACGAAATAGTTTTATAGTGTTATTTTTAAACATAATATCATATCAGATCAGTAATCCAGAGCCTTATCAGCGAGATGCATTAAGTGTTAAATTAATTTAGATAAATAAAGTGCAGGAGTAATATCATAATCACACGTTTCAAAAATAGTATTTTAGTAATTTTAACCTCACGTATATTTTTTTAAATAAGGCAAACTCTCGTATTGTCAATATACATTCTGCGTCGCCGGGGACTTACAAACATACATGGAGAGGACACAAAGATCATCCAGACTCAGAACAACAATTTGTAGATCACAGTACTAACAAAAACAATAAAGTGCAGTTTACTAATCAAAAAGATTGAGCAAAATACTTGCCTGTGTCAAGAGATTTTCCTTTTAAGCATTTCTTGATGCTCAACTGGAGTTTTATACGGTCACTTTCTGTATATATATAGCCGGGAACTCCGGTGAAATGCCGGCACATGTACAGAAAACCGTCCGTTTCGACGGTGGGGTTGACAGACCATAAACCGTCGAGCATCACTCTGGCTAAATGTTCGAAGTATTCCGGCACGTTTTCCAAGCACGGAATGAATACGCGATCTTGTAATTCTTGACACACTTCTACAGTTTCGTAGAAAGTTGGTCGACAGATGTTATACCTGAAATTTAATAATTATTAGTAGTCGTATCTCTATTTCTTCTTCTTTGATGAAATGGCAACCAGCCGGATCTCTCGGATCTGTTATCCCTGCCAATGCCAAGTGTTTAAAAGTCTTCAAATCATAAGTCTTCGTCGTTCTTCGTCGATGAAATTAATGTTAAAAAATATATAAAACTAGCTGAACCCAGCGGCGTTACCCGCTGTTATTGTTGTACCGCGAGTAACGTCGCAAGACAAAAATAGTCTAAAAAAAGTATCCTTAGTTACTTTCTGGATCATCAGCTACCTGCCAGTGAAAGTCCCGTCAAAATCGATCCAGCCGTTCCAGAGGTTACCCGGCCGGCCAGTTCAAATATGTATTTTAGCAAATGCATGTTTTTGTTTTGCAAAAATAGAACAGTAATTACTATATTTATATTTGAACATGGTAATCACCCGTTAACAAATAGATCTCAGTAATCTCACACATAGAAATCGTATTAGAATTTCTGTGATCTCACATCAACATAAACTCTTGATACATGGTTACTTACGTTGGATACTGTGTACTTACATAAATTTGCCATAATCTTGTAAAAGACATAGCTCTCTTATTTAATCATGGTATTAGAATCTAACACAATATATTTTACCCACAACACAGCATACTTACTTTTCTTTCAGTCCGATCATATGTCCTATTGTTCTCCAGAAGTAATTGTAGGCATCCCAATCGCCTTCCCTAAGCTGTCGGATGCCGAAATTGTCCGGCCTTAGCATGGAGTAACCGATGAAACCGAATTGAGTGAGGGCAATGTCCCTCTGTGACAGTACGCCAGTGCCCTTCAGTTTACTTGCCATGTCTGCTTGCAAATGCCATCTGCGCACTGAATACAATGACTTCCAGGATCTGTTAATAATGTTTAATTTCTAATAGGTATATTACATAACCCCTTGGGTTCTGCAAACTTGTAATAAATTATAATAAAAATAATAATGTAGTAATAGTCTTAAAGGCGTAACTTCTTTAATCATTGCTTTTTCAAGAAAATTGACTAAAAATAATAGAATAATTTCAAAAACTGTAATCGTATATTTAGATTGATATTCACAAATAATTATCTTTCATATTATACATGACTAATATACGAGAATTCAAAAATAAGAGTCCTTGTTACTTTATCGCACGAAATTTTAAAATGAGTATTTTTTTTATTTGTGCTTTATATTTACATATTCTCAGCACTATTGGACCTCCATGATTAGTCGGGGGTCCCGAGACCCCTTCTACCTTAAAGCCAATTTGACGCCTTAGGCATTAGCCTCGACTTGAACAGAAAATAAAACAACAATTGACTTATGTTTTATGACAACACTTTTATAATTATATACAATGCAAGTGTCTTTTAATCGTTCATCAAGAAACATGGTGGCAGATCTTAGACTATCGCAGGCTTCAATAAAGTATTTCGCAGTGTGTAATGCCGGAGTCCAAGACACATTTCGGGTCGCTAAGTCAGCAAAGTGAGTAAATTTAATAAGATGAGAGGTATACTCACACGCTACCAGGCTTGAGTTCATGCTCGAACCAGGATACAGTGTGAAGAAGCGTTGCAAGATACCGCTTGTATGCTGTATACACGGAGTTAGAGCGCCGGGTACCCATCAGTATTTTCAGAATGGAAGGTACAGAAAACACTGCCACCAAACCAATCAACATCGAAGAAGAGAAGGAGAAGCAGTGTTCTAGGTAGAACTGACGACCCCTGGAGAAATATTAAAATTGAATGAGAAAAATTGGTTTAAAGTAGGAAGCAAACCAGTACTTAGATACCACAGCCTCCGAAGATAAGTGCAATCCAAGACTCACAAATAGATTGCCTTTAAAAATCCTCAACTAGGAGGTTGACCTTGTCCTTCCGCAGCCTCACTCACTAGGTGAGCATAAACAATAGAACCGGTTTTCTGTGAGGTACCCGTCATTGGGCACGTGCAAAATGGCTCTCACGCGAAGAAATTAAATATTTTAATTAATTTAAGTCCACAAGTTAGATTCCTGACAGCTTAACTAATTTACATATACCAATATGAGTGTAATAGTGTATTACGGATTTATATCTATGTTATCTCAGAAATTAATTCTTCGTTTAGAAAAATTATATTAGTGTTAAATAACTCTTTAATCGAGGAAGGCTGTAAAATATCAGAATTTCAGAATTAAACCGCAGACGAATTTACGTAATTTTGCCTTGAAATATTCCAGTGTAAGTTCTCGCCATAAAAGAGCTTCGGATTAACTATGTACTAAGTATTAGTTGTAAGTACCTGGATGACCGTCGGCATTATTTTTTGATAAATTTTATAAAAATGAATTCTAGCTAGATCGATTTATAGCCCCCGAAAGTCCCTAAACCTACCTACCTAAATTATTACACTAAAGCCCACACTAAATTTCAAATCTACTCACACGCAAGAGTAGAAAATTTGAATGAAGCTATAGGTAGTGTCAACAGAGACTTAGAGACCATTAGAAACTGGTCCAGTAGGTTTGGCTTAACGGTGAACCCATCAAAATCCCAAGCTATCATCATAGGGAGTCCTAGAATGACGAACAGAATTGAGTCTGATAGTATCACTGAAATCATCTTTGATGATACTGTCTTACCGATTAGTGCATCGGTCAAGGATCTCGGTTTGCACATCGATACGACTTTGAACTGGCAAACACAAGTAACTAGCGTCTGTCAGAAGGTTACAAATGTTTTACGCATATTCTATCGTCTGAAAAATTTCTTACCCGTAGAAACAAAAAAGATGCTTGTGCAGAGTTTAATTTTTCCACTTATCGACTATGGTGATGTGTGTTATCTCGACCTGAATGCAGATCTGCTCAATAAATTAGACCGACTTCTCAATAATTGCATTCAATTCATATTCAATCTGCGAAAGTATGATCACATATCCGCTTACCGTACACAACTGTCCTGGTTACCAATAAGACAGCGCCGCAGTTCGAGGGCTCTTACTTTATTGTACTCCCTTCTTCACTCACCGAACTCACCTACCTATTTAAAATCCCAACTAGAATATATCTGCTCTAACCATAATAGAAATCTTCGCTCTTCTCACAATCTTCTCCTTCGTTGTCCTTCCCATACTTCGAGTATCGTCCATTCCTCTTTCCTAGTTCAAGCCGTCACTCTTTGGAACACACTCCCATTAGAAACCAGGATGTCCACTAGCCGATCCAATTTTAAGCTTAGAATACGGAAGTTCTATAGAGACTTGTTGTCGGAGTCATCAGAATAGTACTCTATATGTGTATTTTGAATGTGTATATACTCGTATGTGTATGTATGTATATTTATCTATTTATATATATGTGTGTATGTATGTATAAATTGTATATGTGTATTGTGTATAAATCGATACGTAGAATCCTTAGTTTTGTGATGTATTTAATTGATTTTTCGTATTACCTTTAAAATACGCCTGCCACACACAGACAGTCTTGCAACACCCAAAGGTTTGACTGGAAGAAAATGCCTGTGGCATTAAGTCCGCCTTGTGCAGTATGTTTGCAGGAAGTTTGAATAAATAAATAAAATAAAAAAATAAATAAATTTCATGAAAACCGTTGGAGCCGTTTCCGAGATTATGATTATAAAATATACTAGCTCTGGCTGGTGCCCGCGGATCCGCCCGCGTGTACATCGGTTATCGGGGCAAATAGTATAAGCTATATTAAAGTTTCATCTAGATCCGTTCAGTAGTTTTTGCGTGAAGAAATAACAAACATACACACTCACAAACTTTCGCCTTTATATATTAGCGTGATTAGTGTGATAAGAATTGCTTGTTTAAAGGTATAAGATTTGTACAACTAATACCACACGAATAACATCCATAATTTTAGCTTCGATTATTTATTTATCAGCGACTTATCTCGACCCTCGGACTTTGTACTACCATTATTTCTTACAACTATAATATCTATACAAATAAATAAAATTGGAGTGTCTGTTTGTAATATTAAAGTAACCGCTTTTTACTAAATGCATATGTATGTATACACGATACATGTACCAAAAATGTATTTAAAAAAATTTTTGTCTGTCTGTCTGTCTGTCTGTCTGTCTGTTTGTTCCGGTTAATCTCTGGAACGGCTGGACGGATTTTGACGGGACTTTCAGTGGTAGGTAGCTGATGATCCAGTTAGTAACTTAGGCCATTTTTTTTTAGACCAACTTTGTCCCGCGGCATTACTTGCGGTACAACAATAACCGCGGGTAATACCGCGGGGTTCATTGTTAATAAAAATTAAAGCACTGTCACACTCCTTTAAGCTAACTACTTCACAAATCTTAGAGTAGGGAGACCTCAATAACAATGTCTCCATACTACGAGTAATACTCGTATGTAGATACCTATTATAAGTCGAAAGTAAATGTCTGTCTGTTACGCTTTCACGGGTAAATTGCTGCACCGGTTTCAATGAAATTTGGCATGGAGATACTTTAATTCTTAAAGAGGGACATTAGCCACTTTTTTCGCGATAACCAATATTAACGAGGGCGGAGCCGCGGGCATAAGCTAGTTGGAAAATAAAAATACGATTCTAACATGTTACAAACAAATAATTAATGAATCATTACGAAATTTAATCCAATACGATTAAAATGTGCAATATTTCTAATGAACCGACTAGACCATACCAGACGTAAACCTCAACAAACTTGTCTGCCTAAATATAAAGATAACCCCTATATTTATGAAAGGTTCAACCTTCGAAAACTTCGCGTAGCTTCGTAATAACCGTTTTTACTAAAACAGTTTTTATATCATAAGAATTAAATCGTCATAAGTTATGTATTTTTTACTTAATAACACTTATAACTAACTATCATACAATAAAAATACATCCAGAACATCTCGGCTACATAATAGTAGTTAAATATATATTTTTTTTAAATAGCAACCATATAAAAATTATAAAAAAAAACTGGCGTGTCATTGACTGTCTTAAAATGAACATTATTTACCTACAGTTCTTCTTAAAATTTAGTAAAAATGTTCTTAAAGTTAAAGTTCTTAAAGGTAATGTCTAGAACGTCTAGATGATCCAAGGAGTAACTTACTTTTTTAGACTAGCTTTGTCCCGCGGCGTTACCCGGGGTCAACAATAATCGCGGGTAACACCGAGGGGTTCAGCTAGTTTATTATAAATTCGAAAGAAACTCTACTTTTTACCGTGATAACCAAGATTTAAGCGGGTGTCGCCGCAGGTAAAAGATAGTACATTATCAATTATCATCATCAACAGCCTTTCGCAGTGCACTGCTGGACATAGGCCTCTCCAATTTCCCGCCACTTAGTTAGATCCTCGGCTTCTCGCGTCCAGCTGCTGCCAGCCGTCTTGCGCAAATCGTCACTCCACCTGGCCTGCGGACGTCCTACACTACGTTTGCCGAGACGCGGTCTCCACTCAAGAACCCGTTTACCCCAACGGTTATCAGTTCTACGGCAAATAGGGCAAGCCCACTGCCACTTCAGCTTGCTAATACTATGGGCTATGTCGATAACCTTGGTTCTATGCCGGATTACCTCATTCCTGATGCGATCCCTCAGAGAAACGCCGAGCAGTTAGCCTTTTATATACAGGGTGTCCCAAAATTCAACGATAAGCGGGCGCCTAAAGGTAGACCTGCTAATGAGTACATAAGGAAAAATAATAAAAAAAATATACCTAGTTTTTTTTAGTTACAAGAAAAATTTAGAATTTCTTTGAAAATTTATACCTTTCATGATATTTTGATTTTTTACAAGACCATGAGTCAAAGTACACTAAGAGTAAAAATATTTCATAATTTTAGGGAAAAAAAAATGATTTTGAACGTTTTTTGTGTAAAAACTGCGGGCAATTTGGTGTTTTTCAGAGTTGTGGTGGTATAAGATAAAAAAATAATCTTAAGCATATTTGAAAAATTGTCATCGTGGTCGTTCAAAATATCATGAAGGGTGTAAATTTTCAAAGAAATTCAAAATTTTTCTTGTAACTAAAAAAAAACTAGGTATATTTTTTTTATTTTTTTTCCTTATGTACTCATGAGCAGGTGTACCTTGTGGCGCCCGCTTATCGTTGAATTTTGGGACACATGGTATATAGCCCTCTCCATAGCACGCTGGGCGACTTTGAGCTTCTACCAGCCGTACCGTAAGTGACCACGTTTCGGCTCCAAATGTCATTACGGGTAGGACGCATTTATTGAAGACTTTCGTCCTTAGGCACTGTGGGATCGACGATGAGAAGACCCGACGAAGCTTCCCAAACGCTGCCCAACCCAGCTGGATTCTCCTGTTCACCTCGTCCTCAAAGTTGTTTCTACCCAACTACAAGGTCTGCCCGAGGTACACATATTTCTGCACAAAATGCCCGCACTATACCAAAGACTACTGTCAGTCGGTAGAGTATATTATATAGACCTTCGGAGATCAATCCCCTTTGGTGCAATGCACTAAATGCCTCACATATGGGCACGGGCGTAAAATATGCACGGACGCCGTGGACCTCTGCTACTATTGCGGAGACCCCTATCTAAAGGCAAAATGCGACCAATTCCTTGCGGCCCAAGCACCGACATGCAAAACTTGCGAAAAGGCAAAATTAAACGATACCGCTCACAGCGTCTACAGCGATCAGTGTCCTGTTCGAAAAAAGTGGGACGCGCTAGCGAGGACGGCTGTAGCCTACTGCTGAGGTCGCCGCTCGCGTTCCACAGGATGACAACGTCATTGAACCAAGCACATTTGACACTCATCCACAATTCACAATATGGCACATATTAAAGCGGAAACATAAAAATCATAGGAAACTAAGCAAATTAAAATATTAAATAAAAAGACCTTTAAAAAAACTATAACACTTACACACGTAACTAAAATTGCAGATCCAAAGAATTGGACGTTCTTTCATTTGAAAGGAAGCCAATCAAATTGCAAGTTGGTCAATGTCAGCGGTTCGATAAATCCCTAGTATAAAATAATTTATGATCGATTTTAGAAACTATGCTTCCTTTTATATTTTGATATAAATATATAAAAAGCATAATAAAATATAGTATAATAGTAAGTAGTAGTAATAATAGTTGTATGTAACGCTGAATAAAAAGCCACAAAATATTGTTAGTGTTAAGTATTATATTAAGAAACTGTATTAGAAACTGTTAAACAATAAACGTAGGTGTATAAATAAAATAGTGAATATCATGTATGTATGATACATGCACATGCGCTATTTAATGTAGAAAGTAAGTAGATATAAGATACTAAATAACAGAAAAAACAACAAAAAAAAAATTACAACAATTAGATAATCTATATCTTAAAATAGTCTCTACTTCAGGTCATTCAGCAGCATTCAGCACCACATGCAAGTGAGGTTGGCTTGGAACGAAAGATTGTGGGTCGCTCCCTTACACCCCAGTAGATAGTACATATTAAATATAAAAATTCACATCTAAAATGTAGCTCGTAAGTTCTAAAATTACACTAGTGACAACCTGTCATAGAGATCCAGCCATATTTTAAGGACTATGAATAGTTCGGCAAAACAACATCCGTGGGATAGCCATGGTCCTGTGGAGTGATACCACAGCCTCACAGAAAATGGGCGGTAAGCAAATCTTTCGTTGCTATTTACATACTTATTGAGTGAGGTTACCGGAGCATCGACTTCCCTAGGTACCACAGGTTCTTGCTTCAAAGACGGCAATTCAATTGTGACTATTAAGTTGCAGATGCCCATAAACGGCTGTGGTCACTTACCAACGATGAATCGTCTACTCGTTTACCATAAAAAAAAAACATACGTACATAGAGTCACGCCTATTTCCCAGACGGGTAGGCAGATATATTGAATTCCACTTACTGCAGTCCTGACACACCTCTTTTGCTTCGTTCACATTCATAAATCGCTGCATGCACGCTTGTCGATTCCTGGTGCTTTGCACATTACCGTTTTTCAGAACATCACCCATTTGGTCGGTGAAAGTTCGCCGTGGATACCTCTTTCGACACTTCCACTCACATTCGCTCTATAAACTCATTTCGTGAGTCTTCTATTATCTTCTTTCTGAGTGGTCAAACCATTAAAGCATGCCCTATTCAATCCTTGTCACTGCATCGTTCTTCAATCCACGACGTTCTCTTATCATTACATTCCTGACTCTGTCACTCATCTCTACAACACTAATTCTGTTTTCGTACCTCTGCTGCCATACCCAAGATTCACTACCATACATAGACCAGCACACCATAGTACCTTTTACACAGCACAGTAAACATGTCCTTTTCGACGCGTTTTTGCAACAAAGCAGTGCAGAACACCGTTCCCCTTATTTTCCGCTTTCACTCTAGGAGAGTGTACTCACTATATCATCTTCAATACTTCATCGTTCGTTGTAAACATAAACAAATATACATATAAACAAACATAAACTACCTCACTGGTTCTACTATCTTAGCTTCAATCATAATGTTCAAATCAGTCGTGCTATTTTCCCTTTCAAAGATCATTAATAACATAACAATATGGTAAATATTAAAATAAGACAATAGAAACAAAAATAACAAATACATTCTAGAATAAAACTCACTTGTACTTATTCCATTATTTTATTATATTAAGTATAATTATAACCTTTGAGAATGCCTAGAGAATAAGGCGAAACCGGTCAGGTGTAAAATAAAATAAAATAGTGGAATAAGTACAAGTGAGTTTTATTCTAGAATGTATTACAACAAGTTCCATCAAGTGCCGACAATCGAGAGTATAAATTATAAAAATAACATAACTCACTGATTAAATTTATCTGCATCAAAATCTTTTGGTAGTTCTAGCACTAGTTCTTCAGGTTTCCCTTCATCACAAGGCTGCTCTTCGGCCTCCTTTGTCAAGAGCCGGTCTACAAATTCTTCCGCTGGAAAAAAAGACAATAATTTTGTAGGCATTTGTTAGGGATACATTAAATATTGATTTTTAAAGAAATTGTTGCGTCTTGTTGACAGTGTTGTTTTATGTGTGAACGATGAAATGGCGATACAGAAAACTGATGGATCTATTCGTGATCTGGGTATTCAAGCTGATGATCTCACTCTGATCTGTATCCGACGCGAATACTGGACCATTTAGAGTCAGGAACAGTGATTTCTTGACCTAAGACATGACTCAGGGTGTCTTGTTAGCCCTTTGTCAATTGACCTGCCAGGAAATGGTGGCTTTCACAGCATTACTAGAAACCTACTAGATGGGCCTCACCTAATTAAATATTCGTTCCTATTATTTAATCCTCAATTCGTTGCATCATTCTTTATATTCAGAAATATAATTATGTTGGTAATTATCTTAAATTACTATGTCATTTAAATTAAACATGTGACACAATGACAGGAAGTGAAAAAAACGAAGAATAAGCCGTCTATAACCGCTACCGTAGGTAAGCCTGGTGAGGCGGCCGGGAACTAGGGGCTGTTTATTTAGTGTCTCTCATGGGAGGTGATGCCATTGCAGATTGCATTGCAGATGCGATGGCAGTGAATCAATTATACCAGAGAACGCCGCTCGCCATTCTCTAAACTACGGAAGCTTCTGATGTTCAGCTGCTCTGTCATTAGTAGCCTTGAACGACACCCGAAGTATAATGTGTCGCAGAACTGCCAACCGCTGGAGTAAGCCCATTCTGGAGTGGAGACCGCGTCTTGACAACCCTAGTGTGGGATGCCCTCTTGCCAGATGGCGGGACGACTTGCATATGGAGGGCTGGCAGCGACTGGATGCAAAAAGCAGCAGACCGGACTGTGGTGTTCCTTGGGAGAGGCCTATTACCAGCAGTGGACTGCGACTCTACCTTATGTCTATGAATCTGCTGAATGCATGTACGGTCTCTACTTTAATAATAATGCTCAACGACATTTTGTTATTAATTTAAATTACTTTCTTACTCGTATTATCTCACAGAAATATCGTCTCAGACAGAAATGCCATAGACCCGTTTGATTTTGAGATATATTAATTTTAAACTTTAGATATAATTTTACAAGGGAATTACTTAATAATATTGTAATCAAATATAGTATTATATCTAATAGTGGGTCGCGCAGTATCTTCAAATACCTATCTTTGATGTTGTTATGCTTATTCTAAGATTAATGTTAATAATGATTTGCTTGGAAATAGTTAATAGCGGTTAGCATACTTTGCATTATATAATGTAAGAGACAAATAATGTTTTTCTTTTTCTTATCGTTAATCCTTTGAGCTAAGCTAAATGCCAGTGTTAGATGTAAATTCATATCGGTGGAGTCCGAACCCACAGCATTATGATCGCAAATCCGACTCCTTAGCCAGTACATATTATGTGGCGTATTTAGATGTAAATTTACAATAGATTTTGATCGCGCACCTGTAGGGCGTTTTATTAAAAAAGGTTTTTGAACAATGGCCAAGCAACAATTACGATTGGTTGGACTTATCAGTGAGTTTGTAAACATTGCAGGAAACAATATGCACTTGGATGTCTACCTTCACAGCCGAAACACCCGACAACGTTTTTAACATAACTTAACATGACCTTCTATAAGCTGTTTTTGTGTTTGTTTGCTACTTTAGCTAGCTGTTCTGGAGACTGGGTAAGTACATCTATATCTAAGCTGCGATTAATAGATTATTTTTTTTAATTGCATGTTTATTTGTCAGACAAAAATAATTCAGATTTTTTGTATCAAATTCAATCATCAAAAGTGCAATTTCTTTACAAATATAATGTTTTATTTTAATTTAAGTTGTATAAAATAAAAACATTTACTATTTATATTGATTACTTTCGTATCATTTACGTATACCTTGATTCATTCGATAATTGCATATTATGTAATGCGATAAGCGGAGATTTATTTATTTTATTTATTTAAATATTAACAAACAGATACACATTCATTCATCTTACATCTAATACAAGAATTTTTACATTTACATTAACAAGAAAATATATAAATGTGTAACCTACAACGTTATCTACGTATTACAACATAAATTGACTACTTTGTACTGTCAAACTTAAAAAAACAATTAAAATAAGTGAATAAAACTGAAAAAACTAGGTTACAAAAAAAAACATCATGCAAAAGAACAGAAAAAAAACGAAAATACTTGAATGTATCTAAAATGTAATTTGATTGACTTTTTACTTAACACTTCTGAATTTAATAACAAGATGCAAATATGTCTAGATCTGAGAAAACTATACTTATAAAATAACAAGTCCTGACTGACTGATTGACAGATTCATCATCGCCGAGCGAAAACTATGATAGTTAGGGCTATGAAATTTAGTAGGATCGTTTTATTGAGTAGACACCCACTACATTAAGAAAGGAATTTTGGAATTTCTACCCCTAAGTGGGTGAAATAGGGGTTGAAAGTTTGTATGGAAGTGCGCCATTTTTTACGTTGGAAACCTGAAATTTTACTTTTGGGCTGCTGATTAACAATGTGTAAATACGTATTTCAGCGTTTCTAAATATTCCATCCCCAAAGGCTGAAATAGGGGTTGATATTTCGTACATAGGTTAGACTAGAAGTCCGTCATTTTTGAAGTTCGAAACATGAAACTTTATTTACGTGCTACTGATTAAAAAAGAGTAGAGACGTATTTAAGTGTTTCTGGATATTCTACCCCTAAGGGGGTGAAAGTTTATATGGAAGTTCGACATTTTTTAAGTTAGAAACATGAAACTTTATTTTTGGGCTACTGATTATAAAAGAGTAGAGACGTATTTAAGTGTTTCTGGATATTCTACCTCTAAGGGGGTGAAATAGGGGTTGAAAGTTTATATGGAAGTTCGACATTTTTTAAGTTAGAAACATGAAACTTTATTTTTGGGCTACTGATTATAAAAGAGTAGAGACGTATTTAAGTGTTTCTGGATATTCTACCTCTAAGGGGGTGAAATAGGGGTTGAAAGTTTATATGGAAGTTCGTCATTTTTTAAGTTAGAAACATGAAACTTTCTTCACGTGCCACTGATTAAAAAAGAGTAGAGACGTATTTAAGCGTTTCTGAAAATTCTACCCCTAAGGGGGTGAAATAGAGGTTGAAAATTTTTTTGGAAGTCAGTCATTTTTTAAGGTAGAAACCTGAAACTTTATTTTTAGGGTACTGGTTAAAAATGAGTAGATATGTATTTAAGCGTTTCTGGATATTCTACCCCTAAGGGGGTAAAATAGGGGTTGAAAAGTTGTATGAAAGTTCGTCATTTTTTAAGTTAGAAATGAAACATGAAACTTTATTCATGTGCTACTGATTAATAAAAAGTAGATATTATTTTTAGCGTTTCTGAATATTCTACCCCAAAAGGGGTGAAATAGGGGTTGAAAGTTTGTATGGAAGTCTGTTATTTTTTATACTATGAAACTTTAATTTTAGGCTACTGATTAAAAATGAATACATATATATTTAAGCATTTCTGCATTTTTCTACCACTAAGGGGGTGAAATAGGGGTTGAAACTTCTATATGGAAGACCTGTAGGTATATTATATGATGTTACTAAAAATGTATGCTGAAAGCAATTTTGCCTTTGTCTGTGTCATAAGACGTTGCTTCATACTACCAAATTTCAAGATTCTGAGTTCACGGGAGTGCCCCGTAGGCTTTGATTTCTTTGCCAGTGTCGAAAATTTGCAGCATAAACGGCTGTATCGTAACGGATGCGAGAAGCCGAGGATCGAACAAGTGGCGTGAAACTAGAGATGCCTATGTCCAGCAGTGGACTGCGATAGTCTGATGATTATGAAATACGTATTTAAGCGTTTCTGGATATTCTACCCCTGAGTGAAATAGGGGTTGAAAGTTTTTTTAAGTTAGAAACATGAAACATTATCTTTGGGCTACTAATTAAAAACGAGTAGATACGTGTTTTAGGCTATCTGGGTATTCTACCTCTAAGGGGAGAAATAGGCTTTGACATTTCATATATAGCAGCCTAAAAACTTTCGTCTTCATGTTTCTGATTACAAATAGATGAATACTTATATCGGCCTTTATGAGAATTCTGTTCCTAAAGGTGTTAAAATATGGGTCGTTTTTCGTATGTTTGTATGGAAGTTCTTTTAAATTGGCTATTAATAAAAAAATTAATAAATACGTTTAAAAAATAAATAAAATCGCTAATCGCTTTTTACTAAATGCATATGTATGTATACACGGTACATATAACAAAAACGTAGTTAATAAAATTTTGTCTGTCTGTTTGTTCCGGGTTATCTCTGGAACGGCTGGACGGATTTTGACGGGATTTTCATTGGCAGGTAACTGATGATCCAGGGAGTAACTTGGGCTACTTTTTTTTAGACTAACTTTGTCCCGTGGCGTTACTCGCGGTACAACAATAACCGCGGTTAACACCGCGGGGTTCAGCTAGTCTATGTATAAATATTCTGTCAGTTGATCGAGCTGTCATGGTACAAGTTCTACTTAGTTTGAAGCCAAAGGCGTTGGGTTTCAGATGACCGATATATTTATTTATACATTCCAATGTGTTTCTGTATTTCACATTTGCAAACAACTATACTCTATAACTATATACTAATAATATTATGTTTTCAACAGATTTCAGACTGGATGAGTCCGCTGCAAAATGAATTGTAAGTTCAAGTCTAGATTTACAATAAAGTTATAACCTTAGATTGTATTATAATCATAAATAGCAAACTGCCCCGTCTTCACGGAAAATATAATATAGCCTACGTTACCGGAAGAAGATGTGCGGCGATATTTCATCCAATATACTCGAAAAATTATCAAGTTATATACAAAAACCTTCCTCAAGAATCGCTCTATCTATTGGTAAAAACCGCATCAAAATCTATTGATTCGACGATTCGACTCAGTGCAGTAGCTTTTGAGTTTATAGCGAACTGACAGACTGACAAACGTGGCGGAGGACTTTGTTTTATAATATGTAGTGATATATAAACTTAAAATCTAGACAGTTCTGTCTAAATGTAATTTAAGACAGGCACGCTATACTTTATTTTTGCCTTTTTAAATCGCGCAGCCTACGCGCGAAACCCGTGACATGCAATCCACAGTCAAGTACTGTTTAAAAAGTTAAAAATTTGTTGTTTAAAAAGAAAAAAATATTATCATTAAGGGTGTAAATTAAAAAACGAAGAATACTTTTCATTCTTTAATTACTCTCATGTACCTACTCCAGTAAAGCTTGTATTACTGAAACATTTTTATGATGACTTCAAATTCACTTGTTGAAATTTCAAAATAACTATGCAATATTTCTAGTGCCTTTATTGCTTCGCGTTTAAATTTTTTATTAAATTTTCTTCCGAGCCTATTTCGTCATTATTTTCTTCATCTATACAAATAAATAAAATTGGAGTGTCTGTTTGTAATATTAAAATAACCGCTTTTTACTTAATGCATACGTATGTATACACGATACATATACCAAAAATGTAGTTAAAAAAATTTTTGTCTGTCTGTCTGTCTGTTTGTTCCGGGTAATCTCTGGAACGGCTGGACGGATTTTGACAGGACTTTCACTGGCAGGTAGCTGATGACCCGGGGAGTAACTTAGGCTACTTTTTTTAGACTAACTTTGTCCCGCGGCGTTAGGTAGGTAACACCGCGGGGTTTAGCTAGTTTGTAACAAAGTTGAAGACGTATATCATACTTTGATGGAATGCGTCCGAAACGAAGCTGATGGAAGCAATTGTTTTTTTACACTTATAGGATATCAATCGGCTCAACATTATTAAAAGCAGTTCAAGGTCGCGTTTGAAGTTGTCTATGGTAGGTTCATAAAAGGTTTTGTCGTTACATAGTTACATTCTTTCAGTAGTTTTTTTTTCTATCTTTGAACCAAGGCTACGCGAACGAGAGCCTCTTTGATTACGGTAAAGATTATTCTCAGTACCAAAATAAATCTTAACACTTTGTGCAAATTTTTTTTTCGTGAAATCAACCAGTCATTCATAAACTTAAAACAGTTAAACATTAAAGACTCTTATTTATGTTATGCGTGTATATCCATATGTATGTATTTTTTAAATAAGTTGCACATTTTCTTAATTAACTTTAAATTCAGTAAATTTATAATTAATGAACCCCGCGGTGTTACCCGCGGTTATTGTTATACCGCGAGTAACGCCGCGGGACAAAGTTAGTCTAAAAAAAGTAGCCTAAGTTACTCCCCGGGTCATCAGCTACCTGCCAGTGAAAGTCCCGTCAAAATCCGTCCAGCCGTTCCAGAGATTACCCGGAACAAACAGACAGACAGACAGACAGACAGACAGACAAAAAAATGTTTAATTACATTTTTGGTATATGTATCGTATATACATACATATGCATTTAGTAAAAAGTGGTTATTTTAATATTACAAACAGACACTCCAATTTTATTTATTTGTATAGATTATCTATTTTTAGCATTAGATCAAATGATTCTACAGGATTCAGTGTGATAAGTTAATTTCATCTTTGCAGCCGAGAGGGATCATTCCATAGATCTAACAATGAAGGTTTTAAGCCGTTCCGTCATGTTCATGAGGATCAGGAGAGAAACAGCTCACCAGATAAACCGGAGCTTCCGAAAGCGGGGAGTGATACTTTATCCACTGCAAGCCTCAAATTAAAACTAGAAGAAACATTAAAGAATGCTAAGGAATTATCAGAGTCCTTGAGACTTCAAATACTTGAGTTGATTAAACGGGAAGCTCTGCTGAAAGATGCCATAGCGAACGGCAGGTAAAGTACCGTTTGTCAGTGATATTACGGTTTTATTTTCGTCGAAGTAACTTTAAGCCAAACTTAGTCCTAACATTTCGGGGCAAACAGCCTTCTCACATTAAAAAGAAGTTTGACCAACAAAGAAGAAGGTAAAGTTGTATTCTTAAACTTTAACAAACAACGCAACATTTATACTGTATACAGTCTGATCCAAAATTATTTACTTGGCGATAAGCGCCAATATTGTTTTTAAAGAATAGAGAAGAGACTTCTTCGTCACCTCGCTTTTCGTTTCAGGCGAGGAATTGTCCTACCGAAATCCTACGAAAATAGAATGAATTATTGTATTAATTGTGTTTTCTATGTATAATATGTATGTATTTACAAAAAAAAAGTATATAAGTATTTATATCAGTTGTCTAGTATTACTTATATAGTATATATATATACTTATATATATATTAGTAGTATTAGTAGTAATACAAGCTCTGCTTAGTTTGGGACTAGATGACGTAGTGTCCGAAATATTTATTTATTTTATTTATTTATTTATTTTAAACTAATTGACCTAAAGTCACGCCAAACCCTCTCTGATCTGTCATTCCTAGGTTTTTTTAATCTAAATTGCTTTAGTCTTTTAATTATAGTTGTACGAGTATTACAACAAAAAAATGTTTAACTACAGATTTAATTTGTCGACTACATATTTTTAAGTTTGTAAAGTTGTTTGTAGAAGTGTCAATGGGGGGGGATAATAACAATATTATGTACTCTATTTACACTTTTATTACATTTAAAATTTATTGTATTCCTATTTTTTTATTTGTGTAAAGAAAAATTTTAAGTAGTATTCTTTTTGGCAATTTCTTATGTCTTAACTCGGTTATGTTTATTTTTAATATAATTATTATATTCCAGATATGGAGTGTCGACGCTAACAGTATCAACAATGAGCCAGCTGCCTCGCTCGTACATAATCCGCGACAGTCAATGGACACTGTGCAACGGCATGATCCAATTTCCTGTTTTTGGGCAAAGCATGAAAACTAACCTCTTCAATGAATTATTCAACGAACCGAGGTGTATCGGACGAGAGGTATGTTCTTATCTTATCTAAGTTTAATTTATCAGAATTGGAAGACCTTTATGTAACAAAGACTTTAACCCATATTTAATAGATAAACCAATCATTAGCTTGAGAGTCTCTGAAATCGCAAGGGGACCTGTGAGTGCTGCTTAGGGTTCCGTAGTTCACATCTCGGAACCCTTATAGTTTCGCCATGTCCGTTCGTTCGTCATCGGCTTATTTGTTATGTAATAGAAAGAAAACGAGCAGACGGGGCACGTCACTGTCATTAAATTATAAATAAAAAAATATGGTATCTGCATCACAAAACTACTCCGGTAACCTTACCCTATTGGTGAAAAGCAATTACTTATGATCACTTGTCAGTTAGGCTGTGATATTCTGCAGTCAAGTCTACCCAATGAGCCGAAGCGTGGCACTTATACGCTTACTTTAGAAAAGCAATGCAGTGTAGGTACAGCAGTCATCATCAGGCCTGCCTGCCTGGTAAGCGATTACCGTCGCCCATGGACACCAGTAACACCAGAGGCTTCACACAGATAGATCACGTTAAACTATCGTCCGTAATCCGACTTTACAAACAACCAATTTTTTTAAATAGGTACCCACCGTACAAGACCCTTGCGTGTTCAACTCCGTGATTAAATATGAAGTAGTGCCGACTCACCGCGCATTGGAGTACTATGAAGAAGACTACCTTTGCCTCAAACCAACGTTCAATACCACATTGGAACGATACATGAGTGTGACGAAACAAACAGTGAATGAAACATGCCAAGAAGGTTGGTTTGTTTTACATCTTAAATATTGTAAATCTTTACAAAAAGCGGAATCCATTAATTTTTACAAGCAACAGACTTAAACGAGTCTTCATCAACAAATGCAATTTTATCTTGGTTTATTGCAAATCATTATGACACATTGTAATCGGTAATTATTTTTAAGGGATGTTATTGTTTTTTTAAGAAATTATTTTGTCAGGGACTTTGGACTTTATGGCATAACTAAAATTAGAGAAAAAAAATACATTCCTCACTCACGGTGTACTTCGACCGACATGTTTTTACCTACATTACTTTTTATCATGCAAACTGGTTTTGGCAGCGGCTAGCGACTTATAGATATCATGGAGTATAGAGGTAATAGAGTACCATCTCTATCTATGATAGAAAAGTGTCCGCTAAAAAGCATTAAATAGGCGACGCCACTGTAGCAAAAGTAACTCTATACTCCATGACCTTTTCTCATAATAACTCTTTAAGGTTATATTTACTTCATTATTTTGTAATACGCAAGTATATAGTTGACATATTCAATAAGTAACTACTTTAGTCGACAATAATATTATTTTTTTAACTCGGCGTACTTCAATTCGTTTACAATTGCTACATTCATGCCATACCCTGTGTCTACACCAGCGCCATTCTGGAAGGTTTTTGAACTGTTATTTACAGCTTACGCTGGACACTTTTTTCAATTTTCGACCATATGAGATGACTCTCCTTACCTCTACCCTCCATGATAGATATTAATGAATATTTTGTCCAACCCACGTAACACATCGATCCTCTAAAATTATCTAGACAAATAATTAAAATTAAAGTATCTGTTTGTAACTTCAAATTAACAACTTTACTAAATTGCACGTGAAAGTATATAGGTACGGTACTTACATAAAAATATACATTTTTAAAATTTGTTTGTTGGTTTGTTTGGGAAGATTTCGAAACTCTTGGAGCGGCTTGAGCATTTTTGACGGGAATATTTATAATTCTCTGACACATTCTAACAATTAATCGTCATAAGTCATCAATCATTACGTGTCGTGACGTTTATACAAAAAAATGTATTCTACCTAGATAACCAGCTTATAGGACTCTATTCATCTTCCGTCCGTGCGATTAAATAACTTCTTTACATTTCATTTAAATAAAGAACAGTTTGTTTGTAGAATGTTCGCTTGTGTCTACCATATTTTTTATCAATTTTTTATTAATTTTCTATATCTTTTTTACACTGCTTACATCAGTAAAATTAAATCATTATTTTTTGTTCTCTTCGTGTCCCGAAAACATTCTTTTCATTTTATTTTATTAAGTAGAGAAGAAAGCCGGGGTCTCAGACTGTAAGCTGGTTATTGCCTAACGTTTGTAGTGTCGCTAAGTGACATATTCTATTTTAACTTGCTACTACATTTTATAAACAATTCGCGTCGCTGTACCGCCTTTTTTGTAATTGGACCTCTCAACATTTTTTTGGGGCGTCATAGGCCTAATTAATTGTATCTAATAATTGTGACTAAGCTCCGTAAATAAAGATTTAAAAAAAATTGTGTGTGTCAGCTCCGACGCACGACTGGAGTTTACTCTTTAATTACGATTGTCTAAACATACGCAAAAAGAGTTTATCCAACTGAAAATAAGATTAATACCATATGAATTGATATGCAAATAAATTACCCACAACACAATAGATTAAACACTTTGTTTACAATCACTCAATCGCTTTTCAAAATTTGACGTTTCTAAATGCAAAGTGACATTTGATGCGGCGAGTTGCGTTCAGAAACATACAACATTTGTGCTATGTTTATGTTCACACAACCAATGTTTTTGTTTTAATGTTTTTTCTCAGTTTTTAATGTTCTAGTTTGTATTGATTACGTGTAGTGTTGGCTGGTGGGTGGTGCAGAGAAGCATGCCATTATAGTAATTTTTTTATAATTCAAAATATCACTAACATAATTTTAATTTAGTTTATATATTTATATTTTTTACATATACCATTGTATATATTTTACATTCACCGCTAGTAAGATGATTACCCCTAATTATCACTCTGATAATTCTGCTTATGAGTCTGCTATATCTTCTGACGAAGACAGTTTTGATTCCTTAACTGAGACATTGGGTGAACGCCTACGGTGTAAATTCAGCAACCAATCGAAGCATCTGCTTAATGTATGTCACCTTAATGCACAGAGCCTGCCCAGTCACTTTGGCGACTTGGCGGAGGCTTTCAACGACACCAACGTACATGCCATCCTGATATCAGAGAGTTGGCTCAAGCCAAATCTTCTTTCTACCTACTACCCCCTCACAGACTACATTCTTGTACGAAATGATCGTGTCGGTAGGAGGGGTGGCGGAGTTGCTATATACATACACTGTTCCCTTCCCTTTAAAATTCTAGCTTCTTCCCCTGCCGGCTCCACCACCGCTGAATTTCTATTTCTTGAGGTCTCTGTGAGGGGAACCAAAATGGTTCTGTGGGCTGTTTATTGTCCTCCTTCGATTGATTACTTCTCCAGTCTGGAAGCAGTACTGGAATCTTTAGGGTCTGCATACGCTCATCACGTCATTATGGGAGATTTTAATACAGACCTAACCCGCCGTACCTCACGTTCCTGTAAACTCCTTCAGATTGTGGAGTCTGCCGACATGAAGATCTTACCACTACAGCCAACTCATCATAATAGCCTTGGGCTCGACACTTGGTTGGATCTGATTTTAACATCGGCCCCAACATTTGTCCGCGACCACGGCCAGCTGGAAGCACCGGCATTCTCCAACCACGACCTCATCTTTGTTTCTTATACGAGGTCATTCATCAGTAGATTTTACCTCTCATATTTTTCTCATACTGGGCGCCTTATATATGAAAATCGATTCTTAAGGAGTAAACTCCAATAAAAATACATATATTTGATATTAGGTACTATTATAGGAGAGCGACAACGAGTGAGTAGTACAGTGGAAGTAATTACTCTTCAAAATTAACTTAGAGGTGGCTTTGTGAACTACAAAACTGTAAGACATACAGATGTACCTTCCTGTCTTGGGTAGGCAGAGAGAACACATCACCGTTTAACCTTTGACCCGTGCTCGCCGATTACGGGTGCTCTAGTACACGGCGGAGCTGGCCGAGTGCGTGTTGGGCCCCGTCGCGTCGCTCTGCCGCCGCGCACTCGCCCACTCACAGGGGCCTCGTTCTCGGCGCCGGCTGCTCCTGGCCGTGTGTCCTTTTTAACAAACCCTTCCCTTATACCTTCTACAAGAATATATATTCAGTTTTAGGGATACATTTGGAATACTTCTTTTGTACACGAACTGAACTCGTTCTCGGCGCCGGCTGCTCCTGGCCGTGTATCCTTTTTAACAAACCCTTCCCTTATACCTTTACCTTATACCTTATTTCTCAAGGTAGTAGAGCCACGCTGATTTCAGCACGAACGGGCCGGCTCGACCGGGGCGGTACTACCCTCGCACAGAAAATCAACGTAAAACGACAGCGATCATGCTGTCGTGTTTCGTTGGTGAGTGCGAGACCGGAGGCCCAATGATGCGAAAGCATCACTAGCCCGCCATGGTGTGGGTCACCATGCTGCATTGTTGCATTGTCTGCGTTCGCAGTATGGGGACCATCACTCTTGGATTCTGCTTAGGCTTTCCATCAGGCAGAGTAGAGTCATTATGGCAGGGTCAAACATAAAAAAAAAAAAAAAAAAAATACCTTCTACAAGAATATATATTCAGTTTTAGGGATACATTTGGAATACTTCTTTTGTTCACGAACTAAATTAGTTTCACATCTTTAATACGTGACATGTTAAACATGTTGAAATTACTTCAAAGTGACTAAAGAACACGACCTGTCATATATAAAAATCTTCCCAATGACCGCTAAGTGAAAATTAATTAATGGAGTATTTTAGTAATGTAGTTTGTGATATGATTTTTTTTTCTGTCACACATTCTCTGCTTAATGTACAGTAACTGTAAATGGATCTCCCTGCGTGTTTGAGTGTGTGCATATTATGTCTTGTTGTTACTTCATAGTAGCTATAGTTAGCTACTATGAAGTAACCACCATCACCTCATGGCTCCTACAACCACTACGTGACAAAAATGTGCATACATGATTGGGTGCACTTTTTTGGTGCGCACGTACCAAGAGCTAGTGCTCTTGGTACGTGCGCACCAAAAAAGTAACGAGGTCATTCATCAGTAGATTTTACCTCTCATATTTTTCTCATACCGGGCGCCTTATATATGAAAATCGATTCTTAAGGAGTAAACTCCAAAAATATTTTTACTCCAATCGTTTTTTAAACTAGGTGTGGCTTGTTACAGCTGCATACAATTTATTACGTAGAGCGACTATCATCAGCCCTCCAGCGCCCCAGTACTAGCCGATTTCGAAGTTCTTTAGAAAGACTGTTATCAGACTTTTTAGGGCGCAAACTACTTGTAACAATTCACGAAAAAGACTAAGGGGATTAATTAGTGTATTGTTTGGACCTTTGATAACGGATGTAACGGGGACTTTCAGACTCAGTACAGACTCATGTGGTTAAGAATCCAGTCGAGCTGGACGAAGCCCACGTCGATAGATAAGCAAGCATAATGTCAGTTCTTGTACATCTGATGTAACATCTGAGTACAATGTGTAATTGTATGATTACAGACATAATAGAGTTTCCATGGGCCCCGGAACAGTTCACATAAAAACAGTGTAAACAATAGGCAAAGACTTAATAGAATTTGTATATTTTATATGAGTTAATAGTATGTGTAGATGTAGATGCACCCCTTAGTAAATGACCCTGGCGGCGTCCATGAGAGTTTCTAAAGCCAAATAATAAATATCAAACGCGACTTACGTATGTAATCTTATACCTACATTTATATATTGTGTATAAAGGTACATAGAATTTTCCACTAATGTTATTTATTTATTTAACAACTAGCTGAACCCCGCGGTGTTACCCGCGGTTATTGTTGTACCGCTAGTAACGCCGCGCGACAAAGTTAGTCAAAAAAAGTAGCCTAAGTTACTTCCCGGATCATCAGCTACCTGCCATTGAAAGTCCCGTCAAAATCCGTCCAGCCGTTCCAGAGATTACCCGGAACAAACAGACAGACAGACAGACAGACAAAAAAATTTTTAACTACATTTTTCGTATATGTACAGTGTAAACATACATATGCATTTAGTAAAAAGCGGTTATTTTAATATTATGTACAAACAGACACTCCAATTTTATTTACTTGTATCTATAGATTAATCAATTCGACACAAAATACGTAAATAAGTATTATAAAAATTATTTAGTACTTAGTAGATTAAATGGCTTTTTAACACTTGAATAAATAAATATTCAACATATATTATGATTAAATTGTGTGGTAGTCAAGTGCACATGAATAGCATATAAAAACGAACTTTTCTTATCTTGTGATTGGCGTTTTAATAGATTAAACGTTGCACCCATTATGCAAGTGATGCAGCGTGTTGCTGTAAACACGTGTCCTGATTTATTCAATTTTAGATTGTTTATTACATACGAGGTATTGAATTGAATATTTTATCCTTCTATATGACTAATACGTCACACATTTGACAAATACTGTGTTCTAACAGTAATAAACAAGGACAAATTTCATCAATAACAATAGAAAATTATTTAATACGTACAAATATCATCTGTGTGGTGACAGATTAGGAATACCAACCAAGTTTTTTTTTTATGTTTGGCACTGGCGAAATAACTATTCTGTGGAAAGCATAAGAGAATCCAAGGGTCACCATACTGCGAATGCAGACAATGTAACAATGCAGCATTGTGACCCACACCTTGGCGGGCTAGTGATGCGTTTGCATCATTGGGCCTCCGGTCTCGCACTGACCAACGAAACAAGACAGCAGGAACGCTGTCATGTTACGTTGATTTTCAATGCGAGGGTAGTACCGCCCTGGTCGAGCCGGCCCTACCGTGCTGAAATCAGCGTGGCTCTACTACTTACTGTAGAGTATAGTAGGCCAAAACCGCATTTCTAAGGAGATGCTATATATTATAGGTATAGTATACCTACAGTCCAACATGGGACTGTTAGAGGCTGCTGATGATGATAAAGGTATGCCATGTCAATTCAACCGTATTACCTACACGTATTAAACCTGTTACAGAATAATGTCCGCTCCGATTTCTAGATTTCAGTTTCCCGATTGACAAAGTAGGTAGTAAATATGTATCAAAGTATTCATTTAAAATTAACAATTTTTTTCCGTATAACAGGTGTCGTAAGGAGCCTGGCTGAAAATAATATGGAGTGTGGAACAAGAACGCTTTCTGAGTACAGTTTTTACCCATCCAGAAGTTCTGCAGCCGCTACTTTGCCACTCGAGTACTGCGCGGAGAAGGATGGTTCATGTAAACTCATTGTAGCTTGGCACATCTCTAATATAACCATAGAGAATTTTGAATTTTTGAAAAACGAGCACAACTTTAAAAAGTATTTCATTAAATCAGGACCATATCTTGAACATGTTATGTAATTTTATGTTAAGACTAGCTGAACCCCGCGGTGTTACCCGCGGTCATTGTTGTACCGCGAGTAACGCCGCGGGACAAAGTTAGTCTAAAAAAAGTAGCCTAAGTTACTCCTTGGATCATCAGCTATCTGACAGTGAAAGTCCCGTCAAAATCCGTCCAGCCGTTCCAGAGATTACCCGGAACAAACAGACAGACAGACAGACAGACAGACAGACAGACCGACAGACAGACAGACAGACAAAATTTTTTTTAACTACATTTTTGGCATATGTACCGTATATACATACATATGCATTTAGTAAAAAGCGGTTATTTTAATATTACAAACAGACACTCCAATTTTATTTATTTGTATAGATGTAAGACAACAACAATATTATTGGGCAAACTTTGATAAACTTTACCTAAATATACACAGACGATGTTGTTTTTATTAATAAAAAAATGGAAGACTTAACCTTTGGAATTTAATTACGATTGGAGTACATTGTTTAACACTCAGATAAGGTTTAACACACATCAATAAACAAATCATTTTAAAGAGTGTCAGCAGTGAATACATACATATAAACATTCAACATTTTTATTTATTGCATTATCATGATTTCTGTAAAAAGGTGCTATGCCCGATGAATGGTATATATATTTACAGACATTTTGTTATGTAAAAAAATCAAAGAATATCTAACACATTAACAGTAAGGTACTTTTTAAATTAGTTTTACCTACTTTAAAAAGTAATTAGTCTATGCACTTAACATACCTACGAGTAATCATATTTTATCTACAACTGATACACGTTCGTAATACATTATTTGGATGTTAAGTTTTACAATATAATGAACATTCAGTAAAAAAGTATCGGCAATGGATGATTTGTTTATGGTTCCAAATTCAATGTTTTGATTTTTTTTCATTCTTTTTGTTGTTGTTAGATTGGCAGTTGGCACAACACAACTGTTTTCCATTTTAAGAATATTATAAATGCGAAAGTTTGTAAGGATGGATGGATGTTTGGATGGATGTTTGTTACCTACTTTTTCACGCAAAAACTACTGAACGGATTTGGATGAAACTTTACAGTAACATAGCTTATACATCAGAATAACACATAGGCAACTATTTGCCGCGATAATCGACATATACGCGGGCGGAGCCGCGGGCAACAACTAGTATATCATAATATCTAGTGTGTATTGCGAATTTCATAATGGACAAAAACATCGAACATAGAGTTTATCTTAAAATTCGCATCGCCGGTAGAATTTCGAGTTCGGATTTACTGAAAATGTTACAGAATGCTTACGGTGAATCGTCATTATTATACATACAAAAACAGGTGCCTAAGAGTGGTATAAAGCGTTCAAAAGCGGTCGAGATGTGATGGAAGATTTGCCTCGCTTCGGTAGGCCATTAACGTCTGCAACTGAAGTTCACATCGCAAAAGTGAAGGAAATAGTGACTGAAAATCTTCATTCAACTTTGAGAGAAATAGCCGCTGAACTTTCTGTATCCAACGAGATGATCCGTACTATTTTAAATAATCACATGGGTATGAAACATATTGCTGATTGGCTAGTCCCAAAAGATCTGAATTTTGTCCAAAAACTCAATCGCATGAGTGTAGCTGAGGACATGCTAGAACGAGTTAATACCGACCCAACATTCATGAAACGCATTTTTACTGGTGACGAGACGTGGGTTTACGAGTTTGACATGTAAACTAGTCATATCGTGGGAGAGTCACGCTTCGGCATGAATGGGCCGGTTCGACCGGAGTGATACCCCGGTCTCACAGAAAACCGATATGAAATAGCACTTGCGCTGTGTTTCACCGAGTGAGTGAGGATAGCGGAGGCACATGCCTTAACCCCTCCCCACATCCCTTTCCCCATCCCCCAAAGGTCGGCAACGCGCTTGTGACGCCACTGGTGTTGCGGGTGGGTGTCTATGGGCGGGTGCAATCGCTTACCACCAGGTGATACGTCTGGTCGTTTGCCTCCTATACCAAAAAAAAAAACAAATTACCGACCGCCTAACCGAAACCGAAAGAACCACGCCAAAGTTGATCAAAAGTCAATCCTTCAATACTGCATGAATACATAGAAACAAATGAAAACTTATTAATACCTGTTTCATTAAGCTGCTATATTCATATACTCAGCATAATTGAGGTGCTTGAACCCTTCGCGTGTAGACTTATTCAGTTCATTTTGTACAACATACTCCATTGGCGACGAACAAGTTCTGATAGCGGCCTTGTTTTGTAATTTAAATGCTATAACGATAACTTTCTTCTTTCTTTATTTTTAAAGAACAACTTCCGTGATCATGTGATGCTGACGACTTAACAATCATACATGAAACGGACACAAAGATAGCTAAGGGTACAAAAGCAAAATAGTTTGGGTCCCATTTTCCTCTTAATTGATCAAGAATATGCATTTCAAATAAATTAAACTTTTAAAGGAAAACTGCTGAAAATACATGTAATGACGTAATTAATTAAACTCATACGTACCTACATGGGGCAATTTTGTTACACTTTTTTTTCTATCGAATGATTTATAATCGAAAGAAAAATTGATACATTTAATTAGCTTCGTAAATAAAGAAGGTACCTACTAACCGATGTTTATGAGTGATTCTTATGAATTATCTTTGAGCATTGTAAAAACTACTACTTGTAGTTTCAGTAACTACAGATACGAAGAAAGTGAACACGATTTATGGAATACGTACCTAGAAAAAAATGGTTTACGCATATCAAAATAGATGTAATGAGGAGTTCAGAGATGAAAGAACTATAACTGAAATGATGATATGATGATGAAAGAAGGATAACTTTGTCGTTTATGAACCGATTTTGATGATTATTTTTTTAATGGAAAGAAGATATCCCAATGGTGGTACCATGATAAGGGCAGTAAGATCTAATGATGGCATCCAAAAGAAATCGAGTCGAAACTTGAAGTCGGTTTTATTTTTGTTATTTATGTAACTCCTAAAGTGTGGCTATTTTTTTTTATAAACAATGAACATCAGTTAACATGTTTCGCAAAGCATTCTGGCCGGTTAGCTGTGATATCGATTACACAATATCCGACCCGAGCGAGCACTGAGAGTAGAGTTATCTATACTAATATATAAAGCTGAAGAGTTTGTTTGTTTGAACACGCTAATCTCAGGAACCGCTGGTCCGATTTGAAAAATTCTTTCAGTGTTAGATAGCCCATTTATTGAGGAAGGCTATAGGCTATATATCATCACGCTAAGACCTACAGGAGCGGAGCAACAATGAAAAATGTTACAAAAACGGGGGAAAATTATCACGCTACGGGCAATAAGAGACGCAAACGAGGTTGCGTGGGTCGGCTAGTGGAAGATATACATGACAACGATTTATCGTAGCGATATGACTGTACAGTTCGTTTGTGCACTTTATCGTACGTCCATTGAGTGTCCTCACGTTCTACGATATTTGCATCGATCATCACATCAGTTCTCTGCAGAACTTCAGACTATAAACATGTAATCCGCGATAGAAGACGATGACGCGCTTGCGATAACATGACTTAATTTGACAGCCTCGGTGGCGCAGTGGTAGCGTATGCGACTTCTGCGTTTGAGGTCTCGGGTTCGTTTCCCGGTTCGGACCAAATGTTTGTATGATCTACGAAAAACGTAGTGTGTGGTGAAAGGAGCGGCTTCTTTAAAAAATGTCATACTCTCACATCAATTTATTAAATGTGCACAAACGAACTTCGCAGTACCTAAAAAAAATGTCATACTCTCCCATAAATTTATTAAATGTGCACAAACGAACTGCGCAGTTAAATTCTTACGATAAATCGTTGTCGTGTGTACCGGCTATTAATGTGAAATAAACTCGCACTAGGCCATCTAATTATTAAGTTTAAAGTCACGATCATGAAATGAATATGTTTGTCTTAAAATAAATGACGAATACGAGTATATACTTGGCAAAACTAAATATGCTATATATTTTAATAACATACAATTTACTACAAAATCAGCATAAAGACAAAGTTTTACATAGGTAGTCGACGTGATATTTAGATAGATATTATTTGAAGCTGTATATCTATATTGTTATCATAGCTTATGAATGATTATGATTATATCATTATTTCGGAATATCTGAATTAAAACAAAAGAGTTCTCCAATAAAATTATTTAAGTGTGTCAATATACTTTTAAAGTTGCTATTAACGTAATATTCAAAATTATTAACAATTTTCTTTTCCACAAATTAAAGGAGGAGGATAAATGAAAAAAAACGATTTTCGAAACGACAAACATTTCCTAAACAACATGGTGTGCCACTCAGCGCCTGAGAAGGGAGGGATCTGGAAACTGCTGTTGTTAACACATCCGGGCCACCACCTCTTACATCACTACGCCAACCGTTCAATCAAATCTATACTAATATATAAAGCTGAAGAGTTTGTTTGTTTGTTTGAACACGCTAATCTCAGGAACCGCTGGTCCGATTTGATAAATTCTTTCAGTGTTAGATAGCCCATTTATCGAGGAAGGCTATAGGCCATATATCATCACGCTAAGACCTACAGGAGCGGAGCAACAATGAAGAATGTTACAAAAACGGGGGGAAATTATCAAGCTACGGGCAAAAGGAGACGCAAACGAGGTTGTGTGGGTCGGCTAGTCTTCTATACTTATAAAATAACATGTCCTGAATAATAAATAAATAATAAATAAATATTTTCGAACATCACACGAACACACAACGCCATCTAGTCCCAAACTAAGCAGAGCTTGTATTATGGGTACTAGACAATTGATATAAATACTTATACATACTTCTTTTTTTTTGTAAATACATACATATTATAGATAGAAAACACCCAAACTCCGAAACATATATTTGCAGATCATACAAACATTTGATCCGACCCGGGAATCGAACCCGAGACCTCAAGAACAGCAGTCGCGTACGCTACCACTGCGCCACCGAGGCAGAATGACTGATTCATCATCGCCGAGCGTCAACTGTTATAGTTAGGGCTATGAAATTTGGTGAGTAGGATCGTTTCATTGAGTTACAAAAAAGTTATTACGGAATTGCTACCCCTAAAGGGGTGAAATAGGTGTTGAAAGTTTGTATGAAAGTCCGTCATTTTTTAAGTTAGAAACTTGAAACTTTACTTTTGGGCTACTATTAAAAATGAATAAATACGTATTTAAGCGTTTCTGGATATTCTACCCCTAAGGGGTGAAATAGGGGTTGATATTTCGTATATAGCTTAGTCTGGAAGTCCGTCATTTTTGAAGTTCGAAACATGCAACTTTATTTTTGGGCTACTGATTAAAAAAGAGTAGATACGTATTTAATCGTTACTGGATATTCTACCCTTATGAGGGTGAAATAGTAGTCATGATATATGGTGCTCAAATGTGGAAACTTACGACACGGCTGTTTTACAAATTCAAAGTCGCTCAGCGTACTATGAAGAGAGCTATGCTCAACGTTTCTCTAAGGGATCGCATCAGGCATGAGGTGATCCGGCAGAGAACCAAGGTCATCGACATGGACCATAGGATTAGCAAGCTGAAGTGGCAGTGAACTGACCATATAGGTGCCTGTGTCCAGCAGTGGATTGCGATAGACTGATGATGATGAGATACGTATTTAAGCGTTTCTGGATATTCTACCTCTAAGGGGGTGAAATAGAGGTTGAAAGATTGCATGGAAGTCCGTCACTCTTTAAGTTAGAAACATCTTTGGGCTACTAATTAAAAACGAGTATATACGTATTTAAGCGTTTCTGGATATTCTACCTCTAAGGGGTGAAACAGGCGTTGACATTTCGTATATAGATTAATTTGGAAGTCCGTCATTTTTTTATTTAGTAGCCTGAAACTTTAGTTTTTAGGTTTTTGATTACAAATAGATGAATACCTATTTCAGCATTTATGAGAATTATGTTCCAAAAGGGGTTAAAATAAAGGTCGAATGTTTGTATGAAAGATCTTTTAAACGGACTATTGATCAAAAATAAATAACTATGTTTAAATCCATGAATAATTTATTCATACATACTTCTACACAGTTTTAATTAAATATATCTAATCAACTTCCTCGCGAGCAAATCCGGGGACAACAGCTAGTGCGAGTATAAATACGAAAGTCTTTTTATGTAAGGATACATGAAATTGCCACAGAACGATCTGGAATAGCACGCAGTCAGGCTACTTTTTATAATTGATAGACAAAATTAACAGGAAGTGGCTATAGGGAATATATACATAAAATTTTTATTTGTCTCAAATATTTTTTTCTAGATTCTTTGTTGTCTTTGCAATATACTTAAAAGATATTTTTTTTATTTAATGATTGTTTAAGCCCAGAAAATATTAAATAAAAAGTGAAAATTAAGGGAGGGAAATTCAAACCTACAAAATGCGTCCTATTGGTCGAAACGAAATGTGACGTCGATTGTTACATTATCGAAATTATCGGCGTCGAAATTCCTACTGTGATAGTAGTGTTTACGAGAAAAAATAACTTCTTCCATGATTTTTATAGCAATTAAAACTGTAAATAAGTAAAGAATAACTGAAACACTCAATAGTAAACAAACACGGAATGACAATGATGGATCATTGGATTTGACCAAAAACGCGCGTAAAATGGAGGCGTTTAAATAACTGAAATTTAGTCAGTGTTTTAAATTTCACTTTGAAAATTAGTTTGACTATTTTCAAGCCTATTTATATATTTTTTTATGTTATTGAGTTGTAAATGATCAGATTGAGAATTAAAAAAAAAACACGCATATTCCCCATTGATAAAACTATTTCACTGTTTTTAGATTTTCGCGACTTTTACGAATAGTTTTTGTTGTATATCGGGCTTAAATAAAAATATTCCAAAATGGTAACGATACCTCACGGGTACACTGGTACACACCATACCACCTACCCGTAACCACGACTGGCGTCGAGAAATAGAAGGTACATATCGTAATCCATTATAACTAATTTTATCGCGAATAAGTCCCCTTATACAACAAAAACTGAGTTATTTCAAAATACTAAGGTTGCGCGGGTCTATTGTTGCATAGTATAATTTTACGACAAAATTTTGTAGGATGTTATTGGATTTTTTTTTTGATAGAGCGCCGCAACCCTGTTGCTAAATGGGCCAGTATGTACTAAAATACTGATGTAAATATGATTAATCAACAACCCCTATAAAAGGACCTCTACACTATGAAACAATTTGGGGTACTTTTTTGATGTAGGTCCTTCCTAACACATAAGAGACCAAAACTAAAACGTTGGTTGCTTTACGAGTCTTATTTTTAAAACTAAAACAAGCTTTTTATGAAAAATAAATTTTAAAACTTTGTCTCAAAAATATTGGATAATAATAATTTATGTTTGCATAATTTATTACATAAAATCGAAGAATCTCTATGTCCAGCATTGAACTGCAAAAAGCTGATGATGATAATTTATTATGAGAGCACTTATATTGTTTGATGGCCGCAACAGTGCGTGATTTTTAATGACAGGTAAAATAACCACCTACTCATGCTAAAATTACAGATCTGCAACTTAATCACAAAATAATCTCCGTGGTTCAGTAGAATACTGTCAGTTTTGTACAGATGCACAACACGACAGTATGAGGGCACCAGAAAAATGTGTATTTTTATATATATATGAGTCAATATAACATAAAAGTTAATAAATCAAAATATCTAATAAAAAGCAAACACAAAAAGGTTCTCTGAGTATCGGAAATAGAATAACTGCCAGCTCGAGTAACGGTAATTGTGAAAAAACTACTAACATATTTATGTGAACGCACTTTTAGAAAACAACTGTATCAACGCACTACTTACCACTCAATTCCATATTAATAAAACAGCCTTACTAAACTATAAAATTTTATCTACATTAAATTATCTCGTAATATTTTAGTCGGTTCTAAGGTAAATGTGTTCTGTGGTTCTAAGTGACACTACCTCCGTACACATGAGTATCAAACAAACTGATGATTAATTTATTTACTAAATGTCATTGTCAAATTATCATGTGGGGAAAGAAAAGGTACCGATTCTACTTAGATATCGATTTTCGGTACATTGGTTTCGGCTCAAATCGAATCTTAGTTTTTTTTTAGTTTGAAACTAATCGAATTCATTTGTTTTCGATACATAAAATTACATGAAAAATGTGATTCAAGGAATGCCTAACAAGATCTCTTTTTTTTTCAATTGAAAATAATCACACTCAGTATTGGCAGTTAAATCATGGTTACGTCACAATCTTCAACCACAGGTTTTCCAAAACAACCAAAATGTGTACATGTTCCAAATATGTGTACAGGTTAAATAAAACACTCACCCCCGCAGGAGCAGTTCGAATATTTTCGAATCGAATAATGTAATATTTAATTAAATAACCTTATGTTAAACATATAAAATCTCAGTATTAGTTTAAATGTATTATTTTAACCTAATTTACTGTTCCAAAATAATAAAATAATCCATACCCATAGATAAGAATATGTATTTCCCTATGAATAATGATATTTCCATACCGTTGGAAAAACTTTTGGTAGCACTAGCTGTGCGCTGGCCATAGAACACATATATACTCTTCTTCTTCTTTTGATGGATGAAATTAATGAAAAAAAATACATGGATGAGATAAAATAGGGACCGTCTTCTGAAAAAACAAAAAAATATCTCCCACGAATACTCGTGCTGGCAGACTTAGATTAAAGAGTAATAGTAGAGTAATTTATTCTTAGGGCTGATGCTTTATCTGAGGGGCTGTACAGCACCACTTGCGTCATAAACTGACAAATACAGCTGTCAAATATGAAATGACGGCGGGGAATTGTGTAGAGTAATAGCTGATCCGAGAGATCGGGCTGGTTGCCATTTCATCAAAGAAGAAGAAGAAGAATAGTAAAACATTCACTATGATGAATATTTATGAAATTTTAAAATAAATTAATACAATATGAAATGCCATATACCAGGATCTAATGTTAAAGGTAATATTTTTTGCTCCCGAAGTTTAATTACACATTCTTGTTTACCCGCTGAAAAGTTTGTTTACTCCAAGTAATATTTTATTATTTTTAGTTTTAGGAAGAACGGTTCACGCTTTAGCTAGATTTGGAGATGAACTTTACCTGGAATCCCTTCCAGACTGTATACTTTTAAGAACTTTAAATGCGGCCGAGTCGGCGTATGCTATGGTCAAATTCAATAAAACTTTCTTTTCTTACTTCAATTATAATTATTTTTCTACTGAAGACAACGAAGGTTTGAAATGCAAAATATCTATGAAATCTGCTCTAAATACGTTTAAATCTCCTATGCATATGGATAAACAAGTAGAGAACTTGGAAATCAAACTTGATCCTGAATCCTGTAAGTTAATATTCCAATTGAAATGCAGACACGGCATTGTCAAGACACATTTTGTGTCTATATTGGACTGTAAAGCAATGCAAGCTGTTTACACTAAGGACACTGTGCCAAACAGGTAATGAACACTACTCAACTTATTAAAATACTATGAAATATAAAGTATACTTTAACTATTAAACTTATACACTAAACAGCAAAATTGTGGCAAATGGTGACCAACAAAATAGTTCAATGCTGAACATAGATCTCTGCTTAGAAAAGTAACTCTGGCTTGCTATGACACCGGCCAGGCGAGTTTGTGTCAAGTTTCCCTTTCTTTGCAGTGCTCTTATGCACTTAGTTCCGTTATGGCAGTTTTCAATAACCTATCTCTAATTAAAACTGGAGAAAATCTATATATTGTTTACAATGTAATTGATTGAATACTGTTATTGAAAGGCAGGACCATTGCTAAAAGAAGAAATCATACTAATATTATAAATGCGAAAGTTTGTAAGGATGTGTGTTTGTTGCTCTTTCATGCAAAAACTACTGAACAAATTTGCATGAAACTTTACAGTAATATAGCTTATACATCAGAATAACATTTAAGCTACTATTTGCCATGATAACCAACATACACACTGGCGGAGCTGTAGGCATCAGCTAGTACTCTATATGTAATAGCCAAATTCAGAATGTTTTCAGCAACAAGTACTAGCTACCTCTAGTTAAAATTGGAGATAGTTTATTGAAAAAGTCTGTTAGTCGACCTTTACAATACCCAGGGGTTATTTTATTGTACTATATAAAATAAATAGCAATTCAGAGAACCAAAGTGACCAATATAACTCTAAAAGTTAGTAGGTTGAAGTGGCAATAGGCTGGTCACATATTTAGGAGAAAGCTCTGGAGTGGAGACAACATTTTGATAAATATTGACCCCACCCCCTAAACGCCTCTCGTTATTAATGAAGATAGGGGGGCATTCGTTATTGATGCTTATTAACCCTATATATTACAAAAAATAACTTTTTACAATGTTATATTTCAGAATATCATCACCACAGAGAATATTGGCTGAGGCTCTTAATAACTTTCAAAGCTCAGATGACCAAGTAACTCTAGAAGCAAGTCCTAACTCCCTCATCCTACGCAACTACATTGACTGTAGCATGGATCTTACCAAGATTATAAGGACACAGATAACCCTAAAGCCAGCAGAATTTGATAGCTACACTATTGGAGCAGAAACTATAATAACCTTCTCACTAAAAGAATTTAGAGCCTTATTAGCTTTTGCAGAAGCCCTAAACTTACCTCTGCAAGTACATTTTGAGACAACTGGAAGACCTGCAGTATTCATTGTTCATAACGGAACAACTTTTGAAGCCCATTTTGTATTAGCCACAACCAAGCCCGACAGTGCAACGCAAGCAACATCAACCCAGAATACAACTGTAGAAAGAAATAAAAGAAAAGATGCTTCCAGTACTGGAGGTTCTGCTAAAAAGAAACCTCATTTAGATGTAGATATTTCTAACTGTTTAGATGAAGATTCACATTTGTTTAATTTTGTAGATATTCCCGAAGATATTGTTATGAATGATAAATTAAATGGTAGTATTAATAAATCTATTGTCAACGGTAAGAGTGGGAGTAAAGTAGATTTGATGGATTGTGATAATATACCAGCTTCACCTACTTCAAAAATAACCATCAAATCTGTATTTAAAAGATGTTTTGAAAGTACATTTGATCCAAGAAGTGTAGTGGGTTCAGTGTTAGCAGAGAATTCTGATAGTGACTGAGATGTGACATAATCTATCAATGAGTCAATAGACGAGCCGTTCGTTAAAGTATGGCCACATTCCTCTTACGTAATTTTTTTTTCAGTTCAGTTACCATTCGCTAGAGATAAAAAGTAATCTAATAAAGTAAAGTATAAGTAAAGTTGGAATATTTTTGCAATGGACTTGGTGTCGTAAGCAATTTTAAATTTTATCGTTAGCACCTCGCCAAAGAATACGTTAACGTCGTGTAACATGTGTATGTCTGTCATCATAACTCCTTAACAGATAGGCCGATTATTTCGTTTATAGTAAATTGACAAGAGTATTTAACACTTAATCCGTCGGTATATGGAAAAGACAATATATACCTATGCAATTTTCCAAAAACATAACATACAGTCACGCCTTTTTCCCAAAGGGGTAGGCAGAGAAAATTGATCTCTACTTACTGCGGTCCTGACACGTCTCTTTTGCTTCGTCCACAATCATCAATCGCTGCATTCCTGCGCATCGGTTCCTGGTGCGCTTCACATTGCCTTTTACAGAACATCACCAATTTGGTCGGTAAATGTTCGCCGCGGACGACTTCTTTCAACACTTCCACACACATTCGCTCTATAAATTCCTGTCGTGAGTCTTCTATCATCCATCCTCTCTAAATGGCCAAACCATCGAAGCATGCCCTTTTCAATCCCTGTCACTACATCTTCAATCCATAACGTTCTCTTAAAACTACATTCCTGACCCTATCACAAATTTTGACATCACATATACTTCTTAGGGACCGCATCTCCACAGCATTTATTCTACTTTCGTACTTCTGCCATACTCAAGATTCGCTACCATGCATAAAGGTTAAGATGAGCACCCCTTTAGTCAACGGCTTAACGCGCCTTTTTCACGCATTTTTGTTAGCAATAAAGGAGTGCAGGGCACCATTCACCTTATTTCCCGCTTTCACTCTCTATATCATCTTCATGTACTGCATTCCTTGTGAACATCGAGCCTAAATATACAAGCGCTCCGCTACTTGCTCTACTTTCTCATCTTCAATCGTAATATTTAAGTCGGTCATACTTTTTTCCCTTTCAAAAATCCTTACTTTGGTTTTTTCTTAACATTCATTTTAAATCCCTCATTCGTAAGTGTTGCCAGCTCCTGCAAGTTCTCTGTCTCCGTCGACGCAAGTAGTACCGGGTCATCAGCATAGAGAAGGCATTTCACTGATAACTGTCCCATTCTCAATCCCTTTCAGAATATTTCAAATCCATCAAACAATTGTCTATGAATAAGTTGAACAGCTAAGGAGACGCTACACATCCTTGTCTGACACGTCTCGAGATTCTTCTCTCTTACTTTCCTCGTTAAACACTTCTACTTTCATTATTTGAAATTCAGTTACCTCGATCGACTAGGAACTCGATGCCGCCAACGCCTGAATAGACCACGTATCGTGCAAATGATCGGCCCCGACGTTGATGCCACGAAACGCTTTCGCGTCTGTAACTTTACTCTTCCAAAAACCCTGTTTCAAAATATTTTATATTTTGATAAGAATTAAATGATATTTATTTAAATGGCATTTTTCCTAATACCATCATAGAACTTCTGCTTTTTTGGCCTAATTAGTTGTACGAGGCATATTAAAGCCAGCCAGCCAACAAAACATTTAAGGAATGGTTACTTCGATGGGTACCTTAAGCAGCTCCGCTGCTCAAATAACTGGGACCATCCGCCAAGCTTAAGGCAGCAATATGGAAGTAATATGGTCCTTAGCACTTGACAAATATCGAACACGCAATACGACCTGTCAGTTGGCTGAAATGTAACTACTACTGTACACCACTTACATCCGTCATTTTACATTATTAAGTATTCGTGATCTATATTATTTTGTTCGCTTTGAACCCTTTCTCTACGCACAACCAAACAGTAGAAGAAGTCCATTAAAGAGAAGCTTACGAAGTATCATTCGAAAGGTATTATTATTGGTAATAAATTAAATAACATTATCACTGCATTATGATTTTATAGCAAAAAATATACATACACAGGGAAAAGTATTATACACACGTCACAAATCAATGTTCGATGATATTAGAACGAATGCGAGGGGTTTATATATCATCATTATAGCTATTAAATTTCCACATCCAAAATGGTAACAAAGCTGTTTGCTAATTATACAAAAACATAATTGACAGTACTGAAATATAATGTACATTATAAACAACAAAAACAAATCATGTCCAAAGATAAACATAGATTATATTGTATCTATTGAGCAATAACTGATCAAGGTAATGTCGATGCACCTTATCATGTTTGCAACTTATACATAATGTATAAAAGCAACCAACCTGTAGACCTGTGCCATTTAAATAATGTGCATTTAGGGCAGGGTGGAATCGATACAATGATAAGTTTACAAAAACTTATATTTATTCAGTAAAAATTATAATTAAGTATTAAATTTACTACTAAAATTAGAACTAGAATAAAATTGTAGTCGAGAAGTAACATTATAAAAAGTACCAATATGTATCGCACAAATCGGTAACTAAGAATTTACACGCAAAATATAAGTGTTACCCCCACATAACAACCTTTCAACAATTTTGCTAGCTTCTTAGTGATATACATTAGCGAGTCGCAATACGTAATAAATAATGATTGTTTAAAATTACTTCAGATTTGGTTTCTACTATACAGAGATCAAACTTGTTTCATTATTTAGAAGTAAATAGAACAAAATGCAGATTATTTTTTCTATAAAAAATTTCCATACATATTTCATTATAATAACAATAGCATGTCTTAAAAAAGATGAAAAAGACCTTGGATCTGTTTTAATTTATTATTTATAAAATACGGCAGCGATACCATTTAATTACAATAAGTATTTATGTTAAATCAATTTCAATATTGTCTCTGGGAGCCCGGGTGGGGAGGGCCCGCACTATGAGTCACGCCGGAGCCTGCTCTCAACGTCCTAACTGCATCACCAAACACTCACTATCCAACTAAATTAATAAAAAGGGCACTGTAATTAGGAACAATCCTCTTGGCTCTTTCTCACACACTGTGCTACTTTCCTTTTAAACTCCGAATATGATTCTCTCCATTCTTTCTGTAAAAAGAAACAGAATGAGCACTCATCTACTATTGTCGAGCGCCTAAGCGCAGGTCTTGTCGTGAGACGAGTCGGTGCATGCAGCGACCTAGCGTGAAATAACAGTTCAATGCGGTTTGCTTTATTTGGTACAGTTGTGTCAGGTGGCCCTTTTCCAATGATAATATTTTGTGATCTAAATTCCCTCTCACTCCTAAAAGCAATCTTCTTGACTTTTCCTAACACATCTCGCAACTTTCTTTTTGAAATCCGAATATCGCTCTCTCCATTCTTTCTGTGGATGCAAACAATATAAAAATGAGAATGATCATAATTACATATGAAACCAAAGTAAAGAAATAAATAAAACTACAAAAATAAGACAATCTGTATGCAACTACAATCTAGCCATGTACAAAACGACATATCTTCACAAAAATACTTATTTACTTAAGAATATCCTATACATTAGGGATGTTATGGAGATAGTTATTGTAACATAAACTATTCTTTTTTTTAAAAAGACCACTCCCGCCTTGGGAATATACATCCTGTATCGCCGGGCAGTTTACAAACATACATGAAACGAGCACACAGAACATGCAGACTCAGAGCAACAATTCGTGGATCACACAAATAGTTGTCCCATGTGAGATTTGAACCCACAACACTCAGCGCAGTAGAAAGCGGCGTGGCGAACGCTTAAACAACTAGGCCAACCGTGCAGTCAAATATATCCGTTATAGTCCAGGATCCCCGGAATCAATTTTACTAATTATTACTATCAAGGTAATTTTTCGTGAGTGGCTTCATTTTAGAAGCGCAGGTTCACAGGAAACGCACGCGTCTGCTAAGTAGGATTGACAAAAGCTAATTTGTCTCTTTTAAAAATTGAGTGGCTTCATTTTGATGAGACACTCAACTTTTCCTCTTACAAAATTTTTCGATTGTGGTAGCTAACAGGGGTAGCAGGGACAAACAAACTTTTAAGCGTGGAACCAGGATAATGTATGACGCAATTTGTAGGACAATGTGGCTATAAACATCCCTGTTAGCTACCACCACAATCGAAAATTTTGTAAGAGGAAAAGTTGGTCGTTTCATCAAAATGAAGCCACTCACGAAAAATTAGCTTGACAGTAATAACTTGTGAAATTAGTATCGGGGACCACGGACTGTAACCGAAATAATTTCAAACATTTAGAGAGCAATTTTTAAGAGACAAATTAAAGGGCTTTTGTTTTTGACAAGCCAGCACTCAGTTATTATTGTGTAAATTATAAATTATTATTTAGGCATTCTTTTTTTTTCTTTTACAATATCTGATAACCAAAATTAACGAATATTTTTATTACCATTTTTAGATCTGAAAATTTTATATACATAACATTTTTTTTTTTTTTTTTTTTTTTTTTTTTTTTTTTGCGTTTTAATCTGCAATCAGTCGCCAGACTATAATCAGATGTGTTCAGTGATAGGAGATGTTAAGGAGCAGTAGGCCATTGCCTCACTGACCATTCAAAGTATGTGGTTTCTTTTTAATCTTTTAACCACATTGGTGCTATTCAGCAACTCGGATGCTAGCGGATTGGGGTGATGAGCAAGACGTTCAATGTGCTGTTTCTTATATCGCTCTATTTCTGAGGCAACTGTTGCAATATTCGCATACTCGTGTATCTCATCATTCTTCGTGAACCATGGAGCATTTACAATACTCCTTAGAATGTTGTTTTGCATCCTTTGCAGGCAGATTATGTTACTCTTACAGGACACCCCCCATAGTTGAATCCCGTAGGTCCATATGGGTTTCAGAATTGCGTTGTAAATTAACAGCTTGTTGTCCAGAGAGAGGGTTGAGTTTCTACCCATTATCCAAGACAGACTTTTAAACTTGTAGTTGACTAAATCCCTTTTTGCCTTTATGTGGTTTTTCCATGTCAATCGTCTGTCCAGAAGAAAACCAAGATATTTCACACAGTCGGTTTCAGGGAGGATGTTATTCATTAAACAAACTGGGGCACAGTTTTCCCTTCTAAGGGTAAATGTTATGTGCTTCGATTTCTGGGCACTGACTTTAATCCGCCATTTCTCCAGCCAGCCAGAGGTAGTGTCAAGAATCTGTTGTAGTTTTTTACTTGCTGATAAGGGGCTATCATCCACAGCCAGTAGAGCAATGTCATCGGCATAGGTGGCAACCACAATATCATCTGTGGTTGGCAAGTCCGAAGTGTAGATGTTGTATAGCACTGGACCAAGAATCGAGCCCTGGGGAACTCCGGCATCAACAGGAAACAGGGAGGATCTGGCATCCCCCTGCTTGACCCGGAATAACCTGTCAGAGAGATATGACTCCAGGATGTGGAATACCGAGTGTGGTAATTTGTCTTTAATTTTACAAAGTAAACCCTTATGCCAGACTCGATCAAACGCCTGTTGTACATCCAAAAAAGCAGCAGAACAATATTTCTTGTTCTCGAAACCCTGTCTGATGCAATGATATACACGATGCACCTGTTCAATGGTCGAGTGAGCCTTACGGAAGCCAAATTGATGCTCAGGTATGATGCCGTATCCACCGATCATCCCACTGAGTCTCTTGAGAAAAACCCTCTCCCACACCTTCGAGATAACTGGAGTAAGACTTATCGGTCGGTATGAGGAACACTCGTGTGGTGGTTTACCATCTTTATGTATCATAACAATCTCAGAGATTTTCCATAAATTTGGAAAATATGAAACTCTGTAGGTGGCGTTGAACAGACAGGTTAGAAAAGTGACACATTTATTAGGAAGTTCTTTAAGGATTCGCGGTGTAATCAGGTCAAAACCAGGGGCCTTCTTCGGATTGAGTAGTTTAATTTCAGCAATGATTTCCTTTGGAGATATTGACTCAATAGGTAGGCACATTTGGATGGTTTGGCTGAGTATGTCATCCAAGTCTTTCTCCTGGTTTTTGCTCTCATTAGGCTTAAAGACTTCGGCCAGGTGCAGAGCAAAAGCCTCTGATTTTTCTTCATCCGTTCGAGCCCAAGTTGACTGGCATCTTATGGGGTGGCATATCTGCTGGTATCTATTAAAGTGTTTGGTGGCCTTCCACAAGGAGTGTTCTCCAGTTGCAGATGGTGACAACAATTCTATGGTTTTTCTGAGGCTGGCATTTTTATGTTCCTCCAGAGCAGATTTCAAGTCTTTTATCGCTTTATTGAGTGCACTTTTGTCTGATTGATGTCGAGATTGTTGCCAATTACGTCTTATACGCCGTTTCTCGGCTATTTTATTTTTAATTTCTGTAGGCTGGAATATTATGGGATCCGAGATTTTGAGTGTTGAAGGGGTATTTTGCCATGCCGCTACCTGGATAGTATTAGTAAGATGTTTACAGGCCTCCTCAATGTCATTCTTTGTTTTCAACGGCATCCGCATGTTGATATTTTCATTGAGATATGTGCGAAAACCCTCCCAATCGGTTTTTCTATTGTGTAGTAACATGGGTCCCTCGCATCTCACTACGTTTGAAGACACGGTTAGGATTACTGGAGTGTGGTCCGATGATCCATCGAGACTAGACTCAACATCAGTGAAAAGATAGTTTAAGCCTTTGGTCACAAAAAAATCTAACAGATCTGGCAATTTTTTGGGGTCTGTGGGCCAGTACGTGGGCTTACCGGTCGATAATGGAAGATAGTTGTGACTGACGATACAATTTTTCAACTGCCTTCCTCTTGTAACGCACAGTCTAGAACCCCAAAAAGTATGTTTGGCATTCCAGTCCCCTCCGGATATAAATCTGTTTCCAAGAGTTTTAAAATAATCATAAAACATACTCTCCGTGATATTATACCTAGGTGGACAGTAGACTGCGGACAGGGTGATATGTCCTGCACGATCCTCCAGTCGCACACTGGTAGCCTGCAGATGATTCGTTGAGTAGCCTTCGAGAAGGCAATGTTTAAGGTTTGATTTGATTACCAGTGCAGATCCAGCATGAGCTCTGCCATCAGGGTGGGGGGTACAGTAAATTTGGAATCCTTTCAAGCGGATAGAGCTTCTTCTGGTGGCATGTGACTCGGAAATCAAGACCACGTCCAAGTTGTTGGAGACAATCATAGCCTCGAGTTCATTTATGCTGGATGATAATCCGTTTATATTCCACGTTGCAACCCTAAGCGACGCCATTTCTTATTTGATAAGCTTAGGAATAATGGCAGTAAGAAGATCAAGCAAAGTGGAAATTTGTTCTAGTAGTTTATCTATCTTCTCCGACTGCCTGATTAGTGTATTTTCTATTGTAATAGAGTGTTGGCTGTGATTAGTATCACTTGCGGTATTTCGTTGGCTGTGATTGCTATCACTTATCTTCTTTACTTGGCTTTTAGGGCTTCTGGTAATATCTGCATATGTTTTCATGTCTGTTGTATTGAGTAAAATCTTTGGAGACAGAACATTTGCTTCTTTGGTCTTTATTTCAGGCTGGGTAGTGTGGGCCTTTGGTTGTGTATTAGGATGGCCTCGTTTGATTTTTCTGGCTAGGATTTCTTTATACACCTGACAGCCCTTGTAGTTGGCAGGGTGATCGCTATCGCAGAGAGCACATTTTGCGGGCGTATTCCTGTCCTTTTTTAGACAATCTGCTGTTTTATGTCCTTCTCCACATTTGACGCAGCGATACGGTCTCATACAGTTGTTTTTCGAGTGACCGTATTGCTGACATCTTTGGCACTGGACTATGGACCTCGTTTTACGAGGGTCTTCGATTTTGACTCTTTGGTGAAATATATATTGAAGATTTTTGATGCTTTTATTGTTGATGTTGGGTTCCAAGTTTACAAAGAACGTATACGAAGGTTTTTTGTCAACACCATATCGTGCATTTATTATTTCACCACGGACTTTGTTCCCTGTACTTTCGATTGCTTCAACTATTGCCTCATGAGGCGTTGTATGATGCAGATTTTTTATGACAATCCTGTAGGGTTTAGTTTCTTTTCTTGTAAAGGTGTGTCCTATCAAGCCTTTCTGTCTAATGAGGTCGATGACTTTTTTATAATTGTCTACAGAGTTTACCATTAGGCGTAAGAGATTCTTATTGACAATCTTGTATTTGAATTCGGTGGCTGAGATAACTGATTCGACCAATATAGTAAGCTCGTTAACATCCTCAATTCCGTACAAGACTATAGGTGGTGGTTTATTTACGCGAATAACTTCACATACTTCAGGGCAAGAGACATCTTCTGGGTCCAATGGTAGACCAGTGAATTTATTCTCTATTTGCGTGGGTGGTATAGGCGGAGAATCTTCACGTATTTTACGTTTTTTGTTTGTTGGAACTCGTTGCCACTCAGGTGGTTGCTGTACCTGGTCTTCTGGATTGGTCTCGAGTTGTTGGATGTTCCCTAAAGATGATGATCTAGATCTTATAAATAGGCCTGGATGAAAGGTGATATACATAACATCACCGCTATACATAACTATTGCAATTATACACACACTACATACATGTATCAAATACACAAATAACTAGTTTAAAAATTAAGAACAGATATGCACAACAATAATGATATAATCTCACCCTTTGATTCTGCTTACATTTATTATGAGAAAAATAATACTAGATTTCTGAATCTTGAACAAGAAATGTAATAAGTATAACAGTGACGAACAACTTACTAATTCAAACTTGACTAAAGGTCAACATATCAACTGTTTATTATCATCATAATAGATCATGAAATATAATAAACATGATAACATGAGATCATTGATACAAATATAATCGCACCTTAAAACAATAGAATTTTGAAGAATGATAATTTACAAATATTCTTTATAAAAATTCTAGAGTCTAGTTCTGCATCGTTTATAAAACATGTTGTTTATTTATTGTGTCATAATAAGAGATGAAACATATATGGCTGTGTACTTTCAACCTAGATACCAGACAAGAAACTAGGCCCAGACTAGGTGCCAGAATTTCATTATTACGCAATGTTCAAGGCACATTTTTTTCTGAGCAAATTATTGTTCTTAGGTATGCCCCTTGTCTTTTTTTAGGTATACTTTTAAATTGCTTTATGTTAATGATTGTTTTGTACCAAATGAAATGAAAAAAAAAAACAAAGATATGAAATTGAAGAGTGTTTGTAATTTCTAATTAACAACTTCTCACATACTTACTTAGTTATAGAAACTACATTTTAATAGACACTCAAAAGTTTTGCACCACCAGTTAAGCTCAAATTTTGACATGATATACAAAACGCTTTGAGCATAGTTTATATTCATTTTTTTGCAATCACAATTTATCACAGCAAAGCTTGGCAGGGCTACAGCTAGTTGAATATAAATTGACAATATTTATTTTTAACATTGAATGAGTGGGCATATAACACGTGGAGTTATATTTAAGGGGTCCTTATTTCAGCTTGATATAGCTCGCCTTCCACTGCGCAGTTTTGGGTTTATGGGATAGGTACAGATTAAAGATTTGATCATTATATGTAGTTATTTATTAGGCGCAAGACTGCAATTTCATTTAGTAACTCTCAAGGTTGGTCTAGCTAATTTATCAGTCATGAGGGATGCTCGGCAATAGAATGCGATTACCGAGAGTTTGAATAAATTGAAATAAAGGAATGGAAAAACGAAATAACTATCCTACGTTAGTTTTAAGGGCGTGCTGAAAATGAATTTGAGGCATCCTTTATATACAGTTATGACCTCGTTAGATATTTAAGACTATAAAAAAGCCCTAAGGCTGCAGTTAGACGATGCCAAAAATTTCTTGCGGCGGCCGCGAGCTGTCATAGCAAATTTATATTTTACCACTGATATGGAATAGGAACCTCCGCCGCATAGTCGGGGCATATCTGTCGGAGAGAGCCGTGGTCTCTCCGACAGTCGGTCCCAAGTACGGTCTCGGTCGACGTGAAATGTTGTGCGGTGTCCCACAAGGGTCGGTCTTAGGGCCGCTCCTGTGGAAGATTGGCTAAGACTGGGTACTTCGCGGTGAATTCTTAGATGGAGTCGCCGTCAGGTGTTATGCGGATGACACGCTTGTGACGGCGACGCACCGTGAGGCAACTCTGAGGGCCACGGCCGGGGTTGCCCAAGTCGTCGAACGAATCCGGCGGCTTGACAAATCCGAGGGCTTTGTTTTTTCACGGGCCGCGGACCAAGCCACCCGATCGACTCAGTCTCATAGTGGGAGGTACTCGTATCGGTATCGATATCCATCGCAAGGAGGCGCAGGAGTTGGGTATGAGTCCTGAGACTCGAGAAATCGACGATCATAAAACCCATCTGGAGGAGGACCCGTCTACAAACCGTAGATGGCCCGAGGTACGTCGGGGTTCCTGGGTTTTCCTTTCTAGGGTGCACCTGGTTCCCCGGCATCTAGTACCCGAGACGGCGTGCGGTTATAATCGGTTTGAGTCCGACATGCCACCAGGATCCACGTGGTATCCGAGAGGATTTCAGCACGGGGGACAAAAAAAAAAGTGGGCAAACGAGCAGATGTATCACCTGATGGTAAGGGATTACCGCCATGGACACCCATCCACAACACCAAAGGCGTCACAAGTACGTTGTGGGCCTCTGGGGGAGGGGGGTAGGGGTTGGGGTATGTGCCTCCGGTATCCTCACTCACTCGATGAAACAAAGCGCAACCGCTATTCCACACCGGTTTTCTGTGAGGCCGTATCACTCGGCTCGAGCCGGCCCATTCATGCCGAAGCGAGGATGTTCCACAGTAAAGCGTTTCTCTCCCACGGTAATGGTTTTGGAAAAGTTATTATCTTTATCATTAAAATTAACTTCGCGTAACTTATTTCTCTATAAAATAAGTTGCCTCATAACATTAGCTATCCAACAGTGAAAGTCCTGTCAAAAACTATCCAGCTGTTTCAGAGATTAGCTTTTTTAAACAAATGGATTTTCTTATGCATTGTTACGCTATATGTAAAGCTGTTATTTTAAAATTACAAACTTGATGCTTCGATTTTACTTGTATAGATTAAATAAGACAACATTGAAATTCTTTGGAGAGGGCCCAGGTGGTCGAGGGACAGCCACGCGGGAATGCGCCCATAGTCCTCAAAGTGCAAAGTTTACCATCTAACATCCTCCCATCCGTTTCATCTAAAGCAAAAAGACATGAAAAATAGAAATTCATAAGCATGACTTACCGCAGCATCAACATTAGCAGGGCTTTCATCGTTTGGATCTGCCAGCATTGAAATAACACTTATAAGAATGGTCTCAACTGTGTGAACTGGTAACCACCTTTCTGATGCTTTTTCATAACCCCATTTGTCATCTCCAGGTTCATGAAGTATAGATATGCACACATCTCCATTCTTTTCAACTGTAATTGTAAAAATTATACATATGTGGATTTTAGCCTCTGTTTTTAACATAATAATCTATAATTGTTAACAAGTTAGTAGTAGAATAATACTATCAGCCGTACCAGAGATTAGCCGGAACAAACAGACAAACAGATATAGAAATGGACGAAAATTTAAAAAAATGTTAATTTTGTATAAGTACCATATATACATGCATATTATGCATCAAGTTAAAAGCGCTTATTTTAATATTACAAACAGACACTCCAATTTTATTTATTTGTATGTATATACACTTTATAGATATACTGAATTGAACTTATTCAATTACTTTTTTAATAATTATAGTGGCCTTTAGACATTTTTCCCTTTTCATTGCTGACTCAAAGTATTGCTTTGAATGTGGAATATTGGATATAGGTTATGGCTCTACTTACTATATATATATATGTATTTCCAGTACTTAGTTTTTGCATTTGATTAAAAAAAAACTAAAAAAAAAAAAAAAGCATTGACTTTCTAGATTTAACTAACAGTTATTTTCTAAACTTGCTGGCTTAGCAATACTATTTTAGAGTCGCATGTTAAATGTCTCCGTATCCACTATTTGACAAATTTAATTGAAAACAAAGAGTTTTATACTTGTACTAGCTGACAAATGCAACCTCGTTTGCGTCTCCTATTACCCACAGCGTGATAAATTTTCTCCGTTTTTGAAATATTCTACGGTGCTCTGCTCCTAGTGGTCTTAGCGTAATGACATATAGCCTACCTTGATAAATGAGCTGTTTAACACAAAGAATTTATCAAGCAAACAAACAAACTAGATTATCGGCACAGGTTGATATCACATCTAGGCACAATATTAATTATATTTTGTCTACGGCTCAGTTTGTATGAATGATGATAATTGCAGTAAAGTGTAACGTTTGTCCTTTCTCAAAAAACAATGTATCTACATGACAAATTACATTTTCATCCCCCATCTCAGAAAGAGTATTTTTGATCTTTGATATTGAAGTGCATAAGCCATCTTTATCCGCCAGAGGTCAAAGCAAATTAAATTTAGAACATCGTGTGCACTAAATTTGAGAATTCCAAACATTATTAAACCTATTTACTTCTGCCTCCATGGTGTCGAATTTCTCATACAACCTTTTTTAACTTGGAAAAAACTCAGATTCGGAACCTTCTTGGTGTACTTTTTTTATTTGCTTTGCCATTATCATTTTATGTCATTTAGTAATTTCCTCGCCAAGGTGGGATGAAAACTTACAGGTTGCACTCCAGTCCAAAGATTTTTCAACTCATGCCCTTTTGATTCCCTCGCTAAAGCTCAGGATTCAACTTTTTTAATCACTCACTTAGCTCGAGATTGAATTTTAGAATCTTTCGCTTGCTCGGTCATCAAAGTAGAGCATGCGGTTAAAAAGCTACTTTGCACTCTAGTATAACAAATAACTATTAAATTAGTGCAGCACTTTACCCTTGAAAGTGTAACCAACCGAGTTACTGACCAATTACTAGCTTTGTCAGCCGATGTCTATGTTGAATATCGCAGTAAAGTGTAGCCCATATCCTTCATGAATTTATAATAACAGTATGGTTATGTAATATGTATTATGGTTATATTTATAACAGTTACAAAAATTCAAGTGCAGTTTTATTTAATTTATTTCTTTTCATTTATATTAGTGAATTTGATTTATATTTACTATTATTTAAAGTGACATTTACTTACTATTCGGATGCCATATTTCAGTAACAAATTTCATCCGTGGTGGTCTCAGAGGATATTCCTTAGGAAAGTGTAAGTGTGCTTTGAAAAATCCACCCTCACTGAAAAATTAAGACATCCTATTAAAAACTGTAAAATTTTATTCACTACTAATTCTATAGAATGTAAAAAATCCTACAATAAAAATAATAACATGTAAAAATGAAGAATTTGTTCATGAAGTAAATTTCAGTAAATTAATGCAAGTTGTTACATGTTCGAGGGTAAATAATAACTGTGTACTTACTATAACGTGTCTGGAGGACCAATGATGAGGACTTCCCATCTATATATGTCATTGTCATCTATTAACCCAGCAGAAAAGCCTTCCACTGGATTTTTGTTCAATTCTGTAAACATAAAATGACATTCCAGTCAATTTTGATACACGAGGTAGTTTTAGAGACAATTCAGAAACAATGACTACAGCAAACAAATAAATTAAAGAAATGTAAGACGTAAATATAATTGTAAATAGATAATTCACTTCTTTGACTTTGGCACGAACACCTGTCATCGCAGCGGATATTGATTTTGTAATATAGAGCTTAATTGCATTGCAGTAAGAAGAAATACCACATGTTTAACATAGAGGAACTTTTAAATTTAGTGTCGCATCATTCAAACCACAAATATACTCAAAATTCGACCCGCTGAGGTCAATGATTGCTTCAAACAAGTCGGACAGTCGTATCGCGTAGTCGTAGGCACCAATTAAAGGAAAATATGAAGATAGAACTTACCAGCTAGTTGCTTTTTTAATAAAAGCGAGGACTGTGGCTCTGACATTAATTACAATTGTGAAATTTACCCTGAAGACACGAAACAAATGATTTTTCCACAAAAGATGGCTGAGTTTTGAGCAGGTTGTGAAACATATGAGTTATTGCTTGTTTCCGGTGTAAATGTTGCCATACAAATAAAATATCGCTCAAAAAACGAAATTTGACCATCATCCGGTAGAAAATTTAGTAGGAATCAGGATTAGATCACCTGCCCAAAATTTAACAACTAGAAAAAAATGTGAGGCCTAAGACTTAAATTTCCCACAAATATCATTGTAATAATTTAAAAAATTCCTAAGCATGTCCGCTTTTAGGAAAATATAGGTGGACTCACAGAACACAATAGATATAAGTAGAAATGGCTAGTAAGCGTGATGCGCTGTATGAGTTGTAGGTATTTTGTGTCATAATCGTATTACAACGCTGCATCGAATAGGTTGTCCATAGAAAGGTTTTTTTACGCCACAATGCCGTACTGCTCTGCTTTACAGTGTATAAATGGTAGCAGAAGGAAAAACATTAATAATGAGGCTGTTTCTTACCACCGGTAGGTACAATTTTAAATAGTTTATCAATAAAATCATAAAATTTTATTTAACTATTAATCGACTAGAGATTTAAGCTTAACTCTTCCTTATCCCATTCACTTAAGGCTCAATTTGGTATGATCGGGTTTTATCAATTTTCAACGATACTCGATTAGAGATGTAGTCAGGTAAGATGTTGGTTTTATCGATATGCATACTTTTAAACGGGTTATAGAATACGTATGAGTGTAATGTACAAAGGGTGGCCTTATTGCCTAAAGCAGTCTCTTCCAGACAACCTTAGGGTGGATAAAAATGTATCGGAGAGACAGTATTTGACGGTGCGGTAGTTTTGAAGAATTATAATTTTCTAATGAATATAACTAGAAACACACATACTTATTAATATACACATACATATACATCAATATACATACACATACATGCCAATAACTTTAACTAATCATTTATATTATAACTACATATTGCATTTTTGTTCATTGCAATCAATTTATGAATATTGATACTATGTATTTCCTAAAAAATAAAAATGAACATAGTAATTTTTTTAAACATTTTAATAACTACTAATATAGGTACATACTATGCCAAATATTAATTGTATAGGAACCACTGTTTTGAATTCTGTTAAGTGTCTAAACAGTATTTATTATCTATGCATCTATACAAATAAATAAAATTGGAGTGTCTGTTTGTAATATTACAATAACCGCTTTTAACTAAATGCATATGTGCGTATATACGGTACATACACCAAAAATATAGTTAAAAAAAATTTTGTCTGGGTGTCTGTTTGTTCCGGGTAATCTCTGGAACGGCTGGACGGATTTTGACGGGTTTGTAACTGGCAGGTCGCTGATGACCCAGGGAGTAACTTAGGCTACTTTTTTTTAGACTAACTTTGTCCCGCGGCGTTACTCACGGTAGAACAATAACCGCGGGTAACACTGCCGGGTTCAGCTAGTATCTAATATTACTAGTTGTTGCCCGCGGCTCTGCAAGCGTTTATATCGGTTATCGCGGTTATTAATAGTAACCTATGTGTTATTCTGATGTATAAGCTATATTATTGTAAAGTTTCATCCAAATCCGCTCTGTAGTTTTTGTGTGAAAGAGTAACAAACATCCATACTTACAAACTTTCGCAATAATGATATTAGTGGAATTATGATTCTAATACAGATTCTTAAAATTAATAAACATTATTATGCAGGTACTTATTTTTCAGCTTCCTTACCTTTATAATATTACCTTCTCAGATATCCTTCAATTCATGTTTTATATTCTTCTCTGTCCAAATAGAAGTTAGGTATCGATATTATTGATAATATTTTAATATGTGCTACAACGCTAATCGAGTAGCCGTACATGCCGAAGAATGACACAAATATCGAATTTATTGCTATAGAGATTAATGTTATAATTGCATGCATTTAGAATATCGCCATCTGTTATTGAATAGTTTGCAATAAAGTATTCTTACTTTCAAGATTACGAAACGTAAGTTTTTCTTTCCCTATGCCAAATAACTCTTAACATTACGCGAGAAAAAATATTATTAAACATGTGACTTGATGTATTGTAGGCTAGTTTCGAGCATTATACAAACATCAAATGAAAGCAATTCGTTATTAGTGTGCAATAATAAATAGTCCTTTCATTTGCCTGAGTTTGGCGACAGTCGTTCCGCTGTAAATTATCACTTCTACATAACTTTCTGTTATGTGATTTCCATAAATGTATGCCTTGCAACGCTTACTAGTGGCACGCGCATCACGCTTTCTAGCCATTTCTACTTATTTCTTTTTTTTTGTTTTGTGATGTATACGTTACTATCAGTGGTTATACCGGGCAGACAGACAGAAATTACATTTCGTTTCTCTGACTTGATAATTGAAATGAAAATTATTTTTGAATCAATAAACTATAATTATTATTATTAAAAAAAAATTGATGGTTAAGTTTTATTGAGACGTCCACAATCATAAGTAGGTAGATGGTTTTCCTCTCTTACAAGTGCATGAAAAGAAAATAAGCGTGGTTGAATGTGCCTGGCCAGTAAAGCTAACGAAAGAATGAATGGAGCTTGATGCGGATGATGATGTGCAAAAGAGAAAAGACTTTTTTAAAGTGTAAAAGGTACATAGAGGTAATTCATAGAAAAGGTAAAGAAGAGTGAACTAAAGGAACTGATTCCAAGGAAAAGAGAATCTAAGCTAATTTGGGAAGCGCGGGAAACTTCAAGCGTACCGGTGCATTTATTCAGGATAAAAATTTAAATTTAATAATAGGTCTTTACCTATGAAATTGCCGTTTTGTATGCAATAAGTGAAAGTACTTATTTTTTCAAACTTTTTTATTTCTGCAATTCGAAGTAGTCACCCATGCAATCGATGTATCTTTGCCAAAGCAGTTTATTGATGCCGATGATGTAAAAATCAGCTGGACGGGAGGCAACAAACTCTTCAAAGGCATTTTGTACTGCCTCTCGGGAATTGAATTTTTTACCCACTAAAAAGATGTCTAAATTTTGGAAAAAGTACTTGGAACTTTGTGGATTGAAAGGAGTAGAGATGTAGTGACAAGGATTGAAAAGGGTGCTGCCGTGCTTCGATGGTTTGGCCATTTAGAGAGGATAGAAGACTCACGAAAGGAATTCATAGAGCCAAAGTGTCTGGAAGTATAAGTAAAGGGCAATATGAAGAGCACCAGGAACCGACGAGCATGCATGCAGCGATTGATGAATGTGGACGAAGCAAAAGAGGTGTCAGGGCCATAGTAAGTGGAGATCAATTGTCTCTGCCTACCCCTTTGGGAAGAAGGTGACTGTATCTTAATGTTATGTGTTATGTACCAACCAAACATAAACCACCTACCGATAATTTTTTCAGCTAATACAACGATAACATCGATGGTATTACTTTCAACAATCGATACTATTACATGCAATAGTATCAATCCTGTTGACTGTCAATCAATAGAGAATTGGTTCTTGTAGTAACGATCACTTTCGATTTTGTTATTGGATTGCCAGGTCATAGTAATAAAGTTAGGCAACACTTACTGTTTATCGCTAGAGCAAGGAATTACCTCGGGTAACGCTACAGCTACAGTGCGCAATTAGTAGCACGTAATCTCAGAGCGTATACATATGCTCTAAGCTTCATGCTTCTACGTTTGAGAGTTAAACAATGGTTACTTTACAATTTATTTCGCAACTTGGCAATATTTACCGGAAACACCTAACGAAATCTTTTGTCAAAATTTTTGAACAACGATAAATTATTGCTTTCATGCTAAGAGTAGGTACTTACTTTTAATCTTCACCATGTAGAACGTCGCCAAAGGTATGCTTATTCTCTCTTTGAAACTTTTAATAATTATAATCAGGTATAAAACAAAAATAAAGAACATTTAAAACAGTCTATTTCATGAATTTATTGGACAAAACATAAATATACTATCTTTAGACAATTTCACTCGCCTTCTTTATTTTAACCTGTGGTTCTGCATTACCATTAACCTGCTCTAATTTTCTTTTCCTTTTGTTTTTTTTTGCTTTTTTATTCTGTTTTTCATTGACTTGCTTATTGTTAGTGCTTACTAAGCATTTACATGATCCAGCAATTTCAAGCATGCCCTTAAAATCTAAATTAGTCTGTATTTTACAACTTTCATGGAATAATTTTATTGTATTAATTAGCTTTTTTAATGATGTGATGAAATTATTTTTTACTGTGAACTCTGTTTCACTTTTAGTCTGTTTTAAAGCACTTTCAAATTTTGCTTCTAAAGACAGCAGATCATTTATAGCTTTTTCAGAATTTGGTTTATTGCGTTTCAAGGCCCGGTAAAACCCTGCCATCAACTCTAGACCCTCATTACGTCGGAACTGTCTTACACTATTGTTAAAGACATTTTCAATGATTACTGGCACTAGCTCATAACTGCCGTTCCACTCTGTCTGGAGAATGTTGTGAAAGAAAATGATCGGTAGCATACAATTACGATTTTGGAAGTAGTTTTGGAGTGATTCCTTTAAAATTAATATAAGAGGACCACTTGCATCAGGTACAGGTTTAGATTTTTTTGGTGATTTTGGATGTTTAATTTTTAATGAACAATGAATAATAAATGTTGAAAAAAAGGTAATCACATCTCCAAGAGCTTGAAACAAGAAGTGGGATCGGGCACCTTTATCAATAGTTGCTTTCATGTAGTCACATAAAATTTCAATATTAACATCTTCAACTGATGAAAATTTCCTTACTTTAGTCAGGGTTTTAATCGTTTTTCTTACTCTATTCTCTAATTCAGTATATTGATCTTGAATGCAGAATTCCAAGCACCTAGTGAGGGGTGCAATCATTCCAAGGCTGATGTCCATTGAAGGGTCTTTTTCTAAATAAATGTCAATAAGATCAAGAACTCTGACTCGGAAATCAGACAACGCCTTTTTATCCTTGCGATCTTTCTTCGTTTTTTTGCCCTTACCCTGGCGGAACTGTTTAAAAGCTTCAGCTAATGCTTCATCTAGTTTCTTGCCCTCTTGTTCATCAATTGCATCAGCATCAATACTTTCAGTGTCTGATTCTGGAGCGGCAGATCCCAAAGCTTTCTGTATAGCTAATCTTAACTGATCAGGTGTTTTTAAATCTTCTTCGTCATCATCTTCCATTTGACTATCACTGTCTTCTGCATCCTCTTCTTCTTTGTCACTATCTGCACCAACACTATCATCTTCTTTTTCATCCATTTCACTATCATTATCTTCGTTTTCGGACCCTGAGTCATCATGTGTTAAAGGATTAGACTCATTTTCAGGATCCAACACTGATACTATTTGACCAATAGATGAAGGGGTTAAATATTCCCATAATAGTCTAAATACACACTGCACAACAGATCTAAGAACACTGGACTCAGCTGATAATATTGACAGTAGTACTTCAATCAAAACTTCGATCCATTCTGGTTCATTTGTGAGGTCTTCTTCTGTTACTAGTTTTGGTTTCTTCATTTTTCCCTTTCTGTAATGCTCATAACAGCTTTTCAGTTCCTTTATTGAACTTCTTGCAATTTTGACATGTACAGGTTCAGAAAATAAGAATAGGCCAAGTTGATACAGTAAAATAAGAAAAACGTTATCAACTTTCGACTTTACGTCATTCTTTTCTATATTTTGACACACTTCCATTAGCATTTCCCAACAATCTACATTTTCTTGTGGAAATTGTTTCTCTATCTTCGCTCGAACCTGTTCCTTTTGAAGAATACTGCATATAAAGCTGCACAATGATGATAGCACTGTAACTAAGTTGTCAACATTCGAAAATCGAGAAGTGAAGCAGCGATAGAAACATGATTTGATTGAACCTGAAAATAAACCAAACAATTGATTAAGAAATGATTGTTGCTAGGTACAAAAATATAATATTTTAAGCAAAATGCAAATACTTACTGGATAGCTCACTGCTAATTGGGACAGTTTCATCACCACCAACTTTAAAGAATCCAAAGCACATTAACAACTTCATGTATGTTAACTTAAATTCTGTATCGTCTTTGACAGACTCATGGCTTACCAAGTAAGACAATAGCTCTGCAGCTTTGACTCTCTCATTGTTATACCAACTTCTGTCAACATCTTCTTTTATGGATTTTTTAGAAGTGATTAAGAGAACTCCTTTTAACAACTTGGCCATTTTTTTAACACCATCATCATTAAGATCAGAAACAATGGATTTTACAATAGTTGTACCAGTTATTTCTGTGAAATTAATTTCTCCTGGTGTAAATAGCAATTTCTTAAGTACATCAACTCTAATTTTATTGTTAACTTTTTCTGATTTTAATGTTTTGCTTAAGGCATTAAGAAGTTCTTTTTGCTTTTTAATCATCAATTTGTTGTCATCTTCATTGTCACGTTTACTTCTGATTTTGCTTGCAGTTTGAAGTCCTTTAAACCAATCCATAAATAATTTGAAGAAGTTTTTGCTTATTAACTCTGGTATAACTTCATAATTGTCATGTATATTGTTGAGTATGGTGGTCAATATGTTGACTGCAACTAGTTCCCTATTTCTATTGTGTTTAACAAGTTGACTATCAATACCAGAGGTCCAAAACAGCTGTAGGTGAGATGAATTCGCAATTTTCATTGCAATTTCTTTGTATATGGGATGTCCAACTGAATTGAAGTCTATTCCAGTCTGTAAGGTAATTAGAAATTTAAAAACATCAAAGTATACCATGTTTTGTTCATCATTAGTTAGTGATAGTAACATACCATAATTTTCTCACTGACGGTGTGGATATTATCTTCACACAGAATTTCAGGAGAACCAATTAATTTTCTGAGTTTTACTTTATCTGGGAATTTTGTGCTGATGACAAATAAAAAATATAAAGAGTCCAGAGTATGCTCTTTGATATCTTTCTTGAACTCGGGCTTAATTAATGGCCAGATGACTTCTCCAAATCGATCTGCGTCCACCTACAATTAAAATTTTGTTAAATCAAATGCAAAGTAACAAAAAACATTAGCAGAAAACTTTTACACCTAAATGTATTTGATTAGGAATTCTTTAAATAGACTTAAAACCGGTTCTTAAACTAAATACTAGTTTATCCATGGAGCGTCATGGTCTTCTGCAACCCTCTGACGCACGGGCATAAACTGTTTAAAAATAAATTAATCATGTAGCATTACTTACCCCATTAACAAAATCTAGTAATACGAGGTATGCCACAGTGTTCAAATAAGACTTTTTCTTGCTGCTAGCCAATAGCAACTGTATAACTTTAGTCTGTTCTTCCGTTGTACATTTTAAAATACGGCCAGCTCGAAATAGTGCACTGCAGACTAAGATCTGGCCAAGAGCTACATCTCCAACCTCCTAATGAAATAAAATAATTAATATGAATGGCATGTATGAATAAGACTAGCTGTTACCCGAGGCTCCGCCCGCGTATATGTCAGTTATCACGGCAAATAGTAGCCTATGTGTTATTCTGATGTATAAGCTATATTACTGTAAACTTTCATCCAAATCCCTTCAGTAGTTTGCGAATGAAGAAGTAACAAACATACACACTCACAAACTTTCTCCTTTATATATTAGTGTGATAGTGTGATGTGATTATCGTACCTGTCCAGCTAAGGGAAAGGCAGGTTTCTTTTGAATGCTCAATATTTTACTAACAAAGTGGAATTGCAGCTGAGTAGTAACGATAAAAGAAATTAAGTTACAGATATTTAAAGAGGTAATTTAAGCGAAAAGTGCTGCCCACATTAACGACAGGATAGCTGTGAAAAGTAGTCTGTCTGTCTGTAAAGTGTATGTCCTTCCTCAAGAATCAGAAAATCTCCATGACATCTATAGAAATAAATAAAATTGGAGTGTCTGTTTGTAATATTAAATTAACCGCTTTTTATTGAATGCATATTTATGTATACACTGTACATATACCAAAAATGCAGTTAAAAAAATGTGTCTGTCTGTTTGTTCCGGGTAACCTCTGGAACAACTGGACGGATTTTGACGGGACTTTCTCTGGCAGGTAGCTGATGATCCAGGGAGTAACTTAGGCTAATTTTTTAGAGTTACTTTATCTTGCGGCGTTACTCTCGGTACGACGATAACTGCAGGTAACATCGCAGGGTTCAGCTACATTAAATAAAATCAGTTCTGAGGTTTTGCAGTCAAAGCAAAACAGATGGTTATATCAGAGTTACTTTATATGTTAATTTATAACAACATACAATTTAGTAAAATAAATTAAGTTTCATTGATATATGATTTACTAAATTAACAATGTTAATTACATTATTTTATGGTTGAGATTAATAGCACCGTTATTGTAAAAAAACATAATTAAAAAATCACTGTAAAATTGTGAAATTTGTGATCATAATACTTAAATATGCCAAGAGGGTGTCAGGATTACAACTTTTTTGAAAAAATTACTATTATCACTGAACCAACTGACATGGATTTTTTTCTTATTTTATCCAGAATTGTTATGACATGGCCTCTAGCCTGGTGTCAGATTAATCATTGAATTTTGGGACACCTGTATATATATACACATTTCTGTAATACAAAATATAATATGTATAAACTTTATACTTACACTTTTAGAAGATCCATTACTATGAAGTTCTTTCTTAGCAAGTTCTAGTAGTTGTGCAACAGACACCTGCTCAAATTTTGACAATAATGTTACCAAGGTTGCAAAGTAACCAGTTCTCATATCTGGTACGTTCGCGCCCAAACTCCTAACAAGCCTTTTAAGAACATATTTTAGGTCCTTTTCATTCTAAAACAAAAAAAAACGTTCAGTAATGTTGACTCACATCTACCTCACAAGGAAGATTCAGGACCATTTTAATATAGCAGCATTAAATATCTCGTAAAAAAAACGATTTATATCTCAAATAAGCTAAACATTCACAGAACTAAACAAATTTCTAACCTCACTCCCTGCTAACTGCGAAATTATTTTACAGCCGCCGATTAGTTTCGTTTCATCTTTTGGAGCTTTAAGTAAATCAAATGCTTCTAAAACAGATGAAGTCACTTTGATTTCCTTCTGAGGCTCAGAAACAGCCTTTTCTTGCATTTTGCTATCACAATCTCTCTATAACATCAACAAATTGTTCCCACATGGACCAGAACGCACATTACAACTAAATGTCATGCACAGCAGACCACACAGGCCTTATGTCATGTCAGTCAGGGGATGGCGAACTGAGATCGATTAATCGAAGCATCGATTTTCCAGGTCCAAAAGATCGATTTTTTAAATCAATATACAGTACTGAGTTGATTTAGTGAATCGATATTAGACCCTTGAAAATCGTTATCGTTTTTTTTTTTCGTAAAATCCTTAAACCAGTACCTAAACTTAATACGGATGGGCAGAACCACTTGCATCCCAAGAATACTTGAAAAAGAGTCGATTTTTGGAAATCGATCTTTTAAGCCTTGATTTTTTTGTGAATCGATTGTTTAGGTCTCCATTCGAATCGATTCAAAAAACGATATTTTTTGGAAAGAATCGGCATCCCTAGTCAGATGTCAGCGCTTTTTTGGTGCTTCCACTTTTCAGAACGTGATCGCTACTCCACACTACTCGCGAAGTTGCACGAGGTTATGCAAATACGAAAGTGTAGAGAGGCACTTCGTACAACCTCGGCTCGCCTCCTTATTTATTTACCTTACCTCGTTCAACTTCGCGAGTAATCTAAAGGCTACTCAAAAAGTGTACGTTTAAGTTACTTAGACTGTACAGTGTAAGTAACTTACATGTACACTTTTATCTGTAGATCTACTGGTTTTTTTTTTTGGAAATCCTGGAAGTATCTGATCTATCTAGATTTTTAATTACTAATATACTATATAATATACTTACTAATATATTTAAATGTAGATTACAAAACAACCACCGAAGTCAACAAGAAAATAAGTAACCTACTTGAGAAATTCACTCCATTTTTTTTAACCAACTTTAAACAAGGAGAAGGTTCTCAATTCGTCTGTTTCTTTTTGTTTTATCTTGATGATTCTTTTGATTATTTCAATTTGGTCTTTTTCTATTTTATTCTTGCTAAAATTTTATATATATTTTACATAGTCGGTACACTAACGTACTAAGCTAAGCTATACTCTTTTCTCTATGTTCTCCCTCTTATTAGTAAGAAATTCAAAATCTAGATAGATATGCTTATACTTTCCATCAGGCAAAGTAGAATAATTTTCACAGGCCATACATAAAAAAAAAAGATACTTTAATTATTTTCAAAAAAAACAGTAGACCTACAGATAAAACTGTAGAGGGTTGGTTACTTACACTGTACCCGAGTAGTGTGCGCTTCGAGTTCACTTCTTGAGTAGCCTCTACACTACTCACAAAGTTGAACGAGGTTAGGCGAATACGCTCGGGCAACTTCTTGATTGGCGCTTAACACTGCTCGCGAAGATGAAGATGAACGAGGTTAGTCGAATACGATAGAGTAAAGAGGCACTTCGTCTTACTTCGTATAACCTCGGCTCGCCTAGTGCAACTTCCATTAGTTGTCGGTTTGTGAAGTTAAACGAGGTAAGGCGAATAAGGATAGTGTGGAGAGGCACTTCGTCTCGGGCAACTTCCATTTCTTGTCGGCTTTTGTACCCGAGTCAAAGGATTAGAAGCTAAACACACACATACACACACACTACATTGTACCCGAGTATTGTGTGTGTGTGCACTTCGTGTAGGCACTTATTGTAACTTTGACAAGAAATGGAAGTTGCCAAAGTTTGACTAAGTAAGACGAGACGACGACCTCTTCACACTTGCATTCGTCTATCTTCTTGCAACTTCCTAAGCAGTGTGGATGGTTCGTATTCGGGCTTCGGTCAACTTTTTCGAGTACTTCATCGAGGAACTTCGCGAGTAGTCTGGAGCTGGGGTGACAAAAAGTGTTGTGCTTGGTATGGTAACCCAGGCTTTGAACCACAAACACAGTTTTTAACACAGAACAGAAAGTTATAAGTAGAAATGACTAGTAGGCGTGACGCGCGTGCCACTACTAAGCGTTGCAACGCATACCTTTATGAGTTGTAGGTATTTTATATCATAGTCGTATTACGACGCTGCGTCGAATAGGTCGTCCATTGAAAGCTCTTTTTTTCGCCACGATGCCGTACTGCTCTCTTTAACGGTGTAAAAATGATAGCAGAAGGAAAAACATTAATAATGGAGCTGTTTCTTACCATCGGTAGGTACAATTTTAAATATTTTATCAATAAAATCATAAAATTTATTTAACTAATAATCGACTAGAGATTTAAGCTTAACTCTTCTTTATCCCATTCACTTAAAGCTCAATTTGGTATGATCGGGTTTTATCAATTTTCAACGTTACTCGATTAGTGATGTAGTTTAGTAGGATGTTGGTTTTATCGAAATACATACTTTTAAACGGGTTATATTAATTACTATCATAATTATAAATATTAAATTTCTCATAAACTTACTTATGTCATAAATTCAGACATATTATAGTTATATTAGTTACAGATAAATGATTTTGTCCTGGGTGGAAATTAAACCCACGAATTTTGACTCAGCAGTCAGGATCGCTAAACACTATACGAACTGGTCCACAATTAGACATATTACATTTTTGTTCATTGCAATCTATTTATGATTATTGATACTATGTATTTCCTAAAAGCTAAAAATTAATACACTAATGTTTTTATCATTTTAAAATCTACTAATGAGGGTACATACTATGCCAAATACCAATTAAGTTGGAACCACTGTTTTGAATTTTGTTAAATGCCTAAACAGTCTTTATTATATAAAATATTACTAGTTGTTGCCAGCGGCTCCGCCCGCGTTTATGTCGGTTATCGCGGCAAATAGTAGCCTATGTGTTATTCTGATGTTACTTATGTTAATTACTGTAAAATTTCATCCAAATCCTTTCTGTAGTTTTTGCGTGAAAGAGTAGAAAACATCCATCCATCCATACTTACAAACTTTCGCGTTTATAATATTAGTAGAATTATGATTTAATACAGATTCTTAAAATTATTAAACATTATTATGCAAATACTTATTTTTTAGCTTACTTACCTTTATAATGTTACCTTCTCAGATATCCTTCAATTCATGTTTTACATTCTGCTCCGTCCAAACAGAAGTTAGGTGTCGATATTATTGACAATATTCTAAAATGTGCTACAATGCTAATCGAGTAGTGGTACATATCAAAAAATAACACACATATCAAATTTATTCCTATAGAGATGAATGTTATAATTGCGTGAATAACTCTTAATATTACGCGAGAAGAAATATTATTAAACGTGTGACTTGATGTATTGTAGGCTAGTTTTGAGCAAAATACAAACATAAAATCAAAACAATTCGTTATTAGTGTGCAAAATTAAAATAGTCCTTTCATTTGCCTGAGTTTGGCGACAGTAGTTACGCTGTAAAATATGACACAAAACACTTCTACGTACATATTTCTGTTCTGTGGTTTAGTAAGATTAGGTTTGGTAAAGATTACCGACGCTTATCAATTCAAAAGTTTTTGACTTTAACTATTAACTTAAAGAAATTGGGTTAAAGAATTAAATATTTTTCGTTCTAATTTACGTTTATAAAAACAAATCAGACCATCATTTTTAACCGATTTCAAAATAGGAGGAGGTTCTCAATTCGACCGTTTTTATTTTACGTGTGTTTGCGGATAACTTCGTCGTTTATGAACCGATTTTAATGATTATGTTTTAATGGATAGGAGATATCCTAACGGTAGTACCATGATATAGATATCCAATGATGGCCATCTATAAGAAAAATCGAGTCGAATCTTGAAGTCGGTTTTTTTATAGATATTTTTTAACTCACCTTTACTTGCCAAACCCAGTTCACTGCACCATTCTGTCATAAATTGTATTTGCGTTCAGCGTCAGTAAATATCTGATCTGATCTGTAAATAATTCTAGGTATGGTAGTCTTTTTTTTAGTAATATTTTGATTTTATTTTCTTGTGATGGGGTAGGTTCATAGAACAGTGAACGGGACATATCCATAGTAATAATTTTAGTTAAAATTGAATTAATATAATTATTTTGTTTTGCAGAGTGATTATGGTCAGAAATAACAAGAAAAAGGGAACTAGGAGTGGAGAGGTGGACGAACAGGCAATGTTGAAAGCTATTGATGATGTTTTGAAAAACAAACTTTCTTTACAAGCAATCTGTAGTTAAATATGGATTCAATGCACAGACACTACAAAGAACATGTTATTGCTTTTGTTTTCGTGAACTTTGTATTTTGTTACTTTAATTTTAATAAATAAATGAACATTTCTTTCTATTTTTCACTTGTATTAATCTGCGTCATAGCTTGTATGAAACTAAATAATAATAAATAAATATTTCGGACATCTAAACACAACGCCATCTAGTCCCAAGATAAGCAGAGCTTGTGTTATGGGGTACTAGACAACTGATACAAATACATATTATATACTTTTTTTTTTTTTTTTTGTAAATACATACATATTATAGATAGAACACACCCAAACTCCGAAACAAATATTTGTAGATCGTACAAACATTTGGTCCGACCCGGGAATCGAACCCGAGACCTCATGATCAGCAGTCGCTCACGCCAACCGCGAGACCAACGAGGCAGTCAGTGGTCTAACATGGTCTAACTGCCCCTTAAGTAGACTACCATAAATTACATGAATGTACCCCATTCATGCAATTTATTGTAGTGTTACAAAAATCTGTAAAAATTTATTTACACAAATTTCATGTTTTTGATGTAAGCTTTGATAGTAAGACTATATTTATTTGTAAGAAGCTGCCCCACTTTTCCCCACACCTACCAACAATACTAGTATGTCATACTCAAACTTTCGTACAACGTACTATACACGGCAGTAAACTTTTATTAACTTTATACGTGACAACTTTTTAATGCAAATTTATATTTATATTCTAGGCCTCTTGAAATATTACCATAATTACAGCATTAAAATGCAGTTGCAGTTGAAGTAGAAATCACATCGCTGAGCATCAATTATAAATATTATGTATAAGTAAAGTCAAAACTTATCACTATTCGTTTTAATTTTATTCAGTTCCATTAAGTATAGTTAATCAAATTTTGAATGAATTTATAGAAACTCATTTTTTTTCTGTATTGAAATTTAAAACAAAAAAAAATTGTACGATTTTTCTACAGAATTAACTCCGCCATTTACACTCTCAGGTGTTGAAACACTAAAAAAAATGATTTCCGTCGCTTCCAGAAATTGATGCGCGCGCCTTCCTTCAGTCAGTATTCCATGTTTCTAAACATGGCAGGTCGAAGTGGATATGATGATGTTAATCCCAGGTATTTATTGTAAATTACTGCAACAATTGGTTTTTATTTCATAGTACAGTGCGCGTTAACTATTTTTGATCACGATTTTATTGTATGTGGTGATATGTAACGATTTGTATCTAAAAAATGATCATGTTTTGCTATCCGATAACATTGAATGAAAATAGCATTTATACACAAGCTTCTAAAGTTATATCAGTTTATTCCATGTTATCTGACCCTGGGATGTATCCGTGACCATTACGTTTTGGCTTGACGGATTACATTTTCAGTTTATAGGTTATGAATTACCAACGGTTGTGGTGCTTATTTCAGGGATTTTGGTGGCGGCAGAAGAACTCTTGGGGGCCGACCCCTTCCCTCCGAGCCCCCTTACAAGGCATACGTTGGAAACTTGCCCTCAGGAATAATTCAGGGTGATATCAATAGGATCTTTCCTGTAAGTAGTAGTCTACCCTCCCAAAACCTTGGTCTAGCTGTTTTGAGAGATTAATTTACATATATTACTAATATCGGTGTTGATAAATAACTGTTTGTGACTTATTTGTGATTGCTGGGTGTCCAATTCTTGTCATATACATGTCTCTTAAGATATAGGTAACCGAAGATGAGAGGCCTTATAATGCCAAGATTAAATGTAAATATTGCAATCTATTATTATGGTTTAACTGTTGATAACAACTATGACAGTCATTCTATTATTAAAAAGTAGTAATTGGTTAATGATGGCTTGACTTAAAAAATAAATATAAAATTAATTACTTCACTGAAATTACCACATGGCTAAAAATCTGTTGATGAATTTGAAGTTACTAAATTTAGCACCTAATTTGCTTGGCAGTATGCAAATACAATCTTAGTCTATAGTTAATATTAAGAACTAGCTGCCTCGACAGACTTAGTTTTGTCAAATGTTATTGGCATGTCGCAGCCCAATAGAAAATATAAATCAATGTAGTTTTTAATATTTTCCTCACAATTTTTATGTTTTTGCCTGATTAAAAATTAATTAATCAAATTGGTCGAGCAGTCCTTGAGTTTTGTGCTTAGCAACACATTTAGCTATTCATTTTAATTTAATATAGATAAAGCCATAGCCTACTATATCAGTATATTTTAGATAATATCTTTACTGTGCTATTGTAAATAAATCTCTCATGTTAGTCTCCTGGAAGTTCAGGGAAAGATGATCCCGTATTCGCAAAATTGTTCTTTGATAAAATTATATTTTTTTGTTAAAGAATCACTATGCCACAACACACATGAGGTGAATAAAACCTCATTCAAGAATGAATTGTAGAGACGTTTGCGAGTTGAAGTGTAGCAATCGTCACTTCTAATGTTGTAGGAGTGTCAAATCTTATTTATCATAAATTGAATTGCAAATTAAAGCAACATTTCTGTTTACAGGATCTATCAATTAAAAATGTGAGATTGGTAATGGACAGAGAAACAGACAAATTCAAAGGCTTCTGCTATGTAGAGTTTGAATATCTTGAAGATTTGATAAAAGCAATTGAAAAAAATGGAGTCCTCGCTGTGGATGGTAATATAATAAAAATTGATGTTGCTGAAGAAAAGAGAAATGACAGGTGAGTCTTCAGTTTTGAGTTGCACAGTGTAGTTTATTTCCTTAGTTAATGTAAAATGTAACTATTTTTATATGTATAAGAAAGTTTTAAAAGATTAAAATATATAAATAGAATTCTGCTAGTAAGTATTACAAGTTACACACTTTTTTGTATCATATTGAATTAATCTTACTCCAGAAATTTAATCACAACAATTGTTAAGATGTACATGGGGATATTTTTAAGTTCATATATCTTTTTTTTATGTTTGAACAAGAAAACTCTTTTAAAAAGTATGCCAAATATTTGAATTTTTTATAAAAACCTAGACCTGCCCAACTATTAAATGTTAATTAATTAACACATTTTTGTTCTTTGGTATACTTGTACTAAAAATATCTCAAGTTTTATCTTAAAAGTAGACCATATTATGTATATATTACATGCTTTGTTCACAAACTGTTTCAAAGTATAATTATGAGAAAGTAGATATTCACATATGGTATATGTAAAGATGCAAAATAGATAAATAAGGTAGGAATTAGGAGACAGACTTGAAGTCTCACATGGTAATGAAATCAAGGTGGTTGTTGTACTTGACAAGAACCTACAGAATAATAGTTTAGAAGAGAAACTATTGTAATAGACTGTACCATAAAAGTATAGTTCTGGTTTCACCTGGGGGGATATTCTTCATGTCATTCTGTTGTCGTATGCATATAATTTTTTTGCTGAACAGTCCTGTGGGTTGTGTGCGGAGTTTGAGTGTGTTTATGGGAGAATTGAATACTGCAGAATGTGTCTGGCTAATCTTACCGTCATGAACATGTAATTCCAAAAGTAATCTGAACATGTATGTATTATCTACATAAGAGAGAGGTCGCTCTACCATAACCGATATGCAGAAGGCTTTCAACCGTGATCGAAAGGTGTTCCACAAAGACTTGAATCTGGACTTTTTGATACCGTGGTTCAGACCGCTGTTGACAATACGAAACCCTTCTCCATCGCCATCATTACAGAAGTTGTAGTTACATATCCACGTATGATACATGTACATCAAGTATATGTATTGTACTCAGTACTTATACTAAGCATTTAGTTGATACGCCACTTGCGAGGAATACCCTTACACAATGTGATGATCATTATCTATTTATCTTGTTTGCTGGAGTCAATTATGTTATTAACTAATGAAACTTAGTCTTATGCTAGATGACATAAATAATTAGATTAAATGGTTGCCAGAATTAATGTTATTGTTATAGAAATGAGATTATTTTCATATCAAATTAAAATATAATTCTTAAGTAGAAAGTGTGTATGATAATATTCCAACATTTTAAATCTATGGTTGTAATTACAAATGTAAAGACCAGACCAGCTCTGTGTACGAACACGTAATTGTAACTTGAGACAACTACCTAATTGAAAAAATATCATCATCATCATCATCAACAACCCATAACCCATCGGGTCTCTTCTCAGGAGAGGGTTAAGGCTATACGTCCCCACACTGACCGAGTGTAGGTTGCGTTGGGTAAAAAAAATATACCTTACCAAAAGTTAATAATTTATATGACACCAGAATATGCCGTTATATATTACCTGATATATTAAATATTATACCGGAGCATATAGTACAAAAATATATAACAAAGGATAATCATGTAGAACAGTACAGCTTAGCATACGTATGTGGGTGTTGTTGTGTTGTCTATTAGACATTGTATATTCGCTTACCTGCCCAAAGCTGTTTCCTATGTTTATTTTTTTGCTGCCAAACTGTATAAATTTGATATTGCTAGAAAACCTTTTGTTTAAGCCCCAACCAAACCCCCATGGTTTAAGCGAGACAACAGATTTTTTATGTCTTTATATAATGATTTGATCAATAAATAAATAAAATAAAAAACACCACATTTGCAAAACACGATATTCGTAAAACATCTCTCATAACATCATATTCCTAAAATATCATCTATACTAATATATAAAGCTGAAGAGTTTGTTTGTTTGTTTGTTTGTTTGTTTGTTTGAACACGCTAATCTCAGGAACCGCTGGTCCGATTTGAAAAATTCTTTCGATGTTGGATAGTCCATTTATCGAGGAAGGCTATAGGGTATATATCATCACGCTACTACTAATACGAGCGGAGCAACAATGAAGAATGTTTCAAAAACGGGGGAAATTTTCACGCTACGGGCAATATAAGGCGCAAACGACGTTGCGTGGGTCTGCTAGTGATCTTATAAGACCAGATTCTTGTGATACCACATACAAAGTACAGTCACATTGAAACTACAGTCTCTGATGTTTTAATTTTTTTATTAAAAATGGGAGTAACAACACAAATATGAAATTATTTCTTAAACAAGACAAAAATTAAAAATTCTTTACTGATAAATTATTTTTAGTTCTTACTAGCTGAACCCCGCGGTTGCTGTCGTACCGTGGGTAATGCCGCGGGACAAAGCTAGTCTAAAAAAAGTAGCCTAAGTTACTCTTTAGGTCATCAGCTATCTGCCAGTGAAAGTTCCGTCAAAATCGGTCCAGCCGTTTCAGATTAGCCGCAAAAAACATACGGACAAAAATGTAAAAAAATGTTATTTCGGTACATGTATCGTGTTTACATACATATGCATTTATTAAAAAGCAGTTATATTAATACTAGCTGACCCACGCAACTTCGTTTACGTCTCTTATTGCCCGTATCGTGATAATTTTCCCCCATTTTTGAAACATTTTTCATTGGTGCTCCGCTCCTATTGATCTTAGCGTGATGATATATACCCTATAGCCTTCCTCGATAAATGGACTATCCAACACCGAAAGAATTTTTCAAATCGGACCAGCGGTTCCTGAGATTAGCGTGTTCAAACAAACAAACTCTTCAGCTTATATATTAGTATAGATTACAACCAGACACTCCAATTTTATTTATTTCTAAAGATTGTATTTATTTCTTAGTCTTTGTTATTGTGATATCATGGTATTAATTGCACATAAGCATTTCAAACACACTTCAATGCATATTTTTATGTAGTGTTTTGCGAATGTAGTCTTTTGAGAATATGATATTCAGCGACGGATCGAACAAAACAAACAAACAATGATTATCATGTAAATTGCAGAGGTGGTTTTGATCGCGGTCGGCGAGACGGTCGTGTGGGTGGCGGCGGTGGCGGCGGTGGAGGCGGTGGCGGCTTCAGACGGGAAGGCGGCGGTGGAGGTGGCGGCGGCGGACGTGGTACGTACGACCACTTCGATGGGCTCGACCGACGTGCGCCGCGCCATCCGGGTGGAGGGATCCCCCATGGTAACATCATCCTCATTACTAACCATTCTAACATTCCACGACTAGGGACCACTGATCGACAAAACAAGTAAAATTATCAATTGTTATTGGGAATCTTGTCATTTGTGTTGTGGAACTAATTTTGAGTTATTTTTAATGCATTTGATGTACAAACAAAAGTACTTTTTGTGTTTGATTATTATGTGCACCTGAGCAGATTTTCTTTGTAATAGGAATACTTTTGTCTGTAACATACAGTCAATATCAAAACCGACGTTTGGGTGTCTTGCTACTTTTTACCTGGTTTATGTCATTTCACCTAACCAAGAGTGTTACGTGTATATTTGTGTCTATTTAGGGAAAAGAACATGCTAAGTGACTCACTAACATTCCCGCTTATTAACGCATTGGTGTGTCGCGTCATGTTTTCATAAGATTTTTGCTGCGTTCACTGGGTGTGATTGGGAAAACCTTTAACCAAAAAAACCTACAATATTTTTAACAATAAAATCGCTTTTCCTAATCCTTTTGGTGGGCTTTTGAACGCACTAGGCGCGAATTCCCAAGCTTATTTTTATTAATTTTATGTTTTAATTGTTAGAATCTCATTGGAAGTATTTTAATATCCGCCCGGGGGAACGGATAAAAGAAAAAATATAAACCGAAATCCCGGCACTGCAGCAGACGATGAAGATTTCTACAAAGTGTATGTAAAACCTGGCTATAAGAGACTGTTTCTGGAGAATTCGGTGAGTGGAGACTTGAATGATTTTGTAGAAAGTACCAAGGATAATAAGAAAATTGGAAACAACAACCCGATCGTTACCAGAATTCTCTTCAAAAATGACATCAAGGGCATGGCCAATATTAGGAGGATCAACACAAATAAAATCTGCGTTAGCTTTTCCCAGTTAAGTAATGCAAACAATTTCCTGAAAAACGACCAATTTTTACTGAAGGAAGGCTTTTATCCCGACGACGGCGGTGGAAACAGTCGGCGTTCTACGTTACGTACCCACAAGTATTAGTAATGAGGAGAGCTCTTTAAAAAAACTGTCATGCGCATTTGAAATAATAGGAGTACGTAGGTTTACAAAGAAAGAAAATGGTCTAATTAAACCATTCCAAACTGTGAGTCTCACATTCTTATCAACAACATTACCTGATCATGTGTATTTGGACCGGTTTAGGTTTCGAGTGTACCAATACAACGCGCCTCTGCTCCAATGTTTCAAGTTACATTGGTAAAATTATTTACTTCTTGTGGGTACCAGTTCATTATTATTTGTTATGAAACTGAACCACGCTGCGAGAAATAGGTTTCATATATATCACTCTGCTACTAAGAAGATTTCGCACACTGACTACCAAGCAGCGACCACCCATGACCTGAAAAGGTTGTGGCATAAATACTGGAATATGCAAGTACACAAAAGGGTAATGGTACGCGACGGTCCAGGGAAACCCGCCCACCAAATCTTAGTACTTCTAGAAGAATAAAAGAAGAAAGTTCAGTTCATCAGAAGACAGCAGAAAGTTCATTACCATTATGAACAGACTAAAGTTTGGCCATTGCTACATTTCCACTCATCTGAACAGACCCAACTTAATTCGGAGTAAGGCGTGTGAAGTGAACTGTGAAATGTTGTGGAAAAAGCTTGTAAACTTAAAAGCAAAACACTCCATCAAACTGTTTCCAATCAAATATCAACGACGGGTTTAAAATGGCTAGAACCCAGAGTCGTAAAATGGAATTAATAAAAACAACCGTCACCACACCGTTTAAGTAGTAAATACATAAATATAAGAGTGTCGGTGCAACGTTGCAGATCGGGAGCGAGGCGGTGGCGGTGGCGGTGGCGGTGGCGGCGAGCGGTGGGGAGGTGAAGGGCGAGGTGAGGGCGGCGGACGCTCTTCGCGAGGGGCGTCGGAGGAACCGCGCGGGGCGGGGGGCGCGCAGGAGTGGGGGCGTATGGGCCGCTCCTCCGCCGCGCCGCAGCCGCGCCCGCCGCGCCAGCGGAACTTCGAAGATATGCCTCCCTCGCGTCCAGGTATCTATACATATAAATAAAATTGAAGTGTCTGTTTTTAATATTAAAATAACCGCTTTTTAGTAAATGCATATGTATGTATACACGGTAAATATACGAAAAATGTAGTTAAAAAAATTTTTGTCTGTCTGTCTGTTTGTTCCGGGTAATCTCTGGAACGGCTGGACGGATTTTGACCGGACTTTCACTGGCAGTTAGCTGATGATCCGGGAAGTAACTTAGGATATTTTTTTTTAGACTAGCTTTGTCGCGCGGCGTTACTCGCGGTACAACAATAACCGCAGGTAACACCGCGGGGTTCAGCTAGTCTATTATATAATGGACCTGTTGGTTTACCTAGCGGTTAGTGATCTTGCCTGCTGACTCAGAGGTTGTGGGTTCGATTCCCACCCAGGATAAATCTTTGTGTGATGAACACGATCATTTGGTCTGTATTTGTATGTAAAATTATTTATAATTATGTATGTAAGTATTTAGAAATATCAGTATAGTCTATTCGTTTAGATACGGTCACCTTGATCGCGCCGTCGTAGCACGTGCTGCAAACAGCTACAAAATCAAAGGGCCGCCTGTAGTGTACACCCACAAGCATGATTAGTCAGTTTACGCCGTTGTATGAATTAATATATTCGTATTTCACAACAATAATCACAATTGCGTGTGGGTGCACCGACACTATCTAAACGAATGGACTATTATATATTTGCCAGCTGTCTGTTTACTATAGTATAAATATATACAGGCTTTGTCTGTCAAGTTCATAGAGTTGTTTACAAAGTCGCGTTTGAAAGCCAGATCTTTAAGAAAGTCTCGAGCTTAAACTTGGATACCCTGCTCTTGAACTCCTGACGGGTGACTCTCTAGTTAAGAAATCACAGTTCTTACAGTGAAATAGTAAAATGCCCACATTCCACCAAAAATTACACCAAATACACGCAGTGTTGCCAACGATCTGTCAACATAGTTTATAGCAGTAGATAATGGAGGAATTTCAATTTTCTAATTTACCATCCAACTTTTATTATTATTATTTAGTCTCATTTTTAAATAAGTATCTACTAGGGCTACAGATATAGAATCTAGAGATAAGATGATATTGGCCTCCTCCACATTGGGCGTGTGCGTTCCTCGGCGTCACACATGCTGTCCCGAGGAACGCGCCCGGCTGTTGTGGGGAGGCCGTAGAGTGAGTGGTGAAGTGGTGAAGTGGAGTGTCGATCTGTTAGCAGACACGTCGGGGCGGCCCAAGCTGAAGCTGGAGCCGCGCACGGTGAAGGAGCCGGTGAACTCGCTGGCGTCGACGAGCCAGGCGCACTCGATATTCGGCGGCGCGCGGCCGAGGGAAGAGCGGCTCAAGGAGCTGTCCAACGAGTAGTCCGTGTGTATATGTATCGTCCCGAAGCCCGCTCTCGATCCCCTATGTGTGCCCTGATATTTTCATGCAGTTTCTCATTGAACACAGTGCTGATTAAATTGTATATGAACTACAAACGGTTTGTTAGGTTATATGAGGTTGTAAATCATTTTTATCTTATATTTTGTTAGCTTTATTATGTGTATCGAAAGATAGCTTCTTATTGTTTTAGCGCGGCTGTGGCTCGTTTTCGAGTCGCTCGGTCGCTCCAGTATTTAAATCTGTAGTATGTATTTGTTCGTCTCTTTGTAAGATGTGCCCGGGCTTGAGTGTACATACGATATAGCGGCTCGCATAATAATAATAATTAATTTTTCGAAATTAGATAATGAAGAAAAATATTTTTGTTCCTTAATTTTTGGTTGTATGTGTATTGAATATTGTAATAATTATTTTATTTTTAATATAACATTGTCGCGATGGAGGTTCGTAATCGATTCTCTGTTGTATTTTTTTTTCATTTATTAATTATTTAGTTTGTTAGGTCGTGAAAATTAATCATTGAACGAGTAATTATGATCATAATTTAAGCGTTGAGATAATATGGTGATGTAATTACGGTGTGATTAATAAAATTAACTTCCACTTACTTGGATTTCTACTTTATTACATATTATGTAATGGCAAGTAATGTGGCAAAGAAATGAAAAAAAATCGCAAAATTGTAATAGAACATATAAAACAAATAAAAAGTGAATTCTTTGTAACCAAGGGTTTGTCTGTAATACCTACATGAAATATCCTTGTGTCCATGATTGTAATAAATGAATACTTCAGGCTGCAAAACTTGTCTATGGAAATAGTATGCATATAGGTACTTGGACAAATAGTGTTCTCTATCGCATTAGGTTTCGGTGGAAGAAGCTATGCATAGAAATAAACCTTACTGAACTTACTGTTATATAACTGATGAGACTATGTAATATCACTGGACTGTATCTCTTGTATGTTACACGCAAATGTAACTATTATACTGTTGATTCACTCTATTTTACACAGTGTTTGTTAAACTGAGTGTTTAAAGGTAAAAAGATCTTCCAAATCTCATATGGCTTTCTTATTTTAACTATTACGAATAGATGTCAATTCGATCATTTTGTATAATAAATGTTTTCAAAAACAAATATTTTGGTTCGATCTAAATAATACCTTAACGAAATGTGTAAACAAGTGATTTCTTTTAAGGTTAACAGAATTTGTATCCAAGGTATATTGTCCCTTCCTCTAAATATGTAGGTACCGGACGATAATAAGAAACTTCCGAGTTAAGTCAATATGTCTTTATTTAAATTTAACTTTACACTGCGTGTCGGTGTTAATTAAAACCAGATTCACTGTTAATAGTCGATGGCACCTGATGAATGCGCGTTATTGAGTCATTGTGGTCTCACAGGGCTCAAGACCCGCCTATGTCGGTTGGAGCCGTGTGTAGGTCAGAGGTCAGATATTCCGCGAGTGGATGCCGCTGTTAACCAGAAATCGATACGACCGACACATTTGAAAGCAAGGATAGCTTTCATTCTTAACCTCTCTTTATAGGAACGGGTGGGGGGTACAACTCCGTTGCTTTGTCCTCACTCTTGGACCACTTACGACCAGAAGCGATCGGGTGGCTCGAACTGTGCACTATTTGCTATGAACACCCAATGTCGCGTGACGGTATGGAGTAGGTACCATCGTATCGATCGAAATTTTATTAATTAGAAGTAGCAGTGAAATAATGTATAGTTTCATTATTAATTTCTTAAAGTAGGAGATTTTTTCAGATCCGTCTTAGATCTGGCCAACGAATCTTCTGTAATTCAACCAAATTGAAATGTTGTTGACATAATAACAGAAGGTAATAAAAAAGGTAGTATGATTTCGGCTCGAACGGTCCGGCTCTTCCGGGGCGGTACTAACCTCGCACAGAAGATCGATCTAAAACGTCAGCATGTCGTGTTTCGTTAATGAGTGCGAGACTGGAGGCCTAGTGATGCAGAAACGTTACAAGGCCACCATGGTGTGGGTCACCATGCTGCAGTGTTGCATTGTTTGCATTCGTAATGAGTATAGTGACCACCACTCTTGGTTCTGCTTACACTTTAAATCAGGCAGCGTTTTCACTTTGATAGGCAAAAAAATTACATCATTTTCACACGACGACAATTATAGAAACACTCACATCAAATCTGAAAACATGATATGTTCATGCACACAAATGTTTGATTTAAGCAGGAATTGATCCCGCGACCTGCCATCAGTCTGTTACACAAACTGCTAGCCCATCCATCCTTAAAATATCCACATAAATTTTATGAGATGATTTACATATATTTGTTTCGGAGTTTAAGTGTTTTCTATGTATAATATGTACATATTTACAAAAAAACAAGTATATATGTATTTGTATCAGTTGTCTAGTACCCATAACACAAGCTCCTCTTAGCTTGGGACTAGATGGCGTTGTGTGTTAGATGTCCGAATATTTATTTATTATATTTATATTGTCAGCTCTCTTTACCAATGAGGACTACGTCATATACAATCACATCTGGTGTATTGAGGAATCTGAGGTTTAAGGTATTCCATGATAAGATTAAACCATAGCGGGGTTAGTGCTGATCCTTTATGGGGACCTTTAGGGTCAGCACCGACAGACGGGAGTAGCGGCGAAGAGATTTTTCAAAGAACACTTTTAAATTCAACCTAAAGTTCTTTAGAAGACAAATTTTAATTAATGAAATAACACCAATTGTCGCTTATCGTAATTTTATTTCGTTGCATCAAATATAGTTTTATTCTGAAGAATTTCAGGTTGAATTTAAATTGTTAGGTACTGAGAAGTATCTTCGCTGCAACTCTGTCCGATGCTGACCCTTACATGGAATGTCAAGACCAAACAGGTGGGGTACATTTATATCGCCAAGGATAAAACACAGCCAAATAATACATTAAGTTTCATCAAGCTACAAACAGCAAAATAACTGAATGCAGTTTTTTTTTAAATTAGAAAAATCTATTGTGTGAGAATCTTAGGTGTACTACAAAATTTCAGACATTTTTCTAGCTTTAACAAGCCCTACTATTAATCAGTTAATACCTAGTCATATTCACTGTGTTAGACTATGCCACTTTCAAATGTGTTGGAGTCCTGTGCTATTTCATCACAGTTCACAGTTCTTATTCATATTTACAAAATTTAAAGCCATAAAGGTTTTTACTGTTGGTAGTTATAAAATTTCCTATCTTATTTCTTCCTTTTAGCAAGAATCTAAACATTTTTTTTTCTTACAATTTTACTTTCAAGAGTTACAAGTTCACATAAAAAATACCTAGTTGCATCAACAAGCTGTTATGGTAGGGAAGTTGTAGGTGCTAGCAACAATACAACTTATCTACATAAAAACACCTCTGTCACCATTGGCAATGCCTCAACTTGACAATTGACAAGAATAGGTGAGGAAAAAAAAATATTTTATAACTTATATTTATATATCAAGGTCTTCATCTGGGTCTTCCTCATCCCAGTCATCAACTGCATCAGGCTCATAATACACTTTACTTTGTCCATCATGTATTTTACTCATATAGGGCAACTTTAAGTTGTATTTCTGAATTTTGTCCATTTGGTCTACTTCTATTTTGAACGTGGAAAGATTGGCAGGTAACGGTTTCTCTTCTATTTCCTCCTTTTTTGCCTCTGCTACAACTGGAGTTAGTCTTAACATAGACAGTTTGGAGTCATAAGATATGATTTCTTCAGACTTGATGACTTTGTTACCTTTCTTTATTGTAACAAATATGTTACTAGACTTGGTATTACTGAATGATAATATTACATTTACTAGATGATTCAAATGGGTCTGCAATTTTGAACCATGTGAGACACAGTCTTTATGTAATATTAATATCAATCTGTTTACGTTTGAATTTCCTTGTAACTTTTTAATACAGTTTAGACACTCACTCCATCCCATATGTAAAGCCATTTGGTTAACAGAATTAATAACTATTGAGCTTTTTGAATCTGTATACTTATTAATCATGTTCGTGTTAAATTCAGCATAACAATTAACACTGAAATGGTTTTTTAAAACATTTCTCCACAGATAGATTGGTTGATCGTAGCAAAATATGTTGATTTCATCTTTTTCCTCTTGCACCAGTTCTAACAGTAATGGAAGCACATTTTTATTATTGTCATCTTCTATTAATAAGAATGGTGCAGATTTCAGTCTAAATAATGTCATCTTACATTTAGTAGCGTACACGTTCTGTGCGTACACTAGAGTACACTAGAATTCATAATAGAAAATAAGTAAGATAACCTTAAAAATTATAATATTCCTGTCAAGAAGACTCTTTCACATTTCATTGATCACATTTATTGTTAATGTCATGTTGTCAGTTCATTCATTCATTCTGTGAGACTAGACTAGACCACATGTATTTCAATACCTCTCTTAGAGCAAATATATTTGGAGGAGCTTCTGAACGGACGGAAAGCGCGATCGGAGTAGAGAGAGAGACTGAGTTTGAATAGGGTCTATATCTCTCACGCAAGCTTCTGATTAGCACGCACATACCAATTTGCATAACTGATTTGGCAGGAAATACACCAAACAATCAGAAGCTTGCGTGAGAGAGACAGACTAACTAAACTCAGTCTTTCCCTACTCCGATCACGCGTTCCGCTCGTTCTGCTGCCCCTCCATGTATATATACTCTAAGTACCACGCACTGTAAGCAGCAACCACGGGTAACGCCGCGGGGCAAAACTAGTCTAAAAAGTAGCCTAAGTTACTCCTTTTACTCATCAGATAACTACCAGTGAAAGTCCCGTCAAAATCGGTCCAGCTGTTCCAGAGATAAGATTAGAGGTATAAACAGATAGACAGACAAAAATTTTAAAAGTATTATTTTGGTAAATGTACCGTGTATACATACGTACACATTGTCCTATCACATACCGACCACAATTTTTGCATTAAATAGCCAACTTTGGCGTTCTTAACTTGAGAAAATAAGAGACTACAACTTTGACTTATGATTTTTTTGTAGATTTTTTCACGACGAAGACTTAGACTTACAATTTGAAGACTCTACAACACTTGACATTGGCAGAAATAGCTGATCCGAGAGATCCGGCTGGTTGCCATTTCATCAAAGAAGAAGAAGATTTTATCCATTTCATCTTTCATTAGACTCATGAATATCGCTTTTAAAACCTATCTGATACGTATCATATTAAAATTCTGTTTTATACGTTGAAATGATTTCCCAACCTTTACTTGTTTTTGGCAGAAATCGTGCATAGCCATTCAATAAAAAAAAGATCTGTCGGATCGAAGGCATTTGTGGTTTGTAGTGGGATCTATGGAGTTGTGGAGAAAATCTATGAATAAATGGACTAGGAACTAGGACTATCATTGTCTATATTAGTTATTAGTAATAATTGTGCATAGTTAATTTTACAAATTAAATCCTTCTGTAAAAAAGTTGTTGACTTTAATTAATTTACTTACGATATTTATGGTAAAATGTATAAACGAATTACACAAAACGTTAAAGAGTTGTCTCGACGAATAGTTTGTGTTCCTAAACACAAACCTCCGAACAATGAAGACATTATCATTTTGAAGGATTTTATTACCCAACATAAAAAGATTCTTATCTTGACTGGTGCCGGCATTTCCACGGAATCAGGTATCATAATTTAAACTACTTACAGTACAGTATTATTACTGCTTTCAAAAATTCAAAGCGTTAAAGATCTATCTAAATCTGTCTTATCAACTAGCGTTAAGGTATTGTACATACTAAACTTGGTTATTTTTAGGTATACCAGACTACCGATCAGAAGAAGTTGGGTTGTATGCACGTAGTAACCATAAACCTGTTCAGTACCAAGAGTTTGTGAAATATCCTAAAGTTAGACAACGATACTGGGCTCGAAACTTTGTAGGGTGGCCGAGATTTAGTTCAGTTCAACCAAATGTTACACACTTTGCTATTCGTAATTTGGAAAAGGTAGTTCAAGCAATCTGAGTAATATGAAAAATTCTGAAAGAGTGTTTTAGAAGAATTCTCTGCTGATTTTACTATAGACACAATTTTGACCATTTGGGCATGTGGAGACTCCTTAAGATGTAATTTAATTTCGCGTTTATTACCTTGTTTTGTCAATAATTTTACCTTCAATTTGTTAAAAATGCGATAATAACATCATTCAAGTTTAATACTAACATAATTTGTTGTTGTAAAACAAAATGGTAAAAATATTTATGGTTTAAAAATTTTGAATCTGAATGCTTTTTAAATTCCGTCACGATATATAATTATTAGATGCATTTACTATATAAATGTTTATATACAGTTTTCTTTTTCAGTATGGTAAAGTAACTTCTATAGTGACACAAAATGTAGATCATCTACATCAGAAAGCAGGTTCTGTTAATGTGATAGAACTCCATGGGAGTGGATATATTGTGAAATGTTTAAATTGTTCATATGAGATTGACAGAGATAATCTGCAACTAGAACTTCAAAAGAATAATCCAGATTTGACAAGTGATTTCTTGATGATACGGCCTGATGGAGATGTGGAGTTGTCTAAAGTAAGTATACTTTTAACTTCAAATGAGAACGTTTTACTGGGAGTTGGTCAATCAGAGAACCCAAATATCAACAACTCTGCTGATAGGTATTTTTCCTACGCTTAGACTGGAAAATAGGTGCAACAAAGTCATTTAGTTGCGGAAACCCATCTCGCTAGGTATTTTTCCTCATAGATAAAAGTGTATTTTAAACAGTTGTTCCTTTCTATATATTAATAATAATTATTAAAATATCTTATATCTGAACAAGGAGAACATCAAGAGACAGGTCCCCCAAGGATAAATTAGTTATATTATTTTAGCATTCAAAATAGCCATTAAGACCAATTCAACATTAACAAAGCTAATACCGAAATGGTCTTCTGGGGAATCTCATTTAATGTGCCCTAAATAAGAATTAAATAACAATGTAATTATCAATATTTTTTTTAGGAACAAGAAGAAATGTTTAAGACACCTGTATGTCCAGATTGTGAAGGACCTTTAAAACCTGACATTGTCTTTTTTGGTGACAATGTACCAAAAGCACGAGTGAACTTAGTCAGAAGTGAAGTAACATCTAGTGATGGTTTATTAGTTTTAGGATCTAGTTTGACAGTTTTTTCAAGTTATAGAATAATCTTGCAAGCCAAAGAGGAAAAAAAGAAGATAGCCATTTTAAACATAGGACCAACGAGGGCAGACAACATAGTAGATGTTAAAATATCTACTAAATGTGGAGATATTTTACCACTGGTTTGTAACTCTATTGTTAAAGAATTCAGTTGACATAAATAGTACAGGACCTAATTTATGTCCCAACATTTTCAGTCGATACCAAGCTCCTATTGGTCGTAGAGTGATGTTACATAGCCTAAAATCTTCCTCACTAAATGGGCTATCCAACTAAAAAGAATTAGCAAAATCGCAAGGCAATTAGGGATTCATTTGTATATATATAGATTATAGCTACCTCAACACCTAAATAATTCATAAAGAGATTATATTTAAATAAATAAAAAAAAGTAAATATGGCATTTCATTTTAATTGTAGATTAAAAAGTAGGGATACAAAACTGGTTACAATTTAAAGAAAAGGTTCAGGAAGAATTTTAGCTTTCCTGTGGATAATTTTGATTTTATAAAGACATATAACAATAAATATAGAACCTTATGGAAAACAATCGGAGATGCTTTATAATAGTTCACATGAAGAATCAGTAAGATCATATCCAACAAAGGTGTATCCGTGACATCGAAGAGTATAAGTAGAATAGAGTAAGTACTTACTAAATAATAGTAGTTTTATTGATTGTAGACTCTAGTTCAAAAAGGTGTTGATATTTGAAACAGATAAGAGAGACATATGAAGTAGGAATTATATATATTTTTTTGGACTATTATGCATACTCATTATCTAAAAGCCTTATCAAAAGATCAGTTTAACATTCATTATAGAAAGTACTAACAATCTTTCTAATTATTTCTCATAATATATTTAATAGAAGACATCAATTTTACCTTGAACAGTAGCCATACATATTAGGGTATACCTGACAGGTTTGCCTGTAAATTTGAACTTTACAGGTGCGCTTGAGTGTGGATGTAGCACAACTGCACAGGTATGTCCTCTACTCTGCTCAAGCTTACCTGACAGGTGTAACTGTCCCAGTATATCTATTCAGGTCTACCCTACCATGTATGGCTAGCTTAAGAAACAAGCATGGATTTAATTTACAATGTTTTGAATATTTATAACATTTGTAAAGTCCTCATTCCAATGTAGGTAGTTTTAGTTACTCATCTAAAAATATAAGTTACTCTATTAGCTGTGAACAATCATTCACGTCAAAATGTCTATCCAAAGTCTACTGTATCAGGTAATATTAAAAACATTTGCATTAAATATTCTATATCAATTTGTAAATCATTAACATTTAAAATTTCACGCTGATTTCATATACTCATATCTGTAAATTTATGTCAATAAACTATCTAAAGTCTCTTAACTGTATGTAATATTAACGGCAGTGTTTATGTAATCACGTTGTATGAATCATTTTAAAGTATAGTAACAGTACAGCCAATCAGTTATAACTATATAAGGAAAATGTATGAACAATGTAAGGTTTTTAATGTTCATACTTAATTTCTTACAAAAAATACTACTAATTGAATAAATACTTCTAGTGAACATATCAATTATTACCAATTAAAACACCTTATGCTAGTCATTGTTCAACACAATTGTGCACTAAATATATTCAAATTACATTGATTTAATAATTGTCTCCCTACTTATTACAATGAATTAATAACTTACTGGCATACTTTTAACAAATGGTAATACGTCACTTATTGTTGCCTAGGTGAATAGAAATGCCTGGTAAGCAACTTGTAACATTGAATAACATGTGGAATCAATTACACACTATTAAGATTAAATTATTAAAAGTATAGAATTATGAATTCCTCCAAGTTTGTGGGATTCAATTTGTACTAGAACTTTGCAGTCCTTTTAATTGTTTTATAGGTAGTCTCAGAATAGCCACAAGTGGAATATTTGGTACACAAGCAATTCGTGAGAGCTCCCAGTATACTGTTCTGTTAAGTAGAACACAACACACAAAAAGTAGTCTAACATTTATGTTAACATCCAACTGAGAAATCATGCTTCTCCTGAATGAATACTTTCATGACTGCTTTTATAATTTATTTAGACATCCCAATATCGGGCAACTTGCGATATGAATGAAATGTCAGTAAATTAAACACATTGACTTAAAATAACACATTCAACTTACAATTCAACACCAGTCTTAAGATCACAATAAAATCATGTCCACATTGAAATGTTTTGTCACTACTATAACATAATACTAGACGGGTTGCTCGTCGTGTTGTCAACTATTGTAAGCAACATTATAAGAAGTAGTCTGCCTGTGGCTTCTTGGTGGGTACACCCCGGGATTCCTGGGGTGCAGCTTCAAATATTGTAAATTCGCGTTGCAAGTTTTCGTTTAGCTCTAGTATTGCAGCAACATTGCCGCATCTGTTTACAAAATATTGCATGCACATCAAATTATGTTATCTTAAAAATTGGATTTTGCTAAATGTGGAGAATAAATAAGAATTCGGGGATGCAGGGCACCTTAGTTTTATTTTTTTAATACTTTTTTAAATATAAGTTATACAGTTAATATGATAATTAATAGCAAGTATGTAATACTTTGTTTATATAATATGGAACTCATGTGAAGAGTGTGAGTTCTAACCAAGCTGCAATGAATGCCCAGGTAAATACAGGTACAATATTAGCGGTAAATACAGGTACAATATTATCCTCAGAGAAACCGAAATATGCATCACATTGTGGTTTAAACAATGTTATTCCTGTCTATCAATTCTTGATACAGTCCTAATACACTTTTAAATCCATTGAAACTAAATAGGGACACCTTAACAGACTGGAACTTAACTAATTAGGCTAGACGTTTGACTGAACTAGATACAAATATTATAAATTACAAATGCACTAGTCGTTCCCATACATTTCGACGGTTCCCCTCGATTTCTCTGGGATAAGATTTCAATTCTCATCAGATCCTAATTTCCTTATCACGGTACAAGCCTTGGGATATTTACTTTCCAACAAAAAAATAATCATAAACGACGAAGTTATCCGTGAACACATATCAAATATATTTTAGCTTGTGCATGCGGCTTCGCTCACGCAGACTTTCTTCCCCTGATTTACTCCCATAGGGATGGAATTTCTAAAATTCCTTTCTTAGTGCTCACTTACGTTATATAAACCTACATGCAAAATTTCAGGATTCTAGGTTCAACGGTTCGGGCGGTGCGTTGATCTCTGGGTATGTCAGTCAGTCAGTCACCTTTCTCTTTTATAATAAATATATAAATAAATATTTCGGACATCTAACACACAACGCCGTCTAGTCCCAAGCTAAGCAGAGCTTGTGTTATGGGTACTAGAACAACTGATATAAATACATATATACCTTTTTTTTTGTAAATACATACATATTATATATAGAATTTTTATATATATATAGATTATGGTCGAATTGAGAAACCTTTTTTGAAGTCGGTTAAAAATGTATAATTACCTGTAGCAGTAGTTAGGTGCAGACCATACTGTGAGTACCGTCTCATTAAAATGCCATTTGTAGCCCTCCATCACGAGCTGATGAGCACGACAGATCATGTCGATATCGTTAGACACATTGAACTGTGCAACCACGTCGGACCCGAATAAGTAGCCTGCGCCGCGCGGTGATACGCCCCAACCTTGAGTATCTGGATGATTCAAGCAAACTTTATGTAAAATAGGATAAAAGATCCAATGTTTAATACCACTTTATTCAGATAAGTTGGTAAAATATTTGTGACAAGTGTTCCTTCTCTTTGCAGTGCTGTTGTTCTGCACTTTGCTAGTTTGAGAGCGACATTAATTACGTAATGTGAGTCTTAAAAAATTCTCAAAAATGCCTCACGTAATTAATGGACGCCCCCTTCAGTCACCTTTAACAACACCTATGCGATGAAGCCAAGATGGTAACAACTCTGTCTACTTAATCTGTCAACACCAAAAACAGGCAACATAAATTTAAAATGAATTAATGAATATATAACAAATTGATACCTTCAGGGTCGCTCCAAAGCAGGTCACACATGGGTCCATCATGTGGTACTTCTTGTTTGCGGTCAATAGTTCTAATCTGGTCTAGGGTTTGTATCGAGGGGCTTAAACCGCCGTGTACGCAGAATATCCGTCCGTCGATGATTGCCGACAATGATAGGTAGTCAAATATTTCTGTGCAGTACCTGAATGAATAATATATGAATGGTTAAAAAATATTAAATTGTTACTCGTTCTGGAGAAGCTGTAGCTGTGTCTCCAGTGATTATTATTAATTTAATCTATTGAGCATAAACTACAAGGGCAGTAAGTGGGTAAGTAGATAACAAAGGCTAGATAAAGGTGACTTAACTTTATCTTGTTGCCTTTTGAGTCTTCCTCCAAAGAAGGAACAAATAGCCATAGGGTAAATCACTCAGCGGAAAAAAAAATGTAATAATTGTTTGACACAGGTTTTCTGCCAGGCATTGGTATTAATCCCATAGAGCCTGGCTTATATGTGTCAAAGCATGGCCATCTCATTATTAAAAGTTACATTAAAATTTGCAACAAATAAATTTATTAAATTTTATGTAACAAAAATTGTTTACTTAACTTTGTAAATAACCAATTTTTGTTCCATAACTCTTTGAAAACTTTTTTCAGATTCGAGTCCTAATTCTTGTTGGTAACGACACATTGAATAAGTAGATATTGGACTTAAGACTTACCTCCAAACAGTAATAGAACCATATTTTCTGAGACATTCATCATAGAAACCATAAACTTGTGTGATCTGCCTTGATTCATGATTACCTCTTATTAATGTGATGCGATCTGGATAGCGGACCTAAAACATTTTTTTTTCAATGTATTTTAAAGTTTTATGTTATTAGTCAACTACCTTAACCTCACACATGGCTGACTGATATGAAACTAGACCAAAACCTGTGCTATGCTCATCAGACTAGCTGATATACATACTTATATCTTTCTAAATATGTACATATTACTAACTAGCTTCTTTGATTACTTAGCTTATTAGCTTCTCTCTATGATTCTTCGAACTGATACAACTTTTAAAATTATGAAGCAATTGAAATGAAACAAACACAAAATGTAATGTAACGAACAGACAAAAACTCTAAAAATTATTGTTTTGTGTTCTACTGCATTCATGAAGCCTTCAATACAATAAATTTTCTCATATATCTTCCATGTTCAGACAACAACCAATCATAATTTTACTATATATAATGACACAAAACAAATGATCATGTTCATCACACAAACATTTGTACTGAGTGGGAATCGAACCCACAATCTCTGGTTTAGAAGAAAGGGTCACTTACCACTAGACCAACATGCCTGTCATAGTAACATTAAAATAACTGTTGCAAATGTTTTCTACATTCATGTGGGATACAAGCGTACAGTTGGCATTCAAGAGCCCTGACTAAAGAAGGCCAGCATCCTGATAAATAGCACCTGTTAAGTGTCCCTCTTCTATATGATATACCTACATGAAAGCATGAAATTTATTCTTATGTTTTATAACTTTCAATAGGTAGGAACAAGATAGTATCATTGATATCATCCATAGAAGGTTGAGAAATACAGACTATGACTTTTTAAATTACATAACCATTCCAATAAAATGGTGTTCTATCTTTTAATGACTATAATCAGTGTAATTCATTCATGTGTTTTGACATCACTGGGTTTATCTCCTGGGTGAACCCTAGGAAATCTTTTGGACCTTCCCACTTCTAAAATAATTGATGATTATTGATGAAATATATGTAACACACTAAAAGTACCTGGAAAACTTAAACTGTCTTGGAACCCATAACAAGTAAAAGTAAATTAGAAGAGTTGGAAATATATTCAATTCTCTTTACTCCTCAGAATAGCAGGTGAAAAAATTTTAAGTAAAATAGGTATACACTCTATTGAACAGAAAATCATCACGGACACAATACTGTAACTGAATGTACTGACAGTAAAAAGTAAATATTACCTTTAATGCCAATAATAATAAGAATGTTTCTACGGAATAAAATCCTCTGTCTACAAAATCTCCCATAAATAAGTAATTGGTTTCTGGGACATCTCCACCGACTTTGAACAACTCCTTCAGATCATAGAACTGTCCATGAATATCTCCACATACCTAAAATAGAATTATGTTATTAATAATGGTAAGTAAATTGTACTCTAAATTAATTAAATTATTGATATTTTTACAACATAATTGATTTGTATTTTTTCTGACTTTTATTGTTCATTAAGTTACACGACACCTACATATCAGAAAGATACTATTTACAAAAGATATTGATTGTGATAAAGTTAGGGTTTAAAAGAAATAAAACAGGATATTAAAGTATGTTTTAAATAAAATAAGCTATTACCGTAACAGGAGAATCTACTCTTTGAACATTGCTCTCTTCCACAAGTATTTCGCGGGCCTTGGCACAGAGCGCTTTAACCTCGGCCTCCATTATTATCTCGCATCTTTTAAGCTGTTCGATTTGACGATCTAAATCACTTGTATCAGACATCCTTTTAAATTACTTGACCACGCTTTTATCTGTAATAAAAAAAGTCATTACAACAATGAAAGACAGTTATATACATGCTTTAGCCAGGTATCACAAAAGCAGGTGTACGTAGAACTTTATCTTGCAGCAAATCTATTAGGGAAACAAAATTGAACATACAAATAACTAATTGTTTGGTTGTTTTGTCGTAATTTCTTATCAACAGCATAAATCCGCACAAACAATCACAACGCCTCCGCCATTACAACGTTTTAACCAGAGACTAGTCATAGTCCATAGAGACTAGTCACTTAAAGAAAAAAACTCTCCATTGAATAAACTAGTGTCGGGCTTTTGATAAATTGTTTAATAACTTAAAGCATATATACCTGCAGGGGCAGCCGAACAGGCGAAAAGCGTGATCGGAGTAGAGAAAGAGAGAGAGAGAGTTTGGGTAGTGTCTGTCTCTCTCACGCAAGCTTCTGATTAGTGAACGCACATACCATTTTGCACGACTGATTTGGCGGAAAATACATCAACCAATCAGAAGCCCAATCAGAAGCTTGCGTGTGAGAGACAGACACTACCCCAAACTCAGTCTCTCCCTCTCTCTACACCGATCACGCTTTCCGCCCGTTCGCACCTCCAAATATATATATATTATATGCTCCAAGTGTATAGTAATAATTATCTTAGTAACTTAAAGCTTACACATATATCGCTATAATATATATAAGCTTAGTGGGTTGTAAAGGTTGTTCCATTCTGAATAGTAGAAGAAAACGGGGTTACTTTTTTGCAGTCTGTGCCATCGATAATATCCATTGACAATATCAAAGGTTCCATCTTCTTTTTAAGCTGTGCAAATTTCCATTCGTTCATTCGTTCACTTCATTCGTGATTGTTTACTGTATTTATTGATTTAGCCAGTTGAAATTATACTTAAAGTGTAAAATTGATATTTTTTTTGTGTGTTTTCTGTGATCTTGAAAAATAAAATGGGGAACATACAAACCGTCGGTCCGAATGAGGCACTCATAGTTTCAGGTATGGTAGAAAAACCGTATTTAATAATGAAGATAGTGTTATTATTTCATGTTTTGATAGTTCACCTGTTAAAATGTGAATTTTACTAATAAGATAGTTGCACAAGATTTAATTTTACTCATTCTCGTGATAACGTATTTAAGTCAGACCCATTGATAACAAAATCTTTTTATCTAACTATTTTAGTTGAATGTCGTAGATATTATGTTTATAAGTAGATTAGTAGTGTTATCAACTATTGAAAACACTTGAGAAATGACTTACCGTACTTATAGTTATTTATACCCTAGCTCACTACGTCCACGCCCCGTATGTATTACTAATCTACGTACTTAATTAAGACACACTCGCATGTTTGCGCCTCCGATGCAGATCCTCTGAACAAAACATAATTTACAAAACCAAGGTCGCTTATCTAGTGGTTTTGGTTAACGCACGTATCTATTAAGAAACAAAAGCTACATCGATTACGAATACGAAAACATACCTATTCATTCTGTAGAGTGTGTTCTGTTATGTAGTTTTCCTCCTTGTTTGTTGCATTATAGAAGAGGTATCGAATTCTTGCTATATATTGCTTCTAATTAGAAGGAAATTGAAATAGGCAAGGTTTGTAGATATTTACTTTATCCTAATCAACTTATAAAAAATTACTAGAATAATAACAATTATAAAAGAAATTAAAGTACCTAAGAATTTCGCGTGTTCCTTTTTAAAACCGGGGCATTCCATTCAGTATAACTTTACCGGATAAAGAAGTATACTTTAAAAAAATAAAGCTAAGATTTATGATTAATTCATTATCATGTAATCATTAATTTAATTCTAAGTTCCGGTTCCATTGCGATTCTGTTTGGGTCTTGGGTCTGGTTAGTGTAGAATTTATATATAGGTAGCTCACAAGAGTTAAAAGCGGTCTCGTCTGTAGGTCGGTACGAGTTATGCAATTTATCTAATTGTACCATGAATGTATTCATGACACATTCATTGTTGAATAGTGCGACTCGTCTCGAGGATTTAATATACAACCTTTTTAATGTATCCTACTTAATATTATAAACGCGAAAGTATGTAAGGATGGATGGATGGATGTTTGTTACACTTTCACGCAAAAACTACTGAACGAATTTGGATGAAACTTTACAGTAATATAGCTTATACATCAGAATAACAGCCTGGCCACGACTTTGGCCTTAGCGAAGAGCGGCGCGGCGTACGGCAGCGTCGGTGAGCGGTGCGTTTTGCACGCCAAGTAGCGGTTAGTTGCAGCGGCGACGGTAGACGTATTTAGATAATCAAAACGTGCTCAAAATCATGGCGTTATCAAAATTATCCCTTCTCTGTTTAGAAAGCAGTACATTTTTAAAACGAGATATTCTTAATATGAGAGAAGGAGTGCACGAACTAATTAAAGATCGGTATTTAAATTCGTGACCCATACGAAGATTACAGAAAATATCCAGATCACTTTTATAAGTACATAAGAATGAGTGTGAAAACTATTGATTATATTTTGCAGCACATAGAAGTATATTTAAAACGGCACATCAGATCCAAAAGGGTAGTCACCAATCCAGAAAAATGTTTCTCACTTTCATACATGGCAGAGGAAATATGTTGACAAAACTACTGGCATGTTTACGTCATAGGTAGAAAAAAAAATTAGGCGATTTTGTGGCGGTAATGGATACCGAGACATTTATAACTACAAATTTAAGGCCGGCCTCACACAGCCGGAATTCGTCTCTGAATTCATAATCTGAATTCATATTATTAATTAAGAAAGGCCGGAATCCCATACAAAGTCGTTATGATCCACATACATTCTGATTTTTTCAGATTATGAATTTCTCAGATCGATCTGTAAGAATGATTCTGATGTGCATCCGGAATTCCTGGTCTGAATATTTAAGATTATGACTTCATAACGCGCGTAATCCCATACATTTGCATAGAGCAACACACACATATTGAATTCAGATTATGAATTGCTCAGTTCACACTGCTAGTGATTGCAGCTGGACGTGTCACGACGAGTTTTGATGCGTGATGTCTGAGACGGAAAATTTCTTTTTTTTTCTGTATTGAGCCAATAGCAATGCGATTAGTATTAATTCCTCTTCCATTTCGAGACGTTTGCGTGTTTCGTGAAACAAGAGTCTACTGATCTATCTCAATTTTTAAGATAATGTGAGTTGAAGGAGCCGGAATTAAGAGTCTGAATTAAGATTCTTAATTCAGATAGGTTTTCCGGCTGTGTGAGGCCAGCCTAAAACTACATACAATACTGAACAATATACACTGAAAAAATACCCTTGTTCACACATAAGCATAGTAGATTCGTTTGTTAGGTACCTAGGTTCTATGTTTTTGTGTTATCAATTTAAATTAAACTTACCATTATATTCCGGAAAACATTGTTTAATTTCTTAAACGAGCGCGTTTTCGCTATGATTGAGCGGCGTCTCGTGGCGTGCCTCAAACATTTTTATTCTTTTGATATTACCGCTCGCCGCCCCGCGCTTAGCTGCCGCTCACAGCGGCACGGTCGTGAACGGGCTGTTAGCTGCCACGCACACAGCGGCACGGTCGTGAACGGGCTGTAACACATAGGCTACTGTTTGCCACGGTAACCGATATATAAGCGGGCGGAGCCGCGGGCAACAACTAATAAGACAATAATGTGGGCAACGTTTCGTACAGGTCTATTCTTTAAAAATGTCAATAAATGTTGGTATTTGTGTACAGTAGTAACCCATGTTAAAACGCTACCTACGTAAAATCTTTTCATAATATTTTAGTTTCGGTATCATAGATAATACACTACAGTAGACATTCGGTATATATATATATATATATGTATATTGTGTGAAGGTTTCAACTCAACTTCACTGTAAAAATACACACTTTGAGTAGTTTGAGTACAGTTAAATGAGGAAAAAATACTATGCAGTTTTATATGGCAACAGCGTTTTAGTTCTATTTCGTAATATCCGTGTCGCCATACGTAGGTTGCTGACGGAAGAAACGGGTCATATGCGATCTACTGCTACTTGTGCTATTTCTATTAATATTCTGTGTGATCGTTATTAGTTTTCAAGTCTTACCGTTCTTAAATGTAGACTTTTTCTGTTATATGATTTACGATAAGATCTGGTTTCACATCAAATCACATCCTTACTACCCCGTTTTCTATGTTGGGTAAGATAAATATAAAGTCCAGATGTATATATGCTCCTGATTTGGGTTGTGTTAGTGGCCCACGAGCCGACTGTTGTCGACTCGGAGATCACGGTTGGAATTAAATGGACTTCTGTCGTGGAACGTGTTGCTTATTCCAAAAACGATTATGCGTGTGAAACAAAAAGTGCATGGAAAATTGCCAAGCTTCTTATGTATCTACTAATCGTAGTGGTTGTAAACTTTTGTTTTTATTTAATTTAGAGTTAGATAAAAATGTTTTGTCTATAGTTTTTGTCAGGGATAAAATTTATTTTAACAGTTCCCAACTGGCACTCAAAGTAGTTTATTACTTCATTCGCATTTATTAATACCGCTCCGATTTATTATAGTTACTTATCTAAACAAAGTAATAATTTTTCTTACAATATTTTGAAATATAAAATTAAGACATATTATGTACATTGAACATAAGAACGAATAAATAAAATTAAAGAGTCAAAATAACAATATTATCAGCTTTGTACTAAATGCTTCAGAATCTTTATATTGTAATCTACGCAATGGTCGTGTTCAAGGTAGTCTCGTCTTTGCTGCGCGTCTTGATTGCGTTCTACGCGTGTTGTCATTAGCGGATAAAAAAACGTGGTGTGTAAAAAAAGGCTATAAAGACTAAGCAAGCCTGTTCTAAGAAACTTTCAAGTCTTAACATTAGTTAACATTTTCACTTAACGGTTGCTATTTGTTTCGGAATATATTTATATCAATATAACGCCCAATCTCTCTTGATCATATCAGCGGCTTTTTCTCCTATCATGATAGCAGGGGCATTAGTGTGAGCAACGATCGTTCTCGGTATAACACTTGTATCTACAACACGTAGATTTTTTATACCATACACTTTCAATTCAGGATCTACTACAGCTTCAGGATCAGTTGACGGACCCATCTTACAAGTAGCTATTTGATGATGAATCGTTGATGATAATGTTCTTATTGCACATTCCCAGTAACTATCACTGTCAAAATTATGTTCTTTACAGTTAGGGAGTTTCTTATTATACAATTTCACTCCATATTTCCTAAAAGGAGGTGTGTCCACTAGTTTTATAATGTGTCTGATAGCAGCTAATAACGTATCCATATCCTGTCTATGGGTCAAGTAATTTCCTATTAGACTTGGATGCTGGTAAGGGTCCGTTGACTTCAATTTTAAATAACCTTTTGACTTTGGATGAGGAAGCATAAATAGTACAGTGAAGCTTTCAAGGTTCTCAATTGGTTTATAAACATCTTTGTAAAGCCAGTCCGCAATGTGTAATCCCTTTGCTACGATCTGACCTTCATCAGATGCTATAGAAGCGCAGGTTCCTAATATTTCTATGTCGGGATGGTCTCCGACTTCATTAGATACGTTTGTTTTGATATACCCTATTGTCTCTACTCCAGCTAGAGACGTCATAGGACCTTCACCATAATGATTGTATTGAATAACAGTATCAATTGTAGCTACTTTTTTTTCAATTAAGGTTAATTTCGTTGTGTTCAGAATAAATACTAGAGCCGGGAAATAAATGTGATCGTACAAAGAATCTCCCACTTTAAGGTCTTGTATCACAGGTATTCCAAATGACTGTAAATGTTCTTTAGGTCCTACACCAGAAAGCATTAGAAGATGTGGTGATTCAATAGGACCTGCTGATAGTATTACCTCCTTTCTGGCTCGGATTTGATACATTTGTCCATTTTTATTAAATTCTACTCCAACAGCTGTTTTCGATACTGGGTCAATAATGACTTTGGTGGCTCTGCTTGTTGTCAGTATATGAAGATTTTTTCTTTTCTTTTTATTGTGTAGGAAAGCTTTAGCAGCACTTGCGCGATGTCCTCCGGACATAGTTGCTTGTATGTAACTAAATCCAAAAGAGTCCGGGCTATTGTAGTCCACTCTGCGGTGACCTAATAATTTTACCGCGTCCATAAATATTTTTGACAGCTTGGATCTGGAATCAATATATTATATTTATACATTTTTTTTATCTGTACAAATAAATAAAATTGAAGTGTCTATACTCGGTACAGGTACCAAAACAACATTTAAATTTTTTGTCTGTCTGTCTGTTTGTTCCGGTTAATCTCTGAAACGTCTGGACCGATTTTGACAGGACTTACACTGGAAGGTAGCTGATGACCTGAGAAATAACTTAGGCTACTTTTTTTTAGACTAGCTTCGTCCCACGGCGTTCCCTGCGGTACGAAAATAACCGCGGGGTTCGTATAAAAATAAAAGCACTATTTTTACATGATTTATTTCGCAAATAAATAAGTTACCAATGTGTTCTCTCATTATGAATATAAAATAATATATATATATATCTATACTAATCTTATAAAGAGGTAAAATTTCTAACTTTGTTTGTATGTTTGTAGGGGGTAATATTATCCAATCCTGAAAATTCTTTTCTAATAGAAAGGGACACTATTCAGAAGTGACATAGACTATATTTTATTATGATGAGATAAAAAATTCAGTTAAAAATAATAATATTTGTAAATCAAGTCGAAGAAAAGCGGGCGGTTAATGCCCAACGAAGTGGGCACGGGTCGGCTAGTATAAAATCAAATTAATACCTAAAAGGTATATCTTCTACGCTTAACTCCCCGTTTCTGCCATGCCAAGATGAATTCTGGAGCCCTTTGAGATTAGCGCGTTCAGATTTAATGAAGTACGGCATGACGTCGTTGTAAGACCTGAAAAAAATCAAAACAGGAAAGTGTAACATCAGATCCATTTAACTCACTTGTACCTACTTTTATTCTACCATTTAATAAACTTAAAACTAAAGTGGAACCGGTCAGGTTAAATTATAAGTTTTTTTATAGTGGAAAATAGTACAAGTGAGTTTAATTTCAAGAATCTATCTTTACAAGTCTCAAGTGTCGACAATCGAGAGTATAAATTATATCAGATCTCTTCGTTCTTACGTAGTTATTTCGTATTTTTTAATGTGAGAATTAATCTAAGGCCCTGCGAAATGGTTATCCATCATGTGTCTTAGGGATTACTTTAATTATATAATCAGTGCAGTGTCACGCATCGAGTATCATGTTAAGTAAATTATAAATACCTAACATGATACCCAGTGCATTTCGGGTTTAGTTTGAAAATAACGTCATGTAACTTGTTTTCATATTCTTATCTACAATTTGCATTTTTGTAATATTCGTTTCTGTGTGTGTTTGTACATGGTTCACACTGAAAGTTTTGCGTTACTGGCCGCCCATAAATGTTTGAATTTCGAATGTTATATTTTTTGAATATGAAAAGTCATGATAAAAAAATATAGTTGATGAAGATACGTATTGGCGGGAAGTCGCGTGTCAATTATTTTTCATCTCAAGTTGAAGTTCGTTGTAAATAGCAAAAATCGAAGTAACACGCAAAGATTTTAGGGCGATGATTTTTTACGATTATAAAAGTTCACACTCTCCGCAAGAAGAGAACAAGCACTTTCAAAACAAATAGTGCAGCTGCTTGTCTTCAAAATGATTTTGAGAGGGAAGAACCACATTTGAACACTATAAGGCGTTGGTTGCGGAATTTCATCGTGGCCTTGTTTATCTGCATGATGAAATTCGTGAAGATCGACCCTCAACTGCGATCACGAAGAAAAATGTGATTACTGTCAGACGACAAAATGAAGGAAATCGGCGTATCACTTATGAGTTACGAGGAGATTCGAGGAAATGATATGAGCCAAATTCATAAAATTTTACATCTACGTTTAATAGTGAGGAAACTATGTTTCCGGTGGATTCTTAACGAATTCCCTCCAGAATAAAAATGGAATCGAATAGATTGATGTAAAAAATATTGTTGAAATACAATCACGGGGTTCAGATGCTGTGTATGACATGACAGGAAATGAAATATGGATGAAACATTCCGGCAAGAAAACAACAATCTTATGTATGGGTGTTTGAAGGTGACAGAAAACCAACAAAATTGAGGTAGACGAGAAGCGTTGTCAAACAATTCATTGCGTTTTATTCTCCAACTAGCTGAACCCCGCGGTGTTACCCGCGGTTATTGTTGTGCCGCGAGTAACGCCGCGGGACAAAGTTAGTCTAAAAAAATTAGCCTAAGTTACTCCCTGGATCATCAGCTACCTGCCAGTGAAAGTCCCGTCCAAATCCGTCCAGCCGTTCCAGAGATTACCCGGAACAAACAGACAGACAGACAAAAATTTTTTTAATCACATTTTTGGTATATGTATCGTGTATACATACATATGCATTGATTAAAAAGCTGTTATTTTAATATTACAAACAGACACTCCAATTTTATTTATTTGTATAGATAAGGGTCCTGTCTGCACTATCCCACTTCAATAACAAAAAAATGTTAATGCTAAATGGTATATCACTATTTGTTTGCTTAATATATTTGAACAAGTTAAGAGAAAACGACCTCCAAGTCGTACCATCCTGTTGAAACATGACAATGCTTCGGCGCACACCGCGAAATAAAATAAGCACGTAAAAATATACCCTCAGACCAATGGTCTTCGGGTTTTCAAAAACAGTTTGAACTAATAAAAAAAAATTTAAAATGTAACGGAGAATACTTTGAAAAACATGAAATATATTAATTTACATGTAAATTGTTTTATTTATGATAGATATAATATAAATGATAGATATGATATAATAGTTTTTTTTATTTATAACGCAAAAAAAAAATCGCTTTTGCCCACGTACGTACGTACTTACTTACAATAAGCCGCTTAATTCAAAATAAATCATTATGTAATTGTCTTCTCTGTTTCAGGTCAGAAAGAGTCACATTGATCTTCGGTAATATTTTAGTAAGTAAGTTGTCCATATCTCAATGATTTACTACTTAATCATGTAATAATACAAAATCTCAATAAAAAAAAACCAACTTCAAGAACTGGACCAAATTGAAATGGGTCACAGGAAGCACCAGCTTTCAAATAAAAAAATAATAATTGAAATCGGTTGGCGTGATATTGAGTTATTCGTCTATTCGTAGAACATACTTAATTCAAATTCAAGACTTACATGGTTTTCATATGGATATTATCAGAAATGGGACCACACCAGCTTTCAAATAAAAAAAATATTCATAAAATTTGGTTCATTCAGTCGAAAGTTCTGAGGTAACAAATATAAAAAATACAGTCGAATTGATAACTTTCTTCCTTTTTTTTGAAGTCGGTTAAAAACGGTAAGCGGGTATAGATATGGTTAGTAGTCTTACCACCCATAATTCCCGTCGGCAGCTATCCTGTCCCAATCATGCTGCAGTCCTCTAGAATAGATCATATAATTCACCACGCTCGAACCTCCTACAGCCTTTCCTCTAGGCCAGAAGCATTTCCCATCAGTCATCCCTGAAATCGTTAAACATTTCAATTGTTAAGTTTTAACATTTTATAAATGACTAGCTGAACCCCGCGGTGTTACCCGCGGTTATTGTTGTACCGCGAGTGACGCCGCGGGGCAAAGTTAGTCTAAAAAAAGTAGCCTAAGTTACTCCCTGGATCATCAGCTACCTGCCTGTGAAAGTCCCGTCAAAATCGGTCCAGCCGTTCCAGAGATTACCCGGAACAAACAGACAGACAGACAGACAGACCGACAGACAGACCGACAGACAGACAGACAGACAAAAAATTTTTTAACTACATTTTTGGCATATGTACCGTGTATACATACATATGCATTTAGTAAAAAGCGGTTATTTTAATATTACAAACAGACACTCCAATTTTATTTATTTGTATAGATTTAGAAGTAATAATAAGTTATCGGAGGTAATCTCTAAACACTAATTGCCTAATGACCAATGTTCCATGTTTGAGATATAATTAATGAAAACGCCGAGTATATTATTTATTTATTACAATTCTGTGTAATTTTATTTTTATCTTTACTAATATTATAAAGCTGAAGAGAGTTTGTTTTGTTTGGTTGAATCTCAGAAAGAACTGGTTAAAGCACTGTAAGATAAGCCCAATTAAGGAGTTAGGCTATAGGCTATATATCATCATGCGACGACCAAAAAGAGCGAGGTATTTATTATTATTGTTAAAAAAATGGGTATAATTATTTCTATCGAAAGCTTCCATTACGTGCGCTGCATAAACGGTTCAAGATAGACAAAAACAATGTAGAAGAGAATTATTCCCCTCCAAAGTTCTAGAAAAAGGTTTGCGATACCATATGTCTATCTTTTAAGGTTGGCTTACTATAACTTTTTTATGGTAAGCCAATTTGTTACCGCTTTTAGAATATCACACCATTTGCAATAGACGTAGGCGCGGTTGCCCGGGTCAGCTAATATAACAAAAAAAAATTTAAAAAATGTTTCATTAAAAATAATGTATTGAAAGCTGAAAAATATTCGCTATAAAATTGTTGGGCCCGTGTTTCCATCCAGTAACCTCAGATTATGCTACGCCCAACGATTTTTACTGAATATTTTTTAAAAATTATTTTTTATCTTTCAGTACATTATTTTCAATGAAACCGTTTAAATTAAAATCATTTTTTACATATTTTTTATTTTCAAGTTTTTAGTTTCTAATTTCATTTCATAGTACTTCTCATCTGTGTTCCTACTAGTCAAGCCCGGTAGTCGTGACAAAATATGTAAACCGCCATTTTGTAGCGGCGGCCATCTTGGATTTACAATAAAACAGAAATCATTTAATTGTATTGTCACCAGACCTGAGGGTTTGTACCGAATTTCAGATCAATCTGTCAATAGGAAGGGGGTCATATTTAAATTACTAGATTTGACACAAACAACAACCAGGTCAAGCTAAATAAAACTGTTTAATAATTTTCTTCTTTGCAAATATATCTGTATAGTTTTGAGCAGGTCTAATAGTTTAGTATAATTAAAAGTGTTGTTAATTATACCTGTAAAAAATCAATCCCAAAACAGCGATGATATCATCTTTACCCAAGCTGAAACCTTACGCCACCATTAACCGTGTGATCAATTCACTACTTAGACGTACAAAATAAAATGCCAAATTAAAATATATAATAACCTGTACAAACTCCTGGTTGATATTCCATGCTGTACGGCCAAACATATTCAGTTTGTTGGAGGAGTGGCGCCAGAATGGGAACGTCGGTTACTAGTGATTCTCCAAGTCCCGCTTCTAGAAGTAGGACTGAGGCTTTGCGACCTTCACTGAGACGAGACGCCAAGACACTACCTGCTGACCCAGCCCCCACAATTATAAAGTCATACTCTGCTAGAGGTCCTTTGAAACCTGTAATTGGAAGAGAAAGATGTTAACAATATTATATAAACATTTAACAATATTATAAAAACATATTACCTATTTATAGCGCTGTTGATCGAATATGATAACATTCTTTGCAATCTTACCCGTATGGTACTAGACTAGCGAAATTTACTCTACCTATATTATGCTAACGTACTGTGATTGGAATAATGTGAGATATTACGCAGATAATTATTTGTAAAGCTTATTTGACAAACTATTATTTCAATGAAGCTATATTACTTGTATATGTACCGCTTATTCACCACACCAACTCAAGTATTTATGATCATCAGCCTATCGCAGTCCACTGCTGGACATAGGCCTCTCCAATTTCCAAGTATTAATAGATAAAAACAATAAAAAGTGGTTATGCACAGAGTGATGAGTTAGTAATAGTGGTTAATTTCTTTTCTAATCTATTTATTTAGAAGTTAAAGTAAAATGACTATCGCCGACTCCAAAACTATATTCCGAGTTTGAACTCTGAGGGAAGTTATCCATAGAAGTAAAAAAGATAAAGGTCTTGTTTAGATTAAATGTTTTTTTACTCAGTCACTGAACAAGTTCTCGTGTCCATTACTATTTTTTTTTATTTTATCCTGGGTGGGAATGGAACCCGCGGTCTTTGGATTAGCAATCATTAACAGGCACAGGCCTAACGTCACTTTGTAATGTTTTGTTTGTGGATCAGTTCTAATGGCAGAAAAAAAATTATTACATTGAGAACATCATGTCATTGCCATTTTAAGAGGCTTGCCAAGGTTTTCGAATTTAAAAGGTTATAGTTGTTATGAATAAATTCTAAAGTTTTTGAGGGTCACTATGACCTTGAAGTACGTATGATTTTTTATTTTGACATATTGATTATTTTGTGTATCGATGTTTCTACTTAATCTATACAAATAAATAAAATTGGAGTGTCTGTTTGTAATATTAAAATAACCGCTTTTTACTTAATGCATATGTATGTATACACGATACATATACCAAAAATGTAGTTAAAATTTTTTTTTGTCTGCCTGTCTGTCTGTCTGTTTGTTCCGGGTAATCTCTGGAACGGCTGGACGAATTTTGACGGGACTTTCACTGGCAGGTAGCTGATGATCCGGAGAGTAACTTAGGCTACTTTTTTAGACTAACTTTGTCCCGCGGCATCACTCGCGGTACAACAATAACCGCGGGTAACACGGCGGGGTTTAGCTAGTATATAATAAATATATAGCACAGCGGGACTCAGCTAGTTAGTGATATGCCGGATGTCAATAAGGATGCTCAAAAAGATCTGTATCTGAATCCGTTATTTTAGCGATCTTCTATACAAATAAATAAAATTGGAGTGTCTGTTTGTAACATTAAAATAACAGCTTTTTAATCAATGCATATGTATGTTTACACGATACATATAACAAAAATGTAGTTAAAAAAATTTTTGTCTGTCTGTCTGTCTGTCTGTCTGTTTGTTCCGGGTAATCTCTGGAACGGCTGGACGGATTTTGACGGGACTTTCACTGGCAGGTAGCTGATGATCCGGGGAGTAACTTAGGCTACTTTTTTTTAGACTAACTTTGTCCCGCGGCGTTACTCGCGGTACAACAATAGCCGCGGGTAACACCGCGGGTTTCAGCTAGTTTACAATAAAAATACAGATTAATTTTAGTACAAAATATTTTGGTATATACTCGTACAACATTGTACTATTCTACTACTACTGCTCTATTGCAATATTGTAGGTACGTTGAAGCCGTCAAAGTTCATCTAAGTTCAAGTTCATTGACATCATTGTGCTTGTAAACAATTAACCTCACGATTGTCCATGGTTAGTAAAATTTACATCACATATTATTTCACCGAAAACACCTTTTTTCTACACTAGAGGCATCCTAAAGTAACGGGAAGATATTATACTTAGCAATAAGATGACCCTTTATACACTACATTTCTGCCATTTATAGATGTAATACGACTCTTATAAAAATGGTGAATCGTGAACTGCCTCTAGATAGATATCTAGAGGCAGTTGCACACTGGATATATTATGATGAAAGAGAGTTTCAGGTTTAAATCACATGAAGAACCTATGATACCAATGTGAATAAACCTGATTATATGCACAGATGAAGAGAAAAATAATCTAAGAAAAGAATTGAACATTTAGTCGTTGATCTCGCGGTTGGCGTGTGCGACTGCCGATCGTGAGGTCTCGGGTTTGATTCCCGGGTCGGACCAAATAAATGTTTGTACGATCTACAAATATTTGTTTAGGAGTTTGGGTGTTTTCTATGTATAATATGTATGTATTTACAAAAAAAAAGTATAGATGTATTCGTTTCAGTTTTCTAGTACCCATAACACAAGCTCTCCTTAGCCTGGGACTAGATGGCGTTGCGTGATAGATGTCCAAAAAATTTATTTATTTATTTATGATCAACTGTTTGATATATCCCTTGACAAGTTTCAGTAACTCTTAAAAATATTAAAGGATCAGTATTTACCTTTAGGCAGCTCGTATTTATCGCGCAGGAAGCCAAGTATGTCTGGTGCTTCTGGTTCCAAAGGTAGCATTTTAGTGCTCATCATAGCATCTAATATGCGACTTTTCCATGGAGCACCATTAAGTTTTCCTCTTTGCTCTCTGTTGTATTCGCCACAGGAACTTCCACAGATAATTGGTTCAGCATATTCATTTTCATCAACAGCCACGGTAGTTTCTTCATCGTAACTCGAACTAGCACTTATCAGTAAAAATAATAATGATAATATTTTCCTTTTCATGGTAACTAAGATACGCACACTGTGCTTGACCGTGATCGAGTTACATCTGAGCTGTGTATCAGTTGTGTTGTATCAACCGGTTTAACCGTAACATAATTAAGAAATAGCGGAAGTTTAATATTGCAAGTATTTTATTGGCGCGAATATATGCTGTGTTGACAAGTTTATCAACTTTTTAAAATCAACATGCTAACTCTTGTTAAATTTTTTTAGGATTCTAGCAAAGGCGCAAAAAAGTATAGAGATTAGCTTTGATAAACAATTTATTTAGCAAAAATATAAAACCAGAATGTAAATTTGACAACATACTGACTATATAATTCTTCACTATTGATTATATAACTATACTAGCTGTTGCCCGCGGCTTTGCTCGCGTGGAAGTTGATTATATGTATTTATTTAAAACTGTAAAAGTATGTATCAGTAATTTATTCATGTTTTTGAACGTATTTATTTATTTTTGATTAATAGCCCATTTAAAAGAACTTTCATCCACAACACGTCTCATATGCCTAAAACAATTATGAGAGTTAGGACCAGCTTTACCTCTTGCTGATGTCTGTAAAATACCTACATATTTCGTTTTTACAAGTCTTGGATGGATAAATAAATATCAGTTTTCATCATCATCATCATCAGCCTGTTGCAGTCCACTGCTGGACGTAGGCCTCTCCCAAGGAACACCACAGAGCCCGGTCTGTTGCTTTCCGCATCCAGTCGCTGCCAGCCACTCTTTGCAAGTCGTCCCGCCATCTGGCCAGAGGGCGTCCCACACTACGTTTGCCAAGACGCGGTCTCCACTCTAGAACGCGCTTACTCCAGCGATTGTCAGTTCTGCGACATATGTGACCAGTCCATTACCACTTCAACCTACTACCTTTCAGAGCTATGTCGGTCACCTTGGTTCTCTGACGAATTTCTTCATTTCGAATTTTGTCTTTCAGAGAGACTCCAAGCATTGCTCTCTCCATGGCACGTTGACCGACCATAAGCTTATGGATTAGCCCCACGGTCAGTTATGCATATACTTATTTATCAGCAACTTTAATCTGTTAAATAATGTAAAAAAAATTAAATTGAATAGGAACTGGTGAAACTGGCGCAATTTAAAAGCTGCTAATAGAGTTAGTTTCTAGTTTTAGAACTTCATTTAATCTGGAGCCAACAATACTTTTAACCCGATTCCGTAAGTTGATAAAAAAAGCATGATTTGATTTTAGAGGTATGAAACAGCTTGCGGTCTCACCTGTACGCAATTGACGGATATTCAAGTACTTACACAAAGTTACTGCACATCTTCCTTATCAAACCAGTTCCACTAACTGTGATGAGATAGATATCTGAATGATGGATGGTTAAATGAATTTCTGTTAAGTGTGTGCAGGGTTTAACTGCCCCATAATGTCTCATTGCTGGACTCGAGTCTCCTCTCAGGAGAGGGTTAAGGCCTTACGTCTATATATACTTTGATACTTAAATATTCCTAGTACTTCTGGTATGGCGTATGGGTTTAACCCCGCAACATTACAAACGCATGGGACAACACTTTGTCTGATTCACAAATTGTTCAATCTAATTTTTCTTTGTGTCCCTTTTATGTATGTTTGTAAAGTCTCCAACAACACAGAATATGTTCCTAATGTCTCCTGCATTGTCTTTAAAAAATCTTTCGTTCTTAATAGAGTGTTTGTGTGTTTGTTTATATTTTAGGATTGTTTTTAATGAGTCTACTCATCAGATGTAAGCAATACCTATCAACTAATAGATCAGATGTTACAAACCAACAGAGATTTTAAAACTTTTTGGCCTCACTCTATGACCAGCCATAAAAAGTTCATCGTCCTTCTTATTTTACTTTTCATTTGTTTTATTTTAAGTCTGAGAAAAAGGGCTTTGTAGTCATTGAACTTTGCTATGTAAAAAACTCCTATTTGATTTATTCGTCGGGAAGGCGTAATTTTTTTTTTTTTTATTATTATATTAGATTATGAATAGTATTAAACGATATTTGACGCTTTGTTGAGAAAGGTTATGTCGCCACAGACACTTGTATATCCCAAAGATATTAACTGCCATTTTTAGACGACTTCGTCTTCATGAAGGCAAAACCGCAACCCTTATACAGGGACAGTAGGTCCCGAAAATAGAGTAATATTGGCACAAGACAACATAAGTATGAACGATTTGTATCCAATCTCATTTGAAGTAGTTCAAGCTAGAATTCAGCGCCTGTTGGAAAAATAATAGTTCGATACTGATTAATGAATTCTTTAAAAAATTAAGAAGGCGTTTAAAATATGTTATTATTATCATTGAAATCAGGTAAATATTTATACAAAATTAAATGTCATGTCTAATACATTTATGTATTTCAATACCTTTGTATAATCTTATATATATAAAAATCAATTGCTGTTCGTTTGTCTCGCTAAAACTCGATAACCGCATGGCCGATTTAGCTGATTTGGGTTTTGAAATGTTTGTCGTAGTGCAGGGAAGGTTTAAACGGTAAAAAAATCCTTTAATACGGGCACAGCTAGTAATAAATATATTTTGGTTAAGTAACAATGATAGCGTATGTTGTTTGTTGCCTGTACTGTACTGTACCAGTTGTTTTCTTTAGTTTGAAAACAGGTGCGCGTTTATGTTAACTACCTCGCGGTTTAATTGAACCTAAGTTTACTTAGTAAAATATTTTATCAACTTTTTAATGCCTTGCCTGCATAATATGTATTAATTCTGTTGTTGCGTCATTTAACCAAACTAAAATTTCTCTAAATAGTTATTATTTTAGTAAAAAGACTTCCAAAATACTGTTCTTGTATGTATAGATATTTTTAGATTACGTCTACTTTTAGTGTGACTTATCCAATTTTAGTCAACCTTCGGCGCTTAGAACGTCGTTTGATAGGATAAAACTTACTTTTTAGTGATTTATAGTATTTTTTTTTTTTTTTATGTTTGACCCTGCCAAAATGACTCTACTCTGCCTGATGGAAAGCATGAGTAGAATCCAAGAGTGGTGGTCACCATACTGCGAATGCAGACAATGCAACAATGCAGCATGGTGACCCACACCATGGCGGGCTAGTGATGCTTCCGCATCATTGGGCCTCCGGTCTCGCACTCACCAACGAAACACGACAGCATGATCGCTGTCATTTTACGTTGATTTTCTGTGCGATAGTTTAGTTTAGAGAGTTTTTAAAGAACGCAATTCGCACCATTATCCTTAATTCTCCATTACTAGAATTATATTTTAGTTTAATTTATGACACAAAATAGTTTATCATATAACTACCAAATACAGTAATTTGAAATAGCTGTAAATTTGTGCTAGATTCACACATAGTAGATGTAAATCGAAAGCAATGTTGTATTTTTATTATAAAAAACTATGTTGTGTGGAAGTACGATTGTACAACAATATTGTGAAAAAAAAAGAATCTTAACAACAAACATCTGTTTTTAGGGGTGCCTCACTAAGGTTACTGAACAGCTTATATGCGTCGCTTCGTTCTGAATATTAGAGATGCATTTGCAGACACCATTGAAGCGTATTTACGACACGGCAACAATCAGTCATATTTGAGCAATTAGGTATATTCTGAGTCATTATATTTATTACTACATGTATTTCTGAAATAACATGCTCTGCTCTACTCAAAGTCTCTTTAACATTTTGAGGTATTTTTTACAATTATATTATACATAGTTGACTAAGGGGGGGCCCAAAAAAAAGCTTTAAATCGTTACCGAATATTTGATGAATGAAAATAAATCTCACATAACGGTCAACACTTTTATATACTTTACTGTTATTTATTTAATATGTACAGTTATGCCTACCGTATGAAATAATTCATTTTGTTTTAATTTAACTGTGTTTCTAACGGTTATATTGGACACAAATAATTTTAAGGATATGATCTTGAATCATCCAGTAATATGCCCTATTTATTTGGCAAAAAATCTGAGATTAAAAAAGCAGAATTAAATAAAAAAGTTGTTAACAGTTCATCTCTGTTAACCACGTGCGATTACCTTATTATATTCTTCTAATAATCTTCAAGTCAAATGAATGGTCAAGATGTTTTTCTGCTTTTATAAGAGCAATGGGTAAACTATGAGGCGTATATTTCCAGAAAAATGTATTATGTACATATTTTAACTACTGAAATGTTTTAAAGGTCAAAACATAAACAAAGAAATTTGATAAGATATTTTTTATCGGTTTCTATTTGTAATTACTTCTTCGAGAGTCCCACGACGACTTTATCATATCTGCTGCTTTTTCCCCGATCATCATTGCTGGGGCACTGGTGTGTGCGGAAATTGTCCTTGGAATTATACTAGTGTCTACTACGCGTAGCCTACGTATACCGTGGACGCGTAACTCAGGGTCTACGATCGCTAATGGGTCGCCAACAGGACCCATACGACTTGTAGCTATTTGGTGGTGCAATGTAGCAGTGAGTGTACGTACGGCACATTCCCAATATTCATCGGAGTCGTACACCATTCCTCGGCACGAAGGATAATCTGCCTTCACCATTTTCGCCCCAAAGCGTTGGAAAGCTGGTGTTGCAGCGAGTGCTTGTATATGTCGAATAGCAGCCACAAACGTGGCGACATCTTGTGGATGAGTCAAGTAATTTCCATACATCTTTGGATGACTAAAAGGATTACTATCTTTTAGTTCAAGTCGTCCAAACGATTTAGGATGAAGCAACATTGGAAATACACTCCACGTATCTTTATTTAATTTATCTATTTCGCCAAAAGCTTGATCAAAAACTTCGTCTCGAATTCTCATGCCTCTTCGGACTGCTTCGCTACCTCCTCCTCCATCTGAAGTAACGGAACCCCCAATATTAATCAATTCTATATCAGGTATAGGTTCAGGGTCATTGGATACTGGAGTTTTAATGTATCCAATTCCTTCAACAGCACCCGGTGTGGATAATTCACTGTTACCATTTCGAAGCCATTTTACTATATTAGGTATGTTTGCCAGTCTTACTTCATTAAAACTTACTCCAGTGCTATTCAGTTCAAATACAGCTCCTGGAAAACATATATGGTCGTAAAGTGTTCGTCCAACCGGCATATCTTTCAAGACAGGAATGCCAACTGATAGTAAATGTTCTCTTGGGCCTATTCCAGAAAGCATCAATAACTGCGGTGAAGCAATTGTACCGGCTGAAAGGATAACTTCTTTACGTACCCTTACTGTATGCTTCACGTTGTGTCTGATATAATTAACACCATAAGCTGTCATTGTTTGTGGGTCTATCAGCACTTTCGTAACAGTACTTTCAGGTAGTATATGAAGATTGTGTCTTCTCTTTTGTTTCTGCAAAAACACTTTAGCTGCACTGTATCTGCGTCCATAACTTGTTGTTGTTTGTACATTACCGAAACCTAGTTCGTAAGGGGAGTTATAATCTATTGTAGGATGACCAAGGGTTCTGCCAGCTTCCAGAAAACTGTTTAGTAATTTCGTCCTGAAAATGTACATCACTTATTTATTAAATAACGGTGATAGACGTGGTGGCATGTGAATTGAGGTGCAACGTTGGCTAGATTTTGTCAACTGAATAAAAATATACTGGGTTGACAAAATAATCCACTATTTTGAAATATACATCTGGGTAATATCAAATCAAAATATTCAGTTGATATTTGAATAGAAATTGAATTAAAAAATTATGTATCCGATTAGTTTCATCGATTTTGATAAATTTTCGAAATGAAACTAAAGTAGTTCCGTACTTTTAATTTGAATTTAGGTATGTTACAAAAATTTTAAAATTATTTGATTAAAGAAATTAAAATAATATTATCTGTAAATTCAAATTAGAAATTCAATAACTATATTTTCACTTGCAAAATGGTACTGCACCGAACATAAACGTTTAAAGGAAGCCGCCTTATGGTTCATATACTCGTACTATCCGTTGTCTTTGAAAAAATGCTAGACAAGATTTATTGTATATTATTAACTATAATTAGGATCTGCGTAGAAGTATATCAACATATTTTAGACTTTGAAAAATCTAATGGCTCCAATAAACTTATTAACTATAATTATAATAATGAAACCTACTAGGCAAAATAAGAGAAAAGAAGTACAAAATCAAATTGTAGTATGAACAACAACCTATGAATAACGAAAATAATGTTACATGTTGAGATCATTAATAAAATATAACATACTTTACTGGAACAAATTCCACTGGTTGTTCTCCGTCTCGATTTCTGTACGGTAACTTCTCTATGCCGCCGAGATTTGCTGCTCTCTCAGATTTCATATAGTATTTGAGAACTTCATTATATGACCTGCAAATTAAAAAAATGTTTTGTGTTCAATAGCCATGAGCTTACGCGTGTTTATGATTCAGCGTTTTAAACAGCAGGTGCATTTACCTTTTGTATTCAAACGTTTCGATGTTTTTTGTCTTGCCTGAGTACGCTTTAAATAGGAACTGCCTAAGTATTTTAATCATTTTGTTGTTTATTTCTGCTATCTTTGTTTTTTGCAAGAAGATGCCAGCTTTAAGCCTTGTAACGTATAAAAATTAAAAATATAACCAATTTACTAACTTGTTAAACTTGTTATGATTTTTTGTTGGCTTTACTAAGATAACAAATGTGTCTTAATGTTTTACCTGCTTTTATAGCGCTAGTCGAATACATTAGTTTACTGAAGTGTTGTTAACCTTTTGACCGTCAAAGTGCAAAAGTTAGGCATATTCCCCAAACCATCATATCAAATACCAATAAAATCAAATTTAACCATTTATTGCTGTTTATCTTCTTTTTCTACATTTTATATATAAAACATAGTTTTTAGATAGTAGTGAATAGTTTTTCTGATCCATCACTCTATGTTGAATTTAATCGTTGGGTAAGTAACTTGTAAATTAATCTATACAAATAAATAAAATTGGAGTGTCTGTTTGTAATATTAAAATAACCGCTTTTTACTAAATGCATATGTATGTATACACGGTACATATGCCAAAAATGTAGTTAAAAAATTTTTTGTCTGTCTGTCTGTCTGTCGGTCTGTCTGTCGGTCTGTCTGTCTGTCTGTCTGTTTGTTCCGGGTAATCTCTGGAACGGCTGGACCGATTTTGACGGGACTTTCACAGGCAGGTAGCTGATGATCCAGGGAGTAACTTAGGCTACTTTTTTTAGACTAACTTTGCCCCGCGGCGTCACTCGCGGTACAACAATAACCGCGGGTAACACCGCGGGGTTCAGCTAGTTATTGATATTTTAACTTGACGTGAGCTTCAGGTTTCGGTTTCGATTCCCGGGTCGGATCAAAATGTTTGTTTGATCTGCAAATATTTGCTTCGGAGTTAGGATGTTTTCTATGTGTAATATGTCTAGTACCTTAAGTACAAGCTCTGCTTAGTTTGGGACTAGATGACTGAGTGTTAGATTTCGAAAAAAAAAACTATATTCTATTATTTTATATTTACATCATATACAAATAATACATTGCTGTTATAATAGGAAAAAAACACATTTGTTATTTTTTTAAAAATTACATTATTTTATTGACATTTTAACTTGACTTGAGCTTGAGGTCTCGGTTTCGATTCCTGGGTCGGCAATAAATAAAATTCTCTGTTAGTTTGGTTAGATGGCGCTGAGTGTTGGATGTGTGGAAAATGAACAGTATTATATTGTTTTACATTTAAATCCTATGCTAAATATATCCATTAGTTTAATCAAATTTTTAAAACAGACCTGTTTCTTTAACCAAATAAATAAAACTGTCTCTCACATTAACAGAAGACACAGAGGATATAAATTATAATTACCATCCATAATTTCCGTCCTTAGCTATTCTGTCCCAGTCGAGCGGTCTTCCGCGCGTGTAGATCATGTAGTTGACCACGCTGGTGCCACCGACGGCCTTGCCTCGTGGCCAAAAACAGCGGCCATTGAGCATGCCTAGAATTAAACATCAATGTCTAGCCAATCGTGATCAAAATTATATACTTTGGATTAATGACATTGGTAATGCCCTTGAAACGAACGGTATAGAGGAGTATCTTCCTTCAGAGTGAGCTATGTTTGTTCTTGTTTAGCCAAAGGTTTTCTTGTATTTTAATTAATTTTATATTTATGTGAGCCCTAAATATTACAAGCGAATATATGTTTATGATTGCCATCATCATCATGATAACCATTGATTTTGTTGTACTCAATTTAAGAAAATTTAATTATCTTATGAAAGTTATTATTTTTAGCAGTATCAAGACTTCCTTTCAAAAGTGTTGGATTGTCAGTTGATTATTTTATAACATACCCATGCAAACTCCGGGCTGTTTTTCCATATAATATTGCCACGTGTAATCCGTACTTTGAAAGTATGGTGCCAATGCTGGTATATCCGTTAGCACCATCTCTGGCTTGCCAGCTTCGAGCAGCAATACCGTTACATTCCTATCTTCAGTCAATCTGCTGGCAAGGACAGAACCGGCTGTCCCAGCTCCGACTATAACGAAGTCATATTCATCGTACGGCTCTTTAAGACCTGTAAATAGAATAATCTTACTATAATTTTCTTGTCACGTCGTTGCGCTCACGATGAACTCCGAAACTATCAAACTGATTTTCACGTTTTTTAAGTGAAAACTGCTTTAACCGCGTTGAGCACTTTTTGGTAGGGGAAAATCTTATGAGTTCGCGTCACCGACATGCTGACATGAAATTTTCGAAGTGAAAACTTCTTTGGCCGCGTTGAGAGCTTTTTGGTAGGGGAAAATCTTATAAGTTCGCGTCACCGACATGCTGACATGATATTTTCGAAGTGAAAACTTCTTTGGCAGCGTTGAGCGCTTTTTGGTAGAGGAAATCTTATAAGTTCGCGTCACCGACATGCTGACATGATATTTTCGAAGTGAAAACTTCTTTGGCCGCGTTGAGCACTTTTTGGTACGGGAAAATCTTATAGGTCACGTCTGCAACATACTAATGTTTGATTTTGATATTTTTAATTTAAGTAGTATGAAATTTCTAATTTACTAAGTTTTCACTTTTATCGGCAGTCTTTATGACTGGCATTTTTTTTAAACTGTGGTTTATTGGAATGCCTAAGATAGTATAGTTAATATCACGCTAAGACCAATATGAGCCGAGCATGACTGAAAAGAGAAGTAGACAAAATTGCGTATTCATTATGTCTGACTGTAGGAACCACGAAATTCGATCCTTGCGAGTGGATTTTAACTAAAATTTTATTTTAAATCTAAAGCATTTTGTATTAATTGATTTCTAGAATTACTAGCTTCGCCCTACGGTGTCGATGGCGTTTATTACATGCTCATCCCACGGGAGCACTTAATTTTTCGGGATGAAAAGTAATCTATGAAGCAAATTAGAAAGGTAAGGTAAGTAGAGCCACGCTGATTTCAGCACGAACGGGCTGGGTCGACCGGGGCGGTATTACCCTCGCATAGAAAATCAACTTAAAATGACAGCGATCATGCTGTCCTGTTTCGTTGGTGAGTGCGAGACCGGAGGCCCAATGGTGCAGAAGCATCACTAGCCTGCCATGTTGTGGGTTACCATGCTGCATTGTTGCATTATCTGCATTTACAGTATGGTGACCACCATTCTTGGATTCTGCTTATGCTTTCCTTGCTTTCCATCAAGCAGAGTAGAGTCATTTTGCCAGGGCCAAATATAAAAATAAAACTTTCGTACCAACTATCGCCTAAATATATATTAGTATGATAAAATATTTGTTAACTGGTTATAATTAACATTGAAAATATATTCTGAGAGGAAGCTTTTTCTTCTGCAGATGTATTTGAAATGGAAATCTGCTATCATACTTGTAGCTTATGATAAGTACCTAATGGTTGAAGTACCTACTAGTCATCTAAAATGTAGAGACTCACTCAAGTACCATTCACGGTAGAATATGGCAGCAATGCATTGCCTGCATTGCCAAACCGGTCGACTGCCAGAAAAAGCCAAGGCAAAGGCCAAAAGGCATTAAGTCCGCAGATATAAGTGTTTGTGCATAGAGATATACTCGTAAATAAAAAAAAAATATGGTACGGTGCGGACATGAACTTGAACAGAGCATTTTATGCGCGGTCATGGACCTCGTGCCTCGCTAATTCATTATTATCTCTTATCAATTCTTATAGCTTTCGTGTAAATCGCTTCTCAAAGATTATTTAAGCTATTGTTTCTAAACGAATCCGTGGTGACAGATTTGAAGATACAGTTACAGTTTATTTCTTCTTTCACAATAGTAAAAATACCATAACATTATTCAACAATAATCGTGGAAATCCAGGTAACATTGTGAGAGACTTAACTTTTGGTTCCTGTTGTAGGTAAATGCTAGAGTACAACGTATATTACGGGTCACCAGGTACTTTGATCCACATCATCGTTAGTTTACAATTTATGCAGTTGATGAAATCAGGGAATAGGTACATAATATTAAAACAGATCTAACTAACAACAGTTTTAAAGACACCAGAACCTTTAAGAGAGGAAGTGTGAATAATAAATAAAATAGTAAAATATTAGTTAAATTGAGAAAATGTGTGGGTGTGAATAATGGAGCAATTACAATGAGGAGATGCCCTAAACGATTTTTGTATGAAGCAATGCGTGAGAATTTGCGGGATCGACGGGGTGTTACTTTACTCTTTTCCATCTACCAAACAATAGCAAAACTACTTGCATCGTTATATATTGATGTTGCTATGTAGTTCAGCTATCTGACACTGAATGTAAGATGTGAGGGACGTACTCAGATTTTTCTTACCTGGGAGTAGTTTTTTCAAGGTCGATTTAGTAAACCATCTTGACATATATTACAAAAACGTCATTTATAACGTAAATAATATTGCAAAAGTGAAAGTTAGTGTGTTCTTTTTTCTTATAACCCTGGTAAAAACATTGGTTAATATTTTTGGTTTACATGTATATTATTATACTGCCTCGTTGGTCTAGTGGTTAGCCTAAGCGTCTGCAGATCAAGCGGTCTCGGGTTTGATTCCTGGGCTGGATTGCTGTTGGGTTTTTCTTACAAGAAATTCTTAAACGCCCGTGTCTCGGAGAGCACGTTAAGATGTCAGTCCCGGTTGTCATCTATGGCAATCGTTATTGGGAAATCGATTGGGTAAGCGATTACCGCCGCCCATAGACACTCACGGCAACACCAGAGGCGTCACAAGTGCGTTGCCGACCTATGGGGGATGGGGAGGGGTTGGGGTAAGGGCCTCCGGTATCCTCACTTACTCGGTGAAACACAGCGCAAGCGCTATTTCACACCGGTTTTCTGTGAGGCCGTGGTATCACTCCAGTCGAGCCGGCCCATTCATGCCGAAGCGTGGCACGTTCGAAGTATTACATACACACGATACACGTTCGTATCTGAGAAAATCAACTTATCTAAAAACTGAATTGAAATGGTCATAGCTATGTTGTCACTAATATCCACATCTATTCACTTTTAATCTTGCCTAATTTCGTTTTAGATAATAAATTCCTTTCTTAATTTTTTTATGATATTTGTTTGAAATGGTAAAGTCACCATCATAAATAACAATAGGAAGAACAAATGTTGGTGTATTTTGTTGGATTCCAGTCTTTTCTGTTAATTTTTTGGATCCATTGCTCTATAATACTATCTTTGGATGAAAATTTAGAACATTATTATATGGAAATATTGTCATCAATTTTAAATACCCTTCAAATTATCATACGCTGATTTGCTGAGTAAAATTTATTTAATTTCGATTTTAAAGTGACTACTTTCAATATAGTGGTTACTTGATAAAATACTTCGATTCTAATTACGACCCTGTCTTTTTGTTCAAGTATAGATGACGATGACGAATTGTCAGTCTGTTCACAAAATGATCATGAAAAATACAAGAAAATTACTTTGATGAATAAAAATTGGTTAGGTAAGAATGCAGAACACATTTCCATATCCTCATCAGCTCTACGTGTACTCTATTTGTATTTCCCATAACACAAAGTTTTGGGATCTAGTGGCGAATAAATTAATTTACCTATATATAAATAAATAAATAAAATCGGACATCTAACATACAACGCCGTCTAGTCCCAAACTAAACAGAGTTTGTAGTAGAACTAGACAAGTGATACAAATACAAAAATACTTTTTTTTTTGTAATCGCATACATATCATGCATAGAAAACAACTAAACTGCGAAACAAATATTTGCACATCATACAAACATTTGGTTCGACCCGGGAATCGAACCCGAGAATGTAGATATTGTAGAATGCGAGACTTAAAAGGAAAAAGTAGATGTCCCAACGGTGGTACCATTATAAGGACATTAATATTTGATGATGGCATACAAGAGAAATAGAGTCGAACCTTAAAGTCAATTTTATTTTTGTTCAAATTGTACTTGTTGTAATAATAGCTTATAAAAATAAACTTTAAAATTAAAAAAAAAAACTTAACAAAAAAGGGCATTATTTGGAGGAAGCCTTAACCAATCAAGAGTTCTTGCAGAACAGAGAATTAGTACATAGGTATTACAAAAAGACAGGACAGGACAGACGGTTGTCGCCACCCCTTTTCATCCTATGGGTGTCGTAAGAGATGACTAAGGGACCCAAACTACGCGGGACAATATCACTGCAAAGGGAAAGAAAATTTGAACTTGAATCAAAACGTATGCCAACCTATAGTAGAATTAGATAAGATCAATTATCTGTGGTCAAGTGACAGGAATAGCGTGAAAAGTTTTGGCCGGAAGACGGTCATGGCGTTTTGGTAACACAGCTAGCACGAGGAACTAAAGCGAACAATATTGAAAAGTTACATCTATAACAAGTAAAAAGTTTAAAACAAGTTCACATCGCTGTTTCAATACCAAAATTAAATACTACATGTTTGGCCTACTATGCCGAAACCTTTTTTGTAAAAAGATGCCTGTGTCCATCAGAAGACATTTAAAAATATATCATCGAGTATTCCAAAAGAAAAACTTAACTTCACCATTCTAAAACCATACACATATACGACCGCCGTATGAGTTACGTTGCAGCCAATTTTCCGAGCGTTCTAATAGGTTTGTAATTACAAAACATTTTCTTTGCAATATCGATATATTATCGACACTGGCTTTCCTTCTATGTAACCAATCATAATTAATCTTAGGTCAATGGTAAGGGCATCTACTTTATATGTTTTAATTTCACTGCAAAAAGTTATTCTGCAAATAATAGTCTTCAATGTCCATATTTTTAAATTGCGTTACGTAAAAAGCTTGCATAAACTGCAGAAAAGTATTTGATATTAATTTTAATTGCATTTTTCCACACTTTTCTCAAAAAAGGATATTGACAAATAGACAGACACGCCTGGGGATCGACCGAAAACAAAGTGCATGACGTTTAATACAATAGATTTAAGTGCATGACGCTAGCTTTGTTGTAACATGAAAGGAATCGCACATTGGATTTCGATCTTTATCGATCGTCTATCAATGTCGAATCATACACTCAATAAACACAAATCCGAGTTCAACATAACTGAAAGGTACAAAAATGTGGAGCTGGCCCTATCTTGTTCTTGCTCAGGGTCTTGGTTTTGCAATAATTAATTGGGCGGTTTGGTCTTGCGAAAGTGTAAAAACATGATCCAAACCCATTTTGGTCATCTAAACTGGAAATATGTACAAGAAAGGTTGCCTTTTTTTATGTATGGCCCTGCCAAAATGACTCTACTCTGCCTGATGGAAAGCATAAGCAGAATCCAAGAGTGGTGGTCACCATACTCATTGCGAATGCAGACAATGCAAAAATGCAGCATGGATACGCTGTGACGGTCTCGCACTTACCAACGAAATACGATTTTGCGCGGGAGTGTTCTTCAAAATCATTCTTAAAAGTTTGGCGTATCCTTATTTATAGTTAAACTTTTTACCCTACTACGGCGAAGGTAAAAGGAAGTAGTTTTGGCAGTCTATCTATGTTTGTATGTTCCACCGTAACGCCCAGACTACTAACCTGATTTGAATGAATGAGATGTTAATATATTCGTAATAATGGCCCAGGTATACAGGTATACATAGGCAGGCTATATAGATTTTATTAAAAGTTTTTACTTAGTCGGGTTATAGTTATATAAACCTTTTAGTTTTTTGTTAGTTTAAAATACCTACTTTAAAAAGATGCATTCTCGCGTTTGTGTTTAATTTCTATGCAACTTAACGACTTCATATAAATATCCGGTTTGTTGCAAATTTATGATAATCCGACATTACACGTTATCTTACATGTCAATATTATAAATTCGAAAGTAAATCTCTCTGTCTGTCACACTTTTATGTCTAAACCGCTTTACCGATTTCAATGAAATTCGGCATGGAGATACTTTGATTCTTGAGAAAAGACTTAGGCTACTTTTCACCGCGATAACCGACATAAACCCGATAAAAAGCTGGCAGAGACACATACAAAAGCCAGTATCATAAAAATATAGAATAAAAGTAATAAATTAGACGAACTTTATAGTTTAATGTTATCCGTGACTATAGGACAGCCTATTAAAAATTTATAGTTTAATCAACAAGTCATCTTTCAACAAATGAGAAAATATGTGCTCTTAGTAATAACGGCACTAACATTATTAAGACGAAAGTAACTCTGTCTGTCTGTGCAGCTTTCACGGCCAAATATCAATGTAATTTGGTATGGATACACCTAATTTGTTCTTTTGCCGCGATAACGTATGTAATGTCGCCCGTGTGTATGTCACACGGGCGACATTACATATTAATCTTTTAATCGCACCAAATTGAAGATGTTGTAAAGAGAGTGCTTAAGCCTATAATGATAGGCATTGCAATTCTAGCAGTCCGTGTATTATGAATGATGAACTATGTTATTTACCAGAGACGCTTAATAAACCCAAACAGAATGGTTTACACAACTAACTGCATAACTATGGATAATCGAAAACAAATTAATTGCATTGCAAAAAACTTTAATCTATACAAATAAATAAAATTGGAGTGTCTGTTTGTAATATTAAAATAATCGCTTTTTACTAAATGCATATGTATATATACACGGTACATATACCAAAAACGTAGTTATTTTTTTTGTCCGTCTGTTTGTCTGTTTGTTCCGGGTAATCTCTGGAACGGCTGGACCGATTTCGACGGGACTTTCACTGGCAGGTAGCTGATGATCCAGGGAGTAACTTAGGCTACTTTTTTAGACTAACTTTGTCCCGCGGCGTTACTCGCGGTACTACAATAACCGCGGGGAATACCGCGGGGTTCAGCTAGTGTATATATAAAGTTAAACACATTCAAATTAAAAAAGACTTACTCCTTTCTATAATGGTTATTAACAAGTATAGTATTTTTATATTATTTTTTTCATCATCACTATATTACATTGAATAAAATTAGAAGATTTTTTTACGAATCCATACTTGCAAAATATAGTCAGTTTGTACGTATTATCGATCAACACTGGTAGCCACATTTCGAATGTTATCTCTTCTTCAATGTTATATAATGTTTTATGTTAATAAACAAATCATTGTTTTGGCAATTTTATTTATTTTTACCTATTTAAGCGTATTTAAAAATAAGTGGAAAAATATATAAAATAATTAAAAACATTTTTAATCAGTAAAATCGGATGATACAATCATTCGATTTTACTGATTAAAAATAATCACGATCCAAAATTTTGACTTAAGTTGTATTTGAGTATGTAAACATTTTGAAACACAGTAAAAAATCTTATAAGTAATCAAATTTGAAAAGGTACTCACCTCCCGGCAATGGATATGAATCCCGTACAAAGTCGAATAGACCTTTATTGTTGCCCACGAACTGAGGTGCAGTTGCTTTTGCTATTAGGTTCACCATAGGATTAGGTTGATATGTATAGAATAGCCTTCCTTTTCTATGTCCCTGAATCGAAGTTTCGTTATAAACATAACTGCCAAACTCTTCATAATCAGGTCCTGTATCCACAAATGCTTCTTCATTAGACGTTTTAGCCACGCTTATGATCGAGATAATCACAACAAACGTAAGTAACATATTAAAATATCGAAAAACTTAATCGAATGGTGCACGATCCTTTCAAGTGCAGCCAAGGCGACTGCTCCGGTGGTTGACTGTATGTGATAGTAAGCGCGATCGCAGTACCAGTGTATCTTGAGAATGTGGCTTTTATTACGATGGTATGTTTGTATAGTATCTACCATGAATGAACTTAACAATAAAGTTCAAAAGTTTCCAATTTGTTTCTATGCATACTTGCCCGTATGCAAGCACTAATTTGAGTAATCATATGCCAAAAATGTCTTTAAATTATACGAAAATTTTGAAAAAGAGTTGATACTCATACACTGCTGGACCGATATTAACCAAATAAAGCTAAGAAACACCGCAAAGAAATTGGTTTTCAAAAAAAAAAACCGCATCGAAATCGGTCCATCCGTTTGAGAGCTGCGACGCCACAGACTGAGATATACACAGACAGACTTTGGCGTCAAATTTATAACACCCCTCTTTTTGCGTCGGGGGTTAAAAATGATACTTAACAATTAGCGTGAGGATAAGTGCAACAGATAAATATAAAAATGCAAAGTAATAAACTGTGTCTTTCTCATAAAGCTATAGGTAAAGTGAATTTAGGATTAGTTATTTGGAATTTGATGAATAAAATTAAAATTTTTAGTTTCGTGTAACTTCTTAGCTAGATTACAATGCCAATGTAGCTGCGTTGCAGAAAAAATGCACTGAAGCTGTTTAATTTGACAAGTGGCAACATTCGTCTACAATGTTATGATTATGAATTTCTAATGCCAGCTTGATGGCAGTATACGAAGATGTAACAGCAAAGCTTGATCACGATGAGCTATTTAGCTTGATTTTTTTGTCGATCTTTGTATATATTATCAACGTAATTTTTTTTATTTTTTTAATGTTTAATGTTTATTTATTACCATTATTGATTTATGATTAAACCTAATTCTTCCATAAAGGTGCGTTAAGTAGCATCAAGAAGCCAGCATAATATTTTATAAATTTGTTTTTGTTTATCCGTAATAATACATTTATTATTTGTTACGCTGTAACTAAGCCTGCTGTTTTTTCTCGGTGCAAATCACTATTAACAAAGTAACTAATTATTTTACAGTGTGTTGTTTTCTAAAAATCGTTATACCAAACTCCTCCGAAACGGGTTGACTGACTCGTTTGCATATCGGGTAGGCAGAGTTGACTAACATCTATTTTTCATACCCTCTATCATTTGATAAAGATGACCTCTAAATATTAATTTTAGTAGCAAAGCAACGTTTGCCGATTCATCTAGTTATATTATAAAAATATTGGAGTCAATGATCGACATAATATAATTTTGTAACTTGAGTAAATTAAACGCAGAATGCAATTTTTTGTCAAAATCGGCGGAGTGATTTCGGAATTCATCGCGGACAGATGGCTTTGGATATGAAAAGTAAATAAGTAATTATTAATTAGTGGTAAGTAGTAAGTTAAGTTATTTTTTAGAAAACGAAATAAGTATCAATTTTACGAATAACGACGAGGTTTTAAATTATATTATGTTAAATTATAAATTAGTTCATAAATGTCGCATTCGTCCTTTATACAGTTCAAATTGACATTGGTGTCATCATTAAACTAAAATTCACTAAAATTTGTTATTGGATTATATACTCTAATTTTACCTGTTTTCAGCCCATTATTCAATAGCTTATTACCTCAATTACATACAGACTTGATGAAGGTCTAGGATTTTTTAGCTTACCTTGTTCTTGTACCACATGCTAACATTGAGAATAATATGCCACCGTAATGTACACTTTGAGAATTTGATTATATGAATAAATAATAAATAAATAAATATTTGGGACATCTAACACACAACGCCGTCTAGTCCTAAACTAAGCAGAGCTTGTATTATGGGTACTAGACAACTGATATGAATACTTATATACTTTTTTTTTGTAAATACATACATATTATGTTTTTACTTATTTTCCTAATGTGTCTTAGAATGTTGATTTTGTTAAGAAATTATCGAAATTATTTTATTAAAAAGGTAAACAAAAAAACTAATTAAAATAGATTGATTTAAAAGTTCTTTAAAAATATAACATTTTTCGTAAAAGTACAGTTGCAACATATGATTCAAGGAAAAATTATTTTAATTTATTAGTTTTTATATTTGGTCCTACTAAAATGCCTACTCTGCCTGATGGAAAGCATAAGCAGAATCCAAGAGTGTTGGATGGTGATTCATTGCAAAAGCAAAAAATGCAGCAATACGACCCACCCCGATGGCGACCCACACTATGGCGGCAGTGATACATCTGCATCATTGGGAAATAGCAAATGGTACCCATCGGGAATAGCTACAGAATGGGATCTAAAACTTGGATCTAAAGAAAACAAATCAAACCAGAACCTTTTTTTTTAAATTCCATCATTTGGTTAACTTTAAAATTTCAAGAATTGAAATAAACTCGACACATTAAAAAATCCTTATTGCCGACCATACACTTAAAGAGACATACACCACACACTTAAAAAGTTATTGCTCCGACATGTTTCTAGTTCATTGTTAAGATTGTCGCGGACGAATGACCTGCAGATATGTTATATACTCGTATGAGTAATAAAAGATGATGACGGTAACATCGTAGTCATCTTTTAAAATGACTTAGCTTTGTTCGTCAGTCCAGCCCTTAATTTTCCATTTGTAAAGGTAGAAGAGTAGTATTTTTTTCTGATCGACATAACTTTGCTATGACGAACGTATTATTTTCTTAATTTAATGATTTTAAAAATTGAAAAAAAATATTAACAAAATACATATAACATAAGAGTCCCTAAAGATTTGAGCTTTATCCGAAAATTTCAAGACTTTTTATTGCTTCAAAGTAAAAATTAAATAGGAACACTGAAAATTATAGACGGTAGTACAATGTTACATCGGTCCGACGGATGGGACACGAATAACAGACTGTAACTGTTACAAACATCGATTACAAAAAATCATTATTAAAGATCATTGTTACGAACGGGGTCCTTTTGGTTGAGGTCTCTTTGGCTAGTGGTTGGGGTCTCTTTGACTGGTATAACTCATTTTAGAAAAATAAGGTAAAAATATGAAATGAATTTTAATTTGAATTACGCATTCCATCGTTCCATCGACTGGCCATACAAGCCGAACGTCGGGAATACTCGGGGTCAGTAGTGTGGAGTATAGTCAAGAGGAAAGAAGAGGTTAAAGGAAGAAGTTAAGAGGAATCAAGACTGCCCGTATCATTATTATTGTTGAATTTAATTTTTTGTTTTGAACTATTGTTAAACAGGCCTAAAAAGGCGAAAAACCTGTACTCAACAGTGAAACGCGTGAGTTTTTGCTTCGCTTACGCATTTACTTTGAGTGTGAGTCACAAAATGGGGGACCATTATTGCCATTATCTCAAGTGCGGCAACGTGTAGCTGACGCTTTCGGGATTGAATTAGCTACTGTGATATGAATCTCTACGAAAAAATATGGTAAAGAAGGTGATGAGGAGAATAAACTGTCGTCTCCTAATAAAAAACGTAGGCGTATCCAACCTATCGTCAATATTGTCGATTTTCAATGTGCAGCCATACAGAACCACATTTATGGTTATTATTCAAGAAAAGAATTACCCACACTTGACAAGTTGCTGGTGACACTAAGAGAAGCTGATTTATATTACGGCGGTCGAACCTCGCTGTCAAAACTATTGCGTAGAATTGGATTTAATTACCAAAAATCCAACAACCGCAAGATTCTTATGGAAAGGACTGACATTGCCCTCAAACGAGTTGAGTTCTTAAGAAAAGCCAAAAATATTACCGATTGGGTAAAAGTTGTGTTTTTAGATGAAACTTGGTTGAATGCCAATCACACTGTTAAAAATACATGGAACGATGATACTGCCCAAACGTCTACAAAAGTACCAGCAGGAAAAGTGGAGAAACTGATATTTTGCCACGTAGGTATTGCCTAAAGTTTTGTGAAGATAAAACTATTTTATTATTCACTTTTTTTATGTAATAGTCGGGCAAACGAGCATACATATCGCCTGATGGTAAGCGATTACCGCCGCCCATGGACACTTGCAACACCAGAGGCGTCATAAGTACGTTGCCGGCCTTTGAGGGATGGGGAAGGGAGATAGGGGGAGGGGGTTTGGGTTATGGGCCTCCGGTTTCCTCACTCACTCGGTGAAACACGCACGCACGCAAGCGCAAGCACTATTTCACACCGGTTTTCTGTGAGGGTGTGGTATCACTCCGGTCGAGCCGGCCCATTCATGCAGAAGCGTGGCTCTCCCACGGTGAAAATTCCACGTTAATTTTTGCATACAGGGTTAGTTTTGCAACTCCCGCCAAATTTAAATAGGTGGTTCAGACTACATCAGACCATGAAAGTGAACAATTTTCTCAAAGAAACAGAGGTCGAAAAGTTAAAAAAAGAAATCGCCCCTCCGGTAGAAAACGGCTCGATCATGGTCGATTTCGTATGGAAGGTCTGTTATTTTTTTCACGTTTCGACCCATGTGTTTTTGGGAAAGTTGTTTACTATCATCTCTGAATCTGAACCACCTATTTAAATTTGGTGGGAGGTCCAAAAATAACCCTGTAATATTAAATAGGTACTTCTTATGAATATTGACCCACCGTCGCTTATCTACCCAATGTTTTATATGTCTAGTACAATAAAGAATTTCACACATAATACACCCACATAATCTCGTCACATTTACAAGTATTTTAAAACGTTATTTTTGAACTACTAGATTTTTTCAGTTTGCTATTATAAGCCCCTCTGTCAAAAAGATCAAGCTAACTTGTACAGGGTATAATGCCACAATTTGCATATACAATTCTAAAGTCACCGTGGTTACCGGCTACCATTCCAAGAGGTAAATAGTTACGATTCTAAGATAATATATGTAATTATTTCTTAGCAATTAGTCATTGAGATAATTCAATACTTAATCGGTTAATATAGTGTAAGGCTGGGTATTTGTTATAAGATTTCTAAAACTAAAATATAGTTTTATTTTTTACTTCAAATGTTAGATTATACAATGATAAAAATATAAATAAAGACCTTTTATCATTCACATGATCGCTTTTAAGTTTTTTTCAACATTGAAGAAAACAAATGCCACGTATTTTTATTGAGAATCAAACTGCATCATCAGACGTAAGTTTTTTATATGTAGAATATTTGATAAAGTCTTGTTCTTAGCATGATCATTAGTTCTGTAACTGAATATTTTTAGTGTAAGAACAGTTCCGACTTATTCACCTTACGAACAAAAAAAACAAATTTCTAAATAGGTTCGTTCCCATACGCACACACAGACTAGTGAAACTTACCACACGCTATCATTTTTGCGTCGGCAGGTATAAATATATAAATCATCATAACTTGAGATCCTGTACTGTACAGGATCTGTCTAGTTCTGGATCAGTAGCCTTGTGCTAGATGCTTCATGTGATTATTATTATGCCTGCCTTCGCCCTCGGTGACCGCTTGCTTTTGATATGGTATGAGCTTCTGAATACAATAACTAGTCGTTTTAGGCAGCACAACGATTAGTAATCAATGCACGTCGTCACCAATCATCATATCATTTATATTCCTTTCGAAGAGTATCGAAAACTAAGTCGTCTGTCACAAATTATTTTTGTTATGGATATCTACAACTTAACCTGAAAAGTATTGTTTTTGCAACGCTAGGTATACTCTCACAAGTGACAAGTGTCCTATTTAAAATCTTCAATGATATTAGGATTGATGCAAAAACTATTATAAGAAAATTCTCATTCAGATATGATGAAAGTGCATACATATATGAGCTACTAAGTTTTCCCGCGGCTTCGTTCGCATTTAATAAAAAGTATCCTATGTTACTTCTATTACCTTCAAGAATATATGTACAAAGCTTCATGAGGATCGGTAATCGATAACTGGTTTTCGCATGCAAGCGTAACAAACAAAGTTACCATTCACATTTATAGTAAGAGATATTAAGATATTATAGCATAATGGTATATATATATATTGCGCTTCTGCTTACTCCCACAGGGGTATGTGCATAAAGCTTCATGAGGATCGTTTTTGTATGATATACCTATAATGAAGAAATCTAGACTGTTATCGTATACAAAACAAGTGTTTATATTTACGTCACAGTTTTGGATTATCAATGCGTTCAATGCAACAATTACTGTAATTACTGGCTTCCATTCAAAGGCTAAAGTTATAATTCAAAGATTTATAATTATTTATTAGAAATTAATTATCGAGAGTATTCAAAATATGCGTGGTTAATATAAGGCTGGATATCTATATATATAAAAGAGGAAGGTGACTGACTGACATACCCAGAGATCAACGCACAGCCCAAACCGCTGAACCTAGAATCCTGAAAATTTGCATGTAGGTTCTTTATATAACGTAAGTGAGCACTAAGAAAGGAATTTTGGAAATTCCACCCCTAAAGGGGTAAATCAGGGGATAAAAGTCTGCGTGAGCGAAGCCGCGTGTAGTTTGATATAAGACTATTAAGCCTGTTGCAGTCCACTGCTGGACATAGGTCTCTTCCAATGCACACCATCTTTGATCGAAGATATTTAGTAAAATTTGGGATTCGACATTTAAATAATATATATATACAGATATAAGTTGAAGCTATGGACTCTTTAAACTACCTCTGTTTCCTTTTATGATTTGGGGATACATCATATCCTATATTTCACGCGAAAAGTACTTAACCGAACATCATGAATTTTTTTAGACATATTCTTGGAGGTATTTGAAGTAACGATACTTTTGATTAAATACGAGCGAAGCCGCAGGCGAAAGCTAGTTTATTATAATATCGAAAATTAAAAAAAAAACCTGTCTGCGTAGTAAAAAAAAAATTTGGCAGCTGTCGCAGTTGTACAAACAGACAGATAGAGGAAAATTTTGATGATATTATGTAAGTACCGTAAATAATTTAAAATGCATTTGGTGAAATCTCACAGATACTTCAGTTTTGTTTATTTGTTTGAATGTTTGTGTATAATCAAATCCCTATAGTTAACTCAATTCTAAAAAGTTATGTTTGTCAAATAAACGAGTTAAGAGTACTTATATAAAGAATCTGTAAAGTGACGTTTATAAAGTAAAACTAATGTTATTTTGTAATTTATTTTTTTGACAAATGCCATAACAATACCTAACAATTTAAGCTTAAAGTAATTTTATTAGAATTTTGACAGCATTCATGAATGTCATAATAATGGCTGTGTAATAACTTAAATACAATTGATATTTTCTTGCTTGTAATTTTTTTTAACAATGAAAACTCCCGCGTTGGGACTAAATCCTGTATCGCGGGGGACTTACAAGCGTATATGAAAAGAACACAAAGAACATTAAGGCCCGTATTTTAAAAGGCGTATCAAATATTCGTTGAACTCTGATCACCTGAATTTCGTTTTAAGTTGTCTTGAAATCTTAAGCGTCGCTCTTATTATAAAATGCGTTTTAAATCTACTCAGCTGAAACTTCTTTCAGTAATCTAATCAATCTCGACTCACAGTCTGGTTTTAGTTACGTTTCTGCATTATTGAAATTCATGTTCCGTATCACGCATCAAATTATACTAAACAACAAGCTAAAATAAAAAAAAATAAAAAGCCCCTACGCAAGCAGTTAATCCAGTAATCATACATCAAAAATGCCTTACATCATTTTAAAAAAGAGCTGATACTCTTACACTGCTTGTCCGATATTAACCAAACATAGCTAAGAAACACCGCAAGGAAACTGGCTTTCAAATAAATAAAACTACATAAAATCGGTTCATCCGTTTGAGAGCTTCGATGCCACAGACAGACACACATACACACACGAACAGAAATATCGACGTCAAACTTATAACAACCTTTTTAATATTTTTTAAAATATATTTTACAAACATAATTTATATATAATTAGTTAGTAGTTTATATGGTTTATATTGGCTAGTGTAGCAATGTAAACATAATAATAAGAAGCAACACGCTCTACATTAAATGTTATAAATATTAAATTAAAATGACGAGATATTACCTATAACGGAACGTTCAAATTGTTATCAAGACTTGTCATGTTGAATTGTCAAACTATGTTTATGGTTTTACACTCAGATAAAGAATACCCTAGATGGATCAAATTTAAGTTGAATATAGTTGCCTATCTTGTACTCAATATTTTTTATGGAAATATCTCATGTGACAAAAAGAGATACTAATAGCTTTTCCGAACGTCTAAAACCCCGCGCGCCACTTGCCGAAAACCGTCATTTTGATTGTCAGTAAGCTGGTTAACACGTTTGTCTGCCGATTTCATCAAATATTTTATCAAATTGTGAATAATATTATATTATAAGTGTGGTTTTCGTTTTGCTAAAAATAATGGCATGTACTGTGCCCGGTAGCTCTAATAGAGTTAGTGTTTGAAAGAAAATAATGCAAAAAAAATCGTTTCATCGGTAAGTCAATTCAATGGTATCTAATTATTAAAAAGGATTTTAAGCAGGAAGTGTTAATGAAAATAGTTGTCCTGATATAAATAGATAGACGCATCTACTTCTACATTAAATAACAGTTCCCAATTTAGAAATGGAAATTGAAAAAGAATATTATTGATACGTTTTAACATAACATGTACTTCAGAGGGATGTACCTTTTATCGATAGAGTAAAAGTATAATCACATGTAAATTCTGGGTCCGTTTATAAAACGAGTAATGAAATAAAACAAGATTTCAAAAAATTCATCTGAATTATTTGTGCTGTCGCTTATAATACGTTTAATGAAATTAAAACAATGGAGGTGGTTAGATTTCGAAAATAATTATATAATACCTAATTAGACTCTGCTTCGGTCTCAGTCATTAAGAATTACGGAATTTATAATAGTATGTCAAAAGAAATAATTTCTCACTATCCGACTTTTCCAAAATCAATTCATTATTTGTCAATGAAATTTTATTTTTAAACTCATTACATGTATTTTTTATTATTTGCTTACAGGTTTCCTACGTATAAGGAATAAAAAATAAACGGATAAGAAAATGTGAGAAAATACCATAAATGGAGGCCTACACAGTATACAAGAAATTGTTCTGGTCACTTCGAAGAATCTTGTTTGTAACCGAACGGTAGTGTTTGAGATATGTAATAAATCAGAAATGTTCCCTCATGGTTACGACAATTGTGCACTTAACAATCATTAACATTTAATAATCAAAGCAGTTGTGGACTTGTATTTAAAAATTCGTATTCATCATGAATGCAAAAAAGCTTCTGCATCCCATGGTGAAATTGTAAGAAATTATTACAACAAACTTATTTTGCTTAAGAGCCAATAAAATTTGATGAAAACATGACTGTGATTAAAATTATAGAAAATATAATTAATGTGAAAAATTAAACTGCTAAATATTGGTTGTTTTATTTAAATACATAATAGATCCTTAGTTGTAAACAAAAAGGAACTGCAGACTCGCAGCCTTATCGCTTAAGAACAATTGATCTGTCAGGCAGTCAGACGAAAATCAACATCGCGTCTTTCATCTCGCATGTGATTGTTCGGTTGTTCATACTCTTTGCCATGCCGAATTCACGTACGGAATAAGGCTATAGGTTTCTTATAAAAAATGATGACATTTTAAAAACTAAACAATGTTACGTATTGTCTAGTCGCCTACTGATTATTAGAAATTAGCTGCTCCGGTAGAGGTTGTTCTGCCTGTTTGCAAGGCTAGTTTACGTCTTAACCATAAAAGAACCCATTGATCGATTTGCCCTCGTTCCATTTCTTTACTGTGGGTGGCTCAAAACTCAGTTCACATTACCAATGTCATATCCGATTTATTTTAAATATTATTATTTCCAATTAATAATACAAAAAATAAAACGTTATTATTTTCTTCTATAGATCACATTTTATAAAGAATTAAATAACCAACTGCCATGCCAATAAGCAACTTAAGTAACCAATACTATAATATTTTTTTAGTTTGTTACATACAAACACCAGAGACTTAACAAGACATACATAAAATAAATTAAACATAGAGACGGCCAAAAACACATAAATACAAATTATATTTATTAAGAAATTTTGATATTACCAATCATATTAAAAAGGAATTATGGTATTTAAGAAACTAAATATAATAGACCATTTTTTGTGTTAATTGTGACGACTGGTACTCTCTTGGCAATTTTCTATCGATATGACAAAAACTATCATCACTATGTAGTGATATATCAATGAATAGAATTTTATAGTCAAACTGGCGACATTCAATAGTTTTTGACCCACTTGAGACACTATACCTCTCACTTTCAAGCAGATGACACTTTGCTTTTGTAAAAAGGAGAAAGAACATGTTTGTAAGTTCCGGTGAAATATGGTCTATCTAGTGTTATTCTTTATCTTAGGTTTTACATTTAAAGTAATGTTATATTTTTGTCATAACCCACAAGGCTATGGGAGTTTATAATTGAAACAAATGTTAATAAATGTTAATTAAACTGAATTGAAATGTGTAGGATTAGTATTTTTTTCGTAAATAAAGTAACGTATAGTCAATTTTTCGTAGTTATTCAGAAACATCATCATACATAAAACACTTGCATTTCACCTAAAACGCATTAGAAATTACCACTTGAGATAATAAACATAAACATCTTTCTAAAATAAGCTATTATATATATATATATATATATATTGTCCTCCACTCGGCAATTGTTGATCAGGCCGAGATACGCTATAATTGTTGATCCATCTTTTTGTCACTATTTCTAAGATGGTAACCAGTGTATCATCTTATACACGCAATATAAGTATTATACGCCTTCCGACGCTGTGCTTAAGTCTATGGCAAATACTCTAGCTCGTAATCGATTTACACGGCAATTGTAGCTCTGATAACGGTCAACTTTATGATACTTGATGATGTTTTGTTGATCAATATACACAACGTTTTGATCAACATATGCCGCGTACACTAGCATTTTAAAATGCGGGGGGCCGGAGCAGCAACCTCGGTCGAAAGGAACAGGTATATTATTGTTATAATAAAGCTCCTAAAAATAATGTGCGATAGCTCATTCGATTCGTAATGAATGTCATGACGTCTAGAAAAATGTTTTTAAGGATTTATTAGCGCATAAAAAAATGCAATTGTTATTAACAAAATAAGAAAAGGAAAAAAGGTATTTAGTTTTTCGTTAAAAACTTCTAAATAACTAATATTTAAGGAATTATTGAAACTAGATCCTGAAAACAAGGAAATTTCCAATGAACAAGTCCTAACTCTAAAAACTATATCACCAATTTTGAAAATTAATTTTGTGTTCGAAAGGTTATGGTCATTTTTTTTAGGCACGTACTATGTTTTTAGTATATTTTCTATAGTTACACCGATATTTGCGTCTGGTAGTCTCATGATGATAAGCTGATGATGTAAGGTACAACTCCTTAACGGTTAGGAGTTGGAGGATAAATCTTTAAATATCATATGTATGTATGTTACCTTTAGTCGTATTCTTTCAAATTATTTAGATAAACTGATGATGGAAGGTATAAATCTCAACAGTTAGGAGATGGAGGATAATCCTTCGATTTCATATCAATCTATAGACCTTTAGTTGTGTAGTTACAAGTTATTTAGGTGAAGTGATGGTAGAAGGTTAAACTCTTCAACAGATAGGGATTAGAGGATGATTGTAATATTACACGTACGTGTAGACCTTAATTTGTATTATTTTGGAGTTAGAGGCTGATTCTTTAAATACCATATATAGAAATATGAATTTTGGAATTTCTACTACTAAGAGGGTGAAATAGGATCTGAAAGTTTGGACGATAGTCCGTCATTTTTTAAGTTATAAACATGAATCTTCATCCTTGAGCTACTGATTAAATATGATTATATATGTATTTAAGCGTATTCTGCCCCAAATGGGGTGAAATAGGGGTTGAAAGTTTGTATGGAAGTTCGTTATTTTAAGTTAGGAACATGAAACTTTATCTTTAAGCTACTGATTAAAAATAAGTAAATATGTATTTAAGAGTTTCCGGAGAGTATCCCCTAAAGGGTGTAATAGTGGTTCACATTTCGTATATAGGTTAGTATTGAAGTAGACTTTAGATTACAAATAAATGAATACTTATATCACAGCATTTATGGGAATGAGCATTGATGGGAATTCTACTCCTAAAGGGGTAATATAAAGATCGAAAGTTTGTGTGAAAGCCAATTTTTAAGGTATACAAATGAAACTTTATTTCCTAGACCAACAAAACAGTTAAAAAACTTTTTCAAGTAGGTAGTTTTAAGAGGGTTTACAAAGCGAAAGTGCTTCCACGTTTAAAAAAAATCTCAACCAGAATGAACATTGAAATTCTGCTCTGACTACTTCGTGAATACCACGCCGCGCCGATTTAAAATATTAGTTCCCGTGGCATATGTTAATCAAACGTGTATATTGATCAACAAAGTATCATCAAGTATGAAAAAAGTGATCAACAAAGTATCATATATGAAAAAGATGACGGTTATTAGAGCTGCAATTGCCGAGTCAATCGAGATAGAGATTTTGCCGTAGACTTAAGCACAGCGTTGCAAATCGTATACTACTATATTGCGCCTATAAGACGATACACTGGACACTTCCTTAGAAATAGTAGCAAAAAGGTGGATCAACAATTATTGCGTATCTCGGCCTGATCAACAATTGGCGAGTATAGGGCAATATATATATACCTGTTTCACCCCCTTAGAGGTAGAATATCCAGAGGCGCTTAAATATGTAACCACAAATTTTTAATCAGTAGCCGTGAAATAAAGTTTCCTCTTCCTAACTTAAAAAAGGACGTACTTTGATACAAACTTTCAACCCCTATTTCACGCCCTTAGGGGTAGAATATCCAGAAACACTTGAATACGTATCTAATCATTTTAATCAGCAGCCCAAAGATAAAGTTTCATGTTCTAACTTAAAAAATGACACACTTCCATACAATCTTTAAACCCCTATCTCACCCCCTGATGGGTTGAGTATCCAGAAACGCTTAAATACGTATCTAGTCATTTTTAATTAGTAGCCCAAAGATAAAGTTTTATGTTCTAACTTAAAAGATTACAAACTTTCATACAATCTTTAAATCCCTATTTCACCCCCTTAGGGGTAGACTATCCAGAAAGGCTTAAATACGTATCAACTCATTTTTTTACTTTTAGTAAAGTTAAATAGTACCTAACTATATCTGATTACTTTACGCATTAATTCGTTAATTAATTGTGAAGCAAAGTGGAAACAGTCTGCCAAAGAAAAGACCCAATCGTGGAGAAGGTGGCCTCTGATTGGTCCATTTGAATCGGATCAACAATAGCTGGTGTGGATTTGTATAAAAAAGATGTAAATAGTTCTTAATTCTGCCAGCAGAGGGGTTGCAATTGTTGATCCAGAGCGGAGCCACATTAGTACGCCAGAATACATATTAGATCAACAAAATCTGTTGCTGATCAACAATCGCCAACAGATCAACAATTAACTGACGCCACGTCGCGTCAGATCAACAAGGGCCGAAAAGAGATATCTATGTATATATATATATATATATATATATATGTATATATATATATATATATATATATGTATATATATATATATATATATAAAATAACAATGTACTATAATGGTGTACAAATAAAGAGTTTTCTATTCTATTCTATTCACAAAGATTCACTGATCTATACGCACTTGGTTAAGGATTAGTGAATCTTGTTTCAAGAGACGTTCAATAATAAAACCTCTTCTTGTCTAAGAACTGATTTTTCAGTTTTAAAACTAGATTAACGACTGAGACGCCTGTTAAAATACGGTCTACAGACTCAGAATTCGAGGATCACAGAAAGTGTTCTCCTATGTAAGGTTTGAATTTATTTATTTATTTAATTAAATGAATGAACCGACACCACTCAGTGCAGCAGAAAACGGCGTGGCGACCGCTTAAATCACTACACTATCACGCAGTAGATAATATGTTAATGCTTTATGATTATTTATCCTTAACCTAATACAATATTAATAGGTTTGGGGTACTAAATAGCTGATACGCTTATTTCACACAATTCAAAAACTACATGCAATTTGGAGTTATGACTAGCGTGTCAGAATGTTCTAAATATTTGTAAACACAATAATTTAGTATATTGTATACTCAACTGTAATCTTAATACTTAATCATATTTATTAATAATTTGTTATTCCTTAATTATTATAAACAACTCTGGTTTGAAAATATAAATTTCTAACATAATACACTAATAAACATAGATAAAAATAAAACCTCAAATTCTATTACACCAAATTAATTTCATTTGTGATGGGGAATAAAGCAGTATCCATAATTATGTAAATTCTCACAGATGAAATACAGATATCTATAGAACTAGTAAATTTAAACAAATTTGTATATTAACCGTGGAATATGACAATAAGTAGAACAACTTACAAATACATTCCACCCATTCTAGACATTGTTTCTGTACGGCATAACTTCCAGTACGTGTTTTTATTTGCTATTGGTGTGTCCTAGTTTACATAGTTTGAGGCCTTTGGTCCTTCGAGAATTTAATTCTTGTTATTAATTTAATACCTTCAGAAAGACAAAGTAATGCTATGGATGAAAAACTTCATTGTATCTTTGTATTAATTATATTTATTGGGCACAATTATTTTATAGAAATTATTAGGTACTCGTCTACAATAAATAATAGTATCTACGTCTAGGCCTTATAAAATAAGGTTGTTTTTTATCATATTACTTACATTTATTAGCTGATAAAAATTGTCCTAGATATACAGAATTTATTTCGCTAACCTATTATTAGATAACAGTAACAAAGCTTATTTTACTTGTTTTAATAATAATATTTTAGACCAAATAGTATTATTAACTTCTGCCCTTTCATCGGTTTAGTACGCTAGAATCCTACTTGTAGAGGTAAGGTTTATTGCACTCAAATTGTAAATCTATTGAAAACTAATATTAGAATCTGATTATACTGACTTAGCAGCATAGTATTTTAACTAAAATTCCTTAAACATCATGCCACGCGGCTTTAATCATATCAGATCCTTTCTCTCCAATCATTACTGCTGGAGCGTGAGTGTGAACAGAAACAGTTCTGGGTATTATACTGCTATCAATTACTCTCAAGCTATGTACTCCATGAACCCTTAATTCGGGGTCCACAACAGCCAAAGGATCATTTTCAGGACCCATACGACATGTTGCTATTTGGTGATGTTGCGTTAATGTCAGTGTCCTAATCGCACACTCCCAATATTCATCAGAATTGAAAGGAAGATCAGGACACTGCAGGTAATTTGCTCTGTGAAGCTTTGCCCCAAACTGTTGAAATGGCGGAGTTGAAACTAGCGCCTGAATGTATCGTATTGACGCTATCAGAGTAGCTACATCATGGGGATGTGTTAAATAATTTCCGTGCATCCTTGGATAGCTAAACGGATTACTGTCTCTTAACTCAAGGTACCCAACTGATTTAGGATGTAATAAGATTGGAAATATACTGTAGGCATCTGTATTATCAATAGATCCGAAAGCAGCGTTAAAAGTTTGTTCGGTTATTCTCATCCCGCGTCGTACGGCTTTACTTCCCGTTGACCCTCCATCTGCTAGAAGTGATCCACCAAGGCTTATCAATTCTATATCTGGTATTTGACCTAACTCATCAGATGCCAGAGTTTTGATATATCCAATACCTTCAACACCACCTGGGCTTGCAATTACATTGTCGCCAAATTGCAACCACTGATTAAAATTTCGTATATTTCCATCTCTGTTTTCATTAAGGCTTATATTTGTTACGTTAAGTGGAAATATTAGACCAGGATAGGCGATATGATCATAAAGTGTTCTACCTACTGGCAAATTTTGTATTACACCAATGCCATGTTTTTGAAGATGGTTTTTCGGACCTATTCCTGATAACATGAGCAACTGAGGAGATGCTATAGGTCCAGCTGACAATATTACTTCTCTGCGAGCTCTTACTTTATTTTTCAATCGATTCCTTACGTACTCTACTCCGTAGGCTGTCTTGGTATATTTGCCAATAAGAACCCTGGTCACCGTAGTTAATGGGAGTATATGTAAGTTTGGGCGTTTCTTGTTAGGCCGAAGGAAGACTTTAGCGGCACTTAACCTTTTGCCACTCTTTATATTGGTTTGCACATGTCCGAATCCAAGTTGTTCCGGGGAATTGTAATCGATAGTTGGACTGCCTAAAATCCTGCCAGCTTGTAAAAACGCTTCTATTAGAGGTGTCCTGGAAAATTAGAATTTGTTGTTATGAGATGGCGAAAGTGTTCAGGAATTATATTCACTGTCTCAAATTGTATTATGGTTCAGGAAAGAATACTATAAATTCCTTCCTAAGGGCTCCCACACATAAAGCATCGCAAATATCTGCGAGCACGCATGCATCGCAAGAACTTCACACTGCATCGCGTCGCATCGCAGTTATGTGCGGGAGACTTAAAATTACATTGGATGTTTCAAAGAAATTTGTTTTAAATTGAGATCATCTATATGAATGAGATCATAACAAAAACTAAATAAACTGAATCTGATTGTATTATGTAACCGAGAAAGTTAGTGAACTTACCGGTATTTAACAAATTCGATGTCCATTTCTCCGTTTGTGCCACGAAAAGGGGATCCTTCAAGACCTTCTAAACGTGACCGTTCTGTTTTTTTATAATACTTGAGAACTTCTCTGTAAGACCTGGAATATAGAATAGAGGAATCAACACCAGATGCTTACCAGGCTACAGCCGTTCAGCCCAGAAAAATGTAAATTTTCTATTGGAAAAATAGTAACAACGATGTCATATATTTATAATGAAAGTCAAATAATTATAATTTTAATAAAATCAAAAATTACCAGCCATAGTTCCCAGCGCTAGCAATTCTGTTCCATTCCTCGGGTCTGCCTCTGGTATAGATCATGTAGTTTATAGTACTTGATCCACCGACAGACCTGCCTCTTGGCCAGTAGCATCTGTTATTCTCCATTCCTGGAATCAACTCGGATATTAAAGTTTAAAAAGAAAAGTCTAAGACTCCGTTGCCTTAGAAACTGGCCAATTGCGTGACAGGAATAGGAAAAAAAATTATATAAAAATAGAAAAGTGTTCCGTAGTCATATATTTCTTATGATTTTATGCTTAATATTTTATATGTTAACTTATTCATTTTCGTTATTTTAGTATGTAATTTGCCAATTAAGCGCATTTTACAAATTAAGCCTCATAGCTCCTGAACCACCAAAGTTATCTAAGCCATTATAGTTTTCCTTTAAAGCTCATCACATGATCTACCGCTTTAAAGTTAAATGTCGTGCAAACTGATACCTAAACAATAATAATAAATGTAGTAATTGCAATACATTGTAATAATGAGTACAACCCTAAGTAAAACGCATTCCTTTGAAAATAGAATAATTGCAATTTATTTACAAATAGTCAAGAAATGTAAAATACACACAAAAAATATTCAGCTCAATTCAGAAATGTTAATTTAAGTTTACAATACGGACTGAACATTTTCACCTACCAATGGCAGCTAAAGAGAATTCCGAGTTATTCCTGCGTCATATATTGTTAAATTAATAGAATTTATACATAGCTAAGTCTGACCAGCCATATCAGCATATTTCAGATATGAGTATATTATCGAGCGCATAGTATTAAGACACGACGTATCTAGTCGAGAATAAGCAGTGATTATATGCATTGTACCGATGGGGCTTAGAATATATAATGTAGATGTAAATTGGTATCACAAGCAAAACGTTATTATGTAATATCAGAGTATTAAGGAGCCAGCTCCTGCACAATAAACATTATCCCATCGTTGTTCATCGCCGATCTACAAGTTCGCTATACGCAAAGTAAAGTCTTTACGAACTTAGTAACAAAAAATATAGAAAAACTAGATTTTGCCCGCAGCTCCGTCTTCGTATAGCCTATGCCACTCACAAATAATGTGGCTTTCTGATAAAAAGAATTTTCGAAAACGGTTTAGTAAACCCAGAGATTACCCACTACAATTTCTCGAAAACATCAAACTGTACTTTTATATAATATTAGTATAGATTTAAAAGGTTTCCATACCTAAACAAACACCGGGTTGTGGTTCCATGAAGTAAGGCCAAACATATTCCGTCAGTTGAAAGAAAGGTGCTATACTTGGGATATCAGTGAAAAAGTTTTCCGGTCGACCGGCTTCTAACAAAAGTACAGTTACGTTAGGGTCTTCGGAGAGTCGAGAAGCCACGACGCAACCAGATGACCCAGCACCAACTACGATGTAGTCATATTCTGGCAGTGGAGATTTTAGTCCTGAAAGAACAGTAAAATTGAAATTGAATTATGATATAAAGTTTCATCCTCATCATCTAGATGGTTGGCAGTCCAAAACTGTGCGCTTTTCTAGTAACTTTCTGCCTCGCGCAACAAAACTGTGGAATGAACTGTCGCTTGCGATATGACCGGACCAATACAACCTTCGAACCCTGAATGCACTTGTGACGTCTCTGGTGTTGTGTGTCCATGGGCGGCGTTAATCGCTTACCGCGTCTGCTCGTTTACCCTTATTTAATAAAAAAAAAATCACATCGTAACGTTGAGCATTTCGACATGAATTATGAAAGAAGCCTGGGTCCTCAAGAATCATATCAGTATCATATCAGTATCATCATGCCAAATTTAATTGAAATCGATGCTGCTGCTGAAAGCGTAAAAGACAGACAGATGGACAAACATACAGAGTTACTTTTGAATAATTATTATTAGTCTGAATTGTGATTAAAGAAACTAATAACAACAAAAATTAAAGTAAGTCATCTGATGTTAATCTCACTGTGAAGTGCACAATATGGTTTCTTAAGTATAATTATATATTTCGTACGAGGCCGTCATTTCAATACGCGTATAGATTCAACTTTATTATTATATATTATGGTCAATGCATATAAATTACAAGATGAAAATCAAATGAATTTACCACTTAGTTATTATTTTTAAAAGAAACTTTTCATTCGTTGTTTAAATGTATATAAATACATATCTTATCTTATATCTATATATATAAAAATGAGTCGCCGAAATGTACACTGGCAGAATCATAAACTGCATCAAACTTCAGGATTACTTTCAAATTATTTTTTTTAATAAATATGCAAACTTTTTAGATTAAATTATATAAATATGGAGAGACTGGCCCTTAATCTTAAAAAAAGCAATATTTAAAAATAGAACTGCAGTAAAACAAATGAATATAGTCGGGAAAAGAAAATTTACTCGTAGTATCAGATTTGCGTGTTAGTGCACGAACAATAAGAAGAAGGTTAAAAGAAGCGGATATCATCCCTTTTAGACCAGCAAATGGTCCAAAGTTGTCTGTAGCTCACAGACAAGCTCGCTTAAGATTTGCGCGTGATCACCTAAATTGGACAGATGAGCAATGGGTCTCAGTATTGTTCACAGACGAGTGTAGGACATGTTTAGTCGCAGAAGGGTCTATCGTCGACGTGGGGAGCGATATGCTCAAAGTTGTATTGAGGAGCGTGTTTCTTTTGGAGGCGGTTCGTGCTTAGTCTGGGGTGGCATATCGATGAACGGGCGAACAGAACTTGTGTTCATAGACATGGTCCGTCAAAACGGTAGAAGAGGGGGTTTGACTGCACATCGCTATATAACAGAGATCTTAGAAGATCACGTGGTGCCTTACATGGGATTTATAGGCGAAAATTGGACTTTAATGCAGGATAATGCTCGGCATCACGCTGCTGCACAAGTTCGACAATATTGCGAAAAGGTTGGGATACGTACAATGAATTGGCCAGCACGCAGCCCGGATCTTAATCCCATTGAGCATCTTTGGGACAGTTTAAAAAGAGCTGTATATGCGAGAAATGCTGTGCCTACGACAGCGGCACAACTAAGAACAGCACTTTCAGAAGAATGGGACAATATTCCACAAGATATTTTAATAACCCTAATCAAATCTATGCGGATCCGATTAGAATCCATACTAAGGGCACGTGGAGGTAATACACCTTATTAAAGCATAAAAAACCCTTGCATAAAGCTTGTGTCTATAGTTAAAAGCAATTTTTTGATTTAACCAATTTTCTTTTTCTTTAAAAATGTTTTAAGATCCATTCCAGTACACAAACTTAAACTTACGGATATGACCCTACGCTGTTTTAAAGTTAACGAACCAATCTAGACGTTTCAATTTAAATCCGCGTAGAAAGTTCGCATGCTTGGTTAAAATATTTATTTCAAAGTCGTTTTTTACTTTGATGCAGTTTATGAGTCCGTCAGTGTATTACTGCATAACTTCCGATTGGCCGCACCAAATTAAATAATTATTTTTTTATGTCTTCGTTATTGTTAGGACCAGGTTTGTGTATAAGAAAAATTAAAAGATAAGGGGAAAAGCAATTTTTTTGTCCGCGACACGAAGCTGAGACAGATAAATAGCGGTACGAAGTTCGCCGGGTCAGCTAGTATATGTAAGGAAATAAGAAGATAAAGTAAACTCACCGTTCGGCAAAGTATAGCGGTCTCTTAAAAAGTCAAACAAATCCAGTGGATTCTTCGGAGTATACTTCGGTGAGACTGACTGCATTAATATGTTGATAATTGGATTCTGAATGTATGAAACGGTATCGTCACACTTGATCACACAGTTACAGATGAGCGCCGAGAGTATGAAGGAAGAACCAAATACGTAAAATGTTTTGCGCAGCATTTTGACGTGGCTGGAAAGTTCCAAACATATTATGAAAGTATTTTATTAAAACGTGTCATTAAAAAAAACATCATTGTCATTTCAGCCGAAAGATGTCTCGGCGTCTTTTGTGAGATGACGTTAAACGCCTCCCATGAAAAAAAAGCATGGCCATAAGCAAAAAAAGACTTTTAAAGGTGATTGATTTTAGCAGAAACGGGACGGCTGGACCGGGGCGATACTACCCTCTTACAGACCAACCTAAAATGACATTCCTGCTGTCGTTTGTCGTTAGTGAGTGCGAGACCGCAGCGCAATGATTTGTATGAAATAGGGGGCAAACGAGCAGTCGTATCGCCTGATGGTAAGCGATTATCGCCGCCCATGAACACCAGAGGCGTCACAAGTGCGTTGCAGGCCTTTTTAAGAAGAAGTACGCTTTCTTATGGTGACCATCTTTCTTGGACTCTGCTTATGCTCTCCACCAGACAGATTAGAGCCACTTTAGCAGGCTCATACATAAAAAAATAAAACCTAAATCATAGTGAAGGCCTGTTTCAGAAGTATTCAGCCATCAAGCCATCATTTTAAAAAAAACATGCATTTATAAAAAATATCAAAGAAAATCAAGTGCCTAATTATATTATTTTGTTTGATAATTATTATCAAGGTGATTTATTTAACCACGTATTTAATTAAATGTAACTATTGGAACAAAACTTAATGGTACACAATTTCTTTATTTAATACTAGCTGTCCCGGCAAACGTCGTTTTGCCATAACTACTAATAAATTAAAAATTAATTAAAAAAACTTTGTCCAGCTGAGAAAACTGTGAATCTAAACCATTCCCAGATCCCCTTGAACATACACAAAAAATTTCATCAAAATCAGTCCAGTCGTTTGAGAGTAGTTCAGTGACATACACACTCACAGAAGAATTATATATATATATAAAGACTAGCTGTCCCGGCAAACGTCGTTTTGCCATTACTACTAATAAATTAAGAATTAATTAAAAAAACATTGTCCAGCGGACAAAATTGTGAATCTAAACCATTCCCAGATCCCCTTGAACACACACAAAAAATTTCATTAAAATCGCTCCAGTCGTTTGAGAGTAGTTCAGTGACATACACACTCACAGAAGAATTATATATAATAATAATAATAATAATAAATCTCTTTATTGTACACCAGCTTATAGAAAATATAAGATAAACTTAAAACTAGGTACAAAAAAAGTATGTACAAGTGGCGGCCTTATATATATAAAGATATTCATATACTGCAATTTGAGTTGTTAGTCGAAATCTAGATATAAAATTTAAAATTATTTTAGTGAGTATTAACTAATTGTAATATGTTTACAAGAAGTACGTACTTAGTTTTTTACTCTCACTAGCTGACCCACGCAACCTCGTTTGCGCCTTATATTGCCCGTAGCGTGAAAATTTCCCCAGTTTTTTAAACATTCTTCATTGTTGCTCCGCTCCTATTAGTAGTAGCGTGATGATATATACCCTATAGCCTTCCTCGATAAATGGACTATCCAACACCGAAAGAATTTTGCAAATTGATCCAGCGGTTCCTGAGATTAGTGTGTTCAAACAAACAAACTCTTCAGCTTTATATATTAAGTATAGAGTATAGATGTCTATCTTTGCACTGTTTAAGTAAAATAACAATGCTGAAAATATTATTATATCATGTTCAAAAGCAAATATTTTTTATTAATATTCGACTTGAAGTGTGAGATCTAAGTGTGTCCCAAATGGCTGGACCGATTTTGATTTTTAAAGTTTTAAATTTGGTGTTAGATGACTAGATAGTATTATTTATCTTCTTCTTCTTCTATAAAAAAATGAATCGATAAAATGTAACCTTCGATCGCTGCACCAAGTTGGATTCTTTTTTATTTGTTTGCTATTGTCCGGGCAAGGTGTGGATTAAAGAAAATTATAAGAAAACCGAAACTGTAATTTTTTTTGTCCACAACTATATTACCTGGAAAGCTGAGGCATAACAAGCTTTCGAAAATTTAGAAAAAAAATACCAAAAAAGAACGGTGTCGGTACGAAGTTCATCGGGCCGGAGAGTACATTAAGCCGTCGTTCTCGGTTGTCATTAACACTATGGAAATCGTTATTGGGAAGTCAGGGCCCTCAAATATACTGACAACTAGTTTAACCTTCGGATTCAGCTCACCCTCAGGGTTGCGGAGGTCAAATGCCAGGCGCTCTGTGTAAAATCTGATATTCAGGTAAAACAGGTTGAACTAGTAGCCGACCCCAAAATAATCTTGGGAATAATAAAGGCTAGTCAGATGATGACTCAATTATTATTTTTAATTGATTGAGTAATACTTAACAGGATCAGATAAAATTACTTGCCCTGATTGCATGACTAATTCATTAGCGCATAGTCTAATGTTCGGAGAGCGCACTAGTAATACATAATAATAAATATTTCGGACATCTAAACACACAACGCCATCTAGTCAAATATTTGTAGATCATACAAACATTTGGTCCGACCCGGGAATGGAACCCGAGACCTCATGATCAGCAGTCGCTCACGCCAACCGCGAGAATAACGAGGCAGTCTTAGGGTAGCATTTTTTTTTAAATTTTGTTATATTGAACTTTTTTTTATGTATGGCCCTGCCAAAATGACTACTCTGCCTGATAAAAAGTATAAGAGAATACAAGATTGGTGGTAATTGGGAATGCAAAACAATGCTGCATGGTGACCCACACATGCATGCATGCATGGCGGCCTATTGAGATGCTTCTGCATCATTGGGCCTCCGGTCCCGCACTCATCAACAAAAGGCGACAGCACGAACCCTGTCATTTTACGTTGATTTTTGTATGAGGGTAGTACCACCCCGGTCGAACCGGCCTGTTCGTGTGTTCACTACCTGTGAACTTTGAAATTTTTGAAGTAAAAAACCGAAATAAGAAATAATGACGAGAGCAAAGTAACTATCAATAGCTAGATCAGATAATAATTATGTATATCAAATCAAAAAGTTTTTATTTCAAATATAAAGTAGGTTATAACACCTATTATTATTATGTCTAAATTCAATTTCGTAAGAAGAAAGTTTCATAATTTAAAGTAGTTTGCCTTGAATGCTGCAATATTTGCGTGGGCTAAAGAGATCATTTTGTATGGGGACTAATACTTTTATTTCGATTCTCCGTAAGCATTACTGTCACATAATAACATGACAACATTTCAAAATCGTGAATTAAAAACGTAACTAGCCGAATTTATGCAAACATAAAAATGATATAAATAAAGCTCTCAGAAGATTATGTTTTATACAAATTTTGTTAATGTGAATAATTCGTTTTGTTGATATAAGAAACTAGCTTTGGCGCGCGGCTCCGCCCGCGTGTTTGTCGGTTATCGCAAAGAGTAGCCTATTTTCTTCCTCAAGAATCAAAGTATCTCTATGCCAAATTTGATTGAAATCGGTACAGCGGTTTGGCCGTGAAAGCAGGACAGACAGACAGACAAGTTACTTTCGCATTTTTTAAAATATAAGTATGGATAAAGCAATTAAACATATTTGATAAGATATGTTATAAATTTAAAGATCATGTGAATTGTGAAGTGTTACATTAGCAAAGCAGCTTAATTTAAGATTTGATTTTACTACTCTACTTAAAAAAAAACATATAACTGTTCTATTTATCATTTCTTATTTGATAATGATAGTGTAAGTCACTCTTTTGTAAGATTAATCATCAATTATTTAGAACGATCTTTTGCCCGCGGCCGCGCGTGTGTCTCGGTTATTGCGGTAAAAAATAGCCTTCCTCAAGAATCTAAGTGTCTCCAAAATTTCATTAAAATCGGTTTAACAGTTTAGCCGTGAAAGCGTGACAGACAGACAGAGCTACTTTCGAATTCATATTATTAGTATGGATAATAAAATATTCTTAAAAATTGTATTAAAATCCTATTATTTCAAAAAAAAAAAAAAAATAAGAAATTTTAATGAAATGAACAATTCTTTACATGTAATACAATTAATCGACATATAAAAATTATGTCACCCAATAAATAATAATAATATAATATTATATATATAATAATTGAATACAGTAAAACTACTTACTTCTTTATTTAAATACACACAGTTTTACAGTCTAACTCGATCAATTTGTTATGCACTAAAATAAAAAGGACCTTGTAAGCCATGCGGCCACGGTGCCGATCTAATAACGTATGAATTCATTCAAAGGTAAATAAACTAGAGTCTTGGATAACTTACTATGAGTACAATCGCCAAGAAAAAGGATTTGACACAAATTTATTTGAAACATACGTACTTACACTTTTTTATGTATTATGCACTAGCTCTGTAGGATGATGTGCAAATAAAGAGTTTTCTATTCTATTCTATTACATGGTATTTCACTGTTCTTCCAAAATACAGGTTTTAGCCTAGTTTGGAATGCAGTTTCTATACCTTTTATGTAACATATTCTATAGTAATTTAAAATTTTTAAGAATGTGTACCCCTGTAAATGTGTTTTTTTTTGTATCAATAATTTTTTTTTTTTTTTGACAACTGCATTTAACGTAATATTAGAGGTCAGTTTAAAAAACGCAATGTCTCTGAGTACACATCGATCGTTATATTAAATTTCAACAAAATTTTAAGAATTGTTGAATTTTCAATTAGATTTATGTAACTTTAAACTACTACTAAAAAAGCTAAACTACTAACCTAACTTCAACAGAGATAGGAAAATCTCTTGAATACTTACTTAAGACAAATTGCAGTGTATATTTTTTATTAAAATAATAGTTTAGTAGAGAGTACTATGTTATGAATTACCAAATTTGAAGTTGGAATAATGGCATATTCAGTTTTGATTTATTGCAAATTATGAATTAATAGAAAAGTGTAAAGTATGAAGAAATTTGGAAGAATGTCGCCTTAACTCGAATGGCATGTCATAAAAAAAACAGGTTGTGTTGTGTTAGAGATACAAAATGTTTTCGTCACAGTGTGCATTTCTTAACTAACGGCACCAGGTGTAATTGTTGTAATACTGTAATTTCATTTATCGACCTTAATCACCTCAGAAATAAGTTGAGCTTTATTTAATAACGAGAAATTTTTATACTTAGACTTTTTATTCCTGATTATGTATTTTATTTTCCATATTTTTACTAACTTTTTATGTGGTGTATTTCATAAAGTAATGCTAGCCGTCTCATAGGATTGTGAGAGTGAGGGAACAGAGAATGCACTTGGGTTTGCGCACACACTTGTGCACTATAATATTTTCTCCATAGTTGGCTGGTCTTCTTTGAGAGTGACTGCCGTGGTAGATATCGGCCAGGAGTATATACACGTCTTTTTTAACAGCACTGTTTTCATTATTATTTATTTCTCAATTAACCTAACTCATAGTGTGAATAAAAACTTGATATATATCTTTATTACAAGCTTTTTATTAACTTGCAATGTATGTATGTATGCTTGTATGTTCGGGTGGAATCTTGCAACCCAATTTTATTTATTTGTATAGATATCGATACTTAAGAATTCTTTTGTAACAAAGTATTGAAGTAGTAGACCACATCAAATTATATAAATGAAAGGGCGACCTTCATTGTTCGTAACTCGGCAATGATATTAGGAGTTATACTTACATTATTACTGTCTAATGATTTCATATTTTTCTCATGTTGACGTATAATATGCTAGTGCAAATTGCCGGAGAGTCGCCTGCGCTGGTTCGGACACGTTTGGCGGCAACGTCTTCCTACGTGGGAAACAAATGTCTGGCCATGCCGCCTCATCCGGGCAGGCGGCGGCTCCGGCGGAAGGGGTAGACCCAAGAAGACCGGGCAAAGTGAAGAAGAAAAAGTAGGAAAGCGGACCCTGCGCTCCACAATGGAAGCAACCGAGAACAACGCTAAGACGATGATGATGACGTATAATGTGCTACTGCATTTTGTTATTAAACCTCTTTTAATTGTCAGTATATTTAATGAACAAAATAAAAAAGTATTGTTTCATACTTTTACAGGGTCGTTTTTTGTCGTAGTTGGGTTTTGGTTTTTACTTTTTTTTATTTAAAATGTCTTGGTGCCTCTATAATGTTAATTTCTTTGCGAAGTATATTTTAAATACGTACCATAGAAATATCACAATTATCGAAAAAATAGGGACAAAGTCACGAGATTTTTTTTAAGGTACCTGAAACGCCCTTTCAAATATATAATACCAAACGCGGCATATTTATCTCAAATTATTTTTTTTAATACAGCACTTTACACCACATTAGATTCAGTGACACGTCATATAGCCTATAACCAGTGAATGATCAAGATGCTTCTAACGATACCTTATTTGTTCGTTCTAATAAGTAGTTAAGGAGGTATGAGAACACAAATGAACATTCATACATACACACATATCCTGTCAAAATCATAACCCTCCTTTAGGTATGGCATAGTCGTGTAGTAAAAATATGCTTTGAAAACAAACAAAACATAAAAAATAATAAAAATTTGATGCAAAGAGCATTCTTGACCAGGCAACCAACAGTAACGGAGGTTACATATATGCAATTAATAACGGGAAACACTCAATATGTATACATAGAGAAAGACAAAGCAAGAATATTAAATAGGAAGTTCAATACGTTTTTAGGATTCCGTACCCAATAGGTAAAACTTGTCCATATTACTAAAAGACTCTGCTGTCCGTCCGTCTATCACCAGGCTGTATCTCATGAACCGTGATATTAAGACAGTTGAAATTTTCACACATGGTGCCTTTCTGTTACCGCTATAACAAAAAATACTATCTTCTCCCATATAATAAACGTGATATTTTTGGCCGTTGGTATAGATAAGGGTACGGAACCCTTCGTGTGCGAGTCCGACTCACACTTGGCCGTATTTTTTGGAACTTGAGTATACAAGTAAACTGGTCACAAAGTACGACATTACCTTAACTTTAAACATAAGTGACTGACACAAGTGTAGAAACTCAATAGTTGATTCTCAAACATATAGTTGCCATTTTCAACATCACATATATTTGAGGATTGTAACATAATAACACATTCTGGGTTAAATAACAATGTTGTTTTACCTCTACATTAGCTTAGGATTTTGCACATTACTAGTAGGTACTTCTTATATGGTATGATCACTAATCATTAAAAATGTAACTTAATAGAGTACATTTATCGTTGATTTATATATCATTTATTATATCATTTTGACTGCCTCGTTGGTCTCGCGTGAGCGACTGCTGATCATGAGGTCTCGGGTTCGATTCCCGGGTCGGACCAAATGTTTGTATGATCTACAAATATTTGTTTCGGAGTTTGGGTGTGTTCTATCTATAATATGTATGTATTTACAAAAAAAACATATGTATTTGTATCAGTTGTCTAGTACCCCATAACACAAGCTCTGCTTATCTTGGGACTAGATGGCGTTGTGTGTTTAGCTGTCCGAAATATTCACTATTATTATTATTTATTGACATTGTCTTATTACGGTAACTAAATCTATTCGACAATCATAATTTATTTACACAGGTAACTTATTTAACAATATAGAAATAATTCATAACATAAGTATGACAGTTTTTTTTATGATAGGTTCAGGAAGCAATAGCCGGGTCGTATATTTCGAAATTTCGTTTAAAGTCTATTTATACCTTTTGCTTAATTTTATATCTTTATGCAAGTAAATCCGGTATTATTATTTTATCATCTCTAGAAGCTGTCCATTTTTACGACAATATGATCTGTTAACGAAAGTAATAAAACAACATCCATAGATTTCGTTACAAAGCCATAGAAACCGTTCACAAATCCAACTATCACAACAGAAACAACTAGTGAATCAGATCACCAGGCGGTTGCATTCTTTGGGCCGTGTTAACCACACGGGCCCACGAGATGCAGCTAGACAGTCGCAAACAGTCCACCTGGTGAAAAGATATCATGAGGCGATTCACCTCGTTAAAAAAATTGACTCACAGTTGCGATGACAGCTTCCAATCTCCGTTGCGGCGAAGGAGCGTCCCTTGACGATGCTGCTGTTCCATTCACAATCACACAAACGATTCTGATTTATAATTCAAATGTTGCGTACGAAAGGACCGACGTCAATTCCCGATATAATATATATTTTTAACTTCAAGAGAGAGCCGACGTTAATCCGATCCTATCTAACGCAACAGACGTCCACAAACGTCTCGTTTTCCAACAATTATACTATACTAGCAGTTGTCCGCTCCGCATGCGTGTATGTCGGATATCGTGGCTAATAGTAGCCTATGTGTTATTCTTATGTTTATGCTATATTACTGTAAAGTTTCATCCCAATCCCTTCAGTAGTTTTTGCGTGAAGAAGTAACAAATATACACACTCACAAACTTTCGCCTATACATATTAGTGTGATTTCAACAACACGTGGTTTTACAATTCATTCTCGCGTTTTCTTCCTTAGTTTTATTTCCTAGTGACATTTGACAGCTGTCAAGGCAATTATCACAAAACCCTAGTGTTGCCATTACAAACTACTTATTACTACTATCGGTATCGAACAACTAGCGTTTTGATTTATTTTATAGTTTATAAGACAACTTCAGCTTATTGCCGTCCACTGCTGAATGAAGGCCTCTCCTAAAGAGCGCCAACCATTCCGATCTTGGGCAGTCTGCGTCCATCCGCCTCCAGGCACTTTCCTCAAGTCGTCGGTCCATCTTACCGCATGGCGCCCTACACTGCGTTTGCCTAATCGTAGTCGCCACTCTGACACTTGTCGGCTCCAGCGACCAACAGTCGGCCGGGAGACATAGTCGGCCCACTTCCACTTCGCGTGCTGATCCTCCGTGTGATATCGGTTACTCCAGTTCTCTTTCGAATTGTATCATGACTAATTCTATCGAAAAGAGTAACACCCAGCATCTCACGCTCCATCGCACGCTGAGCTACTTTATATCAATATTGTAAAAAACATAACTTAAAAAATCACTGCAAAATTGTGAAATTTGTGATCACAATACTTAAAAATGCAACCAAGGGATAACGCTTAATTAAGTGGATTTTTTTTTCTTATTTTGTCCAGAACTGTTGTGACATGGCCTCTCACACGGTGCCAGATTGTCGTTGAATTTTGGGACACCTGTTTATGACACTCATAATAAGTTTACATTATAGGCTATAAATAAGTAATTATAGTATAAGTAATTGAAAATATAATTATTTTTATTACAACCATCTGACCCTCGGCATTGTAAGAGCTTTTTACTTAATGCAAATGAAAGTATTCTTAAACGAGCGAGCTATTTGTTTCGATTTCAAATAATTGCAAATTGCTTTAAAATGATATCAATTTGATTTAATAGTTGACATTTATTTCTACACATCGACTTAATTTTGTGTGATGGGTGGCGTAATAGTAATAAGTAGAGTAAAGTAGGCCTTGTTACGTTTTCTCATTTATGTTAATTTACATCAAATATTTTAAGAACATCTATGGCAATAGTTACTAGAAAGTCAGTACCCTCAAATATACTTACAACTAGTTCAGTCTTTGAATTCAGATTGCCCTCAAGGTTGCGGAGGTCCGATGCCCGTCGGTCCATTGAAAAACTGGTATTCAGGTAAAACCGGTTAAACAAGTAAATCTAGGAATATGAGCTCATGATGTTAAGATTTCGAAGACATATATTAACGTTAGTAGAACTTATACGGCTTCTCCATGTGGTGACGCATTCAGAGTGTCACCACTGCGATTTATTCAGTAGTAATTTTGTATTTTGGATATCGAAAGAGTCGACTAACTGCCAAGAAAGGGAAAAGTTGAAACAATACTTCTACCAACTCGTATGGCCAGCGTGATAATAGTAAGCCAAGGCGTACTTTCTAAGAGGTCTATGTCTTGCAGTGGTCTACTAATGACCGTTAATGTTGAGAACAGTACGACATTAGTGATTGTTGTAATATAAGACAGAGCAACGGCGAGCCCCAAAAATGACCACACCTAATTAAAACTTGAAATTTTAAAATGCGTATGCATGCCGAAACAATGTCAGATCATCTGTTACAAATGCATATCTATACAAATAAATAAAATTAGAGTGTCTGTTTGTAATATTTAAATAACCGAATTTTACTAAATGCATATGCATACACGGTACATATAACCAAAAATATAGTTAAAAAAAATTTTGTCTGTCTGTCGGTTTGTTCCGGATAATCTCTGGAACGGCTGGAGGGATTTTGACGGGACTTTCACTGCCAGGTAGCTGATGATCCAGGGAGTAACTTAGGCTACTTTTTTTAGACTAACTTTGTCCCGCGGCGTTACTCGCGGAACAACAATATCGTGCGGGTAACACCGCGGGGTTAGGCTAGTGTATAATAACGATCATGGTCGGCTAACATTTTGTTGTGACCACATTTTTTATGTATGGACCTTCCAAAATGACTCTTCTCTGTCTGATGGAAAGAATAAGCAGAATCTAAGGATGGTTGGTCACCATACTTATTACGAATGCAGACAATCCAACAATGCAGCATTGGGCCTTCGGTCTCGCTCTCACCAACGAAACACGACAGCACGAACGCTGTCATTTTACATTGATCTTTTATGCGAGGGTAGTACTGCCCCGGTCGAGCCGTTACTAGATATGAATTCGTTAGAAGAATACATTTGTGTATCCAAGAAAATGGAGCCCATTTCGAGCAACTAATTAGTTTACCATTTTTTGTAAATAATTACAAGTTTCAAAAGCCGTAGTCACGCTTTGTTAAAGTGATATGGACTAAGGTACATTAATAAGTTTCAAAAGCCATAGTCCCTGTAGTGTAATGTACCATATGGTACATATCACTTTAACAAAGCGTGACTACGGCTTTTGAAACTTGTTTCATACTTTTTCAGCGTCGTTTTTTGTCGTAGTTGGGTTTTAGTTTCACTTTTTTTTATTTAAAATGTTTTGGTGCCTCTATAATACTAATTTCTTTGCAAAGTATATTTTAAATAGATACCACAGAAATGTCACAATTATCGAATAAATACGGACAAAGTCACGAGAAAATGCTAATAATATATATTTTTTTGAAATCTACGAGTAACGCCCTTTCGTATGATACCAAACACGGCATATTTCTCTCATATTTATTTTTTAATACACTACCTTACGTCGGCTAGAGGGCGCCACATTAAATTCAGTGACACGTCATATAGCTTATTATCAGCGGGCAATCAAGACGCTTCTAACGATACCTCATTTGTCTTATACTGACTAGTTTAGAAAGAATGAGGGAACAAATAAGCATACCATTGAAATATCAAACTTTTCGAATAAATACGGACAAAGTCACGAACAAATGCTAATAATATATGTATTTTTGAAATGTACAAGTAACGCCCTTTCCAATGATACCAAACACGGCATATTTATCTCAAATTTATTTTTTAAACAGTACTTTATGTCGGCTAGAGGGCGCCACATTAGATTAAGTGACACGTCATATAGCCTATAACCAGAAGACAATCATGACGCTTCTAGAGACACCTCATTCGTCCAAATCTAATGAGTAGTTAAGGAGCTAGGAGGGAACAAATGAACGTACATACATACATACATACATACATACATACATACATACATAGCCTGTCAAAATCATAACCCTCCTTTGGCTTTGCCGTAGTCGTGTAAAAATAATTTAAGATTTCATGGATTTCCTCTTATTTGATTTTTCAAGTTTGTTAGAGAGATTTCATCCTTACAATTGACCCTAACGATCGATGCAATAAAAGGTACAGGATGTAATTTTTACAGATTTTAGTCGGTTCTATTCTCGGGTATGGCAAGCGGATTTTCGGAAATCTTTGAATGCAATTTCTTTCTTTTCAATAATAAAGGAATGTTTTCTTAAAGTAAAGTTTTTTATCTGCAGTATTAAGAGTACTATCCCTTCAAGTGGCATTGCAAAATTCCACGCTGTATATTATATTTTATTAAAAGTAAAAATATTTTGATTAGGTTGTGTATGTCAAACATAAATTACATCCATAAAATATCAAGCTAATGTCCATTTGTGAAAACAACTTCATGTTAAATTAGTCAACGCTGTTTATGTACGTGTGAAATGTATAAATAACTTTAATTTTAATATGTTTAAGGTGATAATTACTTACCCCACCACCTACCTATCTCTTTTTAGGGTTTCCTACCCAAAGGGTAAAACGGGACCCTATTACTAAGACTTTGCCATCCGTCCGTCCGTCTGTCACCAGGCTGTATCTCATGAACCGTGATAGTTAGACAATTGAGTTTTCAGAGATGATATACTTCTGTTGCCGCTTTAACAACTAATACTTACTAAAAAGCAGAATAAAATTAGTTTTTAAGGTTACCCCTTACTACAAACGTGATGGTTCTTTTCGTTTTTGATCGATATTGATATGGGCAACAGGTAGATGCTTGAAACGTATAGATAATGGTACGGAATCCTTCCTGCGCGAGTCCGACTTCGCACTTGGCCGATTTTTTACTTAATAAGCAAACTAACCGATGATAAAGTATAAGAACCAATTCAATGAAGGTTATTAAAGTCTCTCGCGGTCTGTTGTCACATATACCTCTTTCGATTTATCTTAAGATGCGTCTCCATCGAAATTGATGGCAATTTCAGTGTTTCCAACTGTTGGCAACTCTTAAAAATCGCCAACTTTTGTTTCCATTATGTCTACACCGAGTCGCCAACAATATGAAAAACATTACAACTAAGCGTCTCCACAGAGCAAATAAATATCAGCAGCGTATTCTTTTGATGTTTACCGCCAAAAATAAAAACACGGTTCCCAACATATGTTAACAATTTTTGTTGCAAACACTAGGAAATTACAACAACTTTTGTCACCAGCACGTGTTGACAACACAAAAGTTGCCAACTTTTGTTCGGTGAAGACTCTGCTTTACACCATCTATCCTAAGGTAACTTGTACACCAGAGTTTTAAAATATCAGACAGAATTTAATACCTCATCTACTGTAAGCCTTAACTATAGACTACTCTACTCTAGTTGCTGTTAGTATAAAAGCAATGTAGAATATATATACCTACAAAGAAATTTGGCGAAGCTGACGTCACCATTTTTAAAAATCATTACTCGCTCCATTCTCCGACATATAGCTCTAGAAGAAACTTTAGTTATTTGTAGATATAGCTCATCAACAACCCATAATTTTAAGTTTAAATTACTTATCCTTCATTCTACTTGTTTGTATGACTTGACTAGATTTTACACACGTCTCTACGTGTACGTCAAAGTCCAAAATCGGTCAGGGTTGCGTGCAATGGGAGAGGTCTATGTCTAGCTGTGGACTGCAGTAGGATTATGATAATGGTGATAAAATAAATCAATAGTGGCTAAGATAAGTAATAAAAATGACATATAATACAAACTAGTTGTACAAAGTACAGTATACCCGTAAAAACAAGTTTTATTTACAGGTATAATAAATATTGTAATTCACAAACTAGTGTCCGTGTTTTGTAGATTTTGTAAAATACATTTTTGTATTTCTTTAAGTAAATTATAATAATAGTGTATTAATTAATCATTTCGTTCTATGATTTTCTCTTATTTGATATTGTAATACAAATTTAAGAAAACCACCCGATTCTTTGACCATTCAGGTTCATTCTTGGTAAGCCACGAGAAGGTAGTAGAGCCACGCTGATTTCACCACGAACAGGCCGGCTCGACCGGGGCGGTACTACCCTTACACAGAAGATTTACCTAAAATGACGGCATTCGTGCTCTCGTGTTTCGTTGGTGAGTGCGAGCATCACTAGGCCGTCATGATAATGAAACACAATTAAATAAATATTACCAAAACTGATATTAAAAATCATTAATATTTACGTTTTATTTGAATACGAATACATGCAGTATCATGCACAAACAACTAATTAAGAGACTAGTTAAAAAAAATTAGATTATAATAAATTTTCATTTTTTATATACAACTGGTAAATATTAAATTTGTTTATTTACCACAAGTGTGAGTGATGTCCGACATGTTCCAGAGCATACTTTGCCGCTGCTAGACTTCTTGATAAAGGATTCCCGTCAATTTAAAAACTATTTATAATATTATAAAATACTATGCCACCATTTGTATATGATTATTACGTTTTAATTTGATCATCTCATCCATCTTCGTAGCCTTTATTATTCCCAAGATTATTTCGGGTCGGCTACTAATTCAACCGGTTTTACCAGAATATCAATTTTTCTTATGAGCGACTGGTATCAGACCTCCACAACCCTGAAGGCGAACTGAATTCGAAAGTTGAACTGTTGTCAGTATATTTTTGGGGACTTATTTCTCATTAACGATTGCCTTAGATGTTAATGACAACCGGGACTGATTGCTTACGTGCTCTGTCATTTTGTGATACTCCAGGTTGTCATTAAGAATTACTTGTAAGAGAAGCCCAATAACCCTGACTCGATTTCAGAAACGAACCTGTTACGAGGCAGTCCTTACGTTTTAATTTGATATACCCGTATATTTGTTGTATATGTATTAAATAGTGTACAATAAAGTTTATTCCATTCTTATTTATATTGCGACGACGGCGGTACGTCGATTTTTTACCCGACTACGGCAAAGGAAAGGTAATATATTTTACAGTCTATGTAAGTCTCACTTTAGTACCAAAACTACTGAACCGAAGTTTCAAAGTTTTCAAATGGTCGCGTTATTTAACTTTTCCTTGTTGAAATAATGATTCCTTATAGAATTTTAGTAGCAAATGGTGGGTGCGATAATTATTGCTGATGTTAAAATTCAATGCAGTTAAGTAATAAAATAACTATTATGCAAATCTCATTGACATCGAGGCCCGTGAAGTTACCACCTACCTCTTTTCATAAGAACATAATAAGAAGATATTAGAAATTAAATGTTTTAAATTTATGTGATTTTTTGGGTGCCTAGATTTGTAGTGAAACGTTTTCATTTTCTAGAAGTTTGCTGTGAACTGACATACAGGCGTTGTTATCCTGACAGAAAAATAAACTCCAACTTGTAATTGATGTTGTGTTTTGTGAACTAAATAAGTTGCCTGAAATATCGATTTGTTTATTGGAATTCTTGAATATCTTGAACTATGTCATAAACAACCAGTAAAACGTACTATTTTAGTCTCACCAGTTTCTGAGAAAGTTTCGGATAGTTATCTCTCCATACTACTATTTGATAGAAAAATATTGTGTATAAATATATATTTTTCTCTGACATAATATGACTTTTCAAAACTTAAAGAAACGAAATGTATATCTAGCAGATAATTTCAGGATGAGGAGGTTCTCCGACTTGTATCAAAATCCTGTGGTTTACTTTCGATTATCAAAAAGCGGCCACTTGGGCAATTGCGTACACGGATCGACTGAATAATCACTGGTTATAAACACTCGCAATGGTGCGGGTAATACGAGGCTCTAGTTATTCCACATTTTGCAGAGAAGTAATGATAACACTTACGTCTACCATTTTTTACTGAAAACTTATATCGTCAGTCTTATAAAAAACAAACTAGCTTGATTATTCAAGGCTTTAAATAGATGAAAAACGATAGTTTTTTTTATGGAATGCGGATAAACGAGCAGACGGTAAGCGTAAGCGGACTTAGGTATATCACTATGATGGTAAGCGATCACCGCCGCCCATGGACACCCGCAACACCAGAGGCGTCACAAGTGCGTTGCCGGCCTTTGAGGGATAGGCGGCAGGGGGGAGATAGGTGGAAAATTTGAAATATGGGCCTTTGGTATCCTTGCTCACTCGGTGAAACACAGCGCAAGCACTATTTTACACCGGCATTTTGTGAGGCCGTGGAATCACTGCGATCGAGCCGGCCCATTCATGCCAAAGCGTGACTCTCCCACGCTTAAGAATAATCTTTAAATTATTTCAAATAATACTTTCGTATAATTAAGAAAAAATAAAGTAACGTTGCTACAGTTACTTAAGTTGAGTGTAATATTTTTTGAGCTTTATTAACAATTTCAACGACGAGGAAGTTTATCATTTATTATTTTATGCCAACAGAACTCCTGTTAGCGTCAAATAAACTTCCTCGTCGCTAGAATTACTCATTTTAGGCTTTTCACTTGTCTTCAAGTTTCTTGTTTTTAAAAACAAGAAACTGTTTTTAAAAACAATAAATTTAGGTTAATCTAAGGTTAAAAAAGAAAATGGCGCGAGCAAAGCAAATTAAATAAAAACCGGCCAAGTGCGAGTCGGACTCCCCCATTAAGAGTTCCGCAGCAGTAAGGAACATAATATAATTTTTATTAACCGACTTCCAAAAGGAGGAGTTTCTCAAGTTGATCGGTATTTTTGTTTTTATTTGTAATCACTGTAATCAATGTACACACTGATTACTCTGTCAATTGTGGACTGATTTTGAAAATTCTTTTTGTATTCGAAAGGGTATCCTCCCCATGTGGTCCCATTGCCACCATATCAGAATCTGATGATGGGATCCCAAGGAAATCGAAGGAAACCCTCAAATTTGTTAGGCACGTACTATGTAGTTCACGTATTTTCTAAAGCTATTACAGTATTTATATTTGGTAGTCATCAGTTCATGATGATGAGCTGATGATGGAAGATAAAAGTACTTTTTTAGTTCGCTTCGTGTATGTATGTTACCTTTAGACTTATTCTTTCAAGTTAGGTGAAATAATGTTGGAAGGTACAACTCCTTATTAGTTAGAATTTGGAAAATAATTATTTAAATTTCATAAGTATCCACATATCTATAGTTGTACAGCTTCAAGTTATACAAGTGAGGTGATGAAGGGAGGTAAAAGTGAGAACGGTATGCAAAGCTATTTAACCGACTTTAAAAAAAACATCAAAAGAAAACCAGCCTAGAAAGACAAAGAAGTGAAAAATAAAAAAAAACTTCGTTTAAAAAAACCGACTTCTAAAACTAAAAAGTATAAATAACTCAATAAAGATTTAATTAAATACACCTCATATGCAAACCTTTAATATTTATTTATTATTTATTTATTTAAATAGGGGCAAACGAGCAGACGTATCACCTGATGGTAAGTGATTACCGCCGCCCATGGACACCCGCAACACCAGAGGCGTCACAGGTGCGTTGCCGGCGTTTATATTGATGAAACACTATTATTTGTATGTGCTATCTATTCATAGATTTGAAGTCGGTGCCAAGCCACACTCGCCGCGGTGACCTTGAGCGGGATAGCTGCTTTTCATGAAGGGCAAAACAACCGAAGCGGGCAGACACTCGCGGGCTGACGTTGTTGACGGTCGTCTCGAAATATAATAATAATAATAAATATTTTGGACATCTAACACACAACGCGATCTAGTCCCAAGCTAAGCAGAGCTTTTGTTATGGGTACTAGACAACTAATATAAATACATATATACCTTTTTTTTGTAAATACATACATATAATACATAGAAAACACCCAAACTCCGAAACAAATATTTGTAGATCATACAAACATTTGGTTCGACCCGGGAATCGAACCCGAGACCTCATGATCAGCAGTCGCACACGTCAACCGCTAGACCAACGAGGCAGTAACAGTACAGTACCTACTATTACATTTGGTTTGGCACCGACTTCAAGCCTATGAATAGATAGCACATACAAATAATAGTGTTTCATCAATATTAAAGGTTTACATATGAGGTGTATTTAAAGTAAAGTAAAAGTAAAAGTAAAATAAACTTTATTGTACACCAATTGATTCAGTTATATTTAAAAACTAAACAATATAATAACCATGTACAAATGATTGGTTTAATTTAATTTTTATTAAGTTATTTTATATTTTTTAGTTTTTGAAGTCGGTTTTTTAAACGATGTTTTTTTTAATTTTATTTTACATTTGTTTTGATTGACGAAAGGTAAATTGCAGTGTCCTCACTGGACTCATTGGTGAGGATCTCTTACGATTCGGCAGTCATACGTTTCATGGCCGCTAGCGGCACATGCTTTTCCGCGATCGCATCCTTCTGCGAGAACGTAACCGCGCGGAAAGAATCGACGGAGAGGGCACAGGTGAAGGATGTTTCATAAATGACTATGCAAGAACTCTGTTTCTAGTCTGTTTTTATTTACATTCACCTCAGCGTTTAAATATTGACAAAAGGAGAAATTGTTTAACATTGATAATAATATGATCGTTATATTAAAACAAAGTTAAATATTGCCAGATTTTTGATGCTTCAATAAAATCACTGAGAAGGTCAACAACTTAAATCGAATCTTTGTAAAGTATTGAAAAATGTTTTAGCGAAATTAAACAGAACAAAATAAAGTTTTTAATAGAAATTGTAAATAAAACTTAAATGAAAAGAAAATATAAATTATTTACATACAATTTTTTTCGGTTACTTGAATGATGAATAAACTAAGTAATAAACAAATAATTTAACAAAGAATTAAACTGATTTCTTCTGTCACAATTGATTGTCATATTTATTAGTAAATTTGCCTGAAGTAAGAAGCTTATACTTTCCATCAGGCAGAGTAGAGAGAGTAATTTTGGCAGGGCCAAACGTAAAAAAAAGTCAAACGATGATATGTTACCAGATACAAAACTTGAATTGTATACTTAATAATATTTGTATACATCCGAATACCGAAACATACATATAATTATATTTATTTATTTCAATTATTCAATAGTTTCATTTATTATTTTCAAGAGAAATGCAGGTTTAGTCTTAAGCTGCTGTTAACATATTAATTTAAAAATCAATTATTGTTGTCTGCACGTTATCAAAACCACAACTCTGTTAAGATTTACCTGACATTAGTATCAATAATTAATTTATTATCTTTCTTGCAGTAATTGGAATACGTTTATGTTTCCAATTTACTTTTTCTATTTCTATATTACAGCCTGTTTAATTGAGTAAGTAGTTTACATTACTCGGTTTTAAAGACAGGCTGATTACACGTCATACCATTATAATACATAATAAAATGCATTAAAACTATTCTGCTGAAATAAATAATATTTTGCAGCTATAATTACATCACAGATTTGCTTTAATAATAAAGTAATAAATATGAGACTAACGTAATTTGCCCCAATCCTCTTTGATCATGTCGGCACCTTTTTCAGCTATCATGTAAACCGGAGCGTTTGTATGAGCCGAAACTATTTCAGGCATTATGCTAGCGTCTATCACTCTGAGATTTTCTATACCGTGTACTTTTAATCTTGAGTTCACTACGGTTGTCGGGTCATCTTCTTTTCCCATTTTACAGGTTCCGCTTTGGTGATAAATAGTAAAAGTAAACATCTGGGCTTGACAAGCGAAGTATGCGTCACTGCCGAATGGCCCATATTTGAGACAGTCCTCAATCGGTACATCATACAGCTTCGTTCCTATTTTCTTCATTGCGGGTTGCCTCGCAATCTCTACAGCCACTTTTATGCCTTCCACTATCTTCTGCAAGTCTTCAGGGTATTCAAAATAATTTGCCATAAGCGACGGATGCGTTTTTGGATTTCTGTTGCGTAGCATAACTCTTCCTTTAGATTTTGGTCGCATTAACATAGGAAAGATCATAAATACATCGGATTTGCCCAGTGGGCCATAAGTCTCAGAGTAAATTTGATCGTCAAAACCAAAGTTCCGACGTAATAACGGATCAGCATTTAGCCCACCAGAAATGAAAAGCAATTCCATGTCTGGCCATCCAGTAGAATTAAATTTATCCTTTAAGTCCATGAAAACTAAAGCTTCGCATCCACCAGGAACAGACAGTGGACCCTTGTGGGATCGCATCCATTTAAAAATGAAGTCCAAGTTACTTAACAGATACTCCGTGGATAAACTTACGTTTTGTTGACGAACTAAAAACTGCACTCCACCGGCGGCGATATGGTCCATTAGGTTATAACCAACTGGCAAATCTTTAATTACATTGATTCTCATTTGCTGTAAATGACTTTTAGGTCCAATACCTGATAACATCAATAATTGCGGGGAGTTAATAGCACCAGCTGATACAATAACCTCCTTTCTGGCTAGTACTTTTAGTTTTCGATTTTGTTTTTCTAATTCAACGCCTATTACTTTTGTGTGAGTTGAGTCAAATATTAGTTTAGTCACCATACTTCCTTTGGTCACGTGTAGATTATTCCTACCATGCACTGGATGCAAATAAGCTCTGCTTGCACTATGCCGTGTTCCATTCTTCATTGAAAGTTGAAGGAAAGATACTCCTGCTGTATCAGGTCCGTTGTGATCTCCATATTTAAATCCTAACTCTTGAGCTGCCTTAACCCATGCTTTGCCTTTATTAGTGCGAAAAGGGGCGTGTTCAATATTGAGATATCCTTCGTATCCATGATGATCCTTGCTGTTGAAAGTAGGTATGTTAAAATTTTCAATTTTTTTGAAATATGGTAGAACATTATCCCAATCCCAGCCTTCATTTCCCATATCTCTCCAACCGTTATAGTCCTGCTCAGTTCCACGTGTGTATATCATGTAGTTTAATACACTAGAACCTCCCATTACCTTACCACGGGGCCAGTTGCATTGTTGATTGTCAAATCCCGCACAATACTTTTTTGACGGTTGTGTTTTATAACCCCAATTAGCAGACGTTAACTGGAGATGATTAGCCAGTATAGGAATATCCATCACAAAGTTTTCATTAAGTCCTGCTTCAACAAGGAGGACTTTCCATTCTGGAATTTCTGTTAGTCTATTTGCTAGAACGCATCCTGCAGTGCCCGCTCCTACGATTATGAAATCATACTCAGATAGTAGACTGGTCTGGTCGGATGGTTCGTTGTCGAGTTGTTTAGAGCCTTCTTGCAAAAAGTTCAAAAACGAGCTAATTGTATTAGCTAATTGTGTGTCAGTTGGGAGCAGGAGGGTGAAACACACCCATAGTGCCGCCGCCAATCTGGGCGTGCGATGCTGATGCCTCATCTGAAATCAAATTAAAAGAATCATTATAACCAAGTAAAATATGAATGAAAATTTCTCGATTTAATGGTTTTATATTAGGCAATTCTCAAGTTTTACTGTACCAAAAGGAATTCTAATACCAAGAATAAATAGTGCCGGTAAACTATAAAATCATAAAAAAATAAGTTTGTATCACTGCTTTTAATGTTGTTTGTATCAATTCAAAGTCATTGACATAGTTGTCAACATGGACTGGAACAAAAGGATGAATCAAGTGATCGCGTGACTATGCATTTTAAGTAGCTGATGACCTTCGCATGTTTCAGTAAATGCATTGCTTGATAACTGTTTTCCTTTTATCTAAGCAATTTAGTGCATTATGTTTTTTTTATTATATCTTTGTGATCTATACTATTTATTATTAGTAACGGACTTATATGTATAATCTACTATCTATTCTAGTATTATAAAGAGGTAAAGTTTGTGAGCAAGTTATCTCTTGATCAACTGAACCGATTTTGGAAATTCGTTTACATTTCTTCATTTTTATATATAAACAGCGATATCCGACATACATGCGGACCGAGCCGCGGGCAACGGCTAAAGGTAAACAACTTTGTTCACGTTTTTTAACATCATGCTACGGGCAACAGACAAACGAGCTTGCGCGGGATAGCTAGTGTTAAATAAATCCCATCAAAAACAGAAACATGAAATGAGAGCCAAGTTTAATATTACGATATTTTTTATCTATTTATTTAAGCTTAATGCACATTTTGTACATAGGCGGACTTAATGCCATAGGGCATTATCTGCCAGTCAACCTTTGGGTGATGTAAAATGTGATGCGGTAGGTGCAAAAATAGAATGTAATCTAAATATAATGGTTACATACACAGAACTCAAGGTACATAAATAATACATACACAATACATAAACATACGTATAAAAGAATTTAGTATAAATATAATAAGGATATTATGCCTTGGTTGTTTACTTCAACGGCTAAAGTAGTTTAGATCATCTAAGTGGGTGTCAAATTCAATAGTCAGTCTTGAAATCTACTTTGGGCTTTAATTTATTATCCTAAGTTTTATCTTTTAAATCAAATTATATAAAATATATCTGTAGTTTTTTCGTAAGCTATATAACAGTCTTTGTAGTTTGGTATTTGGGGAAAGGCACACAATGCAAAATACAAACATTTGCGCTGCAACAACCCTTTTCGATTCCGGAGTATTTATAGAATAAATGGATAGAGGGAGAGAGGGAGAGAGAAATAAAATAATATGCTTAGAAATAATCTTAGTTCTAATTTCAAAAAGTAATCCATGCATATTTTTAATGAAATAAAAAATTGTAAATAGCATAGGCTCAACAGTCATCGTTTTACAGTAAATGAATATTTTTATTTATTAATATTTATAGTTCAGCCACAACATGGTTACTTAAACTGACAGATTAATTTAGAAGAATATGTAATAATTTCAAAAAAACACTTCTCGGAATGGCCGAAACGTCAGACAACCCGAAGACATGCAATAGCTATTACGCGAATACTCCAACTCCTGTTCAACACGCACTTATCTATCATAGAACACGAAACTTGAAGAATTAATGGTTAGTTATAATTATATCAAAACAATTATGAATAATCTGTTACCTGACTATAAGTACAGACTTGATAAAATTTGTATAGCCTATAACCTATTGATATATTTTTCATTAAAATTATTTCAGTTATTTAAGTAATACGGTGGAACACACAAACATACGTAGGCCAGACTAGACAAGTGTGTTACTCCAGTTTCATCACTAAAAAAATCCGTCGTTTATATGAACCTGTCGATGCTTAGAATACTCCTTTTAACGTTATAGAATTAGCAGAAACGTTAGTTGCTAATCGCTAGCTATTATAAAGCTGTATATTATTTTCCGTGGCGTTCATGTAATCATTGTAAGATTTTAGAGTTACTAAATTATTACAATCTGTTCTCGAAATTTTAGCTTCTTATAAATTTATATAACCTCGCCGGTAACGGGTGATTTCAACGAAACCTTTTATCAATTCACTTTCAGTCAATATAATGTCCTGCGAAGCCTTACTCACTATGGTACAATACACTACATGGCTTTTGAAACTTAGTGATGTGCCATAGTCCATAACACTTTAACAACGCGTGACTACGGCTTTTGAAACTTGTTTCATGCTTTTTCAGCGTCGTTTTTTGTCGTAGTTGGGTTTTAGTTTTTACTTTTTTTTATTGTATGTATATTAAAAAATGTAATTAATATGTATTTATAAATACAATGAAGAGAATAATAATAAAATAAAACCAGTTACGCAAATCTAACGTAACGTTAATAATGGTTGCCATAAAATATTCAGATTTTTTGTACGAGTTGTCGTACGAGTAGTTTGTAGATAATTTTTATTTTATTACCTTGTAGTTGCTAGATACAGTTTCCGAGATAAACAACTACCATAACAAAGGCAAATAATCATTCGAACACTATCAGAATATAGAAGAACCACACCAAGAATGATAGATTTAAAAAAATAAAAAAGATACTAAATGCACGTGTCACAAAAATCACCACAACTATTCACGATAACTTAACCGTTTGAATGTCATCTCAGTTTTGAATTATTATGTTTTTGATTGGAGTTTTATTAATTGTCAAAATCATTAAATTGTCATTTTTTTCTTAAAATTGAGGCAGTGGTCTAAAATTTATCTTCATAAAGAGTGTAGAACAGTATAGATAGTACTAGAACATATAAATAAAATTAAAAAATATTTAAATTGGATAGAGGAACAACTGAACCCATTGTCACTATTTAATACTTAGTTAGTACTGAGTATTTATTTGAAAAAAAAAATGATATACTCACTAATATTACTATATATTCAGCTTAGTGGCTATATAGTAATACTCTTTTAAGCGCCTCTCATTTATTTAAACATGTTTAAGTGGATTTTCTATAATTTTGAAATCTAGCAATCGCTACTAGTCGTCGTAAAAGTAGTCAAATTCAAATTCATTTATTCAATTTAGATACTAAGTGACATTTATGAACGTTAAATTGAAGCTAAAGTTAAAAATCATAGATCGACACAAACAGACGCCACAGCATGTGCTGTGTTGTCCAAGTAAATTGGGTGAAAACACCAAAATCTACTGCCTACCTGTGTCGATCCATAACTTCCAGGTTCCAAAATGCCTAGAGCATTATGAGAAGAATTCTGGCTAGGAAACTCTTGGCCACTCTTTTTTTAAAAGTCAAATATTCAGGTACAATAGTGTTAGTGTTACATAAAAGGTAAACAGTATGCAAGCTGTTGTCACCTGAACTTCATTTATTAAAATGCTCAAAAATTTAACGTTCAAAAAAAAAAACACTCATTGGTATAACGTTCAAGGTTTGAATATATTAAACATAGAAATTATTCAAGGTGCACATCTACTTACATTCAGTTGCAAAAATCTACTGTTAAAAAGTCAGGTCGTAAACTGTTTTTTTTATATTTTTGATTTATTTTGGTGTAAATATTTAAACAAATTGCGTTATGTGCCATTCATATAATATTTATTTTTTTTGGTTATCGTTCCTCAGTTACTTCCCTTAGGTATCGTTTGCTTCACTTTAATTTCACTTTTCATTTCTCCGTCATAAAGTTTCCGTCGGTTGAAAGTTTTAAACAAGTAAAAGTCAGACATACAGTTCTATTATAAACTAACTGAACCCCGCGGTATTACTCGCGGTTATGGTCGCACTGTGGGTAACGCCGCGGGACAGAGCTAGTCTAAAATAAAAAGCGGCCAAGTGCGAGTCGGACTTGCACATGAAGGGTTCCGCAGCAAGTACTAAGTAACATAACTTAACAGTTCTTGTAGTTCGTTGTAACTTTGATCGATAAATTGCGGTTTACGATTTATGACGTATTAAAAAAAACTACTTACTAGATCTCGTTCAAACCAATTTTCGGTGGAAGTTTCCATGTTAATGTACATAATATATTTGTTAGTTTTATCATTCATTTGTTTTAGAAGTTACAGGGCCCCGGGGACTCACCTTTTACCATTTTGGAAGTGTCTCACGCGAAAACTATTAAGTTTGTATAAAAATGACATTAGAAACCTCAATATCATTTTTGAAAATCTATCCATAGATACCCTTCACAAAACCCTTAGTCTTGATGAAAAAAAACATTTTGAGTTTCAGTTCTAAGTATGTTCTTATATTATATTATAAGTATAACCCCCAAAATTTATTGTTTTTCAACAGTGTAGTGTTTAAGTTTCAACAGTATAGTGATTATAGTTTTGGAAAAAAAGTGGCTCTTACATACGGACAGACAGACGGATAGACAGGCAGACCGGCAGACAGACAGACAGACAGACAGACAGACAGACAGACAGACAGACGGACGGACGGACGGACAGACAGAACTACAATTTTATTTATTTGTATAGATGTGGTTCTTATGTTATACGAGTATATGCCTGCCATATATTAAAACACTCGCGTTGCATATGTACTAGCTTCGGCGAACTTCGTACCGCCATATTTACTTATCTGTCTCAGCTTCCCGTCTCGGACAAAAAAAAAAAAAACATTTTCCGTTGCCTTTTAAATTTTTCTTGAACACAAACCTTGTCCTTCTAATAACGAACACATAAAAAAGAAGTATTTAATTTGGTGCAGCCAATTGGAGGTTATGCGCGTACATACATTTTGGCGATTCATTTTTATATGTATAGATAACCAAATCCAAAATTTAAATGTCTCGATAGCAATCTCTAACATGTTCAGTATGTATATATTATGCCTTTATATAATTATACGGGCCGTGTCAAATATACATATATAGTAAATATAATATGTTACCGTCAGATTGTCAAAAACGTTAGATTGTAATCTATCACGCGAGATTGCAAACAGTCGAAAGATTGTGAAATGGTATCGACGAATCGCAAGTCGCGCATTTCATGTTGAAAATGAATATCTCACAGCTTTAGATTTAGTTGTATTAAATTATTGTGACAGAAAAATTAATTTGTGATTAATTATATAAGTTGTAACCTTTACCGTGGGAGAGCCACTAGACAACTAATACAAATAAAAATATATTTATATTTTTTGTAAATACATACATATTATACATAGAACACATCCAAACTCTGAAAAAACAAATATTTGCAAATCATAAAAACATTTGATCCGACCCGGAATTCGAACCCGAGGCCTCAAGCATATCATTCGTCGTCTTTAGAAGGGTGTTTAAACTCCACTATTGTCAGTGACCAGGCTAAGGGTGGTACATTATCATTAATAACAACAACAACAGTACCTACAGTGATAAGTACAGAAGGAGAATTTAATTTCTGCCTAACCTGTAAAGTATGAAGATATTTCATCCTCCAGCGATTCCAGAATGACTGGAGAAGCGAATGTCTATGAACCAAACCTTGAGCATTGCTGTTAACATCAAGCGCGGGTAGCGACAATAATGGTGCGGTATTTAAAAATGACTTGGTCTCTTAAAGCTGAAGACTCTGCGGGGTCCGAAGTTAGTACTGTCAGCGGATGCGAGTTAAGTTAACATTACACATGAATGAGGCCGGTGCTAAGCTCCACGTATGAAAGAAGTTGTTGTCCGATAACTGGAAACAAATGTGTTTTAACGACCTTTACTATACTCTCCCAAGCGCCTCCAAAATGTGCAGAGCTGGGACGAATAAATTACTAGATTAGACGACTCTCAGCATACTCTTGCTCACGACAGTATTCGTCATTGAGAAATTGATAAAGATCGCGTAAATATGAATTGGCACCCTTAAAATTAGTTCCATTATCGGAATACATGAACTGTACTGGGCCTCGTCTAAAAAGAAAACGTTTCATAGCAGCTGGGAAACTTGGAGTATTGAGGTCGGTGGCGACTTTGAGGTGTGTGGCACGAGTAGTGAGGCTCGTGAAAAAACACATATAAGCCTTTTCGCTGCGAACACCCCGTCGAAGCATAGGAGAATAGGCGATGGGACCGGCGTAATCGCATCCCGTATGCGTAAACGCTTTCACTACCTGACGCTGACTATCTGGTAAGTCAGCCATTAGCGGGTAACTAGGACGTGTTTTCAGTCTGAAACAAGTGTTACATAAATGCACTCTCTGTCTCACGACGCGACGCGTAGACATCATCCAGAATCTCTGGCGTAATAGAGATAGAGACATTAAGACTTCGGGTCGGGCGTGTAAATTCTTTACATGAAAATAATCTACGATCAAGTTCACAACATGATCATTGTGCGGTAGAATAACTGGATACATATGCGCATAGTCCAGTTCAGAATTGATAAGACGGCCATCTACGCGAATAGGATCGTTGTCAATGAAAGGGCCTTAAGCGATTGAATACTAATGAGCAATTCTCATTGTTATATATGTGCGAAGTATTTTCTTTGTACAGAGATAATTATTTAATTCTCTGCGAAATCCATATCATCCGCAGTCACTGCAATAGTGCTGCGGCGAGGCAACAGCTTTGCGAACCTAAAAATATATGTTGTTATTTTTTTTATAATATTTTGTTTGGTGAAGTCTCTTATAGGCTGTGTAGTAGCTATATGATACTTCACTTGGAATAATTTAAATAATGCATTTTTTTGACAATTAGAGGGAGCTCTAGCACTCATAACACAAGTTGAATCTTAGCTTGAGTGGTCATAACTAAGAGAAATATTACAATTTATAATGAATCGTGTTATAGAATTGTGTATAAGACATATACACAACGGATTATAGACACACTAATAACTGTACAGAGTTGCAATTTTGGAAAATAAAGAATCATTATTATTGTTATTCGAAGAAGCTTCCTCCAAGAAGAAATTCGAAGCGCAAGATTGTACAGAAGGCAAAAAACTAAAACCTTCTGCTCAGGTATGTTTTTATACATTGATCATCAAGTGTCCGAAGAGGCCACTGTGTCACTCAAGTGATGTGGTATCACTCACATCACATCTACTCAAATGGTAGCAGGCATGTATGCCTGCTACCACTTGAGTGATATCACGGCCTCACAGGAAACCGGTGTGAAATAGCGCTTGCGCTGTGTTTCCCTGACTGAGGATACCTTCAGGCTCATATCCCTATATCCGGATACCCCTCACATCAACCCTCCAAAGGCCGGCAACGCACTTGTGACGCCTCTGGTGTTGCGGATGTCCATGTGCAACGGTTATCGCTTACCATTAGGTGATACGTCTGCTCGTTTGCCCCTATTCTGTATAAAAACCTAAACCGACCAATTAGGGACATTATTGACAATTTAACGCGCGTAAGTAGTAAATCGTAGTTGAAAATCTATCGATAGTTTGCAATCTGGCTAGGTAGATTATAATCTAACAGTTTTTACAATCTTACGGTGAGATATATACATTATTCTATACCGTTAATATCTATTTTAGATATTTTATTTGAAAGATGTTAATAATATATAGCTATCAAGTGTGCTATTTGACCCTTGTACCGACCTATCCATTTCTTAACTATATTAATTAAATGCCTAGCATTAGTTTTTTGTTACATTAAGAGTAGAAAGAGAAATAATATAAGGAGAAAATTTTTACCGTTCTCTATGAATCACTTTTAGAGTATAGTATGTTTGTAAGAAGCGGTAATTGTCTCCTCGAACCACCTACGCGTTAGCAGGTCAGTAGTGCTCATAAAAAACCCAAGTATCAATTCACAAATGAACAATTTCCTTAGTCCGTATCATTTATATTACGCATTGTATGTTAAATGACCTTAAAAAAATATGAGTACATTTTTTAGAGTTCTGCAAGCAAAAAAATATTGCATGAAAATCACTAGTAGCAGGTCATCGGTCGTACAAGAGTGTATAAGAGGCTTACTTGAGAGAGTTACAAGAGGGCACTTACTATAAGCTGGCGTTATGTTTTGCATGCGACTTATTTATTTGTTGTATGTCAAGTACTTAACAGCATTTCATCTAACGCGCTCTTGTACATACATCAGTGTTTTTATTAAAAGGTGATAGGAAGAAACCGTAGGAACTAAATTGTTTGTAGTTAAAGACAAGACAAGAAAGTAAGAAATTATTGTTGTAAATCCGAAAGACTTGTTTGGTTTAAAGCGCTAATTACTTTTTGAATTTGACTCACTAATTTCACAAGAGAAAAATATATTTATATATTTTTTTCTTGAGTAGACTCTAACAGTAGAGGCCACCATACTAACTGCGAACGCAGTTAATGCAGTATGGCGCCCCGCTTAAAGGACCCGGGATCATAGTGGGAGGAAAAGCACGATACGTGCGTGACCTGGGTGTAATACACGACTCCAAACTCTTGTACGACATGCACATCAATTATATTGCAAAAAAAGCAAACAAATCATTGGGGTTTGTATTAAGATCTAGTTCGCAATTTAAGAGTGTAAAGGTTATCAAAATATTGTATTGTTCTTTTGTGCGTAGTATTCTCGAGTATTGCTCTCAAGTGTGGAACCCGCGGTACCAAGTCCATATTGATAGACTGGTATCTATTCAACGTAGGTTTCTGAGATTCCTCGAATATAAATGTAACTCCAGCGATCCACTGTACGAACAGAGATGTCAGAGACACCATATACTTCCTTTAATTAAGAGACGGAACATAGCGGATATTGTGTGTTTAGTCAAAATAGCTCAAAGCCATTTAGATTCACCCCATCTACTTTCCAAAATTAAGTTACATGTGCCAAACAGGACTTTAAGGCAACCAATTTATCTGTCAATCCCTAAATGCTCAACAAATTATAGACAAAATTCATTTTTAATTAGATCTGCCAACGAATTGAATGCGCTGACTGACTTCCCGAACCTTGACTTATTCACAACCAAACCTAACAAGTTCAAAGATGTCTTATCGCACTCGTGGTTTAATGGTTTTACGACGGATTAACGGATTTTTGTTTTTATTCTCTTTCTTTCTACTCACTCGCAAAAATTGTTTTGTTATTTAATTTATCAAGTTCATTACATCCCTAAAGTAAGCTTTAGACATTTATATGTGAAAACGTTTAAATGGTGTTTAGCTGTTTATATAGTTATAATCGATCTAAAATATATCACTGTATGTTTTCCTTACATAAATAAATAAAATAAATAAATAAATAAATAATATCAAGATACGACACATAGAAAGATTTTTAGGTATTAAGAAGTCACACTTGTTAAGTATTTAATTTACAATTATTGGAATTTACTTTTTTACATTCCCCAAATTGGCAATCATCTTGTAACGAGGGAAACTTGTAACGAAAAACTTTGTACGGCACTATCCTGGAGTTTCTTTATATTCCCTGACCGGAATTTATTTGAACAATGAATATCACTAAACACATGTAAATCATATTATTAAAATATCTGTGTAAAATCACTGTTTGTGAATTTACGATAAAGAAAACGTTCGCATTTTCACACACATTAAAGTTTACAGATACAATGCCTAAGACCTGCACCGCAAAGACCTCGTAGGGTCTATATGAGTAACAGTGAATAGTAATCATTGCATTGCAGATAATATGAATATGTAAATCTATCAAATTATGCATGTTGTCTATAATGAGTATTGGCTGTTAATACTAGATGATACAATGATTTATTAATTGAATAAACTTACATGTGTCAACAGCGACTAGGTGTAGCGACATTTCTGACACAGGTGTTATCAAGACGCGCATTATAACATCATTATTACGTAAAAAGCATCGCAAGTCTTATCAATGGCATTTACCTTGAAATATTATTTAACAATTATTATTTGTTGGTAAAAGTGGTGAAATTATAGGCAATTATTACTAAACAACCATTTATGAGGTTGACTTTGCAATTATAACTGATAAAACTTGACCTTTGTTCACATTTGTGTAAGTAACTTGTTTTAGATACGTTTCTATGTGGTTACTTTTAGTGTCCGAAATATTCAGATATATATGTATTCATTCATACAGTTTATATACTATATTGCACATGTTTGAATAATATACCAGACTTCCAGTGTTATAGTGGCAGAAGTCATGGTGTGTTTTAATTATTTAATGAAAGTCTACGAGTGACATGATTCGTTAAAGGTTACTGAAGTTTGCCTACAAAAACTTTTGGGCTGAATGAAACTGTTAAAATCAAATCTCACTGTACGTTGTTTTTAAACCACACGTTTGATCTCATTGAAATTGTGAAAAATCATTTTTGTTTGGTATGTATGTATTAGTAGCACAGCCGTATTCGTCTTGCGAATGCTTCGTGACTCTAGTCCTAGGAGTCCTTAGGAGGTATTTTGTCGTGCTAGCTGATGTGCAGAGCACATCTGTGACTTGTCTGGTACCAGTATATTAAACTGCCGGAATTTATGTTAGATATTATCATTTTAATATATTGCGTGGCATGGCTGTGAACTTGCTTTTGGTTCGGTTTGAGTTTTTTAAAATTTGACGTTCAATAAGATTGAACTTGATGCTAAATTATTTTTTAGCAACAAAAAACTTGTCCTTACATTCACGTTTATGTTTTTGACCTGATTTCATAGTACTCATATACTTGATACTTTCACATCTTTATGGATCCGGAAGGTTGTGTTTTTGCATATATTTCCATAGTTTGTGGTCATCTTAGATTATAAACTTTTAATTGTAAGCACGTACACGCAAGGCTGTATTCTCGAGATGAGACACGAATTGACGTCGACTCATAGTCCTTCTACTTTGTAATAGATGCAACCCTGTTTTATTATTCCGATCAGCCTCGATCTGAAATTTTCTTTATCGGATCGCGAGGAAAGTTTATTCAAGACATGGTTTGTTTGTTGTTTTTAAACACAATTTTTTTAAACCTATGTGAAAGCTTTCTGTTCTTATTTCAAAACCAATGCCACAAGTCGAGGTAAAAACAAGATCACCTCTTCCAATATCTTTTAATGAAAAAGTGCGGTGATAGTAGTTTTATACTAAAAATGAGATATAATTTTAAATCAGTAATTGGTTCATCGAATAATGTGAGACCTTGTACAGTTATAGCGTTGTTGTAACCCACCTACGCAATAAGGAGGGTCATATTTTCTAATACTTCATTCACTCTAGAAGATGCAAATTATATTAAGAACTGCGATTAAAGCGTTTTCATTTGTGTGTCATGTTAAAAAAATAAAAAGTTTGAAGGTAATACATATTTGTTAAATATTTAATAATAAATTAAAACTTAGGTTCAAGGATACAAATGGGTCATAAGTGGAAATCTTACGTTTCTATACCCGGACACTATTTCTCTTATAGTGTATATTGACATAAAGATTAATTGTAATAAACTAATAACAAAGATTTTCGGAAAAATGGCAAAGCAAAACTCATTTGATTTTTACCAATTATTTAATTTTTTTTGCATTTAATTTTATGAGAATTATATTTATAAGTAACACATTTCATAAATGAAACGTTTTGTTATGGAAACTTTACTTGCAGTTGATTATATATATTTATAAGTATATTTTTTTGTTTAGCGATTATAAAAAAACCTAAAACTAGCTTCACAATTTTGAAAAAAGAACGTAAAATGGAGGAGTTGGTACTCTATTTTGCCTGTGTGATATAAAAATGTCCGTTCTTAACAAAGGTCTAGGTCCAGCAGTGGACTGCCAGAAGCTTTTGGCGATGGTTTAATACTCCAGTTTGTCTAAAACACAAACAATGAAACATATTTTTTTTATAATAGAATAAGTATAAATAGAATAAAAAAAGTATAAATTCAAGCTATGCATTATTTATAGCTGCGGTCAGGGTCGAAATTAATTTTATATAATTGTAACTTAATACAATCGAGTGAAAAAAACATTTGCGGTTTAAATCATAACTCTTTTCAAATAGATATTTATATCTAAATCTATGCATACACAAAAGGTTGTCTATGGAACGCTTTCCAAAATGGGGAGTTTACTACTATTGTCATAAAAAATCGATAACCTCTCAAATGTCGCGTCATTAAGGTAAGATGTGATAGATTTTGTTGAAAAAATGTCTTCTTGTTTATTCTGTAATATTTTAAAGATGCTAACATACTAACTTTGGCGTGGTTTACCATTTGAATAGTATGACTAATATTGCTACGAATATACTTTAATCACTTTTAGCAAATCTCTATGGTGTTGTTAAAAAAAAAAATAACGGGTGCTTTAATAGAAATTTACCTAATAATTGTGTATATGTGTGTTTTTTTAAGTCTTATGGACTAATCGGTGATTAAGCTATATTTGTACATGAGCAATATCACGTGTTAAAGTTTTGAAAAAAAAATATATCTGTGAAACTCTTTTTTGTAGGAAATTAAGTTATTTATTATTTATCTGATACCTTTAAAGGAAAAATTATTGTATAATATACATACCTCTATAAACCGAATATCGGAAACGGTTCTATTTTCGTGAAATTTTGTATGCTGGTTGTTTCGGGGGCGACAAATCGATCTAGCTAGGATTGCTTTTTGGTAAATTTATAAAAAAAAACCGAGCAAAGCCGTCATCCAGGTACTAATATAGTTAAATTACACATATTAGTTCACCAGCTAGTGCTGGACATAGGCGGGAAATTCTTCGTTCTTTTTTTTATTCTGCTTCGTTGTCCGTAACATTATTATCTTAGAAAATTAACTGATAATATTTAAGTTATTGTAATCATGTCGTGTATTTATCCATATAAATAAAAACAAACCACATAAGTTTATGCACGCGCATAACTTTCGATCGACTGCACCAAATTTGATCATTCTTTATATTATGTGTTTTTTATTGTCAGGACAAGGTTTGTACAGAAGTAAATCAAAAGAAAACCGGAGATGTTGTATTTTCTTAGTCCGCATTAAGAATTTGCGTTTGCAATGAGTATGGTAACCACTACTCTTGGATTTTACTCATGCTTACCATCAGGCAGAGTAGAGTCACTTTAGTAGGTTCATACATATATCGAAACAAAACGATTGTTTTCTTTGTAGCTAATAGAAAACTTGTTCTCAAACCACGACAGTAACATATTCTATTATCATCAATGATTTTAGCGTGGTTCCTCTGATTTTTTTATAAATATAGGTATGCCAAAGAGACTTTACTCCACCTGATAAAAAGCATAAGCAGAGTTCAAAAGTAGTGGTCACACACCCATTGCGATTGCAGACACAGCAATAATGTATTTCTAGCTAAAAAACAAAAAAAATAATAATATTAAACTAGTCAAACAAACTTTTAAATTTTTTATTGCTACTGACATTGAATCGTTGTCTTATATATTTTGCAGACTTACGTAACCACAGGTGAAGTTAAAACAAATTTTTACAGACGCATATAAAATTAAATAATTGAGTTGTTCGTGACATGACTAAAAATCGTTTACTGGACTTTGGTCGTCCATAAGTTATTAAAATTCGTTTTTTTAATTATTACAACAAATTTTGGATAGTAAACTGCGAAAAACACAGGTTATTGCAGGTCTAAGAAAAAAAGTTTGGTGAAAGTATGTGATTGTAGAATTTTAGTAATGAGATAATACGTTTTGAAGGCTACGTAAAGGTGCGTATCCACCGAAATTGTTGGCAATTTCAGTGCTTCCAACTGTTTGCAATCTCCAACTTTTGTTTCTATTGTGGCCGTCGCCGACAATTTGAAAAACATAAGTGTCTCCACAGAGCCAATAAATATTTGCAAAAAGCGTATCCTTTTGATGTTTACCACCAAGAACACGGTTCCCAACATTTGTTGACAATTTTTGTTGCCAACACAAGGAAATTGCACAAAGTTTTGCCACCAACACGTGTTGACAACACAAAAGTTGCCAACTTTTGTTCGGTGGAGACTCGACTTAAAGTTGAATATGCCAATACTGGTGAGGTCCTAAGGGCAATGGCAATACTTACGTGCTCGGTGTTAACTATTAAGTTATGAATAATTTAATAATAATTCAATAGGCCTATTTGTTATTTTAAAAGTAATGTTAACTTCAATAAAAGTAGATTTTAATCTTTGTTGTATCATTTTATAAACAAACTGAACATAAAAAGAATTAACGATTAAAGTTAGACACACAGGCGATAATGGTACCTATTCCGTTATTGTGTCATTTAAATAAAGTGAAGTTCCTCTTATTTCAGTAAAGCGGTTTCCAAAATGCTATTCTTTTATATTAAAACTAGCTGAACCCCGCGGTGTTACTCGCGGTTATTGTTGTACCGCGAGTAACGCCGCGGGACAAAGTTAGTCTAAAAAAAGTAGCCTAAGTTACTCCCCGGTTCATCAGCTACCTGCCAGTGGAAGTCCCGTCAAAATCCGTCTAGCCGTTCCAGAGATTACCCGGAACAAACAGACAGACAGACAGACAGACAGACAAAAATTTTTTTAACTACATTTTTGGCATATGTATCGTGTATATATACATATGCATTGATTAAAAAGCTGTTATTTTAATGTTACAAACAGACACTCCAATTTTATTTATTTGTATAGGTGACGTCTATTTTTAGCCAAACATACCTAATTTTAGACGATCTTCGGCGATGATAACGTCGTTTGTTAAGACAAACTTTATTTTTTAGTGATTTTAGTTTAATTTAGAGAGTTTTCGATCAACAAAATAAGCACTATCATCTTTTACGATTAAAATAGAGGACATTTGTTTCGATTCGATTAACTTGATTAGTTTTATAGATCATCGTGATCAAGGATTTATTGAATAATTTAACTTTAAAATAAATTAAACAACTGAAAACATAGAAAAGAAGTGATTAAAAGTCAGGCGATAATAACACACATGCGATAATATCCTTTTAAATGGTTAAGTATTACAAAATAAGATATTACTAGTACATTTGTTGTATAATGTACTTATCTCTTGATATTGCTTTTAATACACACGATCAACTAGCTTTTGTTCGCGACAACGCTCGCTTGTATATCAGTCATCGGGGTAAGTAGTATCCTACTTGTAATTCTGATGTATAACCTATATTAAAATCCGTTTAGTAGTTTTTGCGCAAAAGAGTAACAAAAGTCCGTACATCCTCGCAAACTTTGGCACTTCTTCTCGCTTCATTTGAAAAACTAACATTTAAATATTACGTGTACTATTTAAGTTAAGTGTATCTTAAACATAATTTGTGGTTGTTTTTAAAGGGTCGTGAATATCAATAGCTTAAGTACGTAGATTTTGGTAGTACTGAGTATAATGTTAGGACCTCACGCCTCATTACCAACACTAATCATGTACTTAGCCTTACTCATTCATCGTTAAAGTTAAGTTTAAAGCCATGGCATATTGTCATCAAGTATTTGTGTTTATTAAAATGTACTTTGTTTTGTATTAGGTAAATAGCGATAAAGTAAAATGGTGGTGTTAAAACTTGTTGTATAATCACGGGTTGCGGTGATTAAATAATAATTTATTATACACTTTGTGTTTATATTCATTAACTGCAAAAAGCAGAAGATTGGTAAAATAAAAATAAAAAACTAAACAAGGTTACAAATTAATCCATTTAAGTTTAGTACACTATAGGATTTATAATTGTGTACACGTAATCAAAAAATTTATCAAAGTATTTTTATGATGAAATAAATTAGTGATATTTAAAAATACATTAATTAATTACTTAACTTGTTTTTGCGTTTAAGGTAGGTATGTTTATGAAATATTTAAATGCAAAACTCATTTTATATTTTGGACTCAAATTTTGTATGTATTTAATAGAAAACATTACTTTTTAAATTGGTTATCAAAGTTTTATGGTGCCTAGTCATTTTGATGCAAAGACATCGACCATTTCTAATATTGAGGTAATTATATTTTTTTTATTAAAATATGTAATACCCTTGATTTTATCATTAAGTAAATATTATGTTAAAAATGTAATGAGTACTTACTTTTAAAAAACACAACGTAATTTTTTTTTTAAATGGAACACACCACGTAACTTATATTGCCACAACACAATGCGCGTTCTATTTATCGTGTGTTTTGAACTGTACAAACACAAGCGTTGGCCGAATGAACGCCATACGCTCACAGGATCGACGCTCCTTAGCAATCACTGCTGCGCGTACATATCCTGTCTCTTGTTTTATTTGCTTGAAGAAAGATGATAGCGGTACGTCACAACACTACGACCTTTATCCTCACGTTCAAGGACACTCTTACGGTGGTATACCGAGATTGCATCATTCAATAAACGCGAGGTCTGCTAGTACTACGCAAGTGAAGAACTACCATAACGAAAACGTACCTAATATTGTAATTAATGTATTTGCTAAAAATAAAACTTATAAATAATTGTAAATTTTAAGAATAAATAATCCGTTTATTTAATTTCATTTAAACATATTTTTCTTGTTAGTAATAGTTTGAACATTTTAATAAAACAATAAAACAAAACTTTATTCCGATATCTTAGTTTAGCTCTAAAACTTTTGGTAAAATAACTGTTGATATAAGAATAAAATGTAATGCAACTTACATGAAAACTAAATCAACTCATGTCGTAACAACGAACGAAAAATAATTGGAAGTTATGCGCGTACATACATTTTGGGGATTCATTTTTATATATACCATGTAATGATCACCTAGTGAAGATAAAAAAAACAATGCAATATTCAATGCATAAGTTTTTTATAATTAACGACTTTGTGTATCGCTTTAATTTACCGAAACATCTAAAGTTTCGAACATTTTTACTTTGATAAGATATATACCTATATACATATATTTGTTTCAGCTACAAAAAAGTGACAAATACAAAAAAGTAACAACTACAAGATTCTTTAAGGTACTGAGTAGATTAGCATGGAGACGATAGCGTGGTATGATCGATGCATGATAAAGGAGGACACGATTTCCTCTCATGACTAAAGGCTACGTGTTGTATCGAAAGGTACTCTAATTGGTGAAAGTGGGTGGGGAGGGGGGGAAACGTATACGAGAATTCATTAAAATTAAAAAAAAATACAGTAAATCTGTTTAAGAAATAATATAGCAGTAATCAGTTGTGTTTTAGTAAACCTCTCGGTTCGTTCCCACGGCTTTTAACAATTGAAACTAGTAGTAAGATACTGGGTAAAACCGAATATTTTCCTTGTTTGCTTTTTGACAAAACTTTCCATAAGAAATTTAATATTATCTAAAGCTTGAAACATTAACTTTTCGTGAAAAAAATGGTTATTGTTTCGTTAAAACCCAGAGGTTCTATTCTATTTTAGTTTTTTCCCAAACTAAGAATAGTTCATCATCAGCCTATCGCAGTCCACTGCTGGACATAGGCCTCGCCAATTTCCCGCCATTTAGTTCGATAAGAACAGTTATTTGGTTTAAATTCTAACATTAAATATTGTTTATAAATACAAAATACTAGCTGACCCGCTCAACTTCGTTTGCGTCTCTTCATAAGAAATAATTTTTTCCCACCTTCCCAACATTTTTGGTCGATACCCGGCTCCTACTGGTCGTAGAATGACGTTAAATACCCTAAAACCTTCGCTAAATGGGCTATTCAATTCAATTCAATTCAAATTATTTATTTCGGACAAAAAATAATTAGGAAAATCGGTTCAGCCCGTGACGCGTGATGTCGTGACCAAGGCTAATAGAGGTTAATTTTTATATATATAGACTAGCTTTTGCACGCGGCTTCGCTCACGCAGTCTTTCACTCCCGGAATTACCCCCGTAGGGGTGGAATTTTCAAAATTCCTTTCTTAGTGCTCACTTACGTTACATAAAGAACCTACATGCAAAATTTCAGGATTCTAGATTCAGCGGTTTGGGCTGTGCGTTGATCTCTGGGTATGTCAGTCAGTCACCTTCCTCTTTTATATATATAGATAGATAGATACTAATATTATGTGATGTAGTGCGTTTGAGAAAGAGTTTTACTCTACATGTATTTAATTTCGGAAAGGTAGAGTAATGTGGAAATACAGTTAATACCAATGATTTTTAGTAAATACTTTTCCTCAATTACTTTTTTTTCTCATACCTTTTCAGGAAATAATGATTTACTTTATTCTGATCTACATAAAGTTTGATATTTTTATATGTTTTTTTCATTGAAATTTTTAATATTAATGGTGTAAAATAACTGTTTTATTTTTGTTACAGGTACGGAAAATCGCGCAACTTGTTCTTTAGCTAAGTACACTTATAATTAATTAAAAAATATGATGGATTGTGACATTTATATACAGAAAAATCATAACAAAATTAAAAAAATAGGTCCAGGCTTAATTTGAGAAGAATCTTTACTATCTTTGTATTCGGGATTAGCAACAGAACTTAAACTTAAATTTACGCGCCTATTTTTAATAAACTTTCGCTGTGGAAATGTGATTTAGCCTGCTAAGAAACTTATCTACAATCCATCTAATCTACAAGGTACCGTATGACAGTTCTAGTAGATTGAAGAGTGAAAAGAAGTAAGTGTCAAGAAATCGATCACTACAATATCCCATTCTCTCATCATTCTCTCTCACTGCGCTGAGTATTCTGGATTCAATTTCCACATGGGACAACGCTTGTGTGATCTACATGTGATTCTGCGGCTGGTCATTCTTTGTTCGTTTTACGTATGTTTGTAAAAAAATTTGTGCGAGAGTGGTTTAAAACAAACTATAAACCAGTAACAAGATCAATGGTAACTAGCCAGCTTTGAGTTAATAAAAAGTTTTATTTTTACAAAAACACCCAGTGTGTTTTTTATGATACACTTTTGTTCTTTACCTCACACAAAAAATTATGATATAAACATTCGTATACAGTCTGTAACAGGAATGTGTTTAAATTTTGTAAATAAATAATAAGATAAATATCAGTATAGTGTGTAGCTAATAAATAGCGGAGTTGGAATGAAAAAAAAAATTTTTTTTTCGTTAGCAAACATGTTTCCGTAAAGAGCGTCTATAGAAACAAAACACAACTATACTAACTTTTAAACTTTCGCGTTCCATGATATATTAACAATTATTTTTACGGCTTTTTAGGCTGAGTCAGCCTGTGACCACGGCCAGTGCAACCTGGTCGAAACGTCACGCAAATCAGAGGTATGTAATACCTTTTAATATATGATCGCGTTAATTCCCGTAAAATAATTGTTAATAAAACACAACTAATTTTATTCTCAATTTTGCAAATTTTACATTTTACATATGCCAGTTTCATATACGATCTTAATTACACGTTTCTGTTACATACTGTATAGTGCTAGTTTTTTCAATGGTATTTTATGCGTAACGAAAAACTTGTATGTAATTATTTTGTGTGCAAGGTTTTTGTTTAGTTAAATTTAAGCATTAAGTGACATACAAAAAACAAAAAATATGTTTACCAAATTATAAAAAAAAAGAGATTGATAAAATATATTTTTTTATACAGTTGCTCAATTACTTGTACATTTCAAATATATATATTACTAGCTGCCCCGGCAAACGTTGTTTTGCCGTAAAAAAAATTATTAAAGGGGATGAAAAATAGATGTTGTCCGATTCTCTGACATACCCAATATGCACACAAAATTTCACAAGAATCGGTTAAGCCGTTTCGGAGGAGTTTGACTAGAAACACCGCGACACGAGAATTTTATATATATATATAGATTAGCATTTTCTCGTGACTTTGTCCGTATTTAGTCGATCATTGTGATATTTCTATGGTACCTATTTAAAATATACTTTGCAAAGAAATTAATATTATAGAGGCACCAAAACATTATAATAAAAAAAAAAAAAAAATTAAAACCCGACATGAAACAAGTTTCAAAAGCCGTAGTCACGCGTTGTTAAAGTGTTATGGACTATGGTACATTACTAAGTTTCAAAAGCCGTACTCCATGTAGTGTACAAGTGCCAAGAATGGTAGTAAGTAATTTGAAAATGATGTAATAATATATTTAATAGTAATTTGTTTCAATATCAGATTAATTTGTTTCAATATCAGATTTAATGATTTGATTCAATGAGTTAGGTTAGGTTTCATTTCATTTCATCTCATTAAATTTCATTTTCATTTCATATCAATAAAAAAATATACTGAAGACTTGGCTGTATGGGCATAGTTTCCTTTGCCTACCCAGAATGGGTTAAGAAAACAAAAAAAAATCTCTGCTTAGAACCTTTTACGGATGGGGCCATTTTCAAAAAAAATTCTTTGCGAGTTTCGATGTTTGTTGCATAAAATGACAAAAAAAAATATTTGCGAGTTTACTTGTTTGTTGCTCAAAATGAGTAATTTCGACGATATTTTATTTGAATTAACACCACCGAAACTCAGTATAAGTGCACAAAACGCTTCGGAGAACATTTTACCGGAAAAGTCAAAAAGTCGCTACATATCTAATTGCTTCATTTTTTCGCAACTGTATTAAAAATAGTTGTTCAGTACACGTGCGGAACCGTCATTGCAACTTGTTCCGACTGTCGACCCTCGCCTTCGGCTGCGCCTCGGCTCAGGTAAAGATTTGTCGGAACTCTTTCCAATGACAGGTTTTTCGCACTCGTAATAAAATATACTATTACACCATTTTCAAATTACTCACTATCATTCTTTGCACTTGAAGTAATCGGTCAATTTCTCAACTGATTGAATAATGATTGATGATTTATTTTGTATCACTATGCGCTGCGCACTATACTGGTTTTATAATCTAAAATCACAAAAATGAGAGGTTCTTCTTCTAAATGATTAAATACTTGATTTTTCTTCACTTAATTTTTTTTTGACTGCATCGTTTAATTCTTTGTTTCATACAATTTTTGATTGAAAACTCAACCTCAAAGCATTAGGAAGATATTTATTATTTTATTTATTTGTGTGTTACACGTTCGAAATGTTTATTAATTGTGTATTGATTTTTTCCTTTCCAGGTAGATATCAATTTAACGATTTCAACTTGTATATAGACACATTTCTCGGAAATACCTTATAAATATCTCAATAACTAATTCGATTTATATTTTAATAGTCATTACTCATTATCATAAGTCATTGACTTCTTGAAATTAAGTCATTAATTGCGACATGTTAAAATTAATTACAGGTTACTAACATTTAAATTTAAACCAATCTCCGTCCACTGCTGAACGTCGGTCTCCCCCAAGGAGCGCCAACTATCCCGGTCTTGGGCAGTCCGCATCCATCCGCTGCCAGCCACTTTTTTTAAATGTTAGATATGGTAGATAATACTTTTACTCGTATTTGAATAACGCAGTTTTGTGTGACAAATATGGTAATAAAAATGCCTTAATTTAATAATAATTATATTTCTCCTTTACCAGACTGTACTGTGTGACTGTGACTGTGTGTGTATAACTGACTGTCTCGTTGGTCTCGCGGTTGGCGTGAGCGACTGCTGATCATGAGGTCTCGGGTTCGATTCCCGGGTCAGACCAAATGTTTGTATGATCTACAAATATTTGTTTCGGAGTTTGGGTGTGTTCTATCTATAATATGTATGTATTTACAAAAAACAAAAGTATATATGTATTTGTATCAGTTGTCTAGTACCCCATTTTTTTTTTTTTTTTTTTAACGTGTGGAAACCCCCTCGGGCCGTCACCCCACCGGGGTTTGCGGCGGGGCGGTGTGTCGGAATCGAACCGACTAAAACCACACGGTGTGCCACTCTGCGCCTGAGACGGGAGGAATCCAGGAACTGCTGTTATTAACACATCCGGACCCCTCCCAGCGCCTGCCCGCACTGAAGCGGGCACCGTCTGCTGGTTAACTCTCTAATTAGGCGACGTACGGCACACGCGTAACGTCGCCCCCTCGCGGGCGGCCACTAAAGCGGATGGTGGGGAAAACCCATCCCGACCATCCGCGGCCACACTCAGGGCGGCATGAGGCGCTGATAGGCGCGCCTGGTCCTCGTACCGGTTCAGGCCCAGATACCTCATCTGGGCCCGAACCGGTACGAGGACCGAGTTGACCACTATGGAGGCGCCGGGGGGCGGCCCACGACGGGGCCCATGGAACAATAGGGCCTCCGTCTTGTCCAGGGCCACCCGCAAGCCCAGCGCCTCGATGCGCCCGACCACCAGAGAAACACCAATGGTGGCCAGGCGCGCCGCCTCCAGGAAGTTCGCCCCCCGGGCCGTGACCAATGTGTCATCGGCGTAACAAATTACGCCCAGCCCGGGGGGGAGACGACCTCTTAGGACCCAGTCGTATCCCACGTTCCACAGGAGTGGTCCTAGGACAGACCCCTGCGGAACGCCGCACGACATGGGTCGCCGTCTCAAGGCGCCATCTCGATCCTCGTACACGACGGTACGCTCCTCCAAATAGTCTGCCACCAGCCGCCTCAGGTACTCTGGCACCCCGTGGTATTGGAGTGCTTCCCTGATGCAGCTGAATGGCAGACTATTAAAGGCGTTGGCGATGTCCAGGGACACCGCCAACACCACGCCGCCACAGCTCACTGCCTCTTCGGTCACGGCCCTGAGGCGCATCACGGCATCGACCGTCGAACGCCCCTCTCGGAATCCGAATTGGGCGTCCGACAGGTCGGGCCCCACCTCACAGAGGTGCCGGACGATGCGGGCAGAGAGTATCCTCTCAAACAACTTGCCCGCCTCGTCCAGCAACACGATGGGCCTATAGGCCGCGACCGAATCGGCAGGCCGTCCCGGTTTCTGAAGCAGGACCAGCTTCCCGCATTTCCAGCACTCAGGGAAGCGTCCGGACGCCAGGCTAGCGTCCAACACCTCCCTGAGGCGGTCCGACATATGGTCGAGGGCTCGGGCCATCATTCGGGCTGGAACCCCGTCTGGCCCGGGGGCGGTGTTCTTTGAACGGATTCGCAGAACAGCCGCCCCAACCTCCGATTCCATAACGGGCGGCACGTCGTCCTCTCGACCCCCGTCGTCTCCGACCGCATAGGCCATCGACGGGGGTGTGTGCTCCGCCCGCTGCGGGAAAAGGCCCTCGACCACTTCCTGCAGGAAGCTGGGCTGGAGAGTCTCAGTAAGGGGGGGGCCCGCCGTGCGGAGCTTCTGTCGCACCGCACGATATGGGCGACCCCAGGGGTCACGTTCGAGACTCTCCAGCATCTCCTTTTTCTTCTCCTCCTTGGCGCGGCAAATGGCCAGCTTCAGAGTTTTCCGCGTCTCGCGGTACTCCTCGTGAAGCTGGTCCCCGCCACCGTCTCCACGGTGACGTCGCCGGCTGCGGGTGTAGGACCTCCGGGCACGGGTGCACGCCGCACGGAGGTCCGCCAACTCCTGGGACCACCAGTAGACCTCCTTCCGAGGAGGCCGACGACCGTGGACGCGGGGCATGGCCGAATCGCATATCTGCGTAATCGCATCGCGAAAACGGCCAGCCCCTACGTCCACGCCGACCCCCTCGGTCGGGGCCTGCGGAGACAGCCAAGATTGAACAATGGCCGCCTCCTCTAGTAGGTCCCTGTTGAGCTTGGCGACAGCCCACCGCGGAAAGCGGGATGTATGCCGCGCCGTGTGACCCCTACTGGGGCCCTGGGACCGGGAGAGCTCAAATCGGATATAGAGATGATCCGAGAGCGTCTCGACCTCTTCCAGGACACACCAGTTCCTTACTCGTGCGGCGACAGCAGGGGTAGCGAACGAAAGGTCCACTATCGACCCCCCCTGCTGTCGCACGCACGTGTTGGTGGCGCCTCTGTTCAGCAAACAGAGGCCCACCGAAGCCGCCCACTCCTCTACGGCTTCGCCCTTGGCGTCCGTCCTGGGGGACCCCCACGCAATGGACTTTGCGTTGAAGTCCCCCAGCACGAGGACGTGCCCAGACGCTAAACGCCGCATCGAGGTCTCCAAGCTGTTAAGGAAGACCTCGAAGTCGCTCAAACTCCGGTTGGGGGAGAAGTAAACACCGTAAACGGTGATCCCCCCCCACTCGGCGGCAACATATCCAGAGCCCTTGTCTCTAAGCGACAAGGGCGGGGAATGAGCCGCCCCGGAGCCGACGACTGCCACGGAGCCGTCCCAGTCACCCATCCAGTTTGGACGGGGAGGAACGTAATAGGGCTCCGCGACTACGGCAACACCGATCGACCACTGCGCCATGCTTTGCAGGAAGAGATCCTGCGCCGCGGCGCAGTGGTTGAGGTTCGTCTGGACAAGGAGGTTGGAGACGTGGTCCATTACTGAACCGTCTCTACAACCTCCTCCATGGGCGACGATGTAGACGCACTAATGACTTTGGAGGCAGCCTGGGTCGCCAGGCTAGCCCCCGAAGTCTGCCGAGAAGCTCGGGAAGGCTTGCAGCCCCCCTGCCCCATCTGGTGATTGGCGGGCTTGTTGCCCGCCGCACACATAGGGCAGTGAGGGGCGGCAGAACATTCTGCCGCCTTGTGCCCCGGTCGACCGCAGCGGAAACAGAGACCGCTGCAGTCGAAACAGTTTTCGCACTTGGCGCGTGTGTGCCCCGATGCCAGGCATTTGTAGCATCTCATCGGCCTCGCCGCCAGGATTGTGATCCTGGCGCTGACGAAGCCGACGAGTAGCCTGCCGGCGTCACCCAATGTTTTGGCCGACGCCACGGGACAGCTAACCCACACTGCGCCAAGTCCTCCCGGACCGGGGCGGATGGTGCCAATCTTGATGTTGTCCGCGTTGCACTTCGTCCTTTCTTGGACTGCAACGCGGACATCATCGACAGTGACGGAATCGTCCAGGCCCGAGATGCGCAGTTCTGCACACTTCGTGGGCCTGGCGATCCTGACACCATCCGTCGCTGCGAAAACTCCCTTGAGCTTCTCGGCGAAGGAGTCCGCCGTCTTTGCGCCATCGGCCCCAGGGAACTCGAGGACTCGAGCTCCCGTTTGGGCGAGGCGCAAGCGGACTCCTGCCGTCGCGAAATCGCCGGCGAGACAGTCTCGGGCCGTCTTGAAGACGGCCGCGTAGGACAGCCCGCCGGCAGTCGCCTCCGGTGACACCGTGACCACCACAGCCGCGGTCTTAGGCGGCTGCAACTTCCGCGGCTTCTTTGGGGTGGCCCCTGCCACCGGTGACGACTGCGGGCCAGAGGCCGCCTTTTGGGCAGCCTTCTTGGCCCGCTTCTTGGCCTTCTTCGACTGCCGGCCCCCCCCGACTACCTGCCAACCCTCGTTGGAGGGGGCAGATGTGGAGGAGCCAGGCAGAGGCAGAGGTGTTGGAGTGGGGAGCGGAGAAAACTCCGCTCTTGCCCTCGCCGCCGTCTTGGGCCCCGTCTTCTTCGGCGTAGGCGTAGCCGTCTTGGCTGGGGCCTTTGTCATCCGCTGCTGTGACTGTCGAGCAGCGGTAGGGCCCGGCGCCGTCGTCGCCGCCGCGTACGTCACGCGACCCCCCACCACGGGAAGCGGGGTCGGTGCCGACGCGACCTTCGGCCTCGGCGCTGCCAGAGGCGGCCGAATAATGGGGGCGGGAGGCAGCCTCGCCTCCAGGCCGGCCAGACGACCGTCCACCAGATTCCCCACCGAGGTGAGGATCTGCTGCAGCATCTGCTGCAGGACGGCGTCTGGTACCCCGGGGATGGTAGGGGCCGGCTGGGACGTAGACGGGGCCGGCTGGGAGGCGGACGGGGCCGGCCGGGACGCAGACGGGGCCGGCTGGGAGGCAGACGGGACCGGCCGGGACGCAGACGGGGCCGCCCAGGACGCCGACGGGGCCGGCCGGGACGCAGCCGGGGCCGACCGGGTTGCAGACGGGGCCGGCCGGGACGCAGACGGGGCCGGCTGAGACGTTTTCGGGGCCGACTGGGACGCAGATGGGACAGGGACCCTACGCTCAGGAAGCTCCGCCCGAAATTGGGCGAACTGAGCGATCAGGTCCGCCACCTGCTCCGTCAGTCGGTCATTGGCCGCCTGTAGGCGCGCCACGTCTCCAGCCAGGGTCTCCACGACCCCGGCTACGGCGGAAGAGGAGTCCTTGAGGGCCCTCACAAAAGGGCCCTTCAGGTTCACGGACTTGGTGGCCACCTTGTGGATTATGGCCACCGCCGCTTCCGCTCTCTCCTGTAGGGAGCACGGTGTTTGGGGCACTGAGTCCCCGTCTACCGGCCCACCTAACTTAAGCAGGAGATCTGCAATCTCCTCCTCCGCCTGTAATTCGCCGTCAGCCCTGGCTCGCCTATAAGACTCCGCCTTACAAAAGACGGAGCCCGACGGGGCCGAAACCGGGGTCCGCGATCGCCCCCTATGACTGCTAGGCACCTTAGGAGGCAACATCGCCTGGGCGAGGTCACTCTCGCAGTCATTGGGGCGTCCGCGCTTTCGACCGTCTGCCTCCGTGTCCATTGGCTCCAGTGCGTCCGTCCTCGCACTGGAACCAGCATCCCCGACATTCATGGCGGACTTCGAACGCAAGCGTTCCGCTGTTCTTCGGCTCCCAGCAGTCAGAACGACTTCTGGGAGCCCCACCGATGTAGGCGTCCCGGATATAGCCTCCTCTTCGGTAGACGACTGGTCGTCCGCCTTTAGGAACTGCCCCTTGGCGTTCCTCCTTGCCTTCCTCTTTATCTCCTTCTGCCTTCCAGCTGAGTTTTCATGTCCGTTGTGCGTTGTGCCTTTTGTCGTTGTGTTGTCCGGTCCGTATTCATTTATATTTTCTGTATTGCAATCCATATCTTATCCCACGAGTCGGGGAGAACTAACGGTCCACCCGGGCAGAGATCCCCAATACCCGGGCAAGCGTAAATTTGTGCCCAACCGAGGGGTCCGCAGGTCCCTGGCTGGGGGTGTGCTAGCGACTGAACTACCCATCAGCCATGCATCCCCTGGTCACACACCAGAACACGGGATTCGGGGTAATTTTTTATAGAGGTTTTCTTCCTCGCGGTCCGGGCGGTTAAGCCAAGACCCTCGTCCCCGATCTATTCGGGATTACGATATGCCAACGGTGGCAGGAACACAAGTCCACTGCCTGCTCGACGGTAGGGTGAGTACACGCCGAGCCCGTCCCTATGCGGCATGGCGTCTGAAGACCACGCCTCCGCCTCGGCAGCCTGTAATTCGGCTCCGTCTTTCCCTTAGTCGCCTTTTACGACACCCACGGGATGAGATGGGGTGGAGCTATTCTATGCCGGCCCCACACGGCGAGGTTGTCTAGTACCCCATAACACAAGCTCTGCTTATCTTGGGACTAGATGGCGTTGTGTGTTTAGATGTCCGAAATATTTATTTTATTTTTATTTTATATTTTGCGACCAATTATTTTTTTTTATAAAATGTTCTTATTTGTAGCTGGCTGCCCAAGACCGGAATAGTTGACGATCCTTGGGGAATCCTTCGTTCAGCAGTAGATGAAGATAGGTTGACGTGATAGTCTTATTCAGTGTGATCTTGGATATTATACAGAAGTTTATGATACAAGAATATATTTATAAAAGATACATTGTGTTACTCACCTGTGTATTTTGGAGATGTCCGTCGTCCGTCTAGTTTCGAATCCTGCAGGAACGGCTGACGCAGCATTCTAAGCATAACAAATTACATGCAAATTTGATTAATTATAATGAATTCTAAACCTAAAAATTAACAAACATACATTTCCATGAAGCGTTATGTTTCATATGGGGCACCATATGAAACATAACGCTTCATTCACGCCCAAGTACCCTGTAGTGTGCTTGGGCTGCTATTACTTATCTATACATCTTCCGTACATACAAATAAGTGGACTGCGATAGGCTGATGATGAAATGAAAGTGTATACAATACTTTTGTATGTCCGTCTGTCTGTTAGTTTCGGTTAATCTGTGGAACGGCTGTACCGATTTTGACGGGACTTACACTGATAGGTAGCTGATGGTATAAGGAATAACTTAGCTTCTTTTTATGTGGCCCTACCCGCGATTAAACCATAAGAGAAGTTACCACCGTTTGATATATTGATCTCGTTATATTAGCCATTGAAACATTAAGCAAAATAATATGCAGTTAATTAAATGCCTTATTTAAACTTGCTCCAATCGTTAAAACTACAGAAACACTTTTCACAGCATATGATGGCCTTGTAGAATTGATCTTGAGAAATGGCATAGTTTTATGGCCTAATTCTACCAGTAAAGATATAATCTTTAAAATAAAAGCGGTGCATTTAAATAATGTTCGGAATCCAAAGTACTTGAGTTAAGCGAATGAATTACATAGAAAAAAGTGGCTGTGACATACGGACGGACAGAAAGACAAATAGACATACGAATCTATAAGGGTTCCGTTTTTGCCATTTGGCTACGGAACCCTAAAAAGTATTCTATGTTACTTTTATGTAGTGTTACTACTACCTCCAAGAACATAGTACAAAGTTTAATAATTATGGGTTTAGTAGTTTCGCGTGAAAGCGTAACAAACAAACTTACATTTACATTTATAGTGTTAGTATGATTAGGATATATTATACGCATTTATATTTGTATATAAAAAATGTTTATCCTATTGTTAATTGTTTCACAACAAGTAATAAATCTCATCATCTCTTCTAATAGAACTCTGTTTTCTTCACCGGTTTTTCAGTAATATGTAGTTGGTAAAGATGAGATCAGAACAGTTACACATGTCATGATCAAACGGGTCGTAATATCTATACATACAAATAAATAAAATTGGAGTGTCTGTTTGTAATATTAAAATAACCGCTTTTTACTAAATGCATATGTATGTATACACGGTACCTATACCAAAAATTTAGTTAAAAAATTTTTTGTCTATCTGTCTGTCTGTCTGTTTGTTCCGGGTAATCTCTGGAACGGCTGGACGGATTTTGACGGGACTTTCACTGGCAGGTAGCTGATGATCCAGGGAGTAACTTAGGCTACTTTTTTTAGACTAACTTTGTCCCGCGGCGTTACTCGCGATACAACAATAACCGCGGGTAACACCGCAGGGTTCAGCTAGTTAATAAATACAACTTAAGTTTAAAAAAATATGTAAATCAACTTCTGCTTCACGGCATTTTTCACGTATTGTACGTTTCCTTAACTAAAAAAAACCACTAAGCATTTTGCCACTTTGCTGTTCTGTCCGGAGTCATTTCCTGAATTACTGTAATGCTAGGTCTTAACCTCAGTCCAACGTCCGTGAAAGTCAAAGATAAAGAGATAAAGAGGATTCTTTATTTGATTTTGTATTTATTCCAGTAACATTTGGAACACGCAGTGTATGTACTGTAAGTAGAAATTATATTTTAAAACTGCTTTTTGACCAACTACGGCGAAGCCCAAAAGTAGGTAGGGTTATAGTTTTTGCAATAAATATAATAATAATAATGCTTTTCACTGAATGAGTGAGGTTACCACAGACTAAATCTCTCCCCGTAATACTTGACTTGATTTGTAAGTCCATGGGCGTCTAGGTGGTAGGCAATTACTACCAGGGGAGAGGAGAGAGATTCTAGTTAAACACCTGATGAAAATATATGCATAAATTCTAATGAGAGGCCTACGTCGAACAGTAAACTAGTAAAGGCTGATGATGATGAAGTTCGGCTCGATGATAATGAGTTAATATAGCAGAGGTCTAATCTACACTCATATGAAAAAAAAAGCGGCCAAGAGCGAGTCGGACTCGCACATGAAGGGTTCCGCAGCAGAAAGTAACATAATATAATTTTATTTTATTTTTGTGTTTTTTGTGTTGATTGAATGAAAGGTAAATTGCCGTTTATGATTTATGACTTATAAAAGAAAACTACTTACTAGATTTCGTTCAAACCAATTTTCGGTGGAAGTTTGCATGGTAATGTACATCATATATTTTTTTTAGTTTTGTCATTATCTTATTTTAGAAGTTACAGGAAGTTTTTCTATTTGTGTGAAAATCTTAATGCGGTTCACAAAATACATCTACTTACCAAGTTTCAACATTATAGTTCTTTTTCGGAAAAAGGTGACTGTGACGTACGGACGGACAGACAGACAGATGGATAGACAGACGGACAGACAGACAGATATGATGAATCTATAAGGGTTCCGTTTTTTGCCTTTGGAACGGATCTCTAAAAATGATCGTTGTGACCTAAAACAAAAGCGCCTAGACCACTTAGATGTATAGGCATAAAACATATGCACTTAACTTAGCCATGACATAATAAATATGCATTTAGATGGTTATTACACCGATCATGTAACTAGAAATGTCGTCTCTTGAATGAATTACTATTGGGAATGTTCATTTACCTACGGACATAATGGAAGATTACCAACTGAATCTAATCACTACTTATCCGGACGCTGAGGCGTGACGGAATTCCCTGTTTTATTGCAGTTTTGTAATTTAATACATAGTTTTCTATCTTTATTGTAGTTATTATAAGATAATTCTCATATAATCATTCTTAATAAGCTTAGTTACCAGGATCTAAATATACGGTTTGTATTGGAACTACGTGTCATATCATGTTCCACGGTAGGTATAGTTTTTGACTATTTTGTTTGGTGGTGGTGCTAATTTTGCAGTTTTTTTTGTCCCTTAACTTAACTAAAAATTAGTTTTGTCCTGTCGAACGACTTTCTTAAAGTCAAAGATTGACTAAAATTAGATATTATGTCAGTCTAAAAATAGACGTTATTTTTATAATTTTACAGAAAGTTTACTGAAGCATAAACAGAATTACCACCAATGTTAAGTGCCATGGTACAAAGTCATATTTGATTTATTCAAATGTAAACATTTTGAGAAACCTTGTTTCTAAGGTGATCTAGCCTATGTCTAGCAGTGAATTATTAAAGGCTGAATAAAACATTCTGGTAACAATCATAATGTGAAATTACTTGAATGGTTCAAGTAATAATAAAATTGTAAAGATTTGAATACAGGATCCCAGGTAGTAGAGCCACGCTGATTTCAGCACGAACGGGCCGGCTCGACCGGGGCGGTACTACCCTCGCACAGAAGATCAGCGTAAAATGACAGCGACCATGCTGTTGTGTTTCGTTGGTGAGTGCGAGACCGGAGGCCCAATGATGCAGAAGCATCACTAGCCCGCCATGGTGTGGGTCACCATGCTGCATTGTTGCATTGCCTGCATGCGCAGTATGGTGACCACCACTCTTGGATTCTGCTTATGCTTTCCATCAGGCAGAGTAGAGTCATTTTGGCAGGGCCAAACATAAAAAAAAAAAAAAAAAAAATGATGCCAGGGTAAAAAACAAACTTTTGATTTTTGCATCTGTGTACTTGAGATACCCAATTTTAATTTACGAGAGCAAGGCCATGTAGAAAACCTGTTTTTTCAAGCTTTTACTTTACCAATTTTGTATTTAATTTTTGCAATAGACGACTTTCTGTTAACGTGACTCTGACCTATTATACCTATATTGTAATTATATGTATGTAACTGTCCTTCCATTCCTTCGTCATCTTATTTTTTTTATTATTTATTTTATTTACTTATCTTAGTTTTTATTATTTTTCAATAATTTTTCTTTATCCTATCGGAAGGTCGTTAAAATATAGGCGTTTGACGGAGTTAGAGTTGGTTTCCTATTTTTAGGGGCGATCGAGAAATCAACCAAAAAAGAAAATTACTATTTTTGCTTACATCATTTTTAATATTATCTCAGAATTAACCGTGCTAAGTAATGATTGCAAATTACGGAAATTGATTACAAAGGCTCGTTATAAGCAATTTTGATTATAATATGTTTTCATGCTAATTACCTACTAGCTGAGCCCTGCGACATTACCCGCGGGTAACAAAGCTAGTCTAAAAAACTAGCCTAAGTTACTCCTTACATCATCAGCTTTCCCGGTAAACTCCGTCCAGCTGTTCCAGAGATTGACTGGAATAAACAGACAGGCTTTTTTACAAAAACACCTTGTCCTGATAATAACAAACATATATCGGCGCTTCATTTTTATATATATATATACTAGCTGATCGTGCAAACGTTATTTTGCCATAAAAAAGTTTTTAAGTATGTGTCACCCTTAGCATTCAGGGGGATGAAAAATAGATGTTGTCCGATTCTCAGACATACCCAATATGCACACAAAGTTTCATAAGAATCGGTCAAGCCGTTTCGGAGGAGTTTAACTACAAACACTGCGACACAAGAATTTTATATATTAGATATATAAGATTAGTCTAAGTCTGCTTTTAAAGTGAAGTGAAATATATAAAATAAATGAAAATGTATTATAGGCTTTTATTCCTGCTTTAAATTTCATATAGCAAGTTCATCAAACAAAATATTTTACTCGATTTATTTTATAGATATATGAAGTTTATACATTATACATTATACACTTTGTATGTTCATGAACCGTGATAGTTAGACAGTTTGTATGTATTTTTTCTAGCCACTAACTTCAATTTTGGTGCACACATCTTACAAAGTTTCTATGCCACCCAAAGTTTGACTAGTCATTCTCTATTAGCCATGATGTACAAGTGTACATAAGTCCATAGATGTACATTTGTGCATGAAGATTTTCAATAAATAAATATAGATTCAGTTCATTAAGAATGATTGGGGGCGCTCATAGCTCAGTTGCACTCAGTGATTAGAAACAATCACCGAGGGTAAAGCAACGACGGTGCGGTTAGTACCTGTATGGGTGACCGCTGGCGGCATGTTACCATGAGCGTCTCCGTTATTTGGAGGTCACATTAAGCAGTCGCTCCTGGTTTTTATCATATGATTACAGTCGTGAAGCTTAGTTGGAGGCCTTTGGGCAGCTTAAAAACATCCAACGACAAGATAACGTAGCCACAACGTTATATTGCCAGTCCCTAACCCGCACTTGGCCAGCGTGGGGACGTATGGCCTTAACCCTCTCCTGAGAGGAGACCCGAGCCCAGCAGTGGGACGTTATAGGTTGTTGTTGAAGAATGATTGAGTTTCAAACCCCATATTGTGTAAATTGTAATGTGTTTAGGGGTAATTGCTCTTATCATTTCATCGCTTATCATAAATCTGTCAGAATAAGGAATATATACTTACCGGCATTATTGTAAAGGCCATCGAGATTATAGTCGCTTGTAAATATATTTGAGTATAACAGTTGAATAATAAAGCTTCTTGGGATTCAAGCACCGTCCGATTCTTCAAATGTTTTTTGCTAGTAGAATACTGACTACCTTATTAATAAATTGTGGTTGTTGCTGAAATATTTATCAAAGATCACCTACGTAAACTGCAAAAGGGTATTTTGGAGTTTGAAATTGAGACAAAATATGTGTAATCAAATAACCTAGCAGTACATTATGAAGTATTTACTGTAATTATGAAAAAAATGCAACGAATTTCGTTAACTATTAATAAAACTTTAGGGGTGTAGAGTTTACTGGCACTACTAGTTAGAAATAAATTAACTTATCTTGAACAGAAAAAATCTTAATTGTTTATATAGGTGATTAAAGAGAAAAATTGGCCACTGTTCTGCAATTCTGAGTGCAGTAAAACAGAAAAAAGTGTTATTATTTGCAATAAATATTTTAATGTGAATAAAAAAATGAAAAATATAATAAAGAATTATTTATTCTTTCATATAATTACTCATTGTATTATACGCGAATAAAAAACTTTTTACTCGACGCTACTCAAAGTTTTATTGCATTGGAAGATTGTAATCAACAACAACAACAGATAAATCAGCTAACAAGTCAAGATGACAGAGAAACATAATGGCTCTTGTTGAATATTATCAAAGCAATACGAGTACAATTCTGACGTGGTTACCCAGTCTGAAGTCACATGTCAACTTGTAAAATTTACTTTGAGTGGAAATTCCAGAAAACTTTCTCTCCCCAGGTTCACTCTGCCTTTCTCATTTGTAAATTTCAGTATTCAGCCTACTTAGATTACTCCTAGTATGACTTTGTATTTTAAAAGAAAATCCAAACGTTGCCAGTAGCTTAATTATTTTCGTAGATTACAACAACATAATTCCCCTTTTGATTTCCGGGTTCTGTGATATTATTAAAATATATAGAAAAACATCAAACAACAATATGATCATATTTCTGAGTTTCGTTCTAAGCTCAGGTGGCTACCAATACGCTTTCGCCGGAACCTACATATTCTTTCTCTTCTATACAGGGTCCTGTTTCATCCTCACACACCTATTTATCTTAAAGAACGTTTTGTGTTCTTAAAAAACACACATTGCAGGGACCTGAGGTCGTCAGAGAATTTAATGTTGAAAATGCCAAAACATTCAACTCAGTTTGCAGACAAGTCTTTCACTGTGCAAGCTGTAAGACTTTGGAATAACTTGCCTGAGACAATTCGACAAGCAAAAAATTTGCCTATTTTTAAAAAGCTGTTGAAGGACCATTATTTGTCATTATGATATATTAAATGGATCTATGTACGTATTGTATGTATATAAATTGTATATATGTATATGTAGGTATATGAATTTTTATATATGTATGTGTGTGTTACTGTATGTATATGTGTAATGTGAAAGTGAGTGGGTGTTATTTTTGTTCATGATTGTTTAAATGATATTTTTAACCACTCAAGTAGAGAATTAGATGTGTTGCTTGAATGTAAACTACCCAAAAATTTTTGGATACTGAAAATCCGTGTCTTGGTTGTCTGGAAGAGATCGCCGTGAGCGATAAGACCGCCTATTGTAACATTTGCATATTTTGTAACTCATCTTTTGTTTTCTTTTTATAATTCTGTATGTATACAATAAAGATATAAATAAATAAAAACCCAAGTGATCAATAATTCAAAACTACATGCAAAACATACCTGTTAAATCGCGGTATCAACGAATTCGTGAATTTACGGTATTTGAAATATAGAATTATAACAGGGAATTAACCATAAAACTTGTTTTGTATAAGAAATGTGTGATGATGTGTGAAATATAAGATTCCAGCTAAATCTACAAACTATATTGTGACGAATCGATTATTTCCGTTAATGGTATTAGTTGTCACATACTAGGACCAGTAAAGAAAAAAAGTTTTCGTCACCATAATGATCGTGTACACTAAAGCTTTTAAGTTGTAAATCCGGCAATCGAAGAATTATCACAGAAATTATATTTTTATGTTGCAGTGCCATATTTTCGACATACGTGAGTTTTGACTGCCTCGGTGGCGCAGTGGTAGCGTACGCGACTGCTGTTCTTGAGGTCTCGGGTTCGATTCCCGGGTCGGATCAAATGTTTGTATGATCTGCAAATATTTGTTTCGGAGTTTGGGTGTTTTCTATCTATAATATGTATGTATTTACAAAAAAAAAGTATATAAGTATTAATATCAGTTGTCTAGTACCCATAATACAAGCTCTGCTTAGTTTGGGACTAGATGGCGTTGTGTGTTAGATGTCCGAAATATTTATTTAAATATTTATTTATATTTTGTTACTTTAGATATTTTTGCCTATCATCTCTTTAGGAAAGCTTTTGACAACATAAATAAAATTTTCCATTCTACATGTTAAATAATTGTGTAAGTGTATGAGAATGTAAACGTAAGTATAAACACACTAGCTGACCCGGCGAACTTTGTAACGCCGTATTCATTTTCGTGAAAATATTCTGAATTGCCGAAAAACTTATTTAGTTAGCCCGTGTTAATTCCCGCAGGGCCGCAGTGTGTACGACCACAGAAGAGGAGATTCTTTTGTTCTGTGTGTACGACTAAGCGGACTAAAAAAATTTAACACCTCCGTTTTCTTTTATTTTTTTCGGACATCTAACACACAACGCCATCTAGTCCCAAGCTAAGCAGAGCTTGTGTTATGGGTACTAGACAACTGATACCAATCCATATATGTTTTTTTTTGTAAATACATACATATTATACATAGAAAATATACGAACTCCGAAACAAATATTTGTAGATCATACAAACATTTGGTCAGACCCGGGAATCGAACCCGAGACCTCATGATCAATAGTCGCATTCTATATATACAAACCTTGTCCTGACAATAACAAACACATATTATCTTTTAAACTTTCGCGTTCAATGATAAATTAACAATTATTTTTACGGGAATTAACGCGATCACTTATTAAAAGGTATTACATACCCCTGATTTGCCTGACGTCTCCAGGTTGCACTGGCCGTGGTCACAGGCTGACTCTAATCATAAGTGATCGCGTTAATTCCCGTAAAAATAATTATTAAAATAACAACACGTAAAAAAAATATCAAATTTGGTGCATTCGATCGAAAGTCATGCGCGTACATTATTTTTGTAATTCATTATTATGTATATAAAAAAATTATATAAATATATCAATTTATGCATAGAAAAAATCGACAAAGTGCGAGTCGAATTCGCGCTGAAAGGGTTCCATACCATTATCTATACATTTCAACCCCTTTCCGTTATCAAAAACGAGCAAAAAATCAAGTTTGTTGTATGAGAGCCCCCCTTAAATATTTATTTTATTCCGTAGAAATAAATCATCTCTAAAAATTTCAACTGTCTTGCTATCACGGTTCATGAAATACAGCCTAGTGCAGACAGCGAAGTCTTAGTAATAGGATCCCGTTTTACCCTTTGGTTATGGAACCCTAAATACTCCGAAATAAATATTTACGAATCATATTAACAAGCAGTTTACCAGAAGTAATATGTATAAGAAGGACAAGCAAAAAAGAAATTGATCCAACCCAGCAATCGAACCAGAGTTGACAAGCGCAGCAGTCACATTCGCTACGACAGCGCCACCGAGGCAGTTATACTTGTTTACACATTAGGGAATGTGCCTACATACTCTTGTAGTTGAAAGGTATCGGACCACTTGCTCATTGATAATGATGCGTCATCATCAGCCGAACGGGAAGGAACGGGTGTCATGTCCCTCCAACACAAAAGGAGGATACTCCGACCAGGCAAGGTGATCATGCCTGGCGGGCCACGGCCCAACGGTTGATTTTGGGCAGTTGTATGTTATGCTAATCGGCGCGAGAACTTCTATATCGCGATTCAAAAGTTTTCAGATTTCAGAAGCCGTAGTTCACCGCTGGACATAAGCATCTCCGATTGCACGCCATTTGCTCAATATATGTGCTCAATTTAAATTTTTAGTTCCACCTAACGAAATACCAACGTCATGAAACTTAAAAAGGGGCGGGATATACCACCTTTAAAATTTCACGCATATTTAAATTTATGTATAGTAGCTGGTATATTATATCAAAGATTGAAATTTACTGTACAAAAAGTGTGTATTTATGTATATAATAAATTTATTTTATTGTAACTATAAATCCATTTGTTTGTCAAATCTGATGGACAGATTGGTATAAAACATGAATAATATGTTTTTTTTTGTGAACTACATTGGCCAATTTAGAGTCACTTTGGCAACAAATCATATTCATCCTAGCCTTTATTATTCCCAAGATTTGGGGTCGGCTACTAGTTCAACGGGTTTTACCTGAATATCAGTTTTTACACGGAGCGACGTGCATCGGACCTCCGCAATCCTCATGGTGAACTAAATTCGAAGGTTGAACTAGTTGTCAGTATATTTAAGGGAAACTGACTACCCCATAACGATTGCCATAGATGTTCATGACAACCGGGGCCAACGGCTTAACGTGCTCTCCGAGGCACGGGCGGGAAACACCGCCATCTTCCACACTCCGGGCTGCTATTGAGAAGTTCTTATAAGAAAACCTCAACCGAAGTCCGTCCCGGGAATCGAACCCGAGACCTCTTTATTTGATAAATAAATACTTAATAAAAATATTTAAGGGGTTCTTTTCTACTTTTCTTTTATTTATTCTTCCTTTACATGACTGCCCACGTATTATAGATTAACAAATGGATGTAAATAGCACGATACAGCGGTTTTTCATAGATTTTTTTATGACTTGTATTCAGAAATAAGTACTGTATCCAAGAGGTAGCTTAGAAAACAAGTTTTAAGAAGGCGAAACCGCGTGCAGGAGCTAGTACTAGATAATTAAGAATAATTTTATCTTAAACACACTTATACGAATACCTTAATAATGAAACAACAGTTTTATGATAATTGCAAAAAGTAGTCGGCAAGACAAGGTTGCCTAAAACTAACGTTTGTATAAATTTATTCCAAGTCCAGTTAAATGTAGTTCAGAACTAAGCTACGCTACGGTTATACATAAAAAAACATACTGCCAAAACAATTAACCTTTCTTTTGGGTTCACCGTAGTCGGGTAAAATGGTAATCAGGACACGTGAGTGATCATTATAAATGTTGGAATTTCCACCAGTAAACAAAGAATTATAATAATGACGTCAATGAATTTATATAGCTTTAATGAGTGTGAATTAATGATACGGGCTTTTATTTTTTAATGAGTGGCTTGATGGCTTGACAGAAAACGTTAAGTTTAGTAAAGCCGCTGATATCATTCCAAAGAAAATTTTCCGTCTTGGACTCATTTACAGAAACTTAATTGTCGTTTATCGACTAAAGCGCGTAAATCTTAACAAATCTATTATCAAGGTTCTCAAAAAGTAAACCAACAATATTTTATTTTGACTGAGGATTATGATTATTTGGTACACTATGTCGACTCTGTTCGTTTTTTAGAACTCTCTCTCTCTCAATTTAAGAACCTGCTCTCCTCTCTGTTTTCTCCAACTTTTGACCTCCCTGTTTTTTTTTCTCGACCGGCCTAGACTCCCACTTGTTTGAATCAAGGCCGTCCTCGTTTTTGAGAACTCTGAGGATACTATAAATATCTATACTAATATATAAAGCTGAAGAGTTTGTTTATTTGAACGCGCTAATCTCAGGAACTACTGGTCCGCTTTGAAAAATTATTTCAGCATTGGATAGTACATTTATCGAGGAAGGCTATAGGCTATATATCATCACGCTAAGACTAATAGGACTAATAGGAACCAATGAAAAATGATTAAAAAAACGGGAAAAAATTATTACGCTTCGGGCAATAGGAGACGCTAACGAGGTTGCGTGGGTCTGCTAGTTAATTAATATTTCGATAAATAATGTTAGTCTAATAGCGTTCTTTACTCCGTCACTCATTAGTAGAGCAGCATAGTGTAGGAGTATTTTAGCCTTTAATATTCCTCTGTTGGACATATATGCTTCTTTATAGAAAGGCCGTTTTGGCCTACAATAACTATGCATAGGAACTTGAAAATAAACAATACGTCTGAGACTATCCTTGTGTAATCGATTTAGTTCCTGTCACATGTTTCCTCGTGGAAAAGAAGTGTTAAGAATATTAACGATCTATTTAAAACGATTTGTCCCTGATTTCAAACAATTGATGACTATAACTATTTATGAAAAATCGTACATATGTATATGTCGTATGTACTTTAGATACTCTTGTACTACGTACTACGTAGTCAAAATTACAATTTGAACTGGCTGTTGATGGACCAGAACTGTTTAGGTCAGTTTTACTTTATATATTTTTATAATGATGATGATTCTTTGATTATTTTATATTATACACAAAACAAGAATAACTGGACAAGTAATTAATAACTGGAATTGTATTTTAGAGTTGAATCTAATGTTCAGTGCATCCTTCTTTCTTAAATCCATCAACTCAAACTATTTTGTGCTAATTGTCGTTATTTTCTTACAAAATCATGTGCAATCTATATGTTAATATGAGAAGCAAGAACTTTGTACCTCTTTTCACAAAATTTATGCAAACGGAGGCAGGCGCGGTTCCAAGGGGGGGGTCACAGGGGACACGACCCCCCCCAAAATCGTACACATGTAATTTTTTTAACCTTATTTTTTTCCTTAGCTTCCATAATTGTTCAATAGACATAAGAATCAAAGGATAGGCATTGTTTACCACCTATAAATAACAACTGTAACAAAATGTGGACAACAAAACTTTGCCTTCCAACACTCGTTATTCAGGCTTGCTCTACCATAAAGACTCAGATGACACAACTAGTCTGGACCAGACTTTCTAGGAAAAGTGCCAGACAGACACGCTCTTTCCAAGGACTATCCCCCAATTCCTCCGACGCAATTGGACCGGCAACTCTGGTCCGACGTATGTGAGGCATTGGAGGGAGAGCTGGATCGTGCCGTATGGAGACTGGCTTCCCGCAACACCGCTCCTGTACCTGATGGTATTCCAGGTCGGTGCTGGGAGACAAACTGAGGCAAATTTTCACTCAGTGTTTCGGCCTCGGTATCTCCCCTCTCGACTGAAAAGAAGCGAGACTGGTGCTCCTCAAAAAGTAAGGTGCAGATGTTATCTTTGCGTTCCAACTTGCCTGAACGAAACGGAGAAACTCTTTGAAAGAGTTATCTCTGACCGTATCAGCGGGCACCTGTGATCGGGATGGTCGTGTTGACAGTTAGCCTTGATATCGTTAACGCTTTAGTTAACGCCTTCCCTGGCGAGCTATCGGGGCGGTCCTTAAATATTAGCCGCCTCACCTGCATGTTATCATAGAGGCCTATCTGCGTGACAAGGCAGTGAAGTTTGTCGATGTGAACGGAGTGGCAAATCGAAGAGATGTGTTGTGCGGTTCCCCAGGGATCTGTATTGGGCCCATTGTTATGGAACCTTGCATACGATACGGACCTTCGCAATAGTCTGCCTCTGGCCTCAGTGTCGCCTGCTATGTAGACGATACAATAATACAGGCTAGAGGGTAACGCTTCGGGGAGGTGCTTCTGCTCGCCGAGCAAGGAGTGGCTTGTGTTGTGCATAAGACTCGTGAGTTGAGCCTGAAGGTGGTGCCTCCATGGCTTATGTAAGCGCCAAGAACCATCCAGCTCATGCCTCCGAGTGGATGACACTGTAGGCCAGGTGAGCTAGTACACAGTCGGTAAACCTTGGAAGAGTATTTCGGGCGGCTAATCCTCCGAGTACGAGTGGTAGCAGGAGCGCCACATCGTCTGCTACTCGCCCAGGTTTGTGCCAGCCAACGCGCCAACAACGCCAAGCTTCGATAGAAGGAACTGACTGTGTCACCTACCGAACCGACACAATCAGATGCTCACCGGGTACGATTGCTTCGGTGAAGCTGATCAGAATCGGACTTGTGGTTACGGCACAATACCACCACTGACAGATCTGTCAAAACCTGTCACCAGTATTGATCGCGGCAATACTAGCAAGTAGGGGGGGTGAGAGGCCGAGGGCTGCTTCTGTGGAGACGTAATGCATCAGAAGGAGTCCACAGAGCGTGATAGGGAAAGGGCCGATTCAATAGCGACCTGACACGGGGTTGAATCTAACTACCCTGGGTTGTGCCTCTTGTGAGGTACGGCAGTGTGTACTCCAGATGCCGCTGATGTGTTTCTGGAGCTCCTCTTGACAGCCGAGTTAGGCCGCCGCGGATGATAGACTGATTTGTCCGAAGTCCCACACACACCCTTCATGTCCCCCCCCCCCCCCCCCCCCCTCCCACGGTGCTAGGTCCTCTAAGTGTTCATTAAGAGATTGTCCCACACGTCTCAAATATTCCAAAACTGTCATCTCAATATACTTATCAATAAAAAAATACATATCGATTTGTTTCTAATATGTGCAATATAATGTGCAATAAAGTCTAATTTACTCGACTTAAATTAATTATTAGTGACCCTCCCCAAAATTCCAGACTGGAACCGCCCCTGAACGGAGGAGTGTGAGGCGCAGTTATCTATCTATACTAATATATAAAGCTGAAGAGTTTGTTTGTTTGAACGCGTTAATCTCAGGAACTACTGGTCCGATTTGAAAAATTATTTCATTGTTAGATAGCCCATTTATCGAGGAATGCTATAGGCTATATCGTCACGCTAAAACCTACAGGAGCGGAGCACCAATGAAGAATATTACTAAAACGGGGGCAAATTATCATGATTTTCAATGATGATTTTATAAGCTGTAAACGGTGCAAATTGAATGAGATGTATTTGAATCCTAATAAATGTTGTCATATAATTTTTTTGAGAAAGCGCAGTGTATTATATTTGCGCAGCCGCCATTTGTACATGGTCATTCTATTGATATGTTCATTTTCTGTAAACTGTTTGATCTGGTGTACAATAAAGTTTATTCTATTCTATTATAATATGCTTATTATATAAATATATTTAAACTTCATCAACTTAAGATTCAAAATTAACATTCTCCCTACATATTAATAATGTAAAAAAAAATTACTCAATTATTGGGTTTTGTCATAAGGAACAGTAGTATGACGGAAATAATTCTGTATAACGTAGTCTGGCGGCCACATAATGTGACCGTACACTCGTTACATCTGGAACGGGTGCAATAACGCTTTCTTTGATATTTGGCGTATTCCAGCGGCTTCTGTAAACAGATTCGTTCTTATAAGATTAGAATATTTTAAAATGTTAACCATGGAAAAGTGCAGTCAGTTGCTAGTTTGGAAATAAAATTCTAACCCGCCCCTGCCAGAATGCCAAGAACTGCTATTACTCCACTCTGTTCGACTCTAAGAAAAACAGTGTTAGAAGCCAACTCACTGTATGGTAGATTATATACACTTACAGTAATACAAAAAATTATAATCAAAACGATGGTCTGGTACTATTTATAAATAAACTAGTTAGGCATAAAGTTGAAGAGCCATCACTGAGTGATGCTAACTGCTTACTCATTAAAAAAGATAATGATACTGTTATTATTTCAATCTACCGCCCACATTGTTTTAAGGACATTGATAATTTTTTGAAATCATTAAATTCACTCTTAACTCAATTATCCTCATTTAGGAATATATATATAATAGGTGACATAAACATTAATATATTAGACACAAACTCTAACGCACTGCGCTATCTGGAATTGCTGTCGTTCCATGGCCTGATCCCCGCTTACGACACAGCAACTAGAGATAAGTCTTGCATTGACCACGTAATTTTAAAAAGTAAATTAAACTCACTTACTATGATCATTAACTCCGCTCTAACGGATCATGCTGCTGTTTTATTTTGTGTAAAATCTAAGATTGAACACAGAACTGTTAGTAAAACCGTTAAGAAACTAAACTTTGAGAATATTTTACTAGATATTAAAAAAATAAATTTCAATGAATTAATACATGACGTGGATCCCAATACAGCAACAAATAATTTGATAGAATGCCTTCAAAATATAATCACTAATAACTCAATAAAAATTAAAATACCGTGTAATAAAGTAACATTAAAACCGTGGATTACGACTGGTTTATTAAGGTGCATTAGAAATAGGGATCGGATGCATTTCAAATTAAAAAGTGATCCAAACAATCTTGTCCTGATCACGACATACAAAAGATATCGAAACTTCTGCAATAGAATACTTAGGAAATGTAAGGTTGATTATGAAAAACATTTATTGGACTCGGCAAAGAACAACAGCAAGAAATTATGGCATAGTATAAGGGACATTACTAATTCGCATAAGTCAAAGCAATCAAATCACGAACTATTAACAATAAGCGAAACACCTAGAAGTTCAGTGGACGAAGTTAACAATTTTTTCGTCAACGTTGGAGCGAGTTTGGCAGCTAAGATCCCAAATCGGCTTGTAACAGATAACACAAGTCAAATGAATACTTCAGCCTCTTCTTTTGTACTTCTCGACACAGATGAGAATGAAGTGAGCAGCATTATCTCCGAGCTAAAGTCTAATAGTAGTACTGGTTGGGACAATATTTCTGGTGAGATATTAAAACTGGCTAAGGATCATATAGCGCTCCCTTTGTCGGAACTCTTCAATGCGTGTATGAGCAGGGGTATTTTTCCTGACGCACTGAAGAAATCAATTGTAGTGCCCATTTATAAGGGTGGTAATAGGGACTGTGTCAATAGTTATAGGCCAATATCTATCCTGTCATCCCTATCTAAGGTTCTAGAGAAGATTATAAATAAGAGGCTCGTTAAGTTCTTGGAATCTAAGAATTTATTTTCGGATGCTCAATATGGGTTTAGACAGGGCAGATCAACTGATGATGTAATTCATTCGTTTACAGAATTTGTCGCTACGAAGTTAGATAGTAAAAATAAATGTATAACAATCTTTTTGGACCTAGCAAAAGCATTTGACACAGTCTCTATTTCCAAACTGCTGTTGAAACTTGAACAAATGGGTGTCAGGGATACTCAACTTGGTCTGTTTGAGAGTTACCTGTCGGATCGTGCTCAGCGGGTTAGGATTGGTGATTACCTGAGTGGGGAGTGTTCTGTGAATTTTGGGGTTCCCCAGGGTAGTATTTTGGGTCCTACCTTATTTCTATGTTACATAAACGATTTATGTAACCTAAAACTACCAAATTGTAAAATTTTCACCTATGCTGACGACACCACCCTAACGTTTTATGGACAATCATGGCCTCAAGTTTACGAATACGCACAAAACGGCTTCAATAGGGTTGTTCATTGGCTTTCCACGAACACTTTGACTCTTAATACCGATAAAACGCATTACATAACCTTCACTATAAAAAAATGTGTCCTGCCTGAACTTAATATAGTAGCACATTCTTGTACTCCGGCGCTTAATTCTACTTGTAGTTGTCCATGTGTTCATAAAACAACATCTATAAGCTACCTAGGAGTAACCATTGATGATAATCTAAGTTTTGAAAGGCATATAAATAATGTTGCCAAGAGAGTCCGTAAGCTTACTTACATATTCAAACAGCTTAGACATGTAGCAGACTCCGCAGTTATGAAAACTGTTTATATGGCACTCTGCCAATCAGTTCTTACCTACTGTATTTCCTCTTGGGGAGGAGCAGCTAAAACTCATCTCATTGAATTAGAGAGAGCTCAACGACTCATACTAAAAATCAGCCTGTTCAAACCGAGACTTTTTCCTACTTCGGAATTGTACATGCTTGCTGAAGTTCTTACTGTTAGACAACTGTACATTCTCGCTGTTATAATAAGACAACATGGACTCATACAGTTTGACCCCTACAACCCGACGCTAATGAAACGACGAAAGTATCAAATATGTCTGACCAAACCTTCTAAAACGGTTTTTAGCGATAAATTTTTCTCTTTCCAGGGTCCACGATTATATAATTTAGCCAACAAATTACATAATATATACCCGCACAATAAAAAAGAATGTAAATGTAAGGTTCTGAATTGGCTTCTTACTCTTAAATATGAAGAAACTGAAAAGATTCTGAATAGACACAAGGAAATTTAACATACATGATAAACAACACACACACACAGACACACACACACACACACACACACACACACACGCACACACAATCACACACACACACAAAATATTTCTATTATTTTTGGTTTTGTAATGTTCCTCATAATGCTATTATTGTATAAGTTTTGTGTAAATAATTGCAATTATGTATGTCCGGGATGGAGAGGCCAGGAGACCTGTAACACAAGTTCGCTTAGTATGGGCTCCTGTCTCCCATCCAGAGCTTTTGTGATTGTAGTTTTATTTCGATATATATTGTACATTGAGGGAGAAATTAAATAAATTTTATTATTATTATTATATTATTATTATTATTATTATGTAAAACAATTAATAACTGCAGCGACGTAATTGACTTGCACGTTGACTCCATACGTAAATTGAAGAGCATCATAATAAATAACCTCTCCGAATTTTGAATAATACATACAATTCATATATACACTTAGCTACAAACTTGGTACATGCTGTATATATATTAACTAGCTGACCTAGCGAACTTCGTACTGCCATATTTACATGTCTGTCTCAGCTTCAACAAGCAGTGTACAGACGGGGACAAAAAAAATATTTTCCTGTTATCTGTAAATTTTTTTTGTACACCAACTTTGTCCTAACAATAACGAACACATAAAAAAAAGAATGATTTAATTTGGTGCACCCGATCGGAAGCTATGCGCGTACTTACGTTTCGGCGATTCATTTTTATAAATATATCACACTTCACACTAATATATTAAGACGAAAGTTTGTGAGTGTGTATATTTGTTACTTCTTCACGCAAAAACTATTGAACCACTTGGCCAACCGTGCAGTCTACGGTTGGCCAAGTGGTTTAAGTGGTCGCCAAGCGGTTTCCTATTGCTCCAAGTGTTGTGGGTTCAAATCCTACACGGGACAACACTTAGTGTGATCCACAAATTGTTGTTCTAAGTCTGGGTGTACTTTGTGTCCGTTTCATGTATGTTTTTAAAGTCCCCCGCGATACAGGATGTATACTCTTAATGGGGGAGTTGTCTTTTAAAAAGAAAAAAGTATTATATAGAATAATAATTGTAAAATACTGAAAAGTGGGATAAACATTCTGTGTTAATAAATTAATGTAATACATGATGATATAAGTTACATAATCAAAAGTTATTATGTTAATGTTAATTGTTTATATTTTCCTACCAATTTTCATGTTTTTTTCTCTCTATAAGAACCTTCTCGAGTTTTGTACTTAACAACACAATTGGCAATTCATTTTTATTTATTTAGATTTAAAAAAATATCATTTCTTAAGTAATGTATAAATTGTTTGATACATAAATCTCTCCACTACTTTCGCAATTGCTCTTGAAAAAAATATAAATACTTAACAGTCACCTATAAAGAGAAATGAGGAAACATAGCTACCTGAGTCTTTTCTTAAAACATAACTTGACTTATAATAACGACGAGTAAAGTTCAAAGAATTTCCGCAATCCATTTTTTTTTACTTATTCTCAGCCCGGCAATGTGACGGTATAAAACACATAACTATGTTTGCAACACACTTGCTCATAAAGGGCTCTAATTTCACCGCAATTAGACACATAATAACACCTATAATCAAACTGTGACTTTTATTGCTATTATTCACAAGTGAGTTATAAAGTTTTTGTTTTATTTTTTTGGTTGAGTTGCTTTGTTCTTGAAAAAGTTTCGATACAAAAAAGATCGTGGTCAATTATACAAATAAATAAATATACCTATTGCTTGCTCATTTCATGCATGTTCTTATTTAAATAGATGAGTTCAACTTGTGCGTGTTTTATAAAAAATCATTCGCTCAAATATAACTTTTTTTTTCTGTAAAAAAGATAACTTGAAATCTCCTATTTTGTACGTGGCTGGAAACGCTATTTATATATATACATTAGTTGTTGCCCGCGATTCCGCGTATATGTCGGCTATCGCGGTAAATAGTAGCCTATGTGTTATTCTGAGGCATAAGCTATATTGCTGTCAAGTTTCATCTAAATCCGTTCAGTAATTTTTGCGTGAAGGAGTAACAAACATCCATTCATCCATACTTACAAACTTTCGCGTTTATAATATTAGTATAGATATATTATTATCTTAATTTTACATTTACTAAATAAAACTATTTTTTTGTATGATTTTCTTCACAAGTGTGCTGAAAAACGTCGTATGATACACGTGTCTGTTGATGATTACCGTCCTCGACTATCTTAAGACCCTAACCTAACGGCTCGGGTCTCAATGGCGCTTCAACGGTAAAATAATTACCAACATTACACACTTGTACCATAATGTCCTATTCCCTGATTAATTTATTACAGCCATTGAATAAAGACTTGACGTCAATTGTTTTTTCACATTTGTATGATAATATAATTGAACAAAAACAATGAGTTGTTTGTAAGTGGACATTGATCCAACCATCGTCAAATTATCTAATTAACTTATTCGAGCCCACGCTAGTAATAATTATATCTATTCATATAAATAAAATTTGAGTGTCTGTATGTAATCTATACTAACATGTAAAGCTGAAGAGTTTATTTGTTTGTTGAAGATTAGCGCAATCTCAGGAACCGCTGGTCCGATTTGAAAAATTCTTTCAGTGTTGGATAGTACATTTATCGAGGAAGGCTTTAGGCTATTAATCATCACGGTAAGACCAATAGGAGCGGAGCACCAAGGAAAAATGTTTCAAAAACGGGGGCAAATTATCACGCTACGGGCAATAGGAGACGCAAACGAGGTTGCGTTGGTCTGTTAGTATTAAAATAACCGCTTTTTAATAAATGCATATGTGTGTATACACGGTACATGTACCAAAATATCATTTTTTTTACAATTTTTGTGTCTGTCTGTCGGTCTGTTTGTTCTGAGTAATCCCTGAAACGGCTGGACCGTTTTGACGAGGCTTTAACTGGCAGATAGCTGATGATCTTAATAGTAACTTAGGCTACTTTTTTAGACTAACTTTGTCCCATGGCGTTGCCCGGGGTACAACAATAAACGCGGATAACAACGAGGGGTTCATCTAGTATTAAATATTATAATGAAACTCATTTCTAAGGGAAGACCTATGTCTAATTGTCTACCAGCTAATTAAGACTGTTGATGTGACTTAATATGATGAGTTAAAGTACTTTTCGATGAGAGGACCATCGCACATTATAGAAATACTTAAAAAATGTGAGTCCGAATTTATGGACCACTATAAAAGAGCACTGTATTCAGTTTATTATTGTTAAAAATAATTTAAAAGTTAATTGCGAACTCCACAATATATCTCGTTTGTTTATAATTGTTTTTCACTATTTTCTTTTTGTTGTCCATATCTCATCAATATAGTATTTTACTATCTTTAAAACTTTTGTTTACGTTTCTATAGGCAATATTGAAATTTAAAATCTATATATATAAAAGAGGAAGGTGACTGATTGACATACGCAGAGATCAACGCACAGCCCAAACCGCTGCACCTAAAATCCTAAAATTTTGCATTTTTGGTTTTTTATATAAAGTGAGCACTAAAAAAAGAATTTTTCGAAATTTTGAAATTCTAACCCCTAAAGGTGTAAATCAAGGGATGAAAGTCTGCGTGAGCGAAGCCGCGTGCAAAAGCTGGTTATCTATAGACGTTTATAAATTTAAAGGTATTTATGATGTATGGCTTGCTGCGACCCGTGTTATTGCGGGACCAGCGGTTGGTGTTGTAAGCAAATATTATACAAATATATATTCCTCTTGAATCAGTCTATGTATTAGTGAAAAGTGCATTGAAATTCGTTGAGTAGTTTAAAAGTTTGAAGCCAACAGATAGCGGACGTACTTATCTAGTAAGTACGGTGTTTAGATCATTACTTGGTTAAATTCAGAAATTGACTATGGTAAATACTAGTAGATAACATGAGCGAAAAAATCCGTTTAAGCGTCAATTTTGCTTAAATTCAGTAAAACAACATGCTCATTATCAGTATACTTCATTTTGTAAAGATTTCCCACTACTCGCAGATACCATCATCACATCCGGACTTTGTCATAATAGTATCACCTTGAGAGCATTTTTTTTTATAATTTACACTAATGTACCAAAGGTCTTATTAATGTGGAATAAGCTTAAATTCTTTGTCAGTTCAATATTTGGCGATGTCCAAAAGGCCATAATGCATAATTGTCCGAGGTCTCTCGTCATGTCGTATATTTTCGCGTACATATAAACATGGTGTTGGCTCAGTAGCCAACTTAACTTAAATGCAGTCAGTTACCCGATGGCAAATGACAGGGCTGACTATCCTAGTCCTCCAATAAACAGGCACCATTCACCGTAGCCGAAATGGACAAGGAGATAGCTATAAGGAAGTTCAATGGAATTTTATTGTGTCTATCTTAGACGGGGACAACCGTGGACATAAGTATCTTGGTATTTAAAAGTAGAAGGACAAGTCCTACCGATGGATTTGACCTCTTATTACTGTTGGAAAAGGTCAAACCTTACAAAGGGCGAGAGCAATTAGAAAGCTATTAAACACTACTGTTTACTGTTAGGTTACTTTAATTAATAAGTATTTGAGCATCGAACAGTTTATTATGTATGTACTGATCATGTATTTACAAAATCATTAAAATTCATCCTGTTAGTCATGACATGAGCTTTCTTGAATTTTTTTTTTTTTTGCATAATTATTGTTTTATTCTTTAATCGCGTATTATACGCTCAATAAGTTTATTCATTTCTTAAAATATTTTTTATTATTACGTCTTTAATTATGACCGTAATAAGTTAGGTGGTCTGTTTTGATAGAAGGAAATCTCTCGAACGATCTCGTTAATTAAATTTTTAGGCAAAAATTTGAACAGTTTCCATACATTTAAAAGTTGAAAGTTACATTGCGAACGTTTTACAAATAAGTGTTTCAATTTATAGAGTTTGGGTAAGTGTTAAAATGTAATATAAACGTGACGTTGAACTCATCCTCTCTCATTTTTTACTTAAAATATATAAATTACATATGAGACAGCCACAGGTTGTTTACTTGACTTTATGCAGATCGATGACACCTGACCAGCATAGTAAATGAACCTGATACCAAGGTCCTTTAGTTAATTATGTGTACTCGTATAAGGACATCATAGGGAAGACTCGTGGGAGTCGATCGGAAGGTGCCTCCTGCGCATTCGCTGTGCGTCACGTCCACATGAGATTACTGTCACGTATCACGCTATCGAGGATTGTAATAGTTTTGTAACTTATGATAAAATGTTTGTAAATGTGATTAGATTAATTAAAACCCATTTTTTGTGACTATAATTTATAAATAGTAGTGAAATAATACAGCTGCAAACTTCGCCTGTTTAAATACTAATACTAAAATATTTCTACGACTAAGGCTAATTAGATGTTTTTAAATTACTTATGAAAGTGTAACTTATCCTTGAAACTTGTGAAGTTATAAATTAAAATTAATTATGATGTTTTTTTTTATTGACGCACAAACAAATGTTGTCTTGATATTGGCACCCATTTTTATTTATATTTTATTTTATTTATATATACACTTTGCAATAATGGTTGAGATCATATTTGTAAAACGGGGTCTAGGTATTTCTTCATTTAACGATAAAATATATATAAATACGCGGAGCTTTACGTTTGTAAGCCTTTTTACGAAAATTATGCGAACGGAGGAGTATGAAATTTGGCACAGATAAGGTTTATATGGACGACTAGTGCAAAAAGTTAAAAAAAATAAAGATTTGTGGTCGAATTTCAGCCACTGGGCGACCACATGTGAAGATCAATCCCAAGTATATGTTCAAACAACAAAATACGCATAAAAATAATGAGGTACTTGATCCTACAATCGTCTTACAACAATCATCAATATCAACCTGTTGAGCATAACTCGTGATGTTATTAATAACTTTTTTTTAACTAGCTGACCCGCGCTTAATAAATATTTTTTCCCATTTCCCCAACATTTTCTGTCGATACCCGGCACCTATTGGTCGTAACGTGATGTTAAAATCTATGCCTAAAATCTTTCTCGCTAAATGGGCTTACAACAAAAAAAAAGAAATATTAAAATCGGTTCAGCCATTCAAGCGTGATGTTGTGACCAAGATAAATAGAGAATTATTTTTATATATGTAGATAATAATAACCTCACCGATATCACTCAGGGTCGTCTGATTTCAAACTAGACAGTGCCAGTATTGTGGTATCCAGACTTCTGACTATTCTCACCACATTAATATTTGACCTGGATGAGAAATGAACCCACAACCTTTGGCTTGCAGTCAAGATCACTTACCACAAGGCCAATAGAACCGACATATATGACAAGTTACCATTACTTCAATTTCTCTTGTTGAAATATCATACATATACTTATAATAAGTTGTAGTTTGCAAGTTTCAATGTTGGTGGTAATCTGGTTCGAATTGTATAATTCATGTAAGACCACCACAAGTCCAAACTTTGCACTTTGATTGTGACGCAATCGCGTTGCCGAAATTTTAGAACAGGCAGGTCACTGTACCTAGCGATATGTCCCGACGGATAATGGTTTTTATCCGTCGGGACATGTAGCTAGGTACAGTGACCTGCCTGTTCTACAATTTCGGCAACGCGATTGCGTACAAATGGCTGAAGTTTAGATGGCAACATCTGTAACCACCCCAACACTATAGTGGAATCAGTTCAACAAAACACGCGACTTAACTTCACTCTAAGTGAGCTTGATACCTTCTCGCAAAGACGAGCTCCTACCACACAACTCCAGTTTAGGAATTGTGGTTGGTTTGATTGGCGCACCAGTAATCAGACCATATAGTCACCCTCACTATTGACGCTGCGTATATAGGCACAAGCTCCGTATCTGTAAAGATGTGGAGTTCTAAGTCTGTATACGATTCACAAACGACAATACGTGGAATTCGGTAAGAATTCACACAAGGCAAGTTTGTCACAATAGCCAGCCACTCTGCATTAACTTCAGGAGATAATGGGTTATCCCACGATAATTTATCAAGCCATATTTTTTGTAATAACATTTTCATGCTTATTATGAACAATGACAGACAACAAGTCACGTTTAGTATGTTTGGTGGAAGACACGGTGGAACTAATTGAAAATACGAGCTCATCTGAACCTGCAAGCCAAACCAATAAAACCTGCCTAAGCCTAGAAGTTTGTCAGGCTTAGTATATCCAAAATTTAAGTCAAGTGATGACTGGTCTACTTACGAAGTGGCATACACGCCGACGCAAGTGTCTTTATTAACCCCTTGACGAATAAATTTGACGTCATCGAATCGACCCCCCCTCCCCACCCCACCCCGTCAGGGATCATCTGCGTAAAAGTCGTCCTTGATAATGTCAGCAACCGTCTCATTCTTACAGTTAAGACCTAACTGATGAAGACGTCGGGTAGCTAAAAATGGTGCGCTTGTTGTACCGTAAGTGAAGTATTTAATTTATAAACCTTGACATTATCTGATTCCTTACTGCGCCAGAGAACCTGCTGCATTTATCAGATGGTTGGACTTCCACGCATCTGTACAGCATCTGGATATTTCCGGCTAACACACAACCCACAACCTCACAACTCTTTTCTTCTGGAGAGTACTGAGAAGTCTTCTACCAAAACTTAGTCAAGTCAGTTCGAATTTTGTCTAAATCTGTATAATCAGTAGAACTCAATTTAGCAAAATGACACATTATGTTATTAGAAAGCAAGGTCACGTAATTACTACTGATAGGACCCGACACGATCCAGCCTATTCTGGTTTCGAATAGGATTGGTTTTCCAATACCTAACTTTATCCGCTGGGTACCCAACAAGTCCCAGAAAACATCAGCACCAAGTAATAAATCCACATCAGCAGGCTTGTAAAAATGGGGTCAGCTAGACAGACATGAAACGGAATACATAAGTCAGAAATGTTTAAATTACGACATGGCACCTCAGTAGTAATTGATGGTAAAACAAAACACATTAATTTAACATTAAAACAGTTATTAATTGATGTCATATTGATACGATATGTTTTACCTACGTGTGACGTCACGTTACTAATGCCAAATATCGACCTATCTGTCTCATTAGTACATAAATCTAGCTGTTTACATAATCGTTGCGTTACAAAAGTAGACGTATTACCGCTGTCAAACACTGCGCGAATCACATGTTCACGACCACTACGATCATGTAACTTGACTAACGTGGTGGATAACAACACATCATGTTGATTATTATCACAAAGGGATGTGATATTAGACGATAACGCAACATTACTTGTCTCCATGCTCGCAGACGGCACCGACAATACAGGGAACAAGTTATCAGACGAGTTTTTCGGATTAACCTGATTACGAATAGTATTCGCTGTACTTTTAAAATCAACTACATGAATAAGTGTATTATGCCGGCGCTTACAATGTTTACAACCCGGCTTCTTACAATGATTAGCAAAATGTCCCGGGCGAAAGCAATTATAACAAAGTTTCTACGTATATATATATATAAGTATAGAAGTATCTATGTGAATAATAATTTTACACCAAATTTATCTTAACAATTTAACATATGTAATTAAGTTGAAATAACGTAATATTAATAATTACTATACCTATTACAAATAAGTTTGATTTGCAACTTAACCGCTACTCATTAAGATTAAAAGGCACTATTCACATTTACAATAAACTGTACGGTGGAAACCTATGCGATGAAACTACACTAATTTATACAATAAAATTGGTAATAATACACTAACCTGATAATATCTTCCAGACAGTTCGCTTATATTACCTGAATTGAGTGTTGGGTTACGATATACCTGATGCCTAAAAGTTAGCACCACAAAGTACTCCTTTCCTATACCACTTAGCCGGTAGTTAACGCCCGTGAATATTTTCCTATTTAATTTAATCTGCAGCCGATATTTCTTATATAATTGATTTTCTTCATCAATATAGCTGATTGACGATTATCCGGCTCGAAGGAAAAGATAAAGGACCATATATAGAAAATCAGGACTTGAAATAAAATGCAGGCGTGTGGTCTGTATGCTGTGAGCTTTTACATTGAACTTCAAAATTGACAATACATTATAGATAGATTACTTATTAATAAGATGACCCTTAAATATTATAAGCGTTAACACGTTGCTGCCACATTTAACTTAGGCGCTCCAACACATCCAAAAGGTCAAGATAGAGGATCCTCGAAAGTCTAAAAGTACGTTCAATGCCAACCTCGTCAGCGCTACGGTCACTCAAAGAACAACTGCATGAGACCATATAATAACTAACTGCCTCGGTGGCACAGTGGTAGCATACGCGACTGCTGTTCTTGAGGTCTCGGGTTCGATTCCCGGGTCGGAACAAATGTTTGTATGATCTGCAAATATTTGTTTCGAAGTTTGGGTGTTTTCTATGTATAATATGTATGTATTTACAAAAAAAGTATATAAGTATTCATATCAGTTGTCTAGTACCCATAATACAAGCTCTGCTTAGTTTGGGACTAGATGGCGTTGTGTGTTAGATGTCCGAAATACTTATTTATTTATTATTTATTATTATATAGATGCGTCAAATGGGGAGAAGGCCACAAAACCTCGGAGTGCAAAAAGAATGACAGAGCAACACCGGCTAAATGGGCTCTCTGCTTGTGTGATCACCCGGCTAACTACAAAGGTTGTCAACGCGCCCCACCCACCAAGGGACTGCCAATTTACCCAATCTGTTCCACCTCGACTATAACTGAAGGAACCAAAAGACCCACTCAACAACGTACATACGCTAAAGTTAGCGATGGAAAGAACGCCCAACCAAATCAACAAACTGGAAGATATCCTACTGAAGCAAAGCGAGAAATGGATCTCTTAATACAACAAATAGGCTCTTATCGCTAGACTCATCTCTAAGCTAACAAAATGACTTCGCTATAAATTGCCACCTGGAACATCAATCAAGCGGAGATTGGAATGCCAAGCATTCATATTGGGGATCGAGATTGACGCTTACTAGAGGCCGAGAACTAAAAAAGAGTATTGAAGTGAATCACCTATTACCTATGATAATGATAAAGATACTTTGGAAGACTGGTGCCTAAGCTAGGCTCGTAGCCTGTATCTATGTCAACTGGGGAGCCTACGTATTCGCCCACAGACAGCAACAAAACACCTAATCTCCTAGACTTCTTTATCACAAAGGGTATCAGCGAACTGAACACTTCTATAAAGTCAAGTCTCGACGGTAGCACTGATCACTCGCCTGCACTACTGACGGTTAGTCCAATGGCCATACCCAATGTCACTCATACCGACTATCTCCACAATTACAAAACGGAATGGCAATATTTTCGACAATTCCTGGAATATAACATCAACCTTAATGTCCCACTCAAAACAAAGGAGGAAGTTGACGATACGTGTCTCTACATCACAAAACGATGCGTGTCTCTACATCACAAATCTGATCCAAGTGGCGGCTTGATCTAGCACTCCCGAGCTAAAGGAGTCATCTTGTGGGGCACCGATCCCTCTTGCAGTCAAGGAAAAAATCGCCGAGAAACGTCGCTTACGCTGAATTTGGCAGACGACCCATAAGAGCGCAGATAAAACCAGACTAAACCGGGCAACTAAAGAACTCAAAGATCTCCTGGCGCATACTGAAAACTAATCGCTTAAACAGAGATAAGTGAAGATGTCTCCAAATGCAAATGGGACACACAATCTCTGGAAGGCAACAAAGTACCTCCCACAGCCGCAACAGTATCCTCCACCACCTTTGTGATCCGGAAATACATGGGCTCGAACTATATACCTAGCCGGGGTTTTCAAACAAAACGACACGGACAGTCCTGAAGATCCAGAGATAGATCAAGTCCTTGAGCAAGACCTGCAACTATGTCTGCCGTTGAGCCCTACTTCATCAAGGGAGATAGCTAGAGAAATAGCCAAAATGGACCCAAATAAAGCACCTGGATTTAATATGATCGCCCCTGGGCTTTTGAAAGAGCTCCCTAAGAAGTGCATTGTCTTTTCGACCATTCTGGTCAATGCCACACTGAGAACCTCATATGTTCCTGCACTCTGGAAAACATCTCAATTGTTATGATTCATAAGCCTGGTAAGCCGCCTAATGAAGTCTCATCTTATCGCCCTATTAGCCTGACGTCTGTATTGTAAAAATTGTGGGGAAGGATCGTCCTTGCACGGTTATCTCATTACCTAGATATGGACCATGTAATACCTAACCACCAATTTGGTTTTCGGAAGCACCACTCAACTATAGAACAGGTACATAGAGTTTATTTTACAATAAGACCATGTCTGGAAAGTATTGCTCGGCTGCCTTTCTTGATGTACATAGCAGGCCTTCGATCGGGTTCAGCATAAAGGAATACTCTGCAAAATTAAAAAGTATCTTCCAAACTCCTACTACCTTCTGATGGACTCCTACCTCATTGACAGAAGGTTTCAAGTCAAGCTAGACGCAAGATCTTCTCTCTATAGCTGCACCACCGGATTTCCCCAGGGTTCTGTACTTGATCCGGTTCTTTATGACATATTTACGAGTGACCTTCCCCAGTCACCGGACACAGCTGTAGCAATCTTTGCCGATGATGCGGCTTTCCTCAGTTGTGACCATAATCCCAATTAAGCGAGCAGATTGTTGCAAAGCCAGCTTGACGCCACCAATGAAACCAGGTGGCGCGTAAAAGCAAACGCTACAAAGTCTCATCATATCACATTTACCCTTAGACGTGAGACCTGTCCCCCGTTCAACCTAGGCCCCGACACATTGCCGCAATCAACCTGCGTCAAATACCTTGGATTCCACCTAGACCGGAGGATGACATGAAAAGACCATATAAAAACGAAGCGCAACGAAATTAATCTAAGATTTAAAAACCTACTCTGGCTCCTGGGTGGACAGTCTACCTTATCACTATTCAACAAATTGATGGTTGCTCCATAATACAACCGATATGGACGTATAGAATCCAACTGAGGTGGCCAGCCAGCAAATCCAATATTATGTGCTTGCAGAGGGCCTAAAACAATGTTCTAAGGATACTTTTCTCAGCGCCCTGGTATGCTCTCAACTCAGAAATTCACGAATGGAGATTCCCACCATTTTGGACGAAGCTAAACGTTACTGAGCCAACTACAAGGACCGCTTGACCACTCACCCAAACCCGTTGTCCAGTATGCATATATCCATTTAGAAGACTCAAGAGAGCCGATGTGCTGCCTTACTAAGGGGAGGTGGATCAGTGGCTCTATCTCTCCAAACCCCGACCTCATGCAACACACCTGATTATAGTCTAGACGACTGATCGCAGGTCTAAAATACAGGAGAAAAAAATACACACATACATATATATTAATAAAAATACATACATATACTCGTACCACAGTACGAGATAAAAGTGCAAAAAAGAGATAAAAAAGCTAAGAGCTCGCCAGTTTCGCTAATTCACCCAGTAAGAGCTCCTAGCATAGCAATATCTTGTTTCTATCATTAAATGACAAGCAAAGCTTTATGATTGTCACCTGCATTGTTTTGTAATGAAACAGTTATTAGTTAGAGTAACAATTAATACTGCAGTGGGTCCCTCATTTGTATTGCAAGCGTCGTTGATCAAAATACTACTGTAATATGCAATTACAGTAGTATTTTGATCAACGACGCTTGTATTGTGTGATTACATCATCTGTTTTTATTGGCTATTAAATAATAACCAATAAAAACAGATGATGTATGACATAGTCAACTGAACTAACTTTATTTCTGGCTTCGTCTGAGCTTACATGTGTATTTTAGTTACTACATATTTATGTATAAGGAATTTAACAAGGACAAAATGAAAATGTGCTGAATGACCTTTTAGCCTTCCTATGCTGAATCATTTCTGTCATTTCCAGGTTTAAAGTAGCCGTATTTTGATGCTGTATTCAGAGTGCTAATAGTAAAATATATCTTACCTTTACTGCTTCACTACCTTAATACCTTTTCCCATACCATTTCCATCTCACGGTTGCCTTTAAGAGGTTACCTCTGAGCAATTAGACCGCCACTTGTCAATACATGTTTAGTATTACCTCCTTTTTAGGGTTCCGGACTAAAGGCAAAAAACGGAACCCTTATAGATTCGTCATGTATGTCGGTCCGTCTGTCTGTCTGTCTGTCCGTCTGTATGTCACAGCCACGTTTTTCAGAAACCATAAGAACTATACTGTTGAAACTTGATTTTTTCTAAACTTAATAGTTTGCGCGAGAGACACTTTCAAAATGGTAAAATGTTTGTCTCCCCCCCTGTTACTTCTAAAATAAAAGAAGAATGATAAAACTAAAAAAAATATATGATGTGAATTACCATGCAAACTTCCACCTAAAATTGGTTTGCACGAGATCTAGTAAGTAGTTTTTTTTTAATACGTCATTAATCGTGAACCTCAATTTAGCGATCAAAGTTACAACGAACTACAAGAACTGTTATATTATGTTACTTGCTGCTACGGAACCCTTCATGTGCGAATCCGACTTGCACTTGGCCGCTTTTTGTAATTACTTGATGTACAACAAATTTATAATAATGCTAGCTGACCCGGCCAACTCCATACATACATTTTGTTTTTAATACGGCGCCATCTACCGGATATTTGTGTAACTTAGATGCCAAACCGCCATCCATTAAGATTTCATAGAATTAACCGATAAATACTGAGTAGAGTCGTGAAATAAACATTTAATTTGCAATAACAAATATTGAGATCAATAATTGAAATAATAACTACCCTATCCCAAGTTGAACCAAATAACAGATGTTTACAAAAATTGGTTCAGTAGTTTCGGAGTATATCACGAACATACATGTGGCATTTTTATTAAAAATTTTGACTGCCTCGGTGGCGCAGTTGTAGCGTTTGCGACTAGAGGTCTTTCAAAATTTTACATGAAAATGTTTTGGATGGGATCTTATTTCTGAAGTAATGCGTTATGGGAATATTTAGTTTCTGAAGTAACGAAATAGCCAAACCATACATTATTACTGTAGAGTTTGTGAAGTTATGGTTGGTAGAGTTAGGGCGTGTGGATTTAGAAGCTTGGCTCTACATGCGATCTGTTATCTTTTTCACAGGGTAAGTCGTTTCCACATGCAGTCGTCTTGGCAACATTTTACATGAAATTGTATTTTATCAGTTGTCTGGTGCTCATAGTACAAACTCTGCTTAGTTTATACCTAGAGGGCGTTGTGTGTCAGATGGCTGAAATATTATTATTATGAAAACATGTGTCCAAATATTTTATGATATACTCTGGTCACAATAAAGTAATATAATGCAATCAACATACAGACGAATAGTCATATTATGGGCATTTTAAGAAGATGAGACTCATGAAGCAATTATTTCCAAACACGTGTAAAAACTAACGCATGCTATAGTTAGATTAAAAATTATCATGCTTGACTTATTTACAACTTAAAATTTATTAGACTAAAAAAACAAATTGAACATACAATTTACTTGAGATTAAAATTGCTTTACAAAAAAGCATACTCAGTTTTTACTAATTAGAAATCTAGTGACTTAAAACAGTTTTTTAAAACGACGCTTAAAGTTAGTGTTTCCATGCAGCCTTATAGTAAAATATATGTTTATATATAATCATCATCAACAACCTTTTATAAACCACTCCTGGACAAAAGCCTCCCTCTTAATATTAGGTTTTCTCCTCATATTTAAATCATTTTCATTATCAAAACCTCATTCTCCATTCTGCTTTTTCATCATGCTGATTTCAGCACAACTGGGCCAGCTCGACCGGGGTGGTATTACCCTTTTCTTTTTGTTTTTTTGTGCGGATATCCCCTCGGATACCACCGATAGTCCCTGGATCCCCGACGTACCTCGGGCCACCCACTAATTGTAAGTGGCCCCTCCTGTGTTGGAACCCTTACACTTCTATTCTGTTAGGCCGCCGCCGCCTCGGCCTGCTTCTGCTAGGGTCATTGTTGGCCTCACCTGTCACCCTCAGGCTTGCACTTATGGAGGACGGAAATCGTTTTGCGATCTCCGGCGTCTGAGTCGTCTGGCCTGTGCCCGGGCCTAGTGGACAGGGAGAATTTTAAACCTGTCCCGGTCCCGCTCCGCCATCTCCTTCGCAAACATAACTGGCTCGCAGAAAGAGATGGCAGGGTTCCACGCGCTCTCGCTTCGCAATCGTTACTGAGCGAGAGAACCCCCACTCCGATGGCCGCCACAAGATCACGCCTCGGCCCGTCCCACGCCGGACATTCTGCCAGCGTGTGTCCACGGCACTCAGACATTGGCTCTTTTCGGATTAGACACGGGTGATCTCCGAAACATCCTTTATCAGTGATCACCTGCGTCAGCCAGGCCATCAAATGGAACAATTGTGACCATAACAGTCTTGTGTGCATTGAGGACAATATTACCGCTCTAACAAAGTGACATTCCACAAAAGTAAGCGCTAGAAAACTAAAAACATGTATGAGATGGACGTCATCTTGACGCGTGGTCAAAACAAAATATTAGCAAATAATATTTAGTGAATAAAGATGTTAGCAATTGAAAAAAGAGTTTTTAGGGGCTAAAGGTCCAGTTCTCACCATTTCCGAAATATTGAAATCAGGGTCCTGTGGCTCCTTGTAGTCAGCATCAACCATACTATAGTTGTCAGTTATCATCAGGTTCCTCCTCTGCACATGTACAAAATTTGTCTACTCAATGAAAGTAGTAAAATCTATTTGGAATCTTAACAGAATATAGCGATGTATAAGTTACACAAGAGGACAACAAATAATGTGGAACATTATAATTAAATATTAATGAGACAGAATCTATAAAAATCATTCTCTTTGTTCTCTGCTATATCTGTTCAACGTGCAGCCGGTTAATCTTAAACGGATATGCAGAATGTTTTTCATTAGATAAATAGTCTAATACATTTTACAGATATTGATAAAGCGACACACTTGTATATGAGTTATAAATGCCTCACTTGGGTACATCTAGCGCTATGTACCGTGACAATGAAACATTCCGTTTGAAAATGATTTAATGGTTTCGAAAAAGAACTATACAATGTCTGTATAGAGCCGAATTCAGAATACGGGGTGATCCCGAAGGTGTCGTAAGAGCCGACTAATTGACACGGAAAAACAGCACTTTGAAAAGAAGGAAAGCTGAAACAAATCCTGCATCAACCGGTCTGGACCGCGGAGTATAGTTGGGCCAAAACCTCCTTTTTAAGGAGAGGCGTATGTCTAGCAGTGGGCAAAGGCAAAGGTGTTGGTGTTGATGATTAATATATAATAATAAATATTTCGGACATCTATCACACAACGCCATCTAGTCCCAAGCTAAGCAGAGTTTGTGGTATGGGTACTAGACAACTGATACAAACACATATATACTTTTTTTTTGTAAATACATACATATTATACATAGAAAACACCCAAACTCCGAAACAAATATTTGTAGATCATACAAACATTTGGTCCGACCCGGGAATCGGACCCGAGACCTCACGATCAGCAGTCGCACACGCCAACCGCGAGACCAACGAGGCAGTCAAAAGATTCTTAACTTTATTGAAACAATTAAACAACAACACATTTAGAACATCTTATTATTTGTAACAAAAACATGATATTAAACATGGCCTCTCTAAATTAATAAAAAAATGTGATAAACATGAATTATGGCAAAACTAACCAAATAAATAACAATATTACAAATTAACAATATTCATTATATTCAACTATATTACATATTTACAATATGTACTTAAAATGTACATTTTAGCTTAGCAGGTACTTTTAATTAGTTTGTGTAAAAAAGTATGAAAACCCTTTGAAAAAATTGTCTAACGGCAGTCAACCTGAAGAGGGTAATTATGACAGACACACTTAGATTTAATTCTAGTTCGAGACACTATATATCAGATGTGACATTCGATTTAATTACATGAGTAAGTTAGTAATAGTCATAACCTCGTATTCGATGAAGCAATAAGGTATATCGTCATAAAAACTTGACTTAGACATCTTCTTCAAAGGTTTCAAACAATATATCTTGAAAACGAGCGTTAGAACACAAAATTCTTCAATTACTCAATTCTGAAGTAGTCAACACAAGTCATAATAAAAATAAAGTATGAAAAAAGATTTAAAAAACCTATCATTATTTTCATATGACGCTTATTTGAGTAGGACCTCTGTGAAAGGCTGTCACAGTTATTTTAATTACTTTTCATGAGCAAAATGTTTATATCAAAAATGATTTTGTTTCTAATTAGTTCTGTAAAACACATCTTATTTTTTTACACAACATTTTTTATTGTGAAATCTGATAAACGGTGCATCATTAAGTTTGAAGTTTTATTATTAAGGAGTACATACTACTAACAAACTACTGACTAAGGGCTCCCCAACATAACTACAAATTCACAACGCATCGCAAATATCGCCTCGCTCGCACGAATGCACCGCAAGAACTTCAAGCCGCATCGCAGTTATGTGTGGGAGCCCTAAGATGTTGTATAGAACACAGAATACAGAAGATGTATTAAAAGTAAACAAATATTCTGATACAATACCTTAACCCAAGCTAGTTTTAATGTCAATTCGCTTTATTTTGTTAAGTTTTTGCTTTTCGTTTAGTAACTCGGTTTCTACAATTTAAACGATATCACAATACAATAATGTTTGTAGCACTTAAATAACAACTTACGGCTTACTCACATTCGTAATCGGCAAATATTACAGAGAATTTATATTTATATCTATTATAATCATTTGAATTCTTTAATCTTTGGAACTTAATTTTGGAACTTCACGACGATCACGTAAAGTTACACAACTTAATCGTCTAAACCTTACATGATAGAAGTGAAAGACGCTTAGCTTAACATTATTGGTAACTTAAAAGGTACATGAATTTATTTATCACTGTCATCGTCTTTTGTTTAACCAGTCCTGTTTTATAAGGTCTGATCCTTTCTCACCGATCATGATAACTGCTGCATTCGTATTACCACTGACTATAGTAGGCATAATACTAGCATCTATCACTCTTAGTCCCTCAATACCGTGAACCCGTAATCTAGGGTCCACAACCGCTTCAGGGTCCCATGATGGACCCATTTTAGCCGTACCAGACTGATGATATATTGTCATTGAAATAGTTCTCACTTGACACTCTATATATTCGTCGGACATAAATTTAAATTGTTTGCAGTTCGGCAAAGGTTTCATGTAGAGTCTAGAACCAAACTGTTTGAACGGGGAAGCGTTGGCCACCTTAACAGCTATTTTAATACCTTCCACAAGACGAGCCACGTCTAAAGCGTTTTCATGGTACCGTGGATTCATGATTGGGTAGTGGAACGGGTTAGAACTTCTTAATCTAACGTATCCTCGTGTATTTGGACGTAGTAAAAGAGGCATAATTGTCCACGCGTCTTTATTTGCTATCGGCTTGTAAACGGTATCATATACCTCATCAGTCAGCCCTAGAATTTTTCTCACAATTTGTCCATTATCGGAAGAAAATGACGCTGGTGCCATATGAAATTGAATATCAGGCCATAATCCGGAACTGTTTGCGTACTTTGTATTAACAAAAGCGATTCCTTCAAGTCCACCAAGTGTAGTCATTGGACCTCTCTCGTTTACTACATAGTTCATAGTCACTGGGAAAGCCTGAAACCGGTTTTGCACTATTGAAACTGGCTTGTCTACTAAGAATGTTAGTCCTCCAACACCAACGTGATCTTGTAAGTTTTCTCCGACTGGTAAATCTTTCAAAACCTTTATTCCTACATCTCTTAAATGATTTTTTGGTCCTACACCAGATAGCATTAACAAATGGGGACTATTTATAGCTCCTGCTGACAATATTACCTCCTTTCTGGCTAACACGGTACGTTTTACTCCATGTTTTACGAATTCTACCCCATACGCTTTCATAGTCACTGGGTGAATAAGAACTCTTGTTGCTTGCGAATTCAAAGATATGTCTAAATTCTTTCTTGTTCTAACAGGTCTTAGGAATGCTTTTGCAGTGCTACATCTTGAGCCCCTTCTTATTGTTCCTTGAGCAATCATGAATCCCGTTTGAGAAGCTCCATTAATATCTCTGTTTTCGTATCCAATTTCGACTCCTGATTCCACAAATGCTGCTACAAGAGGTGTTCTCCAAGGAGCTTCTTGGACAGTGAGGTAGCCTCCAGTTCCATGGTACTTGCTCTTAGCTAAATAAGGGTTTCTGTTGTCTTCTGACTTAATGAAGTACTTTAAAACGTCTTCGTAGCCCCAGCCGGGATTACCCATCGACGCCCACTGGTCATAGTCGTATCTGTTGCCTCTCACATAGATCATATAGTTCAGCACGCTAGAGCCGCCGAGCACCTGGAATTTTAAAGCGACGTTTTTAGTAATTTAAAAAGCAGTTTGACCTGCGTAGTAAAGTATTGCTTCTATTTTGTCATGCAGTCATGTATAAATACTATGTTAAGCATTTCTTAAGTTTTATTCCATATATTTATGTAACAACTTTAGTTAAGAGCCTGTTGGAATCAAGAGAGTCAAATAGCCTTTAAATTAAAATACGTACCTACATACGGAGTCGATATAAATCTATACCGTAGGTAGAGTCGATTAAATAAAGATTAGTAAAGTATTCATAGTATTTAGAGAACTACAAAGAGTGGCTTCATGGCTGGCTAAAGGATATGGTCAAAGAAATGTGTTTCAATCACTGTGTTATTTTCTGACATATCTTGAGCATATATTTAAAAATCAATTGCAGTTCGTTTGTCTTACTAAAACTCGAAAAAACGGCTGGGCGGATTTAGCTGATTTTGGTTTTGAAATGTTTGTCTTAGTCCAGGGAAGGTTTAAATAAAGTAGCGGCCACAGCTAGTAAGGAATAAATTTCAGCACCATCATCAGCCTATCGCAGTCCACTGCTGGACTAACAAATAAATACAAAAAATAAGGAAAAAATAAATAAAGAGTATAAATTTATCTGACTTAAAATATTTAACACATGATAAAATGTATTTGATCTTAGTTTGTAATATGTTTATTAATACACATACACAAATAAAACATCAAGGTAATAGAGCCACCTGATATCAGCACGAACGGGCCGGTTCGACCGGGGCGGTACCACCTTTTTTGTTTTTTATTTTTTTTGTGCAGAAGTCCCCTCGGATACCACCAACCGGTGGTTATATCGGACTTAAACCGACTCAAAATCGCACATCGTCTTGGGTACTAGCGTACAGAAAATCAACGTAAAATAGTTAGTGTGACACTGGAGGCCCAATAATGCAGAAGCATCACTAGGCTGCCATGGTGTGGATCACCATGCTGCATTATTGCATCGTCTGTATTCGCAATGAGTATGTGTGGCCACCGCTCTTGGATTCTGCTTAAGCTTTCCTTTAGGCAGAGTAGAGTCATTTTGGCAGGGCAAAATATAAAAAAAAAACATTTAGAGGATAAGACTGTTGCTTTAATAATTGTACAGGCTCTTAATCTTTCCAGCATAAAACATACGACGTTCTTTAAATTTAAGGACACTTGATGTCTTGTCGTAGTGGCAACTATCAAAATATGCGTACGCAGCTTCTTCCCCTTCAAGCACGTGCAGACACAGTCCAGTTCCTCCAACCAAATCTTATTCCCTACCCCAATCGGCTAATAGACCGACTAAGTGTAAGACCTATCGTCTCTCAACTTTCAAACTTTAAAAAAGGACACGAACAGGTGGAGAGTAATCACCAGCCCCAGGTATCTGAGGATGTTGCTCTGTATCATCTAACCACGATCCTAATACATGTGGGACCCGAGAGAGTTTGCCTATCTGAATATTCGACTCGTTGATCTATTTTCCCTTACCATCTTCCAGCGCATTTTAGGAAACTGAAAATGCATGTACCGTTATTATGTCATGTGCTAGTTTAAATAATATGGTATGTTAGTATATTTAACAACTAAAAGTAAACCTGTTGTCCTTCTCTTTTAAATAGTCTCAATTTTGAAATTTAGTGATGTCTATTTCCTATACCTTTCCTCTCGGCCAACTGCACCTGTGCTTCTTGAAACCCAGACATGCGTAGGATGTCGGCTCGGTCTTGTATTGCCAGTCCAACTTCGTTAGCTGCAAATAGCCCGCTAGCGACGGTACATCTGTAATCTCGTTCTCATCAGGACCTGGAATAAGAATTTTGAAACTTTTGTAGAAATTTAAGATTTGAGGGTGGAACTAAAACGTAGACAGATTTTATTTCAAGCAGTGCTGCAAACTTCGCCACTACAACCGGACCGTATTTCATATAACATTTTATGGTACTAAACTATCTGCTATAAAAAATAAGTAGGTTACAAAAATGTATAACAACGTTATGCTTTTATTATGATCATTGATTACACACTTCTTACCGAGCAAAGTAATTTTCATATTCATGTCATATATTATTTAATAGAGATGTAATGTCCGCGTGATTATAACTTAACTAGCACAGCAAATTTTTTTTTTTTATTTGAAAGCTGCCATAGTGACTATGCTCAGCCTGATGGAAAGCTCAAGCAGAATACAACAGCGGGGGTCACCATACTCACTGCGAAAGCAGACAAGGCAGTATGGCGTCTCACGCTATGGCGATTTAGTGAGATGCTTTTTCACGCCCCGCTTAAAGGATCATAGTGGGAGGAAAACACGTGCGCTGACAGTGAGTGCCAGTTTCTAACAGCTCGGCACAGGAAAGATGAACGGAGTCATTATGTAGCTGTCACTCACCACTTTCTAGTAAAAGTACGTTCCAACTCTTGATCTCGCTAAGTCGATTGGCTACTACAGCTCCGGCAGACCCTCCTCCGACTACAATGAAGTCATATTCCTTCTTCGGTTCCCTATCTAAAATCCTCGCTTCAGGATCATATGACTTATAGTTATGGTATGTTAGAGCTCCAAGTAGTAAAGGAATCAACCAAAGACCTGTCACACTAACTGTTTTTAGTGCAGTCGAGGCTAGGAGAACATGGACAGCCATTTTCAGGATCGTTTCTATCACAGTTCAAACTTGCTAGGATCACAGCATTTGAACTCAACGCTTTGGTTTTTTTTTTAAAAGGACTAGTTCGTTTTTCATCAGAGTGTGTGTTTGTGTCTGTCTGGAGGCTTGCTGCGGCGCATTCGCGGTGTGTCGAGGTGGCGCGGTGATACCATGTTAGGCTGAATCACTTGCAAGCCTAGTGATTGAAGGATTGTGCGGCTCAGGTATCTGAAAATAAAGAAAGATACTGCTTAGTAAACTATATAACCCACGAAAATAGATAGATAATGATTTGAGTTGGTTTTAAGATACACAGCTTCATTCTAAAACAGACATTTTTTATTCGTATCATATATATATCATTTACGTTTAATGTTATGCATTATGCTATACTAGTTGTTGCCCGCGGCTCCGCTTGTGTGTATGTCGATTATCACGGCAAATAGTAGCCTATGTGTTATTCTGAAGTATAAGCTATATTACTGTAAAGTTTCATCCAAATACGTTAACTAGTTTTTGCGTGAAAGAGTAACAAACATCCGTCCATCCATCCATACCTACAAACTTTCGCGTTTCTAATATTAGTAGGATAAATTCGTTCTTAGCAAGTCTTGTGACGATACATACATAAGTTTTTAAAACTTTGTTTAGTATGTAATTAACACTTTCGGTTGTCGGCAATTGAAGGAACTTGTTGTGATACATTCTAGAATTTAAATCGTTTGTACTTATTGATTAAGTTTATTAAGTGATTTTAATTTTAGAATCCTCGTGACACGTTTAATTTTTATAAGCTTTCGTCAATTTTGGTTTTTAGCTATTATTGTACAGTAATAATTACAATATAAAAGTAAATAAAATATTTATATAAAATGTAAAAATCATTATCATAATGGTGTATCTTTATTGGATGTCAATTTCTTTATCAGTTATTTTCATTTTTTCAGGTACGTTCGATTATATTATCACATTAACAGCAGATGAATGAGGGCTCTCTAGAGAAGGAGGCATTTGTTCAACATCGGATGGTGAGACTGATGAAGAGATATTTAAATTTTTCCAGGTACGTTCCATCACATTAATGTAATATTAAGAAAACTCAGATTTGTTAATCTTAAGATTTTAATTAAAATTTAGAAGGCTAAGAGCAGAGGTATAAATTCAACTTTCAACGGTCGATGTTAACTTATAAGTAAAAAAATTATTGAAAATTCTATAAATTGTTAAATCAACAACGGAGCTATTTAGAAACACCGATAAAAACACATACAAATGTATTAATAAGTAACATAATAACTAATTTAGTAGTTTTGATATCGCAAACAGCCATTTAGTACATGGGAACGGCCATTTTGTACAGAGGTTAAATGTTATTTGGTCTATCATCGTAAAAAATAATTTCAAATTTTTTTACATAACTTTCTACTATTATTAGGGAACTTGTTCAGTCGTTAAATTGAAATATAAAAATTAACAAGTTTTTACATTATTTATTTGCAAAGATATAGGCAATCGTATTCCCAACTGAATCAGTGGTTTAATGACACATCTGAGAATATTAAAAGTGCCGTTATTTATTTGAAATGTAAAATAACTAGTTTTTTGGCTCCTGTATAAGAGATGCGTAGTTATGTTAAATTGTGAAATGTCAATAGTTAAGCTGTATTATTTTAATATTGTTTATCTACGTTAGTAAATATCACTGTGATGTAACACGAACTTACAATCTAACGACAAGGGAAAGCTTAAACATTTAATCTTATACTAAAAACGCAGTGACATTTTACGCTCAAAGACTATCAAAACAAAAGAGACAATATTAATGAAAGTTATTGTGGTATGAGAGAGATATAGTAACGAAACCTATTTCCTAGTTGTCCGGAAGATAATGATCTTATTTCTAGATGATGATTGTTCCTAGGGCTTTAGCCTGAAAGGCGTCAACGATTTAAACTTTACGCTTAACCACAAATTACTAACATTGTGGGGTAACTTGCTATGTACATAGTGAACACGTGAATCAGGTATTGCATGTGTAAAGTACCATCTTGCATTGTCTTTTTTGAAGTTCTTCGTTCGTTTCGAAAATACTTGTATATTTGTTCGTATTGAGCGTATCGTGATTGAGCCTCTGGTAACCTCACACGAAAAGTATCGAAAAATTCGCTTGACATAGATTTTTCTGTGAGGAAGACTCCGGTCAAGACTAGGCAGACGCCTTATAACCTCTATTATACCTATAGATTTGGGTATACAACTCCCGTATTAAGTATATTCATATATGTATCCTGTATCGCTGTGTACTTTCCAAACGTAGGTACATAAAACTCACTCACAAAACACACAAAGAACATTGAGACTCACACTTTGGTATACTTATGCTACTGTACTACATATACCTAAGTATAACTCCCCTTTTACGAGTATAATCGAAGCTGCAAACCTCTAATGACGTCTATAAAGTTACGTCAATAATTCATGGACAGTTTCTTACTGTTTTACTCATAATGCTGCTATATATACAAGTCATTTCCTGTACTGGGTAGTGGGTAATGATGCTGAGAATACGGTGGCGCTCAACTTTTCTTAGTGTTGTCAATTCTAAAGGCATTATTGAGGAAACAATAAATAAAAAAATTACTAAAGTATGTTTTTGTCACCTGGGTCACTTAGTCCTCCGGAAACGAACTGACTTAAGCGGGACGATGTTCCATCACGTATGTTCGAAACCAAACGCAAGATTGCTATGGCAACACTGTGTGATTGTCTTCGGTTATGTCAAGGTTAAATGTCATTCAGTTTGGAATTAGGGTTTGAGAAAATATCGGTTGGAGTCGTATTTTAATTATTGAAAATCATTCTATTTGGCTCGATGTAGGATTAGAATGGCCATCGAGGGTTTGTAGGGATGTAAACTGTTCGAAGCCGTAGGAAAGGCCATTGTATAAATTATGTTGAGGGAACTAGTTAATGGCGGCCGGCCGTTATAATTGCAAATTGTGATAAGTTTTAGCGATAAATCATCCGCTTCGGAAGTGTGTGATAATCGATTAGAACAAGATTGTAAAGCTTCAGTGTGTGTATAGTTTCGGCCACTGTTTTGATTGTATAACTTTAGCGTATCGTCGGACGGCGGTGGGCCGCGATTGAGGTTAGAACTAGGAATCCGCCCGACCTTGTTAGAGAAGTAAAACGGTTGTGATGTGTGTGTTATGAAGCTAGCTGATGGTTGCACCTGGAGCGCCCCATCTCCGCAGTGAAGACTGAAGAACTCACTAGTGAGTACTTGTGATTGATTAATATAATTTTTAACAGAGTGTTACAGCCTCTAGTTTCGAATTCTTTCCCCAAGAGGATAGTTCTTCGATTGACTAGCTTTTAACGAATGGACCCCTATAGGCTGGTACAAGGATTACTTACTCCAAGAAAAGGAGCCCTGGGGAAAGGAATCAAACAACGTATGATTCTATTGCTAGGAATTCTGCTATAGGCTGAAAAAATGTATCTTCCAGAACCCTAGCAGACCTTGTTTGCAAATAGTAGCCACATCATTAATCATCATCATCTTACACTGTTTTTCGGGTAGAGAGGCGTGCGTTAATCATTAGGGTAACAGCCAGTCCGAGATGCAGCCAAAGGCTATCTAGACTTGGAAACGTAAAAAAAAACTCGTCCAACAAAATCGCACTCGTGCGTTCAACTGAAATAATGAATATGATAAAAGCAATCGACAAATAAATAGCGTAAGACATGTTGAGAACCACTGAATACTCTCAATTACTCTTCAAGTACGTTTTGTATTACCTTAATTATTCGAAAATGCTCTCGACCATTGACATTTACAGTCTTTACGTATGAAAAGCGGTTAGTATTTTACCTTTTTGAATTGAATACACTCATAATAATATAATTATTTCAATGTGTGTAATTCTTAGCGTATTACGTTATATTATATCATAGAGATATCGCAATACTTTGATTTAAATAGACGGTAGTATTGGCAAAGAGTATATGTATGTAACACACTTCCCATCGACTTCCATTAACGATTATTATAAACAAAATGAATTGAAATCCGCACATTTACACTTCGTTGTTTAATTGATAAATATTAACCAGACATAATAATATATAATAAAGATGTTAAGGAATGTCAAAAACGGAAATTAATTGTATGGTTTCACTTTTAGTAATTAATTTTCCCGACTTGCTAGTACGTCTATCAAGTACCTAAGGAGTAAACCCTTTCTTTAGGCACAAATACCTATTGTGATAGGAGTGATGTAAAAAGCATTCTTCGTATACTATTATCAGTTGTTGTGTCGTTCACAGTACATTCCGATGGTTATTACAGTAAGGTAATAATAATAATAATAGGTGGTACGTACGCTATTCGTGATTTTCTTATAAAGAAAGTACACGTTTAGTTAATTTTATTTCCTCTTTTGCGATTGCGTCAGATGGGTCTAGCAATAACTAAATTCATCTTTAATGTTTTAACAAAATTGTTTATTGTTACGGATCGTAAAATATTGAAACGTTTAGAGTTTTTTATGGAAGAAATGATTAATATTTTTATTGATTTATCTATATTATTATCCTACAGAATAGCTCAATATGATAAAAATCATTAACATCAGTCAACCACACTTTCATTCAGGAAGCTGTTAAGAACCAGTCGTTATTAGTTTATAATTTTAAACAAAATGGAAAACCACTGCAATGTTAACTCCCTTTACCACATACATAATTATTCATATGTTTGTAGAAATAATCGAGTCACGATAACAATAAATCGGCATACTTTAAAATACTCGTACAAAATATCCAGATCAAACTCTAGTAACTACAAAAACTTTGTATATTAATACAAGAAAGAATCACAGAAAACCGGTGTGAAACAGCGCCTGCGCTGTGTTCCACCGAGTGAGCGAGGATACCGGAGGCTCATACCCCAACCCCTCCTCATCTCCCTTCATATCCTCCAAAGACCGGCAACGCACTTGTGACGACGCTGGTGTTGCGAAAGACCGTGGGCGGCGATAATCGCTTACCATCAGGCGATGCGTCTGCTCGTTTGCAGTCCATAACAAACATACTATTATTTATCCGATAGCACTACAGCGATTTTGAATGATTATATACAGATTGTCATCAAATCTTTTTTGTAATATTTATTTACTGAGCTTAGCGATAATTATGACTATGTCGCTCAATTACAGCCACATCAAATCTATGAAACCTCACAATGTTCAACGTACTGATTCTAAGTTTAAAAAAATAGTTTTTTTTTATTCAAACGGTTTTTTTTATATATGGCCTACCAATAATAATGAATCTACTCATTAATAAAAGTAATGTTCTAAAAGATAAAAATAAATCGGTAGGTCCCAGGTTCCAGTCTTCACTCCCCTCTCCGTCATCAATCTTTGACATTGATTCATCATCATCATCATCATCATCAGCCTATCGCAGTCCACATTGACATTGATTAGTGCCACACAAACAAATAAATAAATAAACAGGGCAATTTAAATAAAACCGTTTAACAAACTAAACAATCCGACAATAACAGCACATATGATTTTTAAGCAGTGATCTTGCTCTGCAATTAATGTTATGGGTTCATTTCAAACCCCACTTTAGACAACACTTTTTGTGATTCACAAATTGTTTTTCATGTCTGGGTGGTCTTTGTATCCGTCTTAGGTATGTCTGTGAAGTCTTTTTTGCATCACAGAAGTAATGCTTGTGTTTGAGTTGTCTGTAAAAAATAAGAAGAATTTTTGAATATCGTGATAGTGATAAACCTAAAGTAAATTATATAAATTATGTTACTAATGAACAGCTGTTTAGTAAAATTAATAATGACGTCTATGTTATAACTGGAAAGCGGCACTAAATTGTACTGAGTAATAAGTCAATCGGTTAACTGTGACAGTCGTTACGAATCCGTACGATTCACTGTTTACCTAACAGTAAGGTGGAATCAAGCGTTTTAAATTAACGATTATATCAAAATACCCTTAAAGTCCCTTTGTTTCTTTTTTGAATTTATATTTAATCTGTATAATTTAGGATTTAGTAGTGACCCGTCATGGTTTCGCAAGAATTTTTTCTGAATTCTCGGATGTCTTCTTCTATAATATGCGTGTATTACACATATAAATCTTTTTCTTAAACCACTATATCCATTGCTAAAAACTGCAGTAAAATCTGTTGAGATATTTAAAAGATCTAAGCGAACAGGCAGGGGAAGCGACTAAATATTATATTATGTGAAGATAAAGAAGAAGGAGTAAGTCAATAATTTTAAGATACAAATGACAGCTCATTTATATGCTAGCCGCAGCAAGACCCTCCTCACGCATCCTCTGTCAGTAACTGTCCTGAAGTACATTTTTTACAGTATCGAATTTACGTGCACAGTGGAATTAGGTTTTTACGTTCACCTGCATTTAAGCTCATATTGATTGAGGTGGAAGAGTTTGAACTACTAGATTTTTTAGATCTACACTAGTCTAGTCCAAAATTGGCGGGAAAATTTACGCGGACGATTCATATTTGTCAGTATTATACAGCGCACGCGCAACTGTTGCCGAGCAACTTTTGCGAAAGAGTGAAAGTAATTTCGGTGCGGCCTTCACCCAATGTGCTACTTAATAAATCAGGTTACTACACATCTCACGTCTTCTACTATATTATATATTGGTATTATATTTTTTTATAATAGTAACGACGCGTGCAACAGAAAATTTAATCCTAATCTATAGGAAGTTACAAAGTAGGTGGTTATTTATATATCTAATGTCTAAATCTATCTAGATAACACGTATGTCTAGAATTTCCGATTCGATGTATTGGTGAATATAAAATGAAAATATGACAAATGTTGTTATTTTTACAAAAAATACTTTTTTTTGTCTCACTTTATCTTTCTGAAAATGATAACAAATTAACAAATAATGAACGACACGTTAACAATAGTTGGTTTATTACAAACATGGAATCTCTGATGTAGAAATGTACTAAAACTAATAGTAACAAATGCGGTCATATACTTCAATTTAAATCAGTACACAATTCTCTATTATAAAGAACTATTGTATTATGCCAATATAGTTTGTTCCAATTATTGCACGCTTTAATGTCATAATGCAAACACACAGACAACAATACCACCTAAATCAGGTCACGGTTATTCTTTATACATCCTACAATTTAAGCAATTACATCAAATTTTTTAGCTGCAATTTTAGCAATTACAGTTGACTTTAGAGACACCTCCATACTGATATTTGTTTTTATAAAGTAGGTATCACGCTTCGCTTTAGTTCTTTATGGTTATGCATTGATGAGAAATACGGGACAAAGAAAACTGTATAATACTTAGATATGAGAAAAATGATTAAAAACTTTAACTCAATTACGTAAAAACTTCATGAAAATTATATAACCTATGTCACTATTATTACGAATCTATTGACACCCGATTCATTAAATCAGTTCAGTATCAGTTTAGACGTTACGGTGGAACACACAACTAAACGTAGACTGACAAAACTATTCCTTACCCTTCCTTTTGGCTTCGGTTAAAAATAATCTATGAAGTGGGTTGTAAATCGTGTCAAAATTTCATCTGCATCGGTGCAGAATCATTTAAATTTTTGAAGTGCAGATAAACAAATTCATAGATTATAGAGCAATGAACATGTCAGTTCTACATGTCCGTACTAATAATTTCGTAAGTCAACGCAGTAACGTATAACGTAACTGAGCTCTGAAGCAGCTTTCTCTGTTTGCCGGTCACATTATGTGACAGACGAAAGTTCGAGAAACGGCCTTCACCCATTGCCACGGATCGCAACAGGTTTTGTTACATAATATTTGTTTATATTCGATTTTCGATTGTTACTACGAGTTTTTTTGAATTTTAGTGTCTTTCATGGTTGTATCAAAACTTTTTCTGAATTAGTACAATATTTAATCAAATGCTTTTATCATGGAAAGTGTTCTGAAGAGCTCTTCCAACTGGTCAAACCCTCTCCTTTCCTCTACAGGACAACACGTGCCGGCCTTGGGAGTCACCGCTTCAGAGTGGTAAACATACGTTCTCGTAGTCATCGCCTTAGTTCTTGCTTCCTGTATCGAGCGGTTAAAAACCTGGAACTTACTAAAGCATACGTGTTTCCTTCCATGGTGACCACCATTCTTGGTTCTTGCTTTCCATCAGGTAGGGCAGAGTAATTTTGGCAGCTGACACTGATTTAGGGAAGGCTACTAGTTCCACCAGTTTTACCTGAATATCAGTTTTTAAACGGAGTGACTGGTATCGGACCTCCGTAAACCTGAGGGTGAACTGAATTCGAAGGTTGAACTAGTTGTCAGTATATTTAAGGGGACTGATTTCCCAATAACGATTGCCATAGATGTTCTTGACAACCGGGACCTACGGCTTAACGTGCTCCCCGAGGCACGACTAACTGACACTTAAAAAAACGAGATTATTTAATACTAGCTTATTCCCGCGGCTCATTCCGTGTGTCTATCCATCATACTGATTATAGAGCAAAATCATACTATACGAACAATAGTAGCCTTCCCCAGAAATCAAAGGATCACAATTGTAATTTTGATCTAAATAGGTTTAGGGGTTTAAATGCATAACAGACAGACAGACTTTTAAATTTATAATGTTAGAGTATGGAACCTTCAAATATACAGAGCATTGTCGCTTTTCTAAAAATTCACGATTATTCTCATCTCATTAGGCTAAATGTATTGTTGTATATATTTATGTTTTCCAATATATTAGTATCTTTTTTTTAATTAATTGTAGTAGCTATGAAAACCACTATAGCTATTATTTCTAGTAAGTGCACCTACCTCTCTTTATCTCTGCATCGTTCACTGGCAGAGAATGCCTTAGGCATTAAGTCTGCCGATGCATGTATTAGTGCATAAAGTAATAAAATAAATATATAGTTTAATTATTATTTAAAATCGTCGTAAGTCATAACACATTGTTATAATTTTAGATACGCAAGCATTTACGACGTTACTCTTTTCAAAGATCGACGAAGGCAGAGCAGTGTAAGTATTCAAAAGTATTTGTGAGACACTTCTCGCAAGAAATTATCTAGTTTTCGAATATATGTTAAAATAAAATTGAGTGCATTGTAATCCCAAATCTTCACTAGGTAATCGACAATTACCCATCTTTATACTTCCCAGTTTTAATGATCTCAAATTATGAGACCAAGCCGAACTATCTCAATTAAAACGGAATACATAAAAAATAAAAGTATAATAATCAATAGAAAAGATAAGAAATGTATTTATGAATATATTCCATTTTATTAACATTTCAAAAATGTATAAACTATAAGAAAAATGTTATTGATCATGAACATTGAATTACCGCATAAACTCAGCTTTTTGTGGTCTACGCTCAATTATTTTGGCAAACACTGAGTAAAAGTGCTTGAGTTTTTGCGTTTATAATATAATTGAATACTCAGTCGTTGCCATATTTTAGTTACCTACCGGTATTTTTCTATTGATTGCGTTTGTAGGTCTGAGCTGTCAAATTTAATCGGTTTTCTGATATAAAATATTTATGTAATAGAATATCTATCAGTATTTAAGTTGTCTTTCTTATCTACGTTGCCTATAGACTAGGGTATAGTGTCAAAAGTAACACATAATACTTGCTTTTTTAACAGCTCTGTGTTTTTAATTTAAAAAAATATTCGTGGTGTGATTTAATCGACTGATGCATCGATGCTATTCATGAGTCGTCTGTGGTCAATGCAGTTGTTGCACTGTTGCAAGGAGTTATGTAAGCAAAAAGCCGTTCTATGCTGGCGTAATATCATATCCAACGTAAGGACGATTTTGCGAACGATAGACGTCGTTCCTTATTTCAATAATTCGTAGTAGCACGGTCACGAGCACCATTAACCTCGATATGTAGTCGATTAGTTCTCTAGAAATAATAAAAACTATTTTAACTTAATTAAAGCTGTTTTTGATAATTTAATTTTATTTATTTAAATTTAATTCACGACCGACGACACGATGCGCTCATAGAACACATGCTATCACTCTATCTAACGTAGTATTATGCCTAAGTCTAAATCATTATGAGCCTTTTTTGATAGGGATGGATCTGGCTCCCTGGGGCCGCAGGAACCAGAAGGCATGTTTTCACTACAAAATGCATCAACGGTCGGCCTCAGAAAAGGTGATTACAAGAACAAGAATTTGGAGTGAGATGAGTGAATGTGACATTGCGAACGACTTGAACACCTTATCTTGACATCTTGACAAAATTAATTTTCACCTCAACCTCATTGTTCGAGCCAAGGTGATCAAGAGAACTATGATATATCTGAGTTAGTATTTTTGTAAAGGCGGCATAAGATGGTATCATATAATGTGGGTCATCGGATACGACTATATGCTATGTGCTCTTATTTAATATTCGTCATGTGCTGCGACGACCACATGCTTGTGTCAGCGTGAGTCAAACGTAAAACTTCGATAAAGGTCACTCAGGGTCACTTCGAACATTCAACAAAAATCATTACTAATAACTGAGAAAATAACTATTTTGCGACCTTGTGGCGGGGAGGACCACATAGATTATGACACATTACATAATCAAGGAGCATTGATAGAGGCGTTCTATTCTACTTTTCTAATACTATCTAGTTATCGGGATCTAGTGCCAGATTTTTTTTCAATTATGAAAACTAACGAATATCCTGCTATTTACGGTAGCGGTTTCGTTTGCTCTGAACTAATTGTTCGACAAATGTTATGTTTATAGATTTTTGTTTTTCTAAAGTATACACTTTTGATTTTTGCTATTCTTGTTACGTCACATTGTTAGCGAGCGCTAAGTTTAATGCTTTAGGTTTAACTACAGTTGGTTTTAGAACAATTTCAAGTCAAGATCAAGTTGATGTCACTTTTAAGTCATCGATCAAATATTTGTGGAATATATTATAAAGTTAACACAACGTGATACGCTATTGTTTCTTTTTTTTTCAACCATAACCATCTAAATCCAAAACTAAAGAGGTATTTTTTTTATGGTTCATGTCTAATTTACCGTATCGTGTTTAGGTTAAAGATAGCATCTAAAGTGGCAGTAATTTACGTGTTCGTTTAGAAACGAAAGACAATACGAAAAGTCGTAAAACAAAGTTACATATGCATTAATTCGTCATAATTGTCGTAAATTTGAACATGCATGGAGCTATTAGAAAACTAGCAAATGTTCATTGTTAGCATAAGGGCAAGCTTAAGCTGAGTTTAATTTTTGAGTTAGTTGGCTATGCTTAAAAGTCTCAAAACCGTTGGGTTTCAAAGCACTAGAGCTGAAACTTTGACACGATATAATGTACAACCTTCAAAGATTACTTTTATCATTTTTCACCCCCACAATGAACCACAGTTTACTGTGGCTCATTGTGGGGGTTTCTTGATTCCCACTTTCTTGATTTCAAGCTAAAGTTTAAGTTTAAGACTGAGCAAAATAAATTACAAATACGAATTAATTGTTGTATACTCTTAAGTAACAATAATGCATCCTTGAACATTTTACTTAACACACGGAGACAGACAAGTGCGCTCTATACATATAAAGTGACCACGAAAATATAGATTAGACAATATCGCTTTTAGACACAAAAAAAATCTAAACATACAAAACTGAAGAAAGAAATAGGGCCTAATAAATGTGTTATTGAGTGTAAATTTACACTTTTTCAAGAAACATGTATTTTCGTTACGATAACCGAGCGCCTACTTCTTGTAGTGATTGCCAGTGACACCAAATTCTTTATTTACTCGTTTTACTTATTCGTTTTACATTAATTTACACTCAATATTCTAATCAAACCTAAGTAAAAAATATGTCAATATTTTTTTTACCTTTCAAAATACTTCGTTCATAAGATATTAGTTGAAAAACACATTTAGACTTTAATAAAACTTTATGAAAGAGAAAACACTGGCTTCAATTCGAGATAAAGCGTTCCTATCAACTTCAATTTAAATAATACAAATATTAATTTTGTAGAATTCATTTCGGACTACGCTAATGAGTAAACATAGTTGAGACATCACAACCCATTTCGTCAAGGCAAACTGCCAAATTATAATTTCAGTACATTAGTTCTGCAGAAGTACACATGTCTGTAATCAGTCCTTTCTTGGCTCGTTTTTAACTAGACTAGGATTACAAATGGTCTATTTTGTCACTCACTTCATTCACCGATTCACATAGATCTCGAGTAGCTTGTTATCGATTTACTTTTTTGGTTAGCTTGTATTTAAGCAAATTAGTTCAATGATTCGTGTAGAACGTTGGCTTTATGATAATATCTTTAGAACACCTTAATGGCTGTATAAATAAAAAGTAATTGATAATGCCCATATAATTTAAGTAGCTTAAAGCCATTAATTTATGCGGTTTATAAATATTCATATTAAGGCTTATTGTTGGAACGTAATGTAGAGGTGATTAGGGAGTGGAAAGTGGAAATTAATAGACGACAAGATGATTTATAAGAGTTGTTAAATAAATATGTATAACATTAACAATCTTAGGATTTCTACATCACAACACATGCGAGTAAATAGCCTTTTATGATCTACTGCTAGTTAGGCCTTAAGCGGTTTTGACCTACTGTATTACGCTGATCAGACGGGTTGCTATAGAGTTTATTTTAAGTTTTTCTTCTCTTTGCAGTGATTTTGTACTGCCTAGTTTGTACCCTTAAGGCGCGTCTCCTCCGAAATTGTTGGCATTCTCAGTGTTTCAAACTGTTGGCAACTCTTCAAAAAATCGCTAACTTTTGTTTCCAACAATTTGAAAAACATTCCAACTAAGCGTCTCCACCATAGAGATAATAAATAAAGTATAAATATATACCTCCTACCTACCTTATGGTCTCCACAGACCCAATAAATATCTGCAACAAGCGTACATGTAAATGTTTACCGCCAAAAACAGAAACACGGTTCCCAACGTTCGTTGACAATTTTTGTTGCAAACACTAGGAAATTACAACTACTTTGTCACGTGTTAACAACACAAAAGTTGCCAACTTGCCAACAACAACAACAACAAGAGCTGTATAGTGGTGACGTATACATATCACTTATTGTTTTAAGTGTTAGCCGACTACACGTTGCGCAAGCATACAGAACACAAACTAACTACTAGTCCACGCTTCCCAAGTAAACTATTACGTATTACATCATAATTGTCATTTGAAGCCGCTCGTGCGTTGTTGTGGGAACTCAACTTTACTGAATAAACAACATGAACAATAATAAAATAATAACAACATTGTTTGTTATTCATTGTAAAGAAAAGAAGCGATTCATGTATATATTTTGCGGAAAGAAGCACTTAAACGCTTTTTTAAATTTTCTATTTAATGTAAACATTTATTTATCCCTTTATAAAAAAACTAAAAAGTAATCGTAAATGTAACTATTGTTGAAAGTTAAAAAACATTTATTGTGAAAAAGTTTTCGTGAGTTACAGTGAGTCACAAGAACGGCGACCCGTGGTTTAATATTAATATTCGTCAATCCCATTTGCGTCATGCCTCGACTCTTAATAAGGGAGCAGAGACCATTTACACTGCTAAAGCAAAAAAGCCGAATGCAGACAATGCAACAATGCAGCATGGCGACCTAGTGATGCTTCTGTATCATTGGGCCTCCGGTCTCGAACTCACCAACGAAACACAACAACACGAACGGTATCATTTTACGTTGATTTTCTATGCAAGGGTAGTAGCCGGCCCAACCGTGCTGAAATCAGCGTGGCTCTACTACCTTTGATTTGTCTTAGTAGTAACTGTTGGTTTTATTCTTTTTTAATGTTTAGAAACTGTTTCTTTTTTTTTTAATGTGAAAAGTGTATCTGATTTGGGATGAAATTGTTTCCCGCATTTTAAGGACTACGTCTCGAAGTTTCGACCACATACTACTATTATAAGACGAATTGTCATAACAGCTGTTGAAACTGAAGACTGCTTTATAACAAATTTTATGCTGTAATAAAAAAATTAAGCATCATAGTTTTACAGTATTTAATAGCTTGAAAATAAATATATCGTTTATGTCAGAATACGTAAGTAACGTGTTATGTATTACGCTGTAATATTATTTGTGTTATCTCATTTACATAATAATGCCGGCCGTCATCGGGTCGACTGGACATGCACGCAAGCCGCTACGCCTAATAAACCACACAAATGGTTATTGGAAAATTAGTGAAGATTTTAAGTAATTCTGGGTATTAAGCATTGTTTAAATGTATGTTAGTACCATAACTGTCTAAAGTCTTAAATGCAAAAACGTAACGTAACGAAAAAGCTGTTAGCATTTCGTGATGTTTGGAATAATTTTGTCAAATTCTCGTTAATTCATGGGTTATTTACGCAGGACAACATTACTATAGGGAGATGGTTGGTGGAAACTTGAATCAAACCCTATCCCAATCCGTCTGGCCTAATACAGAAAGGCCTATGTCCAGCAATGCACTGTTAAAGATTGTTGATGATAATGACGAGGAATTCTCATTCCTGTGTTATGTTCTTAATAATGGAAGCAACATACAAATAAAACTCCTCAATGCTAAAGGATACTAACAAGAATACTGGTTACCCAATGGAAAGTGACTACTGCCGCTCATAATCGTCTGAAACTCAGGAATTACAAGTGCGTTGCCGTATTCCAAGGTTCTCCTTTAGGATTAAAGATGATGTTGGTTCGGATACTTCGCAGGCGATTATTTGTTGCACAGATGTTTGTGTGGGTCAAGAAGTGTGACGTGTTTTATTTAAAAAACTACGCGATTTGTACGGAAGTTAAGAATTTTGATCGAATTATTTTTCTCAAGCTACAGGAACCGAAATTACATTAAATATTGACAGGCAATGTTCTCTATAACGCTATTAAAATCTTTCTGTAGGTAATTTGCTTTCTAATGTTTAATAACGTCCTGGCGGAAACCTTTTTTTATCGTGGGAGAGCCACGCTTCGGCATGAATTCGGCTTGACCGGAGCGATACCACGGCCTCATAGAAAACTGGTGTGAAACAGCATTTGCGCTGTATTTCACCGAGTGGGTGAGGATACCGGAAGGGCCCATACCCAAATCCCAACCCCCATCCCTCTCCCTACGGTTGCGGGTGTTCATGGGCGGCGTTTATCGCTTAACATCAGGCGATGCGTCTGCCCGTTTGCCCCCTATAGCAAAAAAAAAACTTTATTTACCACGCTTCGGTCGTATTTGATTTCTTATTCGCTTTCGCCTAATCTTGCTTCTATAACTGTAATGATAGCTTACTAGACTTTCAGTTCTAATCCTAGGTCCAGGTCTTTTATTTGTATTTGGATTTCTGTTCCGATAAGAATGTTCTTTTGATTTTTTGAAATGTACTTAAATGTTAAAGTATGTATGTTTTTAAACCCAATCTTGTCATTGACAATTACAACACTCTAGAGACCAAAGTTTTTTTACTTCCTCTTGCCATTTATACAAAAGTCTAGAAGGTCAGGTTAAAAAGTAGGTAGGTATATTATTTCATCATATTCAAAAAGACACTATATATTTTTTACAAATTTGGACAATACTAGTTTATATCACTAGGTAGGATATTGCTTGTTATGTGCATCACAGCACGCCTGGTATATTTAAAAACTAGCCGTACCACGCAACCTCGTTTGCGTCTCCTATTGCCCGTAGCGTGATAATTTCCCCCCGTTCTTGAAACATTCTGACGTGACTGCCTCGGTTGGCGTGAGCGACTGCTGATCATGAGGTCTCGGGTTCGATTCCCGGGTCGGACCAAATGTTTGTATGATCTACAAATATTTGTTTCGGAATTTGGGTGTTTTCTATCTATAATATGTATGTATTTACAAAAAAAAAGTATATATGTATTTGCATCAGTTGTCTAGTACCCCATAACACAAGCTCTGCTTATCTTGGGACTAGATGGCGTTGTGTGTTTAGATGTCCAAAATATTTATATTTATTTATTTATATTTATTCTCCATTGGTGCTCCGCTCTTATGGGGCTATAGCCTTTCTCGATAAATCGTTTATCTAAAACTGAAAGATTTTTTCAAATCGGACTATTAGACTACTAATATATAAAGCTGAAGAGTTTGTTTGTTTGTTTGTTTGTTTGTTTGTTTGAACACGCTAATCTCAGGAACTACTGGTCCGATTTGAAAAATTCTTTCAGTGTTAGATAGCCCATTTATCGAGGAAGGCTATAGGCTATATATCATCACGCTAAGACCTACAGGAGTGGAGCAACAATAAAAAAATGTTACAAAAACGGGGGAAAATATCACGCTACGGGCAATAGAAGACGCAAACGAGGTTGCGTGGGTCGGCTAGTATTAGCATAAGATTAAACGTACTACATATAACCTTTTGAAATTTGCGTTCAGATAAACTATTTACATACTATCTCAGGCTGTTTAAGTTACGTTTAGTCGTACAATGCAAATTTTCTGTTGCATAATGATTTCAACGTCTTCATTTGTTTGTTTTATTCGTTCACCGGCAGTCAGTGCTATTCACCGGCCTTGGCATACATATTTTTACTATTAGTATAACAATATTGATTTTCATCAACATAATAATTAATTGTGCAATGCCATGGTTCGCAGTTTGGGGTGTAAATCAAATTTTACTATGAAATGTTACGAAAAATATTTGATAGGTTTTGACAAATGTACGTTTTTTGTATATGTTTGTTTTTTTTTTACTTTTTTTGAAGACTTTAAGTTTTAGGGAAGAGGCGTTTTCGAGTATTCAAGTTTCTCCGTAGCTAACGGTTGATATTCTATAATAATAATAAATAATATACGTAACTAGTGACTATTGACCATTGCTGCACCAAACCACTCGAACGCACGTTTCACATTTGTCTCGAAAAAAATCTGAAACCCCGTTTTCTAGATCATGAGTATTTCTTCATATTACTTCAAAGCTTACATATTACATAAACATGTCAATATACCAGGTAATTACGTCTTAAAAATCTTTACTTAAAAACTTCCTCTAATGCTCAACCATTTCACAACTACATGTTACATATTTACAGCACCGAGCATTACTAAAAATGCAAAACAAAGTTATATCATTTGTTCTAAATTCTGCCAAAACCAGTGTAGGTCAGTACTCACCTTCATTTCTGACGTTGTTCTTTTAAACTCACAAGAAGTTGGTTTAATGAATCACGCGGTACACACGATTCACTGTTTACTGAACACTGGAGAAACTGGAGTCAGCAAGCAACTTGCGCAGACACAACTCGAAAGTATAATGTAATACCAATTGTGCGTATAATTCTCACAGCTCACTGTCGATTCACTTTAACCTTGATTATTGTGTCAATCTATAATAAGAAAAATCGATTCTAAGATAGATAGAAATATAAGTAACAAATCCTAACAGATACTTATGTTAATTACTTAATGAATCAGATCAGTGGTATTGACGTGAGATTGTTTAATTTTCAACTCGGTCTTGTGAAGCTCCTTGCTTTCAATATAAGATAAGTTCATAATACGTATGACTGTTTATGAAGCATTCGAACTTTCAAGAACTAGACTTAAACATTAGTAGCAGGACTCTGCTTGAGACTGATTAATAGGTACACAAACAATCACTGGTTAATCTTGCCATTAATTGTCCTAATGTGATAAAAACTCTGTCATTATTTCCTGCAATAATAAATAAACACCGTTATTTTTATAATGTAACTAGCAATCGAAGATCTCTATAAGTAAACTACTTGATTGTAATGATTAAGTAACGTATTTTTTAAATCCATTTAATAACGATACACTTTCTATTATTTGTATTTGGACGGAAAATATTATAAATTAGAACAATACAGATTCGAAATGCCATAGTTAAATGGAGATTAGCCGATTGATTGGCTGGCGAATTGGTAGCGTAAGCGACTGCTGCTCTTGAGGTCTCCGGTTCGATTCCCGGGTCGGATCAAATGTTTGTATGATCTGCAAATATTTGTTTCGGAGTTTGGGTGTTTCCTATATATAATATGTATGTATTAAAAAAAGTATATTGTATATATAGCAGTGGTCTAGTACCCATAACACAAGCTCTGCTTAGCTTGGGACTAGATGGCGTTGTGTGTTAGATGTCCAGAAATATTTATATTTATTTATTGATTAAGCGGTTAGCGATCCTTACTGCTAAACCGAAGTTTGTGGTTACGACTAAACTCAGAGTCGAACTTCTAAGATGATCACGAGAACTTTTAATGTATCTGGTTATAATTTTAATAAAAAATCTATGTAATTAGAAATATATAACTACTTTTATTTATAAATATATATGCCGCGCTATCGGCTTCAACACAACACTTTGCTTGGCACGGCAGCTTATTTACAATTAAGTCATATTATGTAATGAAAAATGCGGTTAATTGTATCCAATAATTGGCTTCAAACAATATTGCCTAATCACTGTTGTTTATAGCCAGCTCAAAGACCATTTGCTGTTGTTTTGACGTAATAGGTTAACGATCTTTTTGCTATCACCAGGCACGCTAAAATGATATTAGATGCGCTTTGTGAGTGCCCGAAGCTTAGAGTTGTGATTTGGGTCACAGATACGACAACACAGGGGTACAACATTACCGGACAAAGCACACAATAACAATTTATGTAAGAGTTTCAGACACGCAATCGTTTAGCTTTAGTCTTCCTTTGTCAAACAGCTATCTAGGTATATAGGTTGATAGAAGTTATTTGTGTTGCAATTAAATAAATATCAGAAATGAAGAATCGAATCGTCCTTATAAGAAATGGACTCATAAGGACGATTCGATCGAAAGGTTATTTTAAGTTAAGACACTCGCGGTATAAAAGAACTGCATACTGCTCAATAAGCACTTATTAAGAAGTTACCACCGTATCACTATTTTATGATATACAAAGTTCGGATTCCTGACTTTGATGAAGGCATATAATAATTCGAAGAGCAAGACATTATAAACAAAGTGTTGATATCACAGAAATAATTGACAGGTTATTTAAATCGCTTAAGTAAATGTTACATGACCTATCACAACGCACGCAGATATTACGTCAAACATCCAAGGGTGAAAAAGGAATAGTTACGCAATAATCAGCTAGATTAACCAGTTCTATTACGTTACGTTAGATAAGGCTATATTACAAAACACTGCAAGTGCAGTGAAGTAACGACATAATTGCATTGAATCAATCATGTGAAAAAAATAGAACTATTAAAAATAGAATCTTGACACTTCTTAAATAATGATAATGAAAAAAAATTAAAGAACTGACGTATTGAATGAGTTTTGTCCCGGTTGGATCGCGACAGGTGCGCGACGCGGCTTCGCGTGGTGGACTGGCAGCGCGTACGCCGGTTGTTGTGCGCCCCACGCCGTGCTTGATGCAAACGCTCCCCGGGCAGCTTACACAAAATTCGTAATGTATGTTACGAGGTAACTTATGTAGAATTGTGGGTCGACAAGTCGGCAGGGTAACTCGTGATTATGGTTTGTTTGGTGAAACTATACAGAAGAAACAATCAGCTGGGCGGTTACGTGTGCTAATGAATTAATGACATTGACGATTAGAAAAATATGATTTAACTTGAGGCACTGCGTATGTAATAAGTACGGTTTTAAAGAAAGATATTGTTAAATGATACTTGACATCTAAATTTAAATTGTATTTTGTTATTCAACTGATAGAAAATGACGAAGAAGACGAAGATGCTTATCGTGAAAAACTTGCATAGAATATTTATTCCAGGCTTTTAATCTGAAAGGACAGGACCTATGTAATAGGGAGCGAGCGAGTAGACATACCTATCGCCTGATGATAAGCAATTATCGCAGCCCATGGACAACCGCAAAACCAGAAGCGTCACAAGTGTTATAAGAAGGAGTACGCTTATCTCTTAAGGGTTTGAAGGTCGTATTGATCCGGGAATATCGCAGGCGATAGTTAATTCTACAGTTTTGTTGTGCGAGGCAGAAAGTTTCTAGAAAAACGCACAGTGGTCTCAACAAAAATCGACGTTAAACAATTAACGTCCGCCTAAAATATCTACTTTCCACGACTACGGACTACTATTCAGCCCACTGCTGGACAAAGGCTTCTTCATAAAGAGAAGATGTTGGTCTACTATACCTCAATAGATATTTAAAGTTATCCTTATATTGCAGTGCTGTTTTGTGCAGTATTAGCCCTATGACGTTCTTTACGACAACTACGAAATGAACTGCAGTTGTGACACTATGTATCAACGTAGTGACGAATTAGGCCATGTTTACCTTATTTTAGTTTAGTTTAGTTACACCTAAATTGTATATATAGTATCAATAAATAAATAAAAAAAAAAAATGTTCACGACTCTGCTGCGATGATGAGCGCTCAACGCGCGTTTGGCGATTGCGCGTTAACCACAAAAACGCGCGTTAGCATGTGTACTCTTAGAACGAAATTACATGTAGTTGTAAACGCGTGTTCAGCGCTAGTCATCTGAACATGGCCTGACTGTAAATGTTGAATTGATGATCAGGGTTTTAAAAAAATCCTGTTTATTTTACTTTCTCATCTAACTCCAACTATCGAAGTAAATTTCGTCCTGACCTTAAATTGTTGTATAATCTCTCATACCACACATAACTCTTGAGTTATGTTAATTGTTCTTTGAGTCTTCTTTGAGATAATAATTACAAGTGATAATTAACGGATGTATATCTTTATTACTTTTCAAACGATTTACACGTCATAAACAAATACAATGACGATAAGATTTCTTTAGTTTAAATCTACATCTATTTAAATATTTGAATTCATGCAATATTATGTACTGCGCTTTCGCACAAGGCCCTCATTGTAAACGAATTTTTGATCAAACACTCAACAAATACCATCGAGCAACGACCACATTCACCAGATATGCCTCCAGCTGACTTTTTTCTTTTTCCTAAACTTAAATTACCACTTCATGGCACCCGTTTTCAATTGGTAGAATACATAAAGAAGAATTCGCAGCGAGAATTAAACTCAATCCCGAAAACAGCGTTTAAAAAATATTTTGATGATTGGATTATTTGTTGGCGTAAGTATATCGTTTAGGAAGGAGCATACTTTGAAGGTGATAAAATAAATTTGAAAAAATAACTTACATTTTTTGTATTATTTATCTTTTCCCGGTTCTTTCTTGTATATTTCCAGCAGTGAACTACTAAGCGATGTCGATGTGATATCGAACATAACTATACCTCTCCTTAGGGCGCTCATACAAAACTGTGAATTCGCAATGTAAAGAGAACGATGAAAAGTAATAAAAAAATAAAGTTCATGGAAAGCGTTTAGTGACGATGACGCGAGTTTAATGATTTTTGAAAGTTTGTAAGTATGGATGGATGATGTCTCTTTCACGCAAAACTACTGAACGGATTTGGATGAGACTTTACAGTAATATAGCTTATATATCAAATGAACACATAGGCTACTATTGCCGCGATAACCGACATACATGCCGGCGGAGCCGCGGGCAACAACTAGTCTATACAACGAAATAAAATTGGAGTGTCTGCTTGTAATATTAAAATAACCGCTTTTTACTAAATGCATATGTATATATGCAAGGTACATATACAAAAATGTATTTAAATAAAATTTTGTCTATTTGTCTGTCTGTTTGTTTGTTCCGGGTAATCTCTGAAACGGCTGGACGGATTTTGACGGGACTTTCACTGGCTGGCACAGTTTTATTATATACTAGCTGAATCAAAGGCAAAGTTAGTCTAAAAAAAGCCTAGCCTAAGTTACTCCCTGGATCATCAGCTACCAGCCAGTGAAAGTCCCGTCAAAATTGGTCCAGCCGTTCCAGAGACAGACAGACAGACAAATTTTTTTTAACTACATTTTTGGTATATGTACCGTGCATATGCATTTAGTATAAAGTGGTTATTTTAATATTACAAACAGACACCCCAATTTTATTTATTTTTATAGATAATCACTGAAGTTCTCATTCATGATTTGTGTATCTTGTATTTTTCTACCTTTTTTATAAGATGCTGTTAGTCAAAGAATGATGTAACAGAAATCGTCAATAGTGTCATTGTGTGCTTTCGTTATTGTCATGCGACATTCATCAATGTTATGGCTATAATGGCTGCAATTATTTCCTGTTGTCCATAATTACAACAGTTGTTAATTACAACGAATATTTTATTTTTTGGTCACAGTATTAGCGATATTCTTAACAAGTTCTAAGTTCATTGACCTATTTCTTCTCCTACTTACTAATATAAACAAAGAAAAACCATCGCTTTTTTATTCTTGAAATCTGTCTACTGTAATCATCTGCACTATTTTATTCAAGATACAAAAAATCATCCTAGGTACATAATTCAGAGGCAATAACCAACGTGCTTTAAATTGTATTAAAACAATTAAAATATAGATCTATTTGTAACGTCATAAGGTTCATTCTTTAACGCTTTTACTCCTACATCATTAAAAAACCGTTACTATAATTACATTGTTTACGTATTTGGTATGATTACAAAACTAGATCATGAACTTAAACTTTAGTATTATGTATTCGGGCTGTTGTAATAGTTCTCTATGCGAGTGTGTAAAGGCCGCCAACGTGACGCGCCCCATGTCGCCAAAGACAACTCAGACACAGGATGATGAAATTCCGCCACGTAATTGGTTGCAAAATTATGTATCGATCGCCCTAAATCCTCTTCGATTGTGTAATGTTCCTAGAGGCTTTGTCTTGCACTGATGTCCGATGCAGCACATTATTTTTGAGAAGCTTGTACATATGCGTATGCACTTTACGATGTGACAATTATAATTATACTAGCTGTTGCTCCCGGTCGACCCGCGTATATGTCGGTTATGGCGGCAAATAGTAGCCTATGTGTTTCATCCAAATCCGTTCGGCGATTTTTGCGTGAAGAAATAACAAACATACACACTTACAAACTGACGCCTTTATGTATTAGTGTGATAACTATTTTCTTTTAATAGCCCATTACACATTCTTTGATTATGTGTGAGTGTGAATTCAGATTTAAGATTTAATTTTATTTCCTTTAAATTCTATATCCTTCAAAAATATAAGTCACACAGATGGCAAAGTTGTTATGATGTTAATAATTAACATCATATCATGACAATTAATAAGACAATTTAACTTATAAGTGTGTTAACCAATTCATTAATTTTTCTTACGCGTGTTCTAAATATTAACTTTTGAGGTTTAAAAGTTATGTATGATTGAGCGTTTATTTTATGTCAAAATGTTTGGGAACTATTATTACTATTACTTGTTTATTTATTATTTTTATTTATTTATAACCGATATTTCGTCGCTCATAAGAACCTTTCGTAGTCAAGAATCTTTATAAAACTTGCTTTCATACTAATCCTTCCTTCTTCACCATGACCGAACTCTCGGTATGGGGTCTGTTTCTTGCCTGCATCGAATAGTTTTATTTTATTATTATATAATGAACAATGATCGAAATCTCTCATTACGCAAGTTACGCTTAAGATTGACCATTAATTTTTAGGAATGAACGGTTGTCATTAGTCATTACACTGGTAATTTCGATAGATAAAGATACAGTAACCAGTTAAATAAAAGTGGTTTTAATGCCTTAGGAATGATATTACACAGAGATTTCAATACGTCAAATGATATATTAAGAACGCTGATTTCTAGAACAGAGCTAATATTAAAGTTAACTTGGTCGAACTTATTAAATATGATGTAATTTGAATGGCCAAATAATCGCTTCTTTGTTGTGTATTGGTTAAATGACGAACAACTAGCTAAATAACTTTATATAACGTGATTGTAATTTTTAAACACAATTTGATAACTTTTTTTTATGAAATTGTGGGCAAACAAGCAGACGTATCGCCTCATGGTAAGCGATTACCGCCGCCCATGGACCCGCAACACCAGAGGCGTCATAAGTGCGTTGCCGCCTTTGACTGCCTCGTTGGTCCCGCGGTTGGCATGTGGGCATCATGAGGTCTCGGGTTCGATTCCCGGGTCGGACCAAATATTTGTATGATCTTCAAATATTTGTTTCGAAGTTTGGATATTTTCTATGTATAATATGTATGTATTGACAAAAAAATGTATATGTGTATTGGTATCAGTTGTTTAGTACCCCCTTTTTTTTTTAACGTGTGGATTTTCCCTCGGGCCGTCACCCCGCCGGGGTTTGCGGCGGGGCGGTGTGTCGGAATCGAACCGACTAAAACCACACGGTGTGCCACTCTGCGCCTGAGACGGGAGGGATCCGGGAACTGCTGTTATTAACACATCCGGACCCCTCCCAGCGCCTGCCCGCACTGAAGCGGGCACCGTCTGCTGGTAAAAAATCTTAATTTAGGCGACGTACGGCACACGCGTAACGTCGCCCCCTCGCGGGTAGCCACTAGAGCGGATGGAGGGGAAAACCCGTCCCGGCCATCCGCGGCCACACTCAGGGCGGCATGAGGCGCTGATAGGCGCGCCTCCGCCGCCCGGTTCGCCGGCGGCGGATCGGGTCCGAGTCTCGGGCCTTCTCCGCCGCCTCCTTCTGCGAAATTACGTCTTCGTAGAAGACTGCGACCGCGGTAAAACTGCTGTCGCTACCGGCCATGGAGCGTATGATGGCTGGTAGCGAGAGATCTCCTCCGATGACTGCAGTGAGGGCCCGAGGGCAGATCGCCAGCGTGTGCTGGGCCGAGTCCTCACTGCAGTCGCAGTGGTGGCAGGCGGGACTCAATTCCCTCCTGGCAACCGAGTGCAGGTACTTTCCGAAGCATCCCTGCCCGGAAAGAACCTGCGTCAGTCGGAAGGAAAGGGTCCCGTGCTTTTTTGTATGGGACTAATCCCGCCCACAGTCCCGTTGTTTAGTACCCATAATACAAGCTCTGCTTAGTTTGGGATTAGATGGCGTTGTGTGTTAGATGTCCGAAATAATAAAAAATATCTCTTTTATAAAAAAAAAGTAATTGGTTTTTCAACTTATTATTAGTTACCGGTTTTACAGTACAGCTTGCCTTCCGACAAAGACCTCCTCTAAAGCTTTCCATTGTTTCCTGTCCTGTTCCTAATCTTGCGAGATAGATTACAATCTAACGGTTTTGACAATCTTACGGTAACATATAAATATACAGAAGACACTTAAGTACTTTTTTTATGAAATATACCGGCAGACGTGCAGACGTAGCACCTGATGGTAAGCGATTATCGCCGTCCATGGACACCCGCAACACCAGAGGTGTCAGAAGTGCGTTATTGGTCTTTGGAGGGATGGGGGAGATAGATAGGGGGAAGGGTTGGGGTATGGGCCTCTGGTATCCTCACTCACTCGGTGAAACACAGCGCAAGCACTATTTCACACCGGTTTATATGTATTTCATTTATATATAAATAAGCAGTATTATAAAGAGAGTAATACATAATTTACCTAAATGTAACGATAGGTACATAATCGTCTTTTTCATTGTCTTCCTACCCTTTATTATTCCCAAGATTATTTAAAGTCGACTACGTCGCGGGACAAAGTTAGTCTAAAAAAGTAGCCTAAGTAACTCCCTGGATCATCAGCTACCTGCCAGTGAGAGTCCCGTCAAAATCGATCCAGCCGTTCTAAAAACTACCCGAAACAAACAGACAGACAGACAAAATTTTTTTTATCTACATTTTTGATATATGTACCGTGTATACATACATATACATTTAGTAAAAACCAGTTATTATAATGTTACAAACAGACACACCAAGTTTATTCATTTGTATAGATTAATAACATACAATAAAGTTTAGATTGCATTTACCTTTACATAGACTAACACTAATAAAGTAAGGAAACTGACTAGACTTTATCCAGAAATCGAAAGTTGAGAATAATGAGGTTGGTTACGTAACAGTCTAACAATGTAAGTGTGAAAAGCTTTCACAGGCGCTTACGTTGCACTCTTACTTGCTATCTATGTATTGTGTCGTAGTATATTGCGATTTAAAAGACCAATTATTGTATACTTTATCTTAATATTTGACAGTTACCTCATAATTTGTCAGGTAAAGTTTAAAGGTTAATGAACTTCATCGTTTAGGCGTTCGACAAAATTACTTGTTTTCTCAAGGCTCATAAGATTTTAAGTTATTGAATCAATTTGTTATTTTTCCAGTTAATCTCGAATGATAGTGCTGAATTGGATTGTGTGATTTTTTTTTTGTAATGGCCTGCCAGAATGATTCTACTCCGCCTGGTGGAAAGCAAAAGCAGATCCAAGAGTGGTGGTCACCATATTAATTGCGAATGCAGACAATGCAAAAATGCAGCATGGTAACCCACATCATGGCGGCCTTATGATACTTTCGCATCTTTGGGCCTCCGGTCTCTCGATGTAGCAGTTCGTCATTTTTTTTTTGCTAGACTTTGAAACCTGAGGTTTAAACACGCAGTGCAAAAGCTGCACCCCTGGTATTTATATATAGAATGATAACTGCTTTCCCTAAGCCGAATGTCAAGCGCCTTTGCCTGTACAGAATCATAATGTAGCATTTAAACATTCTTTTCATTACTGCCAGTATCTTATTTATCAAGAATAGTAATAATGACCCAACAGTTAATCCAGTAATCAATATGCATCAGAGTTGACTAGATTGTGAAATTAAAAGTCACTTTATTTTCGTCCATAAGGACTGTGTGTGAGGATATGATATTGTGCATTTTTCACAAGCATCCTTTCAAATCTGATCTAAACTTCTGAACTACAAGTATAGGTATTTGTTTTTAAACGATTTTTGTATCGATCTGAGTGACACCACGCGGCTATGTGCATATAAAATAACCTTGGCTATGACCTTACTTGTGTTTGTACTAACACAAAGACACATCTTGACTTATTTTCAGGGTTTAATCAAACATCTGACCACTATTGGTTGATATAGTAAAAATCAGCTAATTATTCCTTTGAAGTGATCACACGCTTAAACCTAATATTGGGTCCCTTCACTTTCAATTGGCATTATTCTACCGCCAATTTTTGTAGTACCGGTTGAAACTGTAATTATCAAAACTTACCGGTAGAATGTGGAATAAAAAGCGGTTGAACGTGAAAGGACCCCTAATGTTTGGGTGCGAGCTATCCGAGCACTCGATCAGTTTTAACTTGCCACATTTCGAGTTATTTTTTGTTGTTGATGGAAAGCATAAGCATAATCCAAGAGTGATGGTGACCATACTGCGAATGCAGACAATGCAACAATGCAGCATGGTGACCCACACCATGGCGGGCTAGTGATGCTTCCGCATCATTGAGCCTCCGGTCTCGCACTCACCAACGAAACACGACAGCATGATCGCTGTCATTTTACTATTAACGGTTAATATTAACGGAATTATTTTTCTAGTTTCAATTGTTGTAAAGTACAAAGTAAATAATGGAGAATAGAATAGAATAGAATAAACTTTATTGTACACCAATTAAACAGTTTACATTCAGGAATATATTAATTTTACAACCACATACAAATGGCGGCCTTATCGCTAAAAAGCAAATTCTTACAGGCAACCTTTGGATGAACAAATAGAATGTAGCAAAACATTAATAATAATTAATTAATGTAGGTTGTGTTTTTGGTAGACTGTCTAATAATAAAGGATATTTGACAAAGTGCTATTAACATTAGTATTAGTGCCTGGCATATTCAAAAAGTCACTGACTACCAAAGTATGTAATTATTAAAAAAAAGATACTTTTAATGCTACTTACTTCGTATACATGTGGAATGTTTTAATCACTTAACTCATGAAGATACTCTGATAACGTGAGTGCACTTAAGATGTCTGGCTCGGAATAATAGGTCGTCTCATTCTAGTTAATTTTTTTGAGAGTTTAGAATGTCACCTTTAGATTAAAGGATGAAAATAAGCCATTAGCTGTATGGTTGTAAGACGTACGCACTACATCGTAAAGTATATGTTTAACTAGCCGACCCACGCAACCTCGTTTGCGCCTTATATTGCCCGTAGCGTGAAAATTTCTCCCGTTTTTGAAACATTCTTCATTGTTGCTCCACTCCTATTAGTAGTAGCATGATGATATATACCTTATAGCCTTCCTCGATAAATGGACTATCCAACACCGAAAGAATTTTTCAAATCGGACCAGCGGTTCCTGAGATTAGCGTGTTCAAACAAACAAACAAACTCTTCAGCTTTATATATTAGTATAGATTGGTATCTCAAACGCTAAGTAAGTAAAGTCAGCTAAGTTAAATCAACATTCGAGAACTGTTATATAAAACCTTCATGTTTTGGCTGTTTCTTTATCAAATGTCAAATCACATAGATAAAATATTGAGTTTACAAAATTAATACTGTTTTATGTGATTACGTATTGAGTAATATAACACCAATGTAATGAGATCCTTTGAAGTAATGTATCAGTATACTGCGTTGGCGGAAATAGCGTCTGTCGAATGGAAACAACCTAGTTATGTCAATGTGAGTGATGCGAGAACACTTCGTGTGTTGTTTTGAGGTCAAAATATTTGGTGAGGTCTGAATTTTAATGAGTCAGTTGGTAAATAGACTTGTTATGCATGTACCTATTACGATTTTGATAATCATCGTTTAAGATGAATTCAATGTTGCAACGAAGTCAGAGAAATTCATGTTTGGAGACCGTGGAGTAATTCATTACGATCGATATTAATAAATCATCGGCCATGATTCTTAAAGGTCTAGATCGTAAAATTTTCATTAATAATCAGTGATGCGGTGGTAGATACTGATCTTCGTTTTGATGTAAAATTTGTGGAATTTACCTTTAGATAATGAACTCAAAAATCTACCTCATTAATTAAATGCAATGTTTTAAATCTTTATATATATAATATAATCTTTTTTATTGAGAATATAAGTTTAGTTAAAAATTAATCAATTAGTTTCTTCAATTATAAACATTGACACTTTAATGGTATCAAGTTGCATGAGTATGTCACTTATGTACACATATACAGCCTTAGATTAAGATTGCTAAAGAGTTACGTCAGATTAATTTTTCCTGATTTAAATCGAAAAAGTAGATTTTAAACATTTTGCAATAGGCCAATTGGAATTATTAAAAATGTAAATGAACGGTTAAAACCTTGCGATTAGACCGTTTAGATCGTTTGCACTCGTGTCATACCTTTTTTAACTCAAAATTTATGTTCCCTCATGTGTATTTTTATAGCTTATGTTTTTAGGGTTCCGTAGCCAAATGGCAAAAAATGTATTCTTATAGATTCTACATGTCTGTCTGTCTGTCCGTCCGCATATCACAGCCACTTTTTTTCGGAACTATAAGAACTATGATGTTGAAACTTGGTAAGTAGGTGTATTCTGTGAACCGCATTAAAATTTTCACATAAAAGTAGAAAAAAAAAACAATAAATTTTGCGGGTTCACCATACTTAGGTGAAAATAGGTCTTCGAAAATGATATTGAGGTTTCTAATTTCACTTTTTACTAAACTGAATAGTTTGCGCGTGAGACACTTCCAAAGTGGTAAAATGTCCCTCCCTCCTGTAACTTCTAAAATAAGAGAATGATAAAACTAAAAACAATAAATGATGTACATTACCATGCAAACTTCCACCGAAAATTGGTTTGAACGAGATCTAGTAAGTTTTTTTTAATACGTCATAAATCGTAAACCGCAATTTACCTTTCATTCAATCAACTCAAATAATATAAAAATAAAATAAATAAATATATTATGTTACTTGCTGCTACGGAACCCTTCATGGGCGAGTCCGACTTTTGACCGCTTTTTTTAAATAAAAAGTGGAAAAAGGTGAAAAGGCGTAAACACATTCATCATCACAAACAACCCCTAGTAGATATGGTCTCTCCTTAATAATTTAAATTAAATTTTAAGTTTTTTTTATTTCATCAAACTATTGTATTGTCATCGCTCCTCGATAAGTGTACTAAGTTTAATCTGACCGTTTGAAGTGGGTCAAAATCAAGTGCAAAAGAGTCGGTCCAAACAAACATACAGGTGAAGCTAATAACAAGTATTATTTACAAAAAAATCGACTGCGTCAATATCTGCCACCTCAATCGTTTTTTTTTTCATTTTGATTTACCTAGTGTCACTCTCACGACTAAAATAAATCTATTGTCACCTCTCACATAAAAATACGAAAAGCCGTGTAGGCTCTAGGGCTATAAACCTCTTATATTAGCAGTTGGGAAAAAAAAAATGTCCTAAAGTACTAGGCTAGTTGGACGGGTTAGTATAGTTTGTTTCAGGTATTTCTTCTCTTTGCAGACAAATACTATTTTATATTGTTGTTTAAAGAATCAAGAAGAAAATCATTGAATTCAACTTTAAAAATGATTTACGTAAGAAAACATTTATGTTCTTTACTATCAAATTGTTGTTGTCGAAAGTAATGTCGTTCATATAGATAATCATTTTGGTAACACAATACATTGGCCGCAGACTGTGACTAAGTGAACCTAAAGTCGTGATGTTGTGTTATTGAATGTCTATTGAAATAACAATAAGCTATTTAATGCGACCATTTAATTTTTTTCATGATATTTATATTTTCAATAAAATCTATATCTGATCTTGTCAAGTAACTGTTGCATTACATTTTGACGTGACGTAATTCGTGTTCGTTATTTCTAAGGCGTAAGGGCACTTGACTATGTTCGGCACCTTTTCTTTACTTAGGTTAAGAATATTTTAGTGAATATTCCCCTGTTTTTATTAGAGTAATATACAATTTCTGCAGCTTTTGAATATGTGTTTCTTTTGGTCTGTAATATAATAGTTGTACCTATTTTAAGGTCTCCAGGTTAAATGCAATCATTATCTTTACACTAAAATTGATTTGACATTAACCAAGTTGCACTCCAACTGTCACAAAATCGCAATAAGGTTATATGTCGCAAGTAAAATTTATAGCGTACAACATAGCCATTTATAATAGATTTCTTCTTATTTTTTCTATCTCGAACTTTTTCTCGTTCTATCGCAAGTGCCTAATCCTCATCTAAATGAATACAATTGGGAATTCCGTTTAAAATAAAATGATAGGTTATTGTGTGCACTGGGCCTTATGCGGAACCCTACCAATATCCTCCAAGGTGTTACATAAGCCAGCTTCGCACTAGCGTAGGCGTACGTGTGTTCAGTCGCATTGTTAGTGTTAGTGACGGCAAAGCCGAACGCAATGCGTTTGCGCACCTCGTGTTTGTTATGTCTTTGTAAGTTTATGACCTCACTCAATTACATAATATGTGTTACAATCTCTTGTTCACACTGAGGAAGCTATTGATCAATCTAATTAGATATACAAAGAATTTAGATCCCCTGTTGATTATATTTGCTCTTTTTGTTTAGAACTATTTTTGTTTCATCAAATATATACTTTTACTCTAACCTGATGAAATATATTTAAGACCAAAATGTTATAGTTTTGATAGAAATACACTAATGTGTTACTTCTGAAAACAAATATTTTTAATTCTTAATTTTTTATCAAAGAAATCATTTACTTTAGGTACACAATTGTAAAAACCTCACCTGAAAACAAAGAAATGACATTCAAAGTTTACTTCTTCAGTATTGCCAATTGTTTTATCACAAAACATATCTTACAAAAGTTTACTTTTCAGTCATTTTCATAACACACCATTTCCATTACTCCTAACCTCTTGACTTGACAAGTTTGTCATTTATAAAGGCACCAAATTTAAAATTAAAGAAGTTTACTTTCTCTACATTTAAATGTTCTGATTATTAAAAAATCTGAAAATTAGATCAAATTTGATATTTTATTACTACTATGTGGAACTTTAACATAAATAAAACAAAAACTTGTTTTATCAATAAATAAAACTTTTTGTTTAATTTATTAAAATATAAAATAAAAGTAAACTGGTCACTTGTGCCACCTAGTAATCTCTACTGAAACAAGTTTTGTCTAGAGTTACTCCGCACTTGTTACATACAACTTACAGATGGCGCTATACAAAATTTTTCGTTTACGAAATAACAAAAATAATATTTCGGACATCTAACGCACAACGCCATCCAGTCCCAAGTTAAGCAGAGCTTGTATTATGGGTATTAGATAACTGATAAAAATACATTATATACTTTTTTTTGTAAATACATACATATTATACATAGAAAACATCCAAACTCCGAAAAACAAATATTTGCAGATCATACAAACATTTGATCCGACCCGGGATTCAAACCCGAGACCTCAAGCTCAGCATTCGCATACGCTACCATTGCGACACCGAGGCAGTCAATCTTTCGTTACGGACGCTTGACGGCTAGAGTACCCCTCCGCAACGCCCTATAAAGAACTTCGTTCCAAAATTACAACTGTATCTATATTGACAGTTTTAATTAACATCCACAATGTGTGTTAAACAAGTTTTACATTGTCTTTACGTCTTGTTATTATTACAAAATTCAATATCATATTGTGTTCACTTCTGTAACCCAGTGTCTCACTGTACACCAATATATCTATAGAACATAGTTTATGGTATTTCCGCCGCCTTGTTATCCAAACTCTCACTAAGGCCCTTACTTACTGTCTGTTGATTATATCATTCTTTTTCGAATCCATACAATCTAAACTACTAAGATTTATTATAGCAGCATTATACTATAACATTACATTATTACACGACCAATGTTAAACACCTTTGCGTTTATAATGATTAATAACGTAAAAACATCTAGACTACATGCTATTAGTACGTACTCAAGCTTGCATGAGGTAATTCAGGTTTAAATTCTGCCAATTCACTTCTTAGTCTGTCTGACTTACGCAGACGTCAAAGCTCCTAGCTTGACATATTTGAGAAGATTCTTCTATTGACAACAGAACTTATAGGCCGGGATCTCCGGAACAAATTTCACAAGTTTTTACTAACAAGCTAATTTTTCGTGAGTGGCTTAATTTTGATGAGGGACCTTACAAAAATTTTCAATTGCGGTAGCTAACAGGGCTAGCAGAAAAAAAAACTTTTGTTTTGAGCGTAGGACCGGGATAACGTACCACGCAATTTGTAGGATAGTGTGTCTGTTAAATTGTATCAATATTAACTAGGAGGATATTAACGGAGGAGGTTATCAATTCGACTGTTTTTTTTTAATGTTTGTTACCTCATAACTTTTGACTGAGTGAACCGATTTTGATGATTATGTTTTATTTGAAAGCTGACGCTTCCCGTTTCGTTCCATTTCAATTTGGTCCAGTGCTTGAAGTTGTTTTTTTTATAAAAATTGTGATTATCATATTGTGCAGACGGGTTAGTATGGTATTGAGTTCCCGAGTTTTTCTGCTATTTGGAGTGATGTTAGTCGTTTGCTGCCTTAGTTGGCCTTTACGATACCCATGGCATGAAATAAGTGTAGGCATTCTTAGTCAGTCGTAAAACAACCAAAATATAATGTTAAAGTGTACGTTTATACTACTGTACTCGAAAACTGTACATAAATATTACAAGTACAAGTACAATTTTAACAAAAATAAAACGACTTCAAGTTTGGTCTCGATTTCTCGTGGACGCCATCATCAGATATTAATGTCCTTATCATGGTACCACCGTCGGGAGATCTCCTTTCCATTAAAAAAAGAATCATCAAAATCGGTTCATAAATGACGAAGTTATCCACGAACACACATAAATATATATACGGTCGAATTGAGAAACCTCCTCCTTTTTTTGAAGTCGGTTAAAAAGATAAATACATACAAACAAAAACTCAAGCATTAACCTAAACAAACCACTTTGATCTGTAAGTTCTGCACTAATTATGTCTTGTGCATGAAGCAATAATATTGTTGAATTATATTATGCAATAGATGCATATTAGATACTACTTACGCATATTGTTACTCGCATTGGGGTCTTCCGTCTCTTACACATAACTGGAAATGAGTCTAAAATGTAGATCATTGTGTCATGTCACTCGCTTAATATTCAACTATTTTTCTGTAAATTTATTGTTATAAGTCTGAAATAAATAATCAAATCACGATTATACGTGTTCTTAGTTAGCAGGGGAATGGAGCAACAGTGCTAGGAGATATGACCGAAACGCTTTATGGTAGTTTGATTTATGACCGGGGTCCGCTACTAGTAAATAATATTACTATAGTATTTAATTATTAAGTGGGTCTTTTAAGAGTTGGAATACGTGAGTCATATACCCTTATGCCAAGGTCGCTTACACTATGTATATAAAGTACGTATGTAGAGTATAGTATATTTCTAAAACAAAATAGTAAAAGAGTGTACTCCTTCTATACAAAGCACTAAAAACAGTAGTTACTCCTCATCCAAACTCTTACACACAAGGAGTGTGCAAGAGTTTGGATGAGTTATTTCAATAACATATATTTCCTTATCCCTACTCTTTTTTAGGGTTTCGTATCAAAGACAAAAACGGCACTCTTATAGATTCGTCATCTCTGTCTGTCCGTCCGTCTGTCTGTCCGTCTGTCCTTTTCCGAAACTATAACAAAAAATATGATGTACATTACCATGCAAACTTCCACCGTAAATTGGTTTGAACGAAATCTAGTATTTTTTTTAATGCGTCATAAATCGTAAACTGTAATTTACCTTTCATTCGATCAACACCAATAAAAAAATAAAATAAAAATTATATTATGTTATATGCTGCTGCGGAACCCTTCATGGGCGAGTACGACTCGCACTAGGCCGCTTTTTTCTAAAAACTAATCGTAATATGATTAGTTCTTAGGATAAGGAGTTCCGACAAAAGCTCATAAATAACTATGGATTGGTAAACTAAAAAATCGATTCGATCGAAATTGATTCTTGAGGACTGTAAAAATTAGCATATGTCCGCATATGCTAATTTATACTGCGGTAAGGGCTCCCACACATAACTGCGATCGCAAATATCAGCGAGCTCTGATTCGCATCATTGCGACGCAGCATCGCATCGCATCGCAGTTAAGTGTGGGAGGTGTAACAGACATACACGCGGGCTGAGCTGTGAGCAAAAGCTAGTATAGAAATATACCGACATTTCTACATTTGTCGTAGTCATAGGCCAATCCAACTTGGTTGAAGCGTCAGATATAATAATTATCTATTAATCGTACTTATTAAATTCAGGTTTTTTGTGTTTTCTTTTAATTTTGATGTACCCAGTGTCACTCTCACGACTAAGACGAGTCTATTGACATCACTCACATAAAAATACGACTAGCCGTGTAGGTTCTAGGGCACGGCGTGCCAAAGAAATATACCTACATACACTCGAAAAACATAACCCTCCTTCTTTCGCAGTCGAGTAAAAAGGTAGTAAAAGCAGTAGTAGTAGCACGTTATGTATTTAGCAATAAATCGGTACGTGTACCTAAATAAGTAATGGTCACTATGTAACGAACCGGTTATAGAAATTATTTCTAACATTTTATAGTTATAAAATGGTTTACTGAACCTCCGTCGTCAGGATTACTTGCAATTATTATACAGTTAAAGAGACTGCTTACGCTTTACTGGCTTTAGCTAGCGTCTCCGCCTATGTATATGTAGGTTACGCGGTAATTTTTTAATTAATAAACTTTTTTAGATGTCATTCGACTGAAATTAAACAAAAATTAAATGTTAGTGTAGTTTACAAAAATAGATAAGATTCAACCGCATCCAAAATGGTTAAGACGCTTCTAAAACACAGACAAGCAAAAAAGTAAAAAAAAATGTTTTGAATTCAGTCACCTTAATATACAGACATCAATCTGTTACAACTTTATTATATACATAGATAGTATCTAATATTGAGACCAAAAAATACTTTTTGTGCTGAGTTTATAGATTAATCAGGAAGTGTGTAAACAATCTTGTGAGATCTTGCGATGCGATATCCAAGTCATTACATTTACTAAAGAAATAAAAATGTCTTACAATGATACGGTCGGTATAAAATGTTGCCAGTTAAGTAATTAGGTAGGTAACAATTTGATTCTACAAAATGGTATGCTTTTTATGAGATTCATCAAGAACTACTGTCCTCTACTAATTCTGTTAGACGTGAATAACAGAAGAGGAGGCCCAATGATGCAGAAGCATCACTACGCCGCCATGGTGTGGGTCACTATGCTGCATTGTCTGCATTCGCAATAAGAATGGTGGTCACCATACTTGGATTCTGCTTATACTTTCCATCAGGCAGAGTAGAGTCATATTGGCAGGGTCATATATAAAAAAGTTTAGTTTCTTTTTTGTTTCCATGATAAATTATACATGATGAGAATATAAGGAAAAATTGCAAAGAGAAACCCTCTTTTTTTTTTTTTTTTTTTTTTTTTAAATATTTCGGACATCTATCACACAACGCCATCTAGTCCCAAGCTAAGCAGAGCTTGTGTTATGGGTACTAGACAACTGATACAAATACATATATACTTTTTTTTTGTAAATACATACATATTATACATAGAAAACACCCAAACTCCGAAACAAATATTTGTAGATCATACAAACATTTGGTCCGACCCGGGAATCGAACCCGAGACCTCACGATCAGCAGTCGCACACGCCAACCGCGAGACCAACGAGGCAGTCAAAGAAAGTTTATTCCCCAACAAAAAGTTTCTTCATGCCAAACATTTTTGTTGCCGTCATTAGTGCTTTCTTTTTACTTAATTTAAGTAAATCTCTTAACTAAATATTTTTTATAAAGATACCATAGTATACCCATTATACACAGTAGTAGAATTATCGTGTTATTTTGAACTCACTGCCAGCGCACGTGATTCGCTCCCACTGTGATCCCGGGTTCCGGGTCGTTATAAAGCAATCTCACTAGGCCGCCATAGTGTAGATCACCAGAATACACACACACACAGTCACAGTCACAGGTCATAAGAATGGTGACTACCACCAATCACCATGTGTCCCGCGGTGTAGAGTAATTCTGGCAGATACTACTTATAAAAAAATTGAAGAATGCAAATAAATAGAGTCACTATGACAATAGAAGTACATAATTGTTGGTAGTAGATATTTATGGGTGCGTTTAAAAATTTAATTCGTGTTGAAAGTTAGGAGAGACATATAGTTCCTAGAATTGAAGCATATAAATAAATTGTGTTAAACTTTATTAAACTGTTATTTTGAGCTTATTTTGTAGCGCCATCTAGATTTAACGGATCTTTTCTAGCTGATTCTGGTGTAAAGTATTGGCCAAGGGAGGGTCGGTCGAATAGTATATTGTGTCATTGACTATAGTTATTGATAAACAAAATTTCACAAAGTATTAGGACGAAACCAATTGCAAGTCCAGTTATTTTTTTAATTCAAGAAAACTCAATACAGCCTTATCCTGTGTTTTTCTAATAAGTGTTATATACGTTTTAAAACATACTTTCTTACGAGATACTGCTACTTTGTGATAGGTGGCAGCACTTATACTTATAAAGTACCTACTATTGCATCATAGATGACTCTGATATCGGTAAAATTTAACGATGAGGAGCTTTCGTTTCGGTATGATTTTTGATATAGTTCAGTAATATTTTAACAATTATTTTTACGGGAATTAACGCGATCACTTATTAAAAGGTATTACATACCTCTGATTTTGCCTGACGTTTCGACCAGGTTGCACTGGCCGTGATCGCGTTAATTCCCGTAAAAATAAATTGTTAATATATCATGGAACGCGAAAGTTAAAAAGTTAGTATAGTAATATTTTTATTAATTACCGAAATCAAATTAATTTCTAAACTTGTTTCATTATGAATAATTAAATAACAGTAAAACTACATGACTTAAAGTAATAAAAACTTCATCATAAGATAATATTAGAAGGTTCCTATTTACGAAGTAGATACTCTGCTTTTATCGGATAGATTATATTTGGCTACTAATATCAGAAAACGACTATTCTGTTGAATGGCGTAGCTCTAAATGTAGATGACCAATTTGGTTAACTAGGCACCAATATATCAAACAAAATATCGCTAGATGTGACATTTGGGAGTAGTTTGGGTAAGGCGCCTACGACGTTCGACAGGCCTAGTACTAAAGTGTGGAATAACAACCATCTTACTACTAAAACCATGATAATTGTGTTTCAAAGTTGTGTCCTAAGTACAATCTTGTAGTTTCCACATGCGCTGCCTTCGAGGCATTTTTAAAGAAAACTTGGCGAACAGAGTTACAAATAAAAGAATGTTGCAAACGCTCACACAGAGAATACTGTAATAGCTGGAGCATGTGCTTCAAATGGATGCCACTTGACAATCAAAACGTGCCCTGCCGAGTGAAGTTGCTTTGGCTACGTGGAGAGTGGGCATATCCATGTTGCGTTTTAAGAATGTCACAAAGCGTGATATGCTGGCCTTTGGGATCAGCCCCAAAGAGTGGGAAGACCTCGCCAACAACCGCAACGGGTGGAGGAACTCTTTGCAGGAGGGCTGCAAAACGAACGACGGCAGCTGCTGCCGGCTTCTAACGAACAAGCCTGAGAGAGAAAAAGAAAACGAGAGGATCTCACCTGATCGGCCATCCTACCTACCTACATCCCCACGATCCTGTACTATAGTGTTAGTCGCGCGGACGCTATTGCCATTATTGTATTGGTCTACACAGCCATACCAAAAAATGCCACAGAGGCACTGTCTAAGTCTAAATCATCTAAACAGATGGAATGGATCATAATCCTTGGCAAGCGAGTTCTATTGGTTTTTGTGCTTTTCCTTGCTTCTGGTATCAACTTACTTTTATGATAATTTTAGAAGTAATCTTTATCTTTAGTATTGTCCATTTTGTACCTACTATGTTACTAGACAAAGTGATTTTTTGTTCACAGAATACAAACCTTGGCATTGTATGTGCCATATATTTTTTCAGAATTTATTTTTTACCATTGTTGGGTCTGTAGTATGCATGTAAATTGTAATGCTTGACATTACATTATTTTACACTAATGAATAATATTTTATCTTTGTAGTATTATTTAAATTATGAGTTATGAATAACGTGATTTGAAGTAATATAAGGGAAAATATTTAACATACCTACAGATAACTGGAGATAAGTTATTGTTAAATGTTAATAAGTTGAATTATTGAGTGATTATTTAATAACACTAATATATAAAGCCGAAAGTTTGTGAGTGTATACCTATGTTTAACCACCGCGTTTATGTCGGTTATCGAGGCAAATAATAGCTTATGTGTTATTCTGATCTATAAGCTATGTCACTATTAAGTTTCATAAAAATCCGTCCAGTAGTTTTTGCCTGAAGAAGTAACAAACATCACACACTCACAAACTTTCACATTGTATGTTGATAGGAATATAATTTAATAAAACAATAATTTTATTTGTTTATTTATTGTAAATCATACCGGTGACAGGTATTTTTTTACAATTACTTATGCACGAAAAGCAAAATAATTACAAAATAAACTATCTTACTTGTAAGTATTTACAGTCTTATAATCAATTATAAAATTATTTATGATGAAATCAATTTTACCGATTATAATACACTAACACTTTTGTTCATGACTATTTTAAATTCACTCAGAACACTGTCATAATACAAGCCAGTCCTCTTTAATCATATCAGATGCCTTCTCAGCGATCATAATCACAGGAGCGTTAGGATTGCCACTTACAATCGTGGGCATTATACTCGCGTCAACCACCCTGAGATTAGCCACACCGTGCACTCGCAATCTTGGATCTACTACGGCATCCTGATCATGCTTTGGGCCCATCTTACACGTACCAGTAGGATGGTAAATGGTAAAAGTAAAGTGCTTCAAGCTGCACTCCCAATATTCGTCACTAAACAACACATGATGCTGACATCCTGGCAGAGGAATATTGTGAGGCCGAGAACCATATCTCTGGAATGCTGTCGTGTTTGACAAAGCAAAGGCAATTTTTATCCCTTCCGTCAGAACTTTTATATCTTCTTTGTATGCAAAATAATTAGGCTCAATGGAAGGTGCCTGGAAAGGATTACGACTCTTCAATTTAATCCAACCAGAACTCTTAGGCCGTAATAGCAATGGCAATATCGTCCAGGTTTCACCATCTTCTATCGGCTTGTACACAGTATTATACACCCTATCACGTAGGTTCAATATTTTCCTTATCTGTTCTCCTCCGTCTGAGTTAACTGAACTAGGTGCAAAATGAAACTGTATGTCCGGCCAGTTCCCTGAAGTAGGTGCATATTTAGTATTGACGAAGGCCAGGCCTTCAACGCCTTGTGACGTCATCGGCCCTTTTTCATACAAGATGTAGTTCATAGCTACTTGGAATGTCTGAAAACGATCTTTTTTGAATGTCACTGGTTTGTTAACTACAAAAGTCAAACCACCAAGACCAACATGATCCTGTAAATTGTGTCCTACTTTTAAGTTGGCTACTAGAGGAATATCATGTTCCCTTAGGTGATCTGCGGGACCAATGCCGCTTAACATCATTATCTTAGGCGTTGCTAAGGCTCCAGCCGACATTATGACCTCTCTTTTGATTCTTACTTTGTGTCTTTGACCATGACGGTAGAATTCTACCCCGTATGCTTGTTTCTTTACGGAATTGATAAGAATTCTCGTAACTTGAGCACCTAAAGCAATGTGTAAATTACTTCTTTGTCTCACAGGTCTAAGGAATGCCTTGGCTGTACTACAACGGCTTCCCCGCCGCATTGTGGCTTGGGTCAACATAAAGCCTGTTTGTTTCGCACCATTTATGTCACGGTTATCATAACCTAATTCCATGCCACCTTTCAAAAAAGTGACAGCTAACGGTGTACGCCAAGGTGCTTCTTGTACTGTAAGATATCCGCCAGCTGCATGATAGGGTGTATTTACTAAGTACGGATTCCGATTATCTTCCGATTTGAGAAAGTATGGTAATACCTGATCGTAGGACCAGCCCGGATTACCTAGAGCTTCCCATAAGTCGTAGTCGTTGCGATTGCCCCTTACATAAACCATTGCATTGAGTACACTACAGCCGCCCAGTACCTTCCCTCTGGGCCAGTTGCAGCGATCACCGTTCATAGCGAGGCAGTAGGAGCGGTTGTGAGAGGGCGTAGTCTGGAACTTCCAGTCAATGTCTGAAAGCTGCGTGTAGCCCGCGAGAGCTGGAATGTCTGATATCTCCGTTTCATCCTGACCGGCTTCCAGCAACAAGACTGTCCAGTTACCGATCTCGGATAGCCGCGACGCCACCACTGCTCCAGCGGATCCTCCGCCGACTACCACAAAATCGTAGATCGGCAATACCTGGAACGTTAAACGAAAATACATTAATCTTTCAGATAAATATTAGTTATTGCGAAAATATTCGATTTATTATAGCGCTCAGGGATGTTGATCTTTTACCTCAGTAGTATTTTTTATATATAAAGTGACCTTTTTTTAAAAGACAAATCCCTTATTAGGAATATGCATCCTGTATTGTGGGAGACTTTGACTTTGACAAACATACATGAAACGGACATACATGAAGAACACCCAGACTCAAAACAGCAATTTGCAGATCGCACAGTGATCTACGAATTGCTGTTCTGTGTATGGGTATTTTTGTGTCTGTTTTTAACCATTGTGTTCTTTAAACACACATGTGGGATTTCAACCCACGATACTTGTGGACCAAGAGCCCGCGACGGCCAGACCTTCGTTATTTTATAAAAGCTGAAAGCATAGCTGATGCCATAGATAAGATAGAATGATAACCAGGTTAGCTAAGAAAGATCCGTTTCTAGGCTCTGTTTCAATTAAACACGAAGCGTTTGGGGCAGACGAAAAAGCCGGTCTATCAGCGTGGCCCGTTCGACGACGTCTGTTAGAAGTAAGGTTGTTCGGAAGAGTGGCTCGCTAAGTACCGTTGTTGAAGAAAGACATAGAAACGCACGTTTGGCGTTTGCACGTAAATATGGACATTGGACCTACGCCCAATTGCAACATATATTATTCTCTGACAAGATCAATGTTAATTTGATTTCTTCAGATGGAAGGCAATACGTACGGCGTCCTGTAAAAGCGGAAATGAATCTACGATTCACAAAAAAGCAGGTGAAACATGGCGAAGGAAACATTAAAATGTGGGGTTCGTTTTCTGGACGTGGAGTGGGACCTGTGAGGAAAGTTCAGGAACTTAGAGCAACATCAATATACTGCAATATTAGAGAAAACTATGCTCTCCTATGCTGAAGAACTGAGGACTTAACAGCATGATAACGTCCCGAAACATACCGCCCGTTCAGTCAAGTCGTTTCTTAACAGTCAGTCGGTATCAGTGCTAGATTGGCCAGCAAATAGCATGGACCCCAACCCAAGCGAGCACCTTTGACACGAAATCAAGAAAAAAGTTGCCACTTATCGTACCACAACTTTGATGAACTTTATGAAGCTTTTCGTGAGGCATGGGCACACATTCCTGTCGAAATATGTCAGGAACTGATAATGTCTATGCCAAATTGGCGTCAAGCGATAATTACTAATTTCAATTTTCAAGGTTTTGCTACTGGGTGCTGATTTTACCCGTAATAAAATGGAGTTGTTAAAGAAATTAAAATATTGAAGATTATTAGTTTTGTTTAACTCTATTTTTCAATTTACTACACTGTTCTTAATTAAATGTCCAGCTATAGAATTGTACCTTAAATTGAATACATGGTTAACTTTTGCTATGAAACACTTCTTTCCATTTAATATTTTATTTACAGCTATTTATAATATAATAATCGGACCAAATTATGCAAATAATAGTTACTGAGAAATCATAGGTTTTATATTTATTAATACGGTTATGTATCTTTATCTTGAATGTCCTTAATTAGTTGACTACTAATGTATTTAGGTAAAATCGGCTGAACTAGTAGCCGATCCCAATAAATCGTGGGAATAATAAAAGGCCAGGAAGATGACATGTATTTTTGCTCTAGCGGTTTTCTACTAACGTTTTAATCCGTAGTATGTCTACATTTTTTACAACTGTCATCTCTTAGATTTGTACTTGCATATCTTATTAATGCAGCCTACATCGTACATATGTCAAAGGCAGATACTAAAGCGTTTTATAGTAATGTTTTGTATTAACCACAAATAAAGGGCGATTTTACATGCAAGAACGACGCTTACTTTCATATTTATTACATCCATATTATAAACATGTCCCATCGTTCTCACGATAGCTAGCATCAATAATGCATACGTTACGATACTTACAGCATTGACTTCGGTAATGAAAGACTCCGGGTCGAATTGCTGGTATCTGAAGTACGTGATCCCGAGTGCCAGGAGTGGTATCAGACCCAATACGGTAATGGGTGACGGTGCCAAGCTGGCCAACGCTCCTGCCGCCTCCATGTTTATCTGTACAACTCATCTACCGTTATCCTAATATATACAACTTATCCTAGTAGTCTTAGCTCTCTTATAAGCAACTTTGTTGTTTTCTTTGATCTTCCGCTGAAAGAATTTTTGGCGTATAATTTCTTATACCAGGCTTTTTTGCAGGAGTTGCTAAAGATTTGTCTGTTTCACTAAGATAACTTTTAAGGCGCGCGCTCTTTATTTCCTCTTTATCATTGTCGAACTGCTGAAGAGTGTTGTAACGTTTTTCTTTGTGCAGTTTGACAGGTTTATATAGTTCCTTGTTGACGTCTCTGTAGTGTTCGTTTTTATACAAGGATGTGCAATAGTAGTCACATGTAGAGGATCTGTCCGAGCGATATTCATACGCGCTGGATCCGCTCCGATAGCCACTGCTTTCGGTTGAAGAGTTGTCACTTTTGAAGCTGTCAGCGCTTCGTCTTGCCTTGAGCCTCTTGTAGTCTTTGTCTTCGTAGTCGTTGGGTCGGTAATCGACGGGAGAACTTCGATAATGCAACGGCTCGTCGTACCTCTCCTTGTACCGCCTCACTTGAGTGACGCCGGCATGCGTGTACGACTGTTCTTGGCCCATTGTGTGACTCGCGATCGTTCTCTCGTCCTCTGAGTTCTGAAATGATAAAAAGGCAAATATGATATTGATGTTCATACTTATGTTTGTTTTATTGTTACAGGTAATAAAAATGCACTTTGGCGGCTGTTGTGGTATGTATACATTTTTTAATAGTATATAGTATACAAAACGATATTTATAAATATCGTTTTCATTACTGATTTTCAAGGGAAGTAATATACCTAAATACATAAAACACATTTGAAAAGTATAACCAACCAATTAGGTGCAAACAAAAAAAACCGAAATCACTCCATTAATTACGGAGATGTAGGTAACAAGCAGAAACCAAACGAGCTATATTCAGATCTCTTTTTTATGTAGTAGGTATTTAAAAATGTCACTACCGATATAAGATCTTGTCGTAAATATATTGCCAATAGGGGGGCTAAGGGGCCAAAACAGTATCAGATTTTCGTCCTACCACTCTTACCAGTCTGTGATATTTGACCTGTGAGGGAGCACAGTGGAATTACAAAGATTCATATCCAAAGACATCATTCGCTACTAAGTCAAATCAGTTAAGAGTCTCCTGATGACAAATTTTGTATTGCTGTGCGAGGAATATAAGGACTGCATGTGAAAATAACTCTAATTCCAATCAATAAGCGCCATCTTCTCGGCGCTTCATGGCGCTCATCTGCCAAGCGGCATGCAAACGATGTTACTGATGTCATTGACCTTGGTACCGTTACTGATATACATATCAGTCAGATAAGCAATCGTACCAAAAGATTGATTTAGTTTAAAAATAATTGTAAAATAAAATGACTAAGTGTGTGTCAGTAGAGCAGCCGCGCAAATTAGGAATGGGGCCGGTCGTCGAATTTTAACTCGAGAGAAATCTTAACAGGTTTTTACCGAAGCAACTGGCATTTTAAGCATAGATAAAGCCAAAATTAAATTGAAAATGCAACATTACGATATAAATAAATCCTGTAAAGCTTTTTAGATTTGTTTGTTTAATGTGCACCTGTGACTTCTTAAAGTATGTAAATTCGGTAGTTAACTCTCAAATGTACACAAATATTGCGTAGATAGGGAAATGTAAAATATACACCTCACAACACCTAGTTTACGTTTCGCAATTAAGCAAACAATTTTGGACTGAGTTTTCGAAAAAGTATGTCATTAAAATTGAAAATGCTAAAACACTTTGCTTTCCTCATGATTTCATTATACATATCATAAAAATATATAGTTTAAATTTATTATTAATTTAAGTTTCATTCACCATTCATAAACATAAAAAAACCATTTCTCTTAAACACAAAATCTATATTTTTAAAAAGTTAGCGGTTATATTTTTTTTATCTTTTAACTTTTTTGTTAAATTTACTTTAATTATGAAATTGAAACGTTGAAATTACATAACTGCAAATTCATGAGTCATATAATCTTCGTGGTTATTTACCTATTAGATGGTAAACTTTCTTTGTTAAATTCCCTGCGGTTTGCATATCGGTGTGAACCATTGAATGACTTTCACTTGCAATTTTATATTTATTTCAATTTCATAGTTCAACGTTTTCTTCTCGCGTGTTTATAGACAAATATTTTTATAGACACCATGCTACAACAAGAATAATATAAGTTGATCTGCAACTTTGCAAAAAGATACAAAATTTAATTGTATTAATATAAGCATTCATGGTTTTAACAAAATAAGTATGTAGTTGAAAGTTTGACACTGATAGGTTATTTAAAAATTTTGATGTGCATTTCTAAACTTTGGTTAACCGAAAACAGTGAACGCCGTATGAAATGTTCATTATAGTTATGCAATACACACAAAAACAAAAAATAAGCGGGAAAAAATTATAAAGAATTAAATAAATAGGTAAAAGAGTTTAAAACTATAACAGACGCAACAAACCTTGAAGTCTACAGTAACTTAGTACACTTTTCACGTGATAACACAAAGACCATGTAACAAGATCACCGACACAGACTCTCCGTCACAGAGTACATTGTTAACTCTCGTTACGGATGCATTACCTCTACAAGTGATCCCACACAACGAAGCTAACACCCATGAAGAAGACACATTTGTTCATATTGTTCAAGCAGCAAACATCTGTGCAAATAGATAATTATAATGCCAAAGGATTTAGAACTCTATTCCAGTTCATTAAAATCGACATTTTTTTTTGTGGAAAAACGATTGTTTCCTTCTACATTCGAGTTTTAACGGTGCAAATTGATGTATCATTGTTGTCAAGAATCAATTGTCCGTTAATTTTTAAACAAATATATTTTCAAAATTTACAAATACAATTTACGTTACTTAAAAGCTTTTAAACCTTTAAGTGTTGCTTGGTTTAGCTTCTTTTCGAAACTGTCAAGTTTTAAACTCCTTTTACTATATTTTTTTAAATTGATACATAGTTTTATATTTAATTCTTATGTGTTAATATTTTTCTTACATTACTTATTATTGAGAAATTTTGTTATGATTGCATGAATTTGTTATGGTTGCATTAATGTAAAAAAGGTAAATGAAAATACATGTAAACAAAATCGCAAAGACACTTGAAAGTCCTAAATTACATTCTTTAGATTTTCCCGAAGTAGTTTAGTTGTAGATCCTGACCTCCAACCAAGTTGACATACTGCGAACGTAACCGCTATTAGAAAAGACGTTTTTGATAACAAAATAAACGATTGTACAATTAGGTATTCGACACGTTACACTTGTATCTTGGCTAGGCGTTTATAGTAGACATCCAAGACTAACACTGATCGTTAATAAACTAAACAATACTACCAAATAAAATAATTTTAAATTAGATAATATATTTGTTAAATGACTATTTAAGAATCACTTTAATTTTTATAAAATAATATGTTGGTTGAAAAAGTGCTAAAAAAAGTACAAAGCTCTTACCGAAAGCAGAAAACGCGGTTCGCAGACGCAGAAGTATAATGACGTTTGTTGCGTTACATCTTGCGTTGTACAGTATTTTATTACAGTTATGTGAACGATATAATAATTATTCAGTCGGATGTTCATAACGATGTAATTTCGTTGTGTGCGGCCGACTCGCCGGCATCTAAGTTATCAGAGCACAACAATACGTAGTAAGTTTTGGAACTGAAACAATTTAATGTAATGTTTCTCCTGAGTATTATAGCATTGAATCACATCAGTGAACTGCGGAAAAAAAATGCACGGGACTATGGGTAAACCTCTTTCAAATTGTCTACTCTAGTTTTCTCTAAAGAGATCCTTGAAATGTAATAATAGTAGTTGTAATTGCAGTCTCTTGCCGAAGATAAGTATAAGTAGTAGTTATAATAATTCAAAGAAAACCTATTTCTCGGATATTAACCCCTGGAGATGTAGTGTGGGACGCCCTCTGGCCAGATGGCGGGACGACTGACGTAAAAGGGCTAACAGGTACTAGATGCAGAAAGCAACAGACCGGGCTCTGTGGTGTTCTGTGGGAGAGCCCAGTGTCTAGCAGTGGACTGCAACGGGTTGATGTTGATGAAGAGCATATCGCTTATGGACCCGTAATGCACCGTACAAATAGCGGGTTTAGACATTGGTTTCTTATGAACAGTCTGTGGGTTCGAAAATCTCTCGAAGTGTTAAATAGCGTAGATAACACTCACCGAACACCTAATTTGTAAACAAATGTTTCTATATTTATTGTAAAGTACAAAACAAATAGTGTATTTACAAATACTTATCCTAAATACTTTACCTTAGTTTTATTATTAGTAGCGGTAATCATAGTTAAAAACTAGCCAAACTAGATCTAAATAAGGTGAACACTATGTGACTAGAACAAACAAGATACATTTAGCAACTTTGTAGAACTTACGAGTACATTAAGTAATACCGTTCCAACTATTACCACGTAATTCTTTTCTCTTATTAATTTGAATAGAAAGGCTAGTTACGAGCTAAATAAATAAAACTATGTGATAATAGTCGCAACTCGGAAGTTATTTATAATAAAGACTGACTCAGAATGGACTCAAATTCAAACTGCATCCATCCATAAAATTTACATAGGACATAATAAAATAAGAAAAGAAAGATTTTGGATTCTGTTATTTAGTCTCACATTGACACGTTCTTCATTAGTTTTTTTCGCATAGACTCTAAAAACCATAATTAATTCTATTCATAGAATACAACGTAGCAAATTTACATTTTGCAAGCAGAGAATTTAGGTATATGTTATAATTTTATTTCAATATCTGTCAAACAGCCAGAAAAATATTGTAAAAAAATATTTTGGTACATGTACCGTATATGCATACATGTGCATTCATAAAAAGCGGTTTTTTTTTTTTTTTCTTTTTTTTTTTTATGTTTGACCCTGCCAAAATGACTCTACTCTGCCTGATGGAAAGCATGAGTAGAATCCAAGAGTGTTGGTCACCATACTGCGAATGCAGACAATGCAACAATGCAGTATGGTGACCCACACCATGGCGGGCTAGTGATGCTTCTGCATCATTGGGCCTCCGGTCTCGCACTCACCAACGAAACACGACAGCATGATCGCTGTCATTTTACGTTGATTTTCTGTGCGAGGGTAGTACCGCCCCGGTCGAGCCGGCCCGTTCGTGCTGAAATCAGCGTGGCTCTACTACCTTGAATTTTTTATTACCGGTTATTTTAATATTACAAACAGACACTCCAATTTTATTTATTTGTAGGATAGATATAAAAAAATTGTGAAGTCGAAAATGAGTTCCTCTATGAACCTGCTCGAAGGAGAAAGGTTGTTTACACAAATATCTTCGTACATTGACATCATCGTACATTACTTATTCAATGTACCAACATTTTCACATATAGCTTTTATTATATTGTGTTCACAATATTATGTCAAAAGCATTAATCAAAGATGGTTTGTGCTTGTAAGTTGTGTGTTAAGCCGAATACCGTTAGAGGAAGTTGCGGTGGAATTTCCGCATAAATTGCGCGTAACGGTTAGGTACTCTTGGTGCTTTTACTTGAGATTTAGATTCTGTTATAGTATTAGAGTAAAACCATTCAAGAGCTGCAATAATATAGTCATAAAACTAGTTCATGTAAAGACCATGTATTCGTTTCTTTTTAATAAATAATACTTTCAGTCTTGCCGTAATTTTGCAATCTGATTTTAAATGCTGCCCAGATTTAGTTATTCTTTCCTTGAATGTTTAGTTCGTGCGATTATAGTTCATTAACAATTAAATTGTAATAAGCGGATCTAGTAATCCCCTGCTTACCGACGAACAGCAATTACTAGTAATATTTAATAGAAACCCGGCGCGGTTTCGCACGGTAGTCTTTGAAATTCTCGGATTTCCTCCATTACAATATGCATGTATAATACATATAAACCTTCCTCTTGAATTACCCTATTTGTTGCTGAAACCTGCTTCAAAATCCATTGAGTAGTTTAAAAGATGTAAGAAAATAGACAGCGAAAGCGATTCATTTTTTCTATGTAAGTATTTATATGGATAGATCGTTCACTAGCGCAGCGAAAAGGCCGATTAAGTTGGCCCCCATGATAGAGAAACTGCTTATTGCGTCGGCGTCGTTGTCTGACCACACAGTGTATATTTTAAATACAGTATATTTAAAACTAAAAGTACCAAAAATCTGTATTTGTACAGTTCACTCTCAGTCCACGATGACTACCAGATATCCTTGACCTGTTCATCGTTGCATTACCTAAAAATTAACATAATTAAATGTAGTCTTGGTAAATATTATACGTAAATTATATTATATAAACTGGTTAATGGTAGTCATGTAAATTATTGTTGAGAAACAGTTGTAGTACCACGCGGCCTGACCACTCACCTGTTGGTAGTTTTGTGACTTGTTTGAAGCTAGCATCGCGATTTTAAATAACGACTACGTATTATTGTTACATATATACACTTGAATTCACTAGTGAGTATGTTTGTCAAATTATCGAGGATTTAAGGCACACAAAACAAAAAAAAACAGTAAAACAATCGTTTATTCATTTAATTTAAACACTAATAAATTATTCAAAATACTAGCTTCAGGCAGTGATTTTAACTGTGTGCATGTTGGATATCGGTGTAATAATATTTTTTTCTGGTTGATACCACACATTTAAAGCAAATCAAATGCGGTTCAGTAGGTCCAGAGGACCAAAAATTACCCCTACAATCTTACAAATTTTACCACTTTATAAAGAAGTATAGATAAAATCAATTATTTTACTCCTACACAGTCACACACTCCTCCTGTACAGAAGTTATTTGTAGTTGTCTTAGCCTTGACTATAACTATGTCTTAAGAGAAAGGGAATGTTTGGCTCGATAAACAGACATAATCTATTTCTAAGCCAGATTTACTCAATTAAGTTAGACTCATGGTCATAGTATATTACACGTAATTATAAATCAAGGCTTAAGCCTAGATATTAATCCTCATTACTAGATACCTATGACCTACCGGTAGTGGACTATTGCATGAAAATGAATCAAAGAGATCTTTTTGAATTTTATCAATTATAGTGAACTGAAGTTTATTAATATTAATAGGATCTAAACGATTTAAACCATGATAGTAGACACAATGTAAAACTTATTATACAAGGACATACATTCCTAAGAATCCCCTTGATACTTAAAGCTTAGATATCATTATAAATCTAATCAATAGAATAGTGCAACACAAGCTCTTGAGTAAATAGATACGAGCTTACTGATAATCGAAAGTACAAAAATTAAAAAAAGGCATTTCTTATTTATTATTACAAGCTTTTTATTAACTTGCAATGTGTGTATGTATGTATGTTAGGGTGGAATTTTGCAACTCAATTTTGAAGCTGATATCTTAATCCTATTTTGCTGAAATTTTGCAAGCACATGTATATACCGTGACAATGCAACATTAGGATCTCATGCTGAGCTGGAAGGTGGACATAGGAACTCTTTAAAGAAACGTCGCAACACCATCAAGTTTGGACTCGTTTCATTCGTCTCGACGAGTATTTTTCGAGGGTATTCCAATAAATGCTTTGTTTTAAAAAGATTTTTAATAAAAATTATTATATTGTTGCATTCCTTTTGTAGTAACCAGGAAACATTGTCTGTGATAACATTCTCGCCTGTACCGTGTAGTTAATTTAATTAAAAACAATTAAATTGACTTAAAATTGATAATCTCATTACTTGATAATAAATAAAAAATCCATCAGTTAATGTTACTTTGTTGAATATTAAATACATCCAAAAATAGTGCAATATAATTTTGTACCACACAAATCTGTACAAATAAACAAAGTTAGAGTGTCTGTTTGTAATATTAAAATAACCGCTTTTACTAAATACATATGTATGTATACACGATACATGTATCAAAAATGTATTTAAAAAAAAAATTGTCTGTCTGTCCTTCTGTTTGGAACGGCTGGACCGATTTTGACGAGACTTTCATAAGCAGGTAGGTGATGATCCAGGAAGTAACTTAGGCTACTTCTTTAAACTAACTTTGTCCCGCGGCGTTACTCGCGTTACGATGATAAGACCACGTGTTTCAGTTAGTTAATTTATACTGCTAGTACTAATAAATTTGCTAGTCACGAAGATATAGTCGGTCTTGCCACCAACGATGGCAGTTCTTCGCGTGGAGAGTGTACTGAATAGGGTTTTATTCCTAAAGAATTGTGTTTGTGGAACATGATTTACATTTCAAAACTGTACGTGAAAAGAATTACTGTTAATGTATAAAATATAGTTTATTTTGGACTATTAAGGTAGGTACCTAAAGTCCACACTACTGGCTGTACTTAAGTAACGTTTGCGATAAGACATCAACCAGAAACTTAATAAATATCCCGAAACTCGGGTTTAAGTTAAGTTTGCCTTTGTACATATAATTTCATTATCACTTAATTAATTTCACAGAACCAGCCAAGTAAATTCTGATCGTAACCCAAAATCTCTTAGACCGACCAGATACAACGCATATTATCTATACTAATATATAAAGCTGAAGAGTTTGTTTGTTTGTTTGTTTGTTTGAACACGCTAATCTCAGGAACCGCTGGTCCGATTTCATGAAATTCCACCCCTAAGAGGGTAAATAAGGGGATGAAAGTCTGCGTGAGCGAAGCCGCGTGCTAAAGCTAGTCTTTTATATAATACACTAGCCGACCCACGCAACCTCGTTTGCGTCTTCTATAGCCCGTAGTGTGATAATTTTCCCCCGTTTTCGAAACATTTTTCATTGGTGCTCCGCTCCTATTGATCCTAGCGTAATGATATATAGCCTATAGCCTTCCTCGATAAATAGGCTATCTAACAGTGAAAGAATTTTTCAAATCTGACCAGCGGTTCCTGAGATTAGCGTGTTCAAACAAACAAACTCTTCAGCTTTATATATTAGTATAGATACAGAAAACATCGATTATAGTTAATGGCTATAACTTTTAGTTTGCCTTGAACGATAAAGTTTTGGTCAGAATTTAAATTTCACAACTTCGAAGGAAAGAAAGTGGGGCAATCAGAATAATTTAAGGCCAATTTAAAGTCTGCTTGTTTGGTCTCATGTAAATGTGGAAATGTAGTTATAGAAGAATGTGACACGGTCAAGCATGCTGTGCTACTTAAATCCAAGGTCGAAAAAGAGTTTACAAAAAGGAAGATTCGATAAATAAGTAGAAAATAATTATACCTATTCTTTTATTCTTTAAATTTCGACGGAGTAATGACTGTAAGCAAAAGCAAAACCGCACCAATGTGTGTTAATTGAATTGTAATCGTTTAGGTGATGTATTTTACCAGTCCTGTAAACAGAGAGTGTTGATTTTAATAAACATAAATGTATTTGACGGTAAATCCAAAACCATCTGTGCTAATTTTCAGACTCAAATACAGTGGATTATATATATTATATATATATTAATTCAAAAGAGTAGCGAACCAGATGAAGAAAAACATCACAAGAACGACTTCAGATTTGAGGGTAAATGTGCCAATTGTATTCTCACTATAACAGATTTTGAATAATGAATTTTAATATGTCATATTTCACTAGCGAATGTGGTAAAGTTATAACGGTTTTGACTAAAGACCTTTAGTATCTTACGTAAGATAGATCATCTTCAATGTTAAGTAAGACAGTGTGGCTTTATAGATGTTTTCTAAAGGTTACTTAATTTAAACCACCATGGTGGTTGACAAACTTTTTTCGATTAGCATTGAGAATAGGTTTTAGAATATACTATCTGTACAACTATAAAAACCTTCAAAAATCTTTTAATACATAAAAATGAGTAGATAATATAGTTTTTGCATTTGTAAAATAAAAGTTTGGCAGTTTCTATAAACGCTTTTACTAGATATCATTGACATTACAACGTTTAGGGAAGACCGGAAACGTGAAGCAAAACAACCTTAATAACTTTCGCAATCTCATATCGCAACGATTGAATAATTTTATCGATCTCAAACCTAAGAACACGTAACCTGACTATTTACAATTGAGACGCAACAACCCATTAAATAATGTTATATGGTGACCCTTTTGCATCGTGTTAAGTTTGATAAACCAACTCATTAATTCATCACCGATTTTATACGATCTTTATTTGGAACGTGTCCACCACTAAGTGGGACACTTGATACATTATCCTCAGCCTACGTGATGGCTTGACCGTCTACATTCATTTCTTTTGTTCACGCAATATCGTCTTTATTACAAAGAATTAGAGTTTTCGATTGTAGTTTATTCTTGTCTGGAATGCGTTCGATAGTTCAACCCAAGTGGTTCTATTCTATACTTGAATGTTGACGTAAGATATTGAATTTGTTGACCGGCCACGTAGGAGAAAGTTCTACCATCTAGTTCGTTGTGTTTTGTTGGCTTAACAGTTAGCTGCCCACTGGTTGCATGTATATTGTGGCGTAACTAAATTACTGACACTCTCGGTTTCTATTGACACGTGTAATTTGGGAACGTCTTTAGGACGTGACACAGGCGCCATTACACAAGAATCAAATCTCAATTAATTTGTAGTTTAAATTTTAATTATAATATGTTTTAACATTATTAAGCAGTAGGCTAACAAATTGAATCTTACGGGTGTGAATTTTTAAATGGATATCAGAGTTCATCACGTTAACCCATTTCTACAACAAGCTATGTACGAAACAGCTGAGCTTGAACGGAACAAATTAGCATAAATCATAATATGCATTGATTTTGTTAAGAACGCGCATGAATGGGTTTACACTTAGCAGAAAGGTGAAACACAATAAGTGTGCAAAAAATACATCACTTATTTTACGAGTGCTTATACTTTCCTGAGTAAAGAATATATAACTTTTTAAAAGGATTGTTTTGACCGTCATTCGTTGAAATTAACAAATTAATAATAAGAGATGGCTTATGCCCGGCCATTAATTTAAAAAGTTTTTTTAAACCATTTTTTGTTACTTGATGATAAAAAAAATATAAATATTATTGCATTGTCATCAGAATTTTCAAATTTCAGCTCAATCGGAATTCGGAAAGTGGGTCAAATTTAACTTATAAGATTTGAATACAAACATCGGGACAGGTGAAGCTAAATAAAAGCTTGTAAAATTGAATGTAATGTGTCATAACATAAACGTTTTTGTGTCATGAATGCTTTTTTAAAACTAACCATTTTGAATACAGAACACTTACTTAGCTTGCGTTTATGGATAAATCAAATCTATCAAACCTCTTTTTAGGGTTCCGTAGCCAATGGCAAAAAACGGAACCATTATGGATTTGTCATGTCTGTCTATCTGTCCGTCCGTATGTCACAGCCACTTTTTTCCGAAACTATGAGAACTATACTATTGAAACTTGATAAGTAGATGTACTCTGTGAACCGCATTAAGATTTTTACACAAAAATAGTAAATAAACAATACATTTTGGGGGTTCCCCACATAAAACTGAAACTCAAAAAAAAATCTTTAATTAACCCATACATGTGGAGTTCTATGGATAGGTTTTCAAAAATGATGTTGAGGTTTCTAATATCATTCTTTTTTAAACTGAATAGTTTGCGTGAGAGACACTTTAAAAGTGGTAAAATGTGTATCCCCCGGGCACAGTAACTTCTAAAATAAGAGAATGATAAAAGTAAAAAAAAATATGATGTACATTACCAAACAAACTTCCACCGAAAATTGGTTTGAACGAAATCTAGTAAGTATATTTTTTAATACGTCATAAATCGTAAACCGCAATTTAACTTTCATTCAATCAACTGAAATATAAAACATAGATCAAAGTTACAACGAACTACAAGAACTTTTATACTATGTTACTTGTTGCCACGGAACCCTTCATGTACGAGTCTGATTTGCACTTGGCCACTTTTTTCGACATCCATTTGCATCTTGTTGCATTCACTTTTGTAATTATCATACGAGTTTATCATTCTTTTAAAGAACTTGAAGGTCAAACTGCAACTGCATTAAAGCAAGTTTTCTTATAAATGTAAAATTAATTGTACAATTATATTCAACATATTATACAATTAAAGGCACGCACAGTTGGCAGTTGTTACTTATTACAAAAGTTGAGGTTTCTTGCGATACCCGTCATTAGCTTGGTAGGTCAGTAGCCCATCTGTGGGCGAGTTCGTGGCCACCTTGTAATAACACAGGTTTGTGCAAATCAACTTAAAATTTTTGCACAATTTTAATGGACTTGTTTACTTTAGCAGTTTTGTGTATGTTCACATCTATACAAATAAATAAAATTGGAGTGTCTGTTTGCAATATTAAAATAACCGCATTTTACTTAATGCATATTTATACACGTTACATATACCATAACTGCTCCTATTCAGTACATACCTAATAAAAAATAAATTAAAACGCCTCTAAAAGCGTTAACCTCACGAAAACATCTTTGAGTACTTAGTTTTGAATGCGTTGTACAAGTCATTCTATCCATTTACCTATCACGGTCATCCATCAATAAGAAGTTATGGAAAAGTGTATATACATATCCTTCTCTAAGGATAAGTGAAAGAAAGAGCCAGCAACAATAACAAAACACGATTTAAACTATGTCTGACAAACGGATTGAAAACTTTGAATCTACATAGAATGGAGATAATGTGTCACGACTCCAAAAACGTATTAAGAAAGTAGCCAAAAGCTTTTAGGCATTAGTTGTATGTATATCAAACTGTTAGGTTAGTTTGTGTACGTTTTAAGAACTCGTAAGTTGCTGCATCGATTCGAGCTTAATTTTTAAAACGATTTATAACCTGCTTCAAAATTGATTGATTGATCCACTTGGCCTGTGGAGCCAGGAGGACAGGTGGAGTAATGATTGCGCAAGACGGCTGGCAGGAGCTGAATGCCAGAAGCCGAGGATCGAACCGCAATTAGAGAGGCCTATGTCCAGCAGTGGACTGCGATAGGCTGATGAAGATGATGTTTCAAAAACAAGGGAAAGCAAATGTACTTAGATACATCTAGGAAAAACCAGATTACTGCAAGTATAGTACACACATACTTCTATATACTACTATATGGAATATATACTACTAGTTCTACTTTCTATTGAACTGATTTACTGACTAACCAGATTAATTTTTAAACTTTTGATAACATTTAGATACTCGTGACCTGGATCATTATAACGAATCTGATGTTCTCCTAGCCGATTACGGCCACGGCGGCCAGTCTATACGGTCACCACCCAACTAGGCAGGAGATATTATAGTGGCCAAGTGAGTGCGCAAACACAGGTGCACTCTCTGTTCCCTCACTCTCATAATCCGATGGGACGGTTAAACGACACGAGCGGGAAGAGATCAGGCGCAGGACCGACAGATTTACGTGCTCCCCACGCCACGGGGGTGGTTCAGTTCCAAACTCATAGCTGTTATTAAGTATTTATATAATCAGAAAAACTTTATAACACTTTTGGCCCTACCCGGGAGAGGTCGAACGAGTCTATTGACACCTCATTCAATAAAAAAAAATCAGTTATTTAGGCGCCATAGTGCAACATGTTAACCTACTGGCTTTTACGCGCGGCTTCGCCCGCGTGTTTGTCTGTAATCGCAGCAACGAGTAGTCTATGTCCTTCCTCAAGAATCAAAGTATCTCTAAACCAAATTTCAATGAAATCGGTGTAGCGGTTTGACCGTGAAAGCAGGACAGACAGACAGAGTTACTTTCAAATCTATACTTAATATATAAAGCTGAAGAGTGTTTGTTTGTTTGTGAAAAATTCTTTCAGTGTTGGATAGTACATTTATCGAGGAAGGCTATAGGCTATATATCATCACGCTAAGACCAATAGGAGCGGAGCACCAATGGAGAATGTTTCAAAAACGGGGTAAAATTATCACGACTGTAATTGTAATTATACAATTGCCGTAACTTCAATCCTTGAACTTCCTAGCTTCACTAACAAAACAATTTATTATATTACCTCACGACCTCGCAATATCAAGTGTTGAAAACACTATTATATGATTGCAATGTACATTATATTTTTTTTTTTTTATTATTTTGACACACACGCTAACACACTGACATCCTCGCGGCCTGATTGCGACACTGCTTATAGTTCAAACACATTTCATATTTTAGAACTAGCAATCCTGAAAACCAAACAGTGAATTTGAACGTAATGTTAATTACAGACTAATTGTCTACGTAATTATGAAGTTATGTAATATGTTACTATTTTTATGAATTATTTTTATTAATTGTGTTTGTGCATAAAAACTTTGTTTTTTATATAGCCCTGCCAAAATGACTCTACTCTGCCTGATGGAAAGCATAATCAGAATCCAAGAGTGGTGGTCACCATACTTCGAATGCAGACAATGCAACAATACAGATCACACCATGGCGGGCTATTGATGCTTCTGCGTCATTGGGCCTCCTGTCTCGCACTCACCAACGAAACACGACAGCACGATCGCTGTCATTTTACCCTGATCTTCTGTGCGAGGGTAGTACCGGCCCGGACGGGCCGGCCCGTTCTTTCTGAAATTAGCGTGGCTACTACCTTGTTAAATTTAGATGTATGTACCTATACATTATTATATTATTTTGAATAAGCATAAGTTTTTCATTATAGTGCTTTTCTGAATCGCTCACTGAGATTAACTTATGGCGAATTTGCCTTATAAAGAGTATTACTTTTTAAATCTCTAAAAAAAGAAGAAGGTATGATCCTACAAATCGATTAAACTATTGAACCAATCATATTGAAAAAATATATAGACCATCTCCAGTTATTGGAAGCGTCAGTATAGCAATCTCAGTCAGATCTGACTTTTTAAAAGAGTGGCCATGAGTTTCTTTGCCAGTCTCATAAGGCTCTACGCACTTTGGAAACTGGAAGTTGTGAATCGACACAGGCAGGCAGTGGATTTTGGTGTTTTCACCTAATTCATCTTAACAATACAGTACATCTGTAGCTTCAATTTAACGTTCATAAATGTCACTTAGTTTCTTAATTGAATAAATGATTTTGAATTTACAACTTTGAATTAAGATGGTTTGTCCTTATGGCAAAAATATACTTATACAGACTAGCGGATACGAAAGCCATCTTGCACTATCACTCTCTTGGGATCTTGCGGCAATAAATGCCACAATGGCTCTACTGTTTAATGACGTCGATAAGAGTAAACTCTGTTGACATTAGAAATCTATATATGAAAGTTTATGTAAATAAAAAAATTGATTATAAAAACTGTCCGTTAGAACAAGGTCATACTAAAAGTTTTTCAAAATAACCTCTCAAGTGTTTTTTGATGGTAATACATCTAGCTAGAGAAACATAATATACGGTTTTATTTTATTCGAAACGGTTAGGAGCAAAAATATCTATAGATTTAACAACATTGATAGAGATCGATGTCTTCATATTTAAGGTAGATATTGTAAGTATCAAAACTCAAAACAACTGTTTTTAGAATTTTCGTCTGTTGTGTGTGTTTGTGTGCTCTAATACAAAGTGAACTTTAAACGCGGTTTTCTTCTATATATTGTGGTTTACTTCACTTAATAGTTAGTGTTTATTTCAATCGGTTTGTCAAATAAAAAGTTGTATCAGTTTGGAGAATCACCGCGAACCTAGATGAAAAATTAGCTTACCATCAGATAAGTCATAAAATATATTGCCCTTTTAGTAATTTAATAAAAATTAAGATAACATTCGTTTACTTTCAATCTGTTGACGCTAGAGACCACTAAAGCCACCTTTACAAAATAACTAAGCTAGTAACAGCTAGATAATACATGACATTACCCAACGAATTGCAGATGCTAGTTCGTATTGCAGATACAAGTAATGTTGTGCAACAACACTTGAATTCGCATTTTAACGCAATTACTAACGAATTTAGTTGTGACTCGTTCAAGATCATTTAATGCTACGCTACATTATGAAATTGGTTATTACTTATAGAGATGGAAGAAAAACTCGCCCCTAATTCTGTCTAATCGTTTTTATGATGTTTTTTTTTTTAAAAAACATTGTTTTATATAAGTTATTGACACTCATAAATTCTGTACTTTTTAACAAAATCTCTCAACTAAGAATATAAGTAACTAGCGACCCGTCTTTGCTGCGTACGTAAGTCTTTGAAATTCTCGGATTTTTTGTATTACAATATGCATGTATTACACGTATAAATTCCTCTTGAATCACTCTATCAATTGCTGGAAACTGCATTAAAATCCATTGAGTAGCTTAAAAGATCTAATCGAACAGACAGTGGAAGCGACTATATAAAGAATTATTCAAAAGTCAGTCATAAATGTATATGTGTCGATGTGACACGCAATTGAAACACGCACAATTAATTACTAAGTAACCATGAGTGTTAAATTTACTAATAATTTTGTTTAAATATTTGTTAATGTTTATTACTAGGTCAAAAGTTTAAGACACCAAGAAATATGAAACCTATAGTGTTAATGTCAACTGTTGGGGTAATGCCAACTGTCAACGATTGAGGCGCATTTGAGTTAAAACTTAACTACATAAGGCAGGGAGGATGCATTCTTGAAATCTAAGTTATCTAAGTTGTTTTAGGAAACAAGGCGAATACTATTTATTTTATTAAGGAGTATTACAAAGGGCATTGGCGTTAAACGGGATCGTATTTTGCAAAGAAAAGTATTTAACAGTACTATGTATGTGTTTCTTTATACTATGTACGTTTTTCTTCCTTTCTTCTACCTCTTTAAAAGTATATATGACTTCGCCCATACATTTTCCACTGTTATCTATTCACTTTAAAAGTTACCTAAAAGAAAACTCAGGTTTGGGTTTAAGATCGTCTTTATACATGCAATTTCTTTGTCACTAAAATGCTTCCATTTGTATACAATAAAGAATAAATGAAATGAAATACTAAATTATTCCATGTTATCCTTCATTCTTTCTGGTCAACAATACAAGTAGTAATAGCTATACAAAACGATGCGAGAATGCAGCTCACATTTTTATGTAGCGGTTCCGCAGCAAGCAGTTCTGAGGAACAGTTATGATATGATAGACATCTCAAAGTCACGTAGTCAGGTCAAATGACCTGGATTTAATTTTAAGTAACATTCAAGTCGCAATTAGCGTTTCCCGTTTTTTATTTATTTCATTATAAGACCGTGAGACTGTAATTAATTTCATTGGTGCTTGTTATTCGCTCTTAAATCGACTTAGTAAATGGAGAAGGTTATAAAATAAACGGTCTTTATTGTGTGTTATTATTGCCTCGATTCCCCGTTGAATGCGGACAGATCAGGACCAGTTGTTGAGTAGATATTTGGGTGAGGCCTATGTTAATCAGTGGATGTCTTTCCTGATGTTTGACGTGAACGTGATGATGATATTTATCGCCTTATTTAGATATATTAAGCGCTAGAATGCATAAGGCTTGTTTTAAAAGCTACAATTGTTACGCTTGGCTTGAATTAAATACGAACACTGTTTTCCAATTAATAACAGTATTAAATGAAGTCGCTTCTGATGTCTGATCAAGAGTGTCAGTAAAGAGTGATTCAAGAGGAAGGTTTGTGTGTGAAATACATGCACAGTCTAGTAAAGGAAATTCAAAAGTTTCAAAGAATTCCGTACAATGTCAGGCCAGGTTGTTGTTAATTTAATGCGTTTAGGCCATTGTATTATACGAGTAATGGCTTATTTACATAATGTAGTAATGGAAAAACGGCGTTTAACTCCTTAAAATAAATACGATTCTATTATTCCCATGCAAGAAAGTATATGGAAATATAAAGACTTATGTAAATTTATAATTAAATGTCCGAAGGTTGTAGCTTCTTTGCAGCGCTAAACCAATCAAGAAACTGGTGTAGTTTTTCCGCAAAGGTTGTTGAACTTCAGTTATAAACATTTTTTTTAATGTATATCAATGCAGTCCGTGAGACATTTTGTCGATATTGTTGTTAGTTTAATGTAATACAAATTATCTTCTTAGAATTTAGAAAGAAAAATGTTCTTATATTGACTGATTGATCACCTTATCAATAATACATATATCTATCATTCCACATCTCATAAACTACATCATAAAAATATTTATGAATACGGGTCCTTAACACTATAGATTTGAAACCGCTATTAGAATATCCATTATATCCATTCCAGCTAACTGAATGAGGTTAATAAGAAATCTAGTACCTTATGAGCTTACGTTACGCATGTCTATAAAAGTCTCTCTACGTGACTGTTGTAAGCAACCTAAGCCTCCACTTTCAAACTCTTTAGAGAAGTCCATGTAGTAACCAACTAGAATGTAAAAATTTTGTTTAATTTGAAACCACTTGTGAGATCTTCTAGTTGTTCCGAAACGTTTGGAGAAATTAAACCGGTATAACACTCGGATCAACACGATTGCAATAAACGCGAAATCAAAAATACCGTTATAGACATTGATGTGGACTTTACCTTGGATCCATGATGAATTCGAATTCAAATTCCAAATTAAAAATAAAGTTCCACCAATCCAATTACACTATTTTCTATAAAATACCACTAACAATTAATTTGTATACCACATTCAAAATTCACACTATCACTTGTCACTTGTACTGTTTTTAAATTAGTCTTTTTAAACGAATTTTTTGAAAACTGTTAAGATTCTATTCTCGAACAGAAATTAAATTTATAAATTCCATTCGAAATGTCTCGGTTGATAGAAAGCCATGAGTGTTCTGGTATCGGACTTTCTTCGACGCGTGCGCTAACGTGCCTCCGCTCACATCGAGTGAAGCGACGTCGCCGGGACTAGTGATACTATTTCGCAGTTGCTCAATAAACTATTGACATCAATTTTGGCAACATTAATTTTTAATTTATATTTTCGGACCGTAATGACCGGCTTCCTAGTGTCAAGTCTTAATTCTGTCGTGAATGATAATTATGTCAAGATTAAGAAATCATTTTGTAGGTGCTATGTATACTATGCTTTTATGGGATCACATTTATTTGGGACTGTACGGATAGTTTAATGGTTTATGCGGTCGACACGGTATTTTCTACTGCGCTAAGGTATTAAGGGTTTAAATCCCACATGGGATAACACTTTGTGTGATCCGCAAATTGTTGTTTTGAGTCTGGGTGTTCTTTACGTCGTTTTTAGGTATTTTTGTTAAGTTCACCGTGACACAGGATATATTACTAACTACTTAAAACCCACGGTTATTGTCGTCACGCGGGTAACGCCGCGGAACAAAGCTTGTCTAAAACAGGTAGCCTTATTTACTCCTTAAATCATCAGCTATCTGCCAGTGAAAGTCGCGTCACAATCGGTTCAGCCGTTCCAGAGATTACCAGGAACAAACAGACAGACAGAATGACAAACATTTAAAAAAATGTTATTTCGGTACATGTGTTGTGCATACATATATATATACGCATTTATTAAAAAGCAGTTATTTTAATATTAAAAACAGGCACTCCAATTTTATTTATTTGTATAGGTGCGGAAGATGTCAAAAAAGAAACGAAACAAAAGCGAAAGAAACTTGCTAAAGGCATAACTATCAAAAAAGATCACCACTTATTGTTTAGCAGTTTGTATAAGTTTGTACTACATTACTTCTTACAATAAAGGTTTAAGCTAAGTGTGAACTGGAAATTATTTAGATCATAAATTAATATTTAAAGTTAATGCAGACCACAAAATTATGTAGGCGTCGTATGTAGATACTTTGTGTCCCTAAACTTACTTACTACCCGTAAGGTTGTGTCTTCAATGTTTTTTGGTCAAATAAATAGTGTGTGTGTGGGTCACCATGCTGCATTGTTGCATTGTCTGCATTCGCAGTATGGTGACCACCACTCTTGGATTCTGCTTATGCTTTCCATCAGGCGGAGTAGTCATTTAGACGGGGCACACAACAATAGACAGATTTATTTTAAAATGTGCCTGCTCTTGACTTAAATTATTTATAAAATGTGTTAGTCAATCATGAGTCGGATGCATTAGCACAGTCACAATCAAGTTCAAGGAAAGATATTTTAATATTTTGATGCAGTTTAAAAGTGGCACTAGATGTTCATTAAAGTAGTGAAAATCGATTTAAAGTATCGATCGTTGCTCTTACTGTGCAAAAAATATTAATTTAGAGAGAGAGAGAGCAGAGTCATTTTGGCGTAGCTAAAACTTAAAAAAAAGAAAAAAAAATGCTAAAAAAGCATGAAACAAGTTTCATAAACCGTAGTCACGCGTTGTTAAAGTGTTATAGACTATGTTACATTACTAAGTTTCAAAAGCCGTAGTCCATGTAGGGTAATGTACCATAGTCCATAACACTTTAATAACGCGTGACTACGGTTTTTGAAACTTGTTTCATGCTTTTTCAGCGTCGTTTTTTATCGTAGTTAAGTCTTAGTTTTAACTTTTTTTTTTTTTAATATTTTGGTGCCTCTGTAATATTAATTTCTTTGCAAAGTATCTTTTAAATCGGTACCATAGAAATATCACTATTATCGAATAAATACAGACAAAGTCAAGAGAAAATGCTATAAATATATATATTTTTGAAATTTACAAGTAACGCCATTTCCAATGATACCAAACACGATATAATTATCTACAATTTATTTTTTAATACGGTATTTTATGTCGGCTAGAGGGCGCCACATTATATTCAGTGACACGTCTAGCCTATAACCAGAAGACGATCAAGACGTTTCTAACGACACCTCATTTGTCCAGTTCTAATGAGTAGTTAAGGAGCTATGAGGGAACAAACTTCGAAGTCGAAATCAACCTGTATGATATCACCAGGGAATTATACTTACACATTTGCATGAATTAACGGATGAGAATAAACTTTTAAAACCTATGGGGATAAATGTAGTAATAAATATGATAGTTAATTTTCTTCAAAAGGAATTAACTTGATTTGCAGTGTATGTAATCCAGTTGTATAAACAAATCAATCAGTCAGAAAATACGCATGTAATAAAACTGATAGAGCTGTCAAGTTAAATCAGTATTTTTTTATTAAACGTCAGAACGTCGTGTGACGTCATACCTACCTATTATTACATGATTTACTTTTAATGTTGATTTGAAGAACATTAAAATTAAAAAAAAAATACATTGCGTGTTAACTTTATACTAGTATAAATAATCCGACAACGGTTATTAGTTATGACTATACAAATAAATAAAATTAGGGTGTGGGTCTGTAATATTAAAACAACCGCGTTTTACTAAAGTCATATGTATGTACATGTATACACGATACATATATCAAAATAACATTTTTTTGTCATTTTGGCTGTATGTTTGTTCCGGGTAATTTCTGGAACGGCTGGACCGATTGTGACGGGACTATCACTGATAGGTAGCTGATGATATAAGGAGTAACTTAGGCTACTTCTTGTAGATAAGCTTCGCCTCGCGGCGTTACCCGCGATACGATAATAACCGCAACTAGTCTATACATCTATACATCTATACAAATAAATAAAATTGGAGTGTCTGTTTGTAATATTAAAATAACCGCTTTTTACTAAATGCATATGTATGTATACACGGTACACATGCCAAAAATGAAGTTAAAAAAATTTTTGTCTGTCTGTCTGTCTGTCGGTCTGTCTGTCTGTCTGTCTGTCTGTCTGTCTGTTTGTTCCGGGTAATCTCTGGAACGGCTGGACGGATTTTGACGGGACTTTCACTGGCAGGTAGCTGATGATCCGGGGAGTAACATAGGCTACTTTTTTTAGACTAACTTTGTCCCGCGGCGTTATTCGCGGTACAAAAATAACCGCGGGTAACACCGCGGGATTCAGCTAGTACCAAATAAATAAAGAACACGAAGTAAATGTCAGTACTGATCAGGTAATGGGCAAGCCTTTCACAGCTCTTAGTGTATCTGTGTGAGCATCCATCCATTTACGTCTGTGTGCGAGAGAAAGGCATGCCAAGAGAAATTTAGCCTCGGACGTGTCTTCGATGAATGAATTTGGTGCTTTTTTAGTATAGGGCTTGATTTGAACTTATGTTGTTGAACCAAATACGCCTGTAGATGACTTCAACATTCGCGTAGTCGTGTATTCGCGTTTGTATTGTATTTTGTTAACTACTGAAGAGGTAGTTTTTAAGGTTAGCAAATGTATTTGTAAGTTGTAGTATGTCAATATTTGTTTACGAAAATATTCATCAAAAGTTAATATATCCGTTGGAGTCATTTATACAAAAAAAATAAAATTGGAGTGTCTGTTTGTTACATTAAAATAACTGCTTTTTAATAAATGCATATGTATGTATACACGCTACATCTATACAAATAAATAAAATTGGAGTGTCTGTAACATTAAAATAACTGCTTTTTACTAAATGCATATGTATGTATACACGCTACATATACCAAAAATGTTTTTTTTTTGTCTATCTGTCTGTCTGTCTGTTTGTTCCGGGTAATCTTTGGAAGGGCTGGACGGATTTTGACAGGACTTTCAATGGTAGGTAGCTGATGATCCAGGGAGTAACTTAGGCTACTTTTTTAGACTAACTTTGTCCCGCGGCGTTACTCGCGGTACGACGATAACAGCGGGTAACACTGCGGGGTTCAGCTAGTATTCAATATTAGCCCAGTCCCGCGGTGTTACTCGCGGTTATTATCGTACTTACCGCGGGTAAAGCCGCAGGGCGAAGCTAGTCTAAAAAATAGCTTAAGTTACTCCTTATATCATCAGTCATCTGTCAGTGAAAATCCCGTTAAAATCGGTCTAGCCATTCCATAGATTAGCCGGAACAAACAGACAGACAGACAAGAACAGTAACTAAGGCTACTTTTTTAGACTAACTTTGTCGTTTTAGCTAGTTTGTATATAAACGTAACATAACGTTACGTACGTACGAATAAATAAAAGTAATTAAAAACTATAGCTCGCCTAAGCTATAACTTTGATAAAATTATATAGCCTATGTTACCCAGGTCATTATTACGTATCTTTTGACATCTCATTAATTAAATCGGTTCACAAGGCGCTATGGTGTAACATACATACACTATCAAAACTATTACCTTTCTTTTTGGCTTCGTCGGGTTAAAACTGAATGTATGTAGGTATCCCAAGAAGGTTTAGCTTTTTTAATGTATGTGCCTTTCAAAGTACCTCTACTCTGCCTGATGGAAAGCATAAGCAGAATTCAAAAGTGGAGTCACCATACTCATTGCGAATGCAGACAATGTAACAATGCAGCATGCTGACCCACACCATGGCGGCCTAGTGATGCTTATGCATCTTATGCTATCATCGCTTATGCGTCATTGGGCCTTTTAATCTTGTCTAACCAACGAAACACGACAGCACAAATGCAGTTATTTTAGGTTTGTCTTCTGTGCGAGGAGGGTAGTACCGCCCCGGTCGAGCCGGCCCATTTCTTGCTGAAATCAGCGTGTCTCTACTACTTTGACGTGGACGGACAAAGCGACTTTGAATAACTAGCTACTGAAGACCTCATCACCCGCTATACAAATGTAAAAAATATATTTTTATCAACTTTAATTTACTTAACATTAGAAACGAAATAAGTTCCTCTAAACACATACAACTGTAGGTTTTATGTGTTATATAAGTATGACTATTTGTATAATTTTATTTGCATTTTGAATTTGAAGAACAATGAAGTTTTAACTTAAATTTAGATAAGGAAGTGGTAGAAAGAATTCAGCATAGGTATTATGAATATTCAAAAATTATTTCAGAAATAATATTTTTTGAATAACTGTAATGTGTTCCTTAAATTCGAAATAACTGAAACCACATCTAAATATATTTGTAATGATTGACATAATGTATTCAACAAATTATTGCTACTAGGTACTCTTTTTTAAATATATGAGCGTAGAGGTAGTAGAGTCACGCTGGTTTCAGTACGAACGAGCTTGACCGGGGCGGTACTATCCTCGTACAGAAAATCAACGTAAAATGACAGCGATCGTGCTGTCGTGTTTCGTTGGTGAGTACTAGACCGGAGGCCCAATGATGCAGAAGCATCACTAGCCCGCTATGGTGTGAGTCACCATGCTGCATTGTCTGCATTTGCAATAAGTATGGTGACCACCACTCTTGCATTCTGCTTATGTCTTCCATCAGGCAGAGTAGTCATTGCGAAAAAAGGAGCAGAAACCAAGAGCAGTGGTCACCATACTCAGCGCGAATAGAGATAATACAACAATAAATAATTATAATAATAATTTGTTCGGATATCTAACACACAACGCCATCTAGCCCCAAGCTAAGCTTGTGTTATGTATGGGTACTAGAGACCTGATATGAATACATATGTCCTTTTTTTGTAAATACATACATAATATACAAAGAAAACACCCAAACTCCGAAACAAATATTTGCAGATCATATAAACATTTGGTTCGACCTGGGAATCGAACTCAAGACCTCAAGCACAGCAGTCGCTTACGCTACCACTTGCGCCACCACCGAGGCAGTTCACCAACCTATTTACGAGCTGACGCTGCAACCGAGTTAGCCATAGCTAAAAGCGTCTTTATCGTACTTTCACTGGCAGATAGCTGATGATCCAGGGAGTAACTAAGCTACTTTTTTTAGACAAAATCGGTCCAGCCGTTCCAGAGATTACCCGGAACAAACAGACAGACAGGCAGACAGACATTTTTTTAACTACATTTTTGGTATTTGTACCGTGTATACATACATATGCATTTAGTAATAACAAAAATAAAACGGACTTCAAGGTTCGACTCGATTTCTCTTGGATGCCATCATCAGATATTAATGTATTTATTATAGTACCACCGTTGGGACATCTCCTTTCCATTAAAAAAATAATCATCAAAATCGAAGCTAATCTATCCCGAAAGACGAAGCTATCCGCGGATATAAAAAAGGAAAAAAACAAACGGTCGAATTGAGAAACCTCCTCCTTTTTTTTAAGTCGGTTAAAAAGCGGTTATTCAAATATTACAAACAGACACTCCAATTTTATTTATTTGTATAGATGTAGTTTTATTTTTACCACCAAATAATGGAGATTTTACGTCTAAATCTTCTAATGCCGTCAGTTATAACCAGTTACTTGCGCGATCGCACTACCTGTTTCATTTCTATAATTTTTTTTTTTACCCATATAATGTGTTATTTCAAGTTCTGATCTAAAAGGCTGTTATAACTGGAAAAGCAAAAGTATCCCTGTGGTTCTACCGTTGCGGAGGCCATTAAGGTCCCGTTAGGCAACTAACTAGTCTTCAGTTCGAGCGTTCTACCTTCCGGTTAGCGGTCTCGATGTTCCACTGTCAACTTGATTTATACTGCATAGAATAGACCCGAAATTTGGCCAGAAATACAATTACACTTAGATATATAATAGCGGTAAATTGGACACTTAAAGCGAGTCTATTTGTAAAATTAAGGATTACTTTTTTTCAATAACTATGCACTAATATTTACCAGCTAATTCAGATACTATTTAAGGTTAACCAACGGTTCTGTGTTATTTTCGATTTTAAAGTTTAACTTTAAACTCACAGATACGGAAACACACGTACGGAACCGTTCCTTAAAGTTACTTTTGTAAATAAAACGGTTAGTTTTAACGAGGAACTTTTATAGTTAAGACGTTTAATTATTTTATTGTTATTACCCGACTATAGCAGAAACAAAAGGAAAAGTAACAGTTTTTTCAGTTTATATTGTTATAGTCGTGGCGCAAATGTGGACACTTTAATGTCTTGTGTCAGATACAAGCTGCCGATGATTATTTAATTTCTATAGAACCAGTATGGAATAATCCACTCCCTGCGCATACGTAAACAGTGTGTCCAGTTACTTCCACTTAATACATACTCATGACGATCAAAAAGTGTGTCGGTAACTGGAAACTAAAAGTCGTCAGTTGAAGGCACAGAGTTCCTTACAATCGTACTGAACTGCGCAAACGGTAGAGTTGTATCCCCAAGGCATCTACGACATCGTTTGACGTCGACGAATTTTGGCCAGAAGTAGCGACCGGTGACTGTCCGATTGCCGCCACCGGACACAGTGACTACGGTTACCGGTGTCAGTAGTAGCCACGGGCGACTGTGTCCGATAGGCTTAAATTAATGCACTGATTAACTACTACTGAATAGATTCCTAATAATGGCCCGGGAGACACAGACATTCATATTATATAAATTGTATCAAATGCTTTTTACCTAGTCGGGTTAAGATTTTTTAAACTTTTACTCTTACTAAGAGGAACTTTCGTAATGTCCGTTTATCCGTCTCTTAGTTAAAACGTTAAGTTAGTTTTCTGTTTTTTATATTTAGTGCGCAAACTTTCACTAGGCTCTAAAATATTATTGGGAGTGTTACGAGTGCAGCCAATGGATGCGATCAAACACAGGATCGGATGTTGTGAAGAACCTTGAGGAAGGCTTATGTCTAGTAGTGAACGTCTTTTGACTGACATTATAAGTATCTTCCCAATCATTAAAAGCTAGAAAGATTCGCAAAGGTAAATCACTGCACTACAGTCAAGTTATTACAGTAAAAAATATTTTGATAATATTTTAACATCTGGAAGCATCCCACCAGGCCGCCATAGTGTGGGTCACCATGCTGCATTGCTCAGATTAGCACTGAGCATGGGGAGCACTACTCTTGGATTCTGTTCATGCTTTCCATCAGGCAAGGCAGGCTCAATTTAGCAGCTAAACCATAAAAAAAGCTTATCATTTATAATATTTTTTTTTCTTTTACAAATATATAGTCTTATTTCTATACTAATATATAAAGCTGAAGAGTTTGTTTGAAGACGCTATTCTCAGGAACCGCTGGTCCGATTTGAAAAATTCTTTCAGTGTTAGATAGCCCATTTATCGAGGAAGGCTATAGGATACATATCATCACGCTAAGACATCCAGGAGCGGAGCACCAATGAAGATGTTACAAAAACGGGGGAAAATTATCACGCTATGGGCAATAGGAGACGCAAACGAGGTTGCGTGTGTCGGCTAGTACCTCATAATGGTGCTCCTAAAAATCTATTGAAATAAATAATATGAAAATGTATGTTGTAAACTTTAGTTCATGACTTCCAGTAAGTAATATAGATGCGAGTTCCTAATAAAAAATATCTTAGTAAAATGAGTTTGGAGTGTTTGGACACATTCATGGATAGAGATTTCTTAACTAATCACAGTAAGATATCTCTTCCTCTTTGGACGTAATCTTTCGCTCGTGGGAAGTATGACGTAACTAAAGTTTATTGTTAAAGCCTAAAAATAATAGTATAGTTTATATGTAAATATGAAATGATGTAACTATTTTTGCTACTAAACAAAATGTTTGTGTATCCATATGATGGAAAAGGCCCAAAACCTAATAAATGGCATGTCATGCTATCAATATCTTTACGAAATCAATGGTAGAGATTGCATTGTTTGCTGTGGTAGAAAAATGTCTGTGATAGTAATAGTCATAGTGCCAATTTTTGTTATTAACACATATATTCGGTCGTAGACTTGAGTGGTAGTAAGAACTGTCCCTGAAAAAACTGAATTTCAGAAGCTATTCTTTCATCGTGTTGATTGCAACTATTTTTTACAGTTATTACGTTACGACTAAACGCTGAAGTGCTTATGTATTTTTATGATAAATAAGACTCTTAACCAGTTATATAACTTTAACCAATATTAGTTACCAAGTTGCAATTTCTGTAGAATATCGATTGAAGTAGAAGCGCCATCTAGAATTTCTGTCTGAAAATAAAGGCTTTCTGCCTGCCATCTACTATCGAATAGCTGTACTATAAACATATTTACTTTCAGACACAGATGGCGCTGTGAAGAGCTATATTTTGTGGCGCTAGTGTGTTATTTACTATCTGGATTATTATTTCTTGTTATTTTGAAAAATCCTACTAATATTATATATAACCTACTAATATTATAAACGCGAAAGTTTGTAACTATGGATGGATGATTGTTACTCTTTCACACAAAAACTACTGAACGGATTCGGACGAAACTTTATAGTAATATAGCTTTATACATCAGATTAACACATTGGCTACTATTAAACACGACAACTTACCCGTGGATTCGCGTAAAATCCGCTTCAGAAGTATTCAGGATAGACGGTCTAGGGAAACAGCTAGTTTGTTGTTACTACTACTCATGCATCCTGTAACAAAAAAAGTTAATCTATACAAATAAATAAAATTGGAGTGTCTGTTTGTAATATTAAAATAACAGCTTTTTAATCAATGCATATGTATGTATACACGATACATATAACAAAAATGTAGTTAACATTTTTTTTGTCTGTCTGCCTGTTTGTTCCGGGTAATCTCTGGAACGGCTGGACGGATTTTGATGGGACTTTCACTGACAGATAGCTAATGATCCGGGGAGTAACTAAGGGTACTTTTTTTAGACTAACTTTGTCCCGCGGTGTTACTCGCGGTACAACAATAGCCGCGGGTAATACCGCGGGGTTCAGCTAGTTTAATATAAGACTATTGTGTAATGAAATGCAAAAATGCATTTTTATTTATAGTGATTGAACTTATGCGGATGCGATCTTAAAATATGAGGTGTCTCAATTAATACTTGGTTTAATTTTTGTTTGATTACTTAATTCCCATTCCATGGAATACTCGTATTATTAGCTAATTTGATATGTCTCTCTTCTTTCTTTCATCGCCGCCGTCGAGTACACAACGCCATAGAACAGCTTCATAGACTGCATTTTAGTTTTACATTGGATTCATGATGATGCATGTATATATATATATATATATATATATATATATATATATATATATATATATATATATATATATATATATGCCTAATACACTAACCGAAGTGACCGTATGTAGTCACTAGATACTGGTATTTATAGGGAGCTCCTACGTTATTTATTTTTTTATTGTGTGAGATTTCGAATTTGAAGTTAAGCTATGAACAGCATCTGTTGAATAGATACATAAAGATCATGCTATGTCAGCCACATACATAATTATGTAAGTATGACGTATTTATTTGTGGTTCAGTTCGAAAATTGTGACTAATATTATCAATTAGGTAGGTCTCTAAATAGCGTCAACTAAAAGTTGCACCTCGGGTTTTAGTTTACTTTTTATTTAGGATCGATAGCGGACTTTTTTTGGATTTTAGCGGATATTAATATATTTTGATAAGGCTTCGTTCAAATATCGAAGAGATAACGGATAGGATTGATTTTATTTGATTATGACGATCAAGATTACGCGTAGCCTTTTTTTTTGTAAAATAATTGAATTTTCTATAATTTGACAATGTTGACTTGAACGTGAAAATAAAGGTTTCGCTGTGACACGTTGTGATTGTATTGATATGAGGTTAGGAACAAAACAATATATAGATAAAAACAATTAGAGGATATCGAGGAAAAGCGACAGGAGCTTGTCGTTGAGCTCGACCTTGTCCTGGGCCGCATTTTTCATTGGGGCTGTGAGAATCTGGTCGAGTTCAACGCCAAGAAAACACAGGTGTGCGCGTTCTCTGCCAAAAAGTCTCCATTCCTACCCCTTCCCACTTTTCAGAACACTCAAATGTCACTAAAGGTAGGCTCGATATACTGGGCATGGATATCTGTCGAGATCTCAACCCACGAGAATACGTTGAGAGCGTCACTAAAGCGGCCTCGCGAAAGCTAGGTGTTCTAAACAAGGTGAGACGGTTCTTCTCGCCCGGGAATCTGTGTCTTCTTTACAAGACCCAGGTTCGTCCGTGCGTGGAGTACTGTTCTCATTTTTGCGATGGTGCCGCACAGCACCTGTTTGACGCTCTCGACCGGTTGCAGCGACGAGCAATCCGCATAATAAACAGTCCCGAAGCCACCGAGTCTCTTGAGCCCCTGCAGTTGCGTAGAGATGTCGCCTCTTTGGCAGTACTCTATCGCCTGTATCACGGAGAGTGTTCTGAAGAGCTCTTCCAACTGGTCCCTCCCTCCCCCTTCCTCTACAGAACAACACGTGCCGGCCTTGGAAGTCACCGCTTCAGAGTGGTAGACATTCGATCTCGTACTCATCGCTTCGGTTCCTCCTTTCTGTGCCGAGCGGTCAAAACCTGGAACTCACTTCCAGCGCACGTGTTTCCCTCCCACTATGATCCCGGGTCCTTTAAGCGGGGCGTAAAAAAGCATCTCACTAGGCGGCCATAGTGTGGGTCACCATGCTGCAATGTTCTTATTCACATTGAGGATGGTGACCACCACTCTTGGAATCTGCTCATGCTTTCCATCAGGCAGAGCAGAGTCATTTTGGCGCAGCCAAAATATAAAAAAAAAAAATTGAAGTATTTGAGTACACAAGCTAACTTTTTATATAAATTCTAAATAATGTACATAAAGCTGCGGTCAAAGGGTAAATGTGTACTATATACTTTACTGGCGGCTCCACCCGCGTGTATGTCAGTTTACAAAAAGAGTAGCATATGTATTTCCCTAAGAATCAAAGTAAGTATCTCCGTGCCGAATTTTATTGAAATCGGTACAGCTGTTTAGTCGTGAAAGTGTAACAGACAGAGAGAGATAGACAGATTTACTTTCGATTTTAAAATATAATTGTAGCCTGTGTATATTTAATCCTTATTCAAAACAAATACTAATTCAAAACAAAAACACACACGTACGCACGCATGCACGCGCGTGCTCACACACACACACACACACACTAATACATATACTCACTCACCAACATACGGTCCACTAATGATCTTATTTTTGTTGCATATAGTCATGTGTATACAAATACACAAATTTACAAGGTAGTAGAGCCACGCTGATTTCAGCACGAACGGGCCGGCTCGACCGGGGCGGTACTACCCTCGCACAGAAAATCAACGTAAAATGACAGCGATCATGCTGTCGTGTTTCGTTGGTGAGTGCGAGACCGGAGGCCCAATGATGCGAAAGCATCACTAGCCCGCCATGGTGTGGGTCACCATGCTGCATTGTTGCATTGTCTGCGTTCGCAGTATGGTGACCATCACTCTTGGATTTTGCTTATGCTTTCCATCAGGCAGAGTAGAGTCATTATGGCAGGATCAAACATAAAAAAAAAAAAAAAAAATACAATGTACAAGGTGTTTAAATTCAGATTCAAATACATGACTGTAAACTGCCACCCAAAACACAAGTATATTGCTTAGTTTGGGAGACAGCAACAGTACCTTAAGATTAATACTTCTACTTGTTTCTAATTATGAAGCAACCTGCATTTGTAAACTTTGTAAATAAAGATTATTATTATTAATGGCATTTTTCATATTTTATTACGTGATAAAAAAAATGACGCAATTTATTTTTAGTTGTATTTCTGACACACACTGACGTACCTACACATTGGACTATACTAAAAATATAATTTAAATTTCTTTCTTATTTAAATTGTTTTGTTTGTTCTAGATACTACAGATATTAAAACGATAGGATTATTTAAAAATGGTAATATTATGCGCCTACGGTCTTTGTATATTTATTTATTAAATAATATATTATTGTATTATGCAACACTAACCCGATTCGTAACGCTTCCTTGTTCGGATCAGGTATTGCATTTGAATATTTTCTGCTGAACGTAAACGAACAACGAGTCTTGTTACACGACTGTAATGATAATTTTATTCAAATTTAGTATGTAGCTGATTGAGTAATGCTTACACTTTTTGTACATTAAGAAATTAATCCATATTTCATTAGCTGACGACTTCGGACACTTTAGTGCAGAAAACTTAAACTGATTTATTACCGAATTCACGTCAAACTGTGCGAATAACTCGGTATTTTATGTGGTCCCACACGCCAACTGATGCTAGTATAGATATAGACCCGAATTCGATGTTACTGTGAGTAAATAATAGTGAATTATTTTATAAAAACAGTTTTACGTGAAACGAGAATGTTGATAGCGTCCATAAGTATTTTTAACTAAATACCAGCTGACGTCTGTCAGCGTCTGACGTGTCCTATTGCCCATAGCGTGATGTTATACGGAATGAATAAATAATTTACTTTAAAAACGGTTATAGGAGCTATCAATAAAATATTTTTTAGAACTTTTAAAGAGGAAAAATGTCATACATTATTTTTGCGAAACTTAAACCATTTACGCAGCGCGCCTAATGGAAGCTCTCAAAAGAAAAAGTAAATCACCTTTTTATGCAATATTTTTAATTTACACTTCAAGCCTATTGGTCGGAGCGTGATGGTGATGATATATTATAGTCTATAGCCTTCCTCGATAAATGGGCTCTATAACACTGAAATATTTTTTCAAATCGGGAAAGTAGTTCCTGAAATTAACGCGTTCAACGAAACAAACAAACTCGTCAGCTTTATAATATGTACTAACCGATGCCCGCGGTTCCACCCGCGTGTATGTCGATTATCGCAGCCTATGTGTTATTCTGATGTATAAGCTATATTACTGTAAAGTTTTATCCAAATTAACAAGCATACATACTCACAAACTTTCGCCTTTATATATTAGTGTGATGATTAATATAAGTTACGATTACATTATGATACAAATGAAATAATATTTAAACGTGTGCATTTTTGTTTAGGTTGTTAGGCTTTAAAAAAAACTAAAATCATGAGTAACAAACGTAAAGTTTAGATTGTATTGTATTATCCGGTAGTAATATGAACATTTCTGAAGTGGCATAAAGGTCCAGGAAAAGTTAGAACAATATAAATAATCTGTACTGTACTTCCCAGATCGCACAATGTTCTCTAACCGTGCGTCGACTCTCATCAACCGACTCTATCTTCAGACTTAATCTAACTCCTGACTACTGCTAGCTTGAACAGAATATTGACTTAGAGTAGTAGGTACAAAATTTATACAATACTCAATCTATGCCTAAAGATTCCGTTATATTTTAGGGCTTAGCAGATGTGTGAACTATCGTGGAAATATCTTTGAAATTGATACTGATATTATAAATCGAAAGTTACTGTCAATCTGTTACGCTTATACGACTAAATTGCCGCGCCGATTTCAATTAAATTTGGCATAGAGATACTTTGATTCTTGGAGAAGGACATAGCCTACTCTTTACCACTATAATCGACATACACGCGGGCGGAACCGGGTGCAAAAGCTAGTACACTATACATATTAAGGGTATTTGATATTTGCAACATAACTATTGCTTGATGAGACTAATAACAGAATGGTACCCGCTAGACTGCAAAAGGAACAGAGGAAGACAAACTAAGAGATGGGAAGATGATATCAGGAAAATAGCGGGCCCAGCATGGACTCGAAAGGCAAGGGATAGAATTGAATGGCGATCTTTAGAGGAGGCCTTTGTCGGAAGACAAGTTGAGGAATAAATACCGTTTGCCGAATTATAATGAGTGAAACGTTAATGAAATAGTATAATAGTTTTAAAATATATATATTAGCTAGTAAATTTTATAGTACCTAGTATTAAGTTTTAGGCATTCTTACAAAACTTTTGTTATTGAAATTAGGATCAACAATAAAGGCTTTTTTATTTATTTTTTTTATTGCTTGATGATGAACGCATTGCTATGAGTTTACGTACGAACAAAGTTTCGTAATATTCAGTACGGCGGAACGATTTTTAGGGTTCCATGCCAAAGGCAAAAAACGGAACCCTAATAGATTCGTCATGTCTGTCTGTCTGTCTTTCCGTCTGTCTGTCTGACTATCACAGCCACTTTTTTCCGAAACTATAATGTTGAAACTTGGTAAATAGGTGTATTCTGTGAACCGTATTTAGATTTTCACACAAAAGAAGAAAAACTATAAATTTTAGGGGAACGCCATTCTTAGAACTGAAACTAAAAATTTTTTTTTTCATCACTCTCATGCGTGTGGGATATCTAAGGATGGGACTATATATCTATAATATTTTTTTCTAAACTAAATAGTTTGCGCGAGAGACACTTCCAAAGTGGTAAAATGTATATATAAATGTATATTCCTCCCTGTAATTTCTAAAATAAGAGAATGATAAATCTAAAAAAAATATATGATTTACATTATCAGGCAAACTTCCACCTGAAATTCCACCAAAATTGGTTTGAATGACATCTAGTAAGTAGTTTTTTTTAATACATCACAAATCGTTAACTGCAATTTACCTTTCATTCAATCAACACAAATATAAAAATAAAATAAAAATTATATTATGTTACTTGCTGCTGCGGAACCCTTCATGGGCGCGTCCGACTCGCACTAGGCCGCTTTTTAAAACTACTGTTAAAAAACTGTATTTTAAGTCTGTGCCGGTACAGTAAATACTTTGAAGGAAAACATCAGAATTAACTGTTTAGAGGTCAAAGAACCCGAATCTACGTTTTGTTATTGTCTTACTTGTTTTCATTTTTACGTTAAGAGTTACTGGTCTTTATTTCTTGTTACTCGTGCATTTGTTAACAAGGACTTGGCCTGGTTTCGGCACGAGTCTTTGAAATTCTCGGATTTTCTCTTGCTATAAATAACACACGTACACCTTCCTCTTGAGGGAATAGACTTCATTTTATACTAGGTAAATAAAGAGTGTGACTGTAATCAAATATTGTTACTACACACGAATTTGAGTGGTGGTCACCCATACTAATAGCAAATGCAGACAATGCAACAATGCAGTATGGTGATCACACTAAGGCAGGTTCTTAGACGGTTCTGCATCATTGGGCCGCCGGGCTACTGCTTTTATTAGCTTCACTTGTATGTTTGTTTGTAACTCACATTTGTAAGCGCGTTTATTAGCTTTTTAAAATATGTTTTTTTTTCCTATTTTAAGCTTCAAGTTAATTTTTACACACCTGACAACGGGTAAACAAAATTCTAAGAAAATCGGACAAACGATACGGTAGCCTTTATCAAACCAATTATTTTGTATTAATTTTCATTGACGCAGTTTTGCAGACATTTTTTATTTAATATTTATATTTGTTCCGGAAACGGCTCTACTGATTTGCATAGATTATTCAGAATTTATAGAGCTAAATTTCGAAATATCCTAAATTACATAATTATGGAAAATAATGATTCTCAGACAACAAAACTAGGTGATATTTACAGTTTAGAAAAATACCTATATATAATACAAATAGTATAAAACCTAAAATAATATTATGTGAGTCACAAAACCTGTTTTAAATGTATTACTATCGAGAGCAAAATTATTGAGAACACTTCGATTATGAAATACCCACATTTAAATAACATATTTGACACCCACGGCACAAGTTACATATTTTTATTCAAATGTAATTGGTTTATTTCTAATTAATTCCGTTTTAGGTATATTTTTCGGAAGTGCGGTTTTAAATTTACAATTAGACTTGCAGTTATACAAGATTAATGCCTAAAGAAATGTGTCGTGGAAAGGAAGGCAATTAGACTTATGTCATCAACTACCGTAAATATGGGACAGTCAAATTTGGTATAAATACCCTAAATAAGGTCGCAGAAAGCCGTTGGATGTTGGTAGCACGGAGCAAATACAAAGAGGAGATGGCATAAGCGCATCACCCCCGTGACAAAATACCGACCCCGATGTCATCGCAGTTGACGCAACTTGCAAATTATACTATTAACGTCAATATTCTAGAACTGCATCGAAAAATCGTAATACTTGAATGTTCTCGGTACAATCAAGTAAAAAGATGAAGTGTTGTGTTTTATCTTGTACAAATAACTCAGATAGACGTTCTGGTACCATGAGTGGCATCATATTTCTTTTATTTTATTAATTTTAATATATTCTTTAATTTTATAGCTATTTTTTTTAAAAGTTCTAGAAAAATCTCTTAGCGTTTTATTGAAATGTTATTATATTTACTCGCCACTAGATGGCAAAACTTTGTGTTACTGGTAATAAAAATACAATGGTACGTTGACCTGAACATTAATAAAACATACCATAAGAAAATACGGAAATGAGTTCTACATTCTTACCTAATGATTTTTTATAAATCATAGTATTTTTTTTGTATTTTTCTTAATTACATTGTGAACAGACTGACATCTATCGACATCTATTCTAAAATAAAAAGACAGGGTCGTATTTAGAATCCAAATATTTTATCAAATTACGACTGTATTAATCTTGCATTGAAAGTTGTTACTTCAAATATTGAAAAAAAAAAGAAATTTTACTTATGCTGATGATTTGACGGGTTTTTTTTTAAATTCAATAAAATAATACAATGTACCAGTATACAGGTAATGTTCTAAATTTACATCTAAAGATAGTATTGAAGAGCAATGGATCAAAAAAATAATAGGCAAAACTGGACTCCTACAAAATACACCAATATTTGTTCTTCCCGTTGTGATTCGAAACGATAGTGATTCATTTCAAGAAAAAATCTAGTAGTTTTGCTATTGTCTGGTAGATGGAAAAGTGTAAACTAACACCCCCTCACCCCCGCAAATTGTCACGCATTGCTTCATACAAAAATCTCATTAGGGCATCTCCTCTTTGTATTTGCTCCGTGGTTGGTAGCATAGGACTGGTTGTTGTGGAGAAACTTGGGGGAAGCCTATGTCCAGCAGTTGACGTCTTTTTGCCGGAATGACGATGATGAGGACACTAATTAAAGATTATTGAGACCACAGAACAAAAGAATTAATAGTTCCTCTTCTGTGATTGAGACTTTGTTATTTTTGTTGTTATGGTGGTTATTCTGTAATCAAAGTGACTCTCGAGGTAGCATAGTCACGCTAATTTCAGCATGAACGGGCCGGCTTAACCGGGGCGGTATTACCCACTCACAGGAGACCAACCTTGTTAGCCGCGGTTAGACGGGACCTGTCGCGTGGCATATGGAAGAAGCTGGCACATTTAATATTGTTAAGAATATAGCACACACAACTTGTGCTATTGGTAATTGTAATTCTTCTTCGAAAACAAAGAGGAGCTGATATATATATATTAATGTGTGTTCGCGGATAACTTCGTCGTTTATGTGCCTATTTTGATGATTCTCTTTTTATTAGAAATAATCCCAACGGTGGTATCATGATAAGGACACTAAGATGTGATGATGGCATCCAAGAGAAATTGAAGGGACCCTTCGAAATTTGTAGGGGTCACTAGTGCATTTGGAATTTTTTTAATTTTATTAGAAAGCCGGTGCTTTCCGTGTGGTCCTATTTCAATTTAGTCGTTCTTGAAGTGTGTTCTTTTTTTCGTTAGAATTTAACTTGTGTAGTTTCAAGTACGAGTGTTTCGAAATTTGTTTTTAATTTAAATAAAAACGATTTTGAAAGCATTATTTAATAAGGAAATACTGTAAATACTAATTTATTTTATTCCTTTTACTGCCCGAATATTATATGCTTGTGTTTATAGTAATACTAAAACTTCGTATTCGGACGAGTTCATTGCCTTGGTCAAAGTATACGGGTACATTTATTTATTACTTGTCATATCATTATTTGATTTGAAAGAACAAAACGTGAAGGCGTGTATATGCAACAATTTATTAGAGTTTGTGATCGAATTGTTGAGTGAGTGATATTTTATAGTACTGATAAAATAATGTAAATAAATTATAATGAAAACATTGTTTCCCTGGTATAACCCTGCGGCGTTTCTTGCAAGATCAAAGAAGTCGTACTACTGTATGTTTCCTTATAGTGTGGTAATACCTTGAAATAAGTGATCGCGCTAATTCCTATAAAAATAATTATTAGTATATCACAGAACGCGAAAGTTTAAAAGTTGTTTCAATTGGTTGACATAGTTTGGGTCGCCATGCTACATTGTCTGCATTTGCAATGGGTATGGAGTCCCCCTCTACCTTCTAAAATAGGAGGAGATGGGGTGTTATGATCCGGATTAAGCTAACTTATCTAGAGGGTAAAATAGCGGAGCCAGTATAAACTCTATGAAGGCTAGTTATTGTTTTATTTTAAGAACTTAGCTAACGTAGCTACGTCGCCAAAATACGGAATACGGAAATTTTATTTATTACTTTGGAAGATTTCAGCGAACAATTACAAATGTGACTTCATTTTATACTATGTATGTAAACAAGTGAGCCACTTGATATTTTATCTTTTGTAATGAACTGAGAACATCTCGAAAGTAAAATATTAATTCCAGCTTATAGTGATTCTTGCTTATAATGAAAATAGTGCTCCCGGGATTTTTTCCAGCTCTAAATATAGTTATTACCTACATTTTTATCGAAAACTCAGCTAAGTAATAAATTCAGAATTATTAAGATTAATATTAGTATGAAACCTTAACTATAAAAAAGATTGGTACTCACTTTTTACATATAAAGTATCATTGGGTACTCATAAATTTATATTAGAGTTTATTCCATAAAATACCGAACTACCGAACTACGTCTACTCAAAAGATCTTTTAACAAACTTTTTATTAACTTGCAATGTATGTATGCTTGTATGTTTTAGTGGAATCTTGCACCTCAATTTTGAAGCAGATATATTGAACTGATTTTGCTGAAATTTTGCAAGCATATGTATACAGAGTGACAATACAATACTAAAATGACATGGAGCTGATCTGATGCTGGAGCTGCAAGGTGGTCATAGGAACTCTGTAAATAAACAAGTTTGGACTCGTTTGATTCGTCACGAGGCATTCCAGTAAAAGCTCGTTTTTAAAAAGCTTTTAAACTCAATTTATTATAATATCCGTGCAAAGGTTGTCTGGAAGACATCGCCGTGACCGTTACAACCGCCTATTGTAATTCCTAATGTTGATCTCCGTATATGTATCTTTGCACACATTTATACTGTAATGGTGTGCAATGAAGTTGTATAAATAAATAATAGCAACATTGTTTTATAGACAACTAGCTGCCCCAACAGACTTCGTTTTTTGACATTATCGACAGATACTTTAATTTACTCTATCTATGGTTTGTAAGGTCTTGTAAAAAATATTACGTTTTTCTCTCCATAAAAACCTTCCTTGTGCCTTAACTAAAATATAAAAAAAACGGAAGTGGTCTAGCGGTTTTCGAGTTTTGCGCTTAGCAACACATTTTGTATTCATTTCTATTAATATAGTAACATTATAGTGCCATTGCAGTGGTATACGTCTTATTATATTAAACTAGCTATTGCCCGCGGCTTTGCTCGCGTGGAAGTTGATTTTATGTATTTAATTAAAACTGTGTAAAAGTATGTATCAGTAATTTATTCATATTTCTGAACGTATTTATTTATTTTTGATCAATAGCCCATTTAAAAGAACTATCATACAAACATTCGACCCATATTTCATCCCTTTTAGGAATAGAATTCGCATTAATGCTGATAATGCATAAAGTTTCATCGTACTAATTTAAAAAATAACGGACTTCTATACAAACTTTCAACCCCTATTTCACCCCTTTAGGGGTAAAATATCCAGAACCGCTTAAATACGTCTTTACATTTTTTTAATCAGTAGTACATAAATAAAGTTTAATGGTTCTAACTTAAAAAATGACAAACTTCCATACAAACTTTCAACCCCTATTTCACCCCTTAGGGGTAGAATATCCAGAAACGCTTTAATACTTATTTACTCACTTTTAATCAGTAGCCCAAAAATAAAGTTTCATGTTTGCTACTTCAAAAATAACGAACTTCCGTACAAACTTTCAACCCCTATTTCACCCTCTTAGGGGTAGAATATCCAGAAACGCTTAAATACGTATCCACTCACTTTTAATCAGTAGCCCAAAAATAAAGTTTCATGTTTGCTACTTCAAAAATAGCGAACTTTCATACAAACTTTCAACCCCTATTTCACCCCTTTGGGGTAGACTATCCAGAAACGCTTAAATACGTATCCGCTCACTTTTAATCAGTAGCCCAAAAATAAAGTTTCATGTTTGTAACTTCAAAAATGGCGAACTTACTTACAAACTTTCAACCCCTTTTTCATCCCCTTAGGGGTAGAATATCCAGAAACGCTTAAATAGGTGTCTACTCATTTTTAATCAATAGCCCAAAACCAAAGTTTCATATTTGTAACTTCAAAAATGGCGGACTTCCAGACTAATCTATATGCGAAATGTCAACCCCTATTTCACCCCCTTAGGGGTAGAATATTCAGATACGTATTTACTCTTTTTTAATCATTAGCACATGAGTAAAGTTACATGTTACTAACTTAAAAAATAACGAACTTCCATACAAACTTTCAACCCCTATTTCACCCCTTAGGGGTAGAATATTCAGAAACGTTAAAATACGTATTTACTCATTTTTAATTAGTAGCCCAAAAATAAAGTTTCATGCTTCTAACTTAAAAAATGTCGTACTTCCAGACTAACCTATACGCGAAATGTCAACCCCTATTTCACCCCTTAGGGGTAGAATATTCAAAAACGCTGAAATACGTGTTTAATCATTTTTATTCAGTAGCCCAAAAATAAAGTTTCAGGTCTCTAACTTAAAAAGTGACGGACTTCCATACAAACTTTCAACCCTTATTTCACCCCCTTAGGGATAGAAATTCCAAAATTCCTTTCTTAGTGGGTGTCTACTCAATAAAAGGATCCTACTCACCAAATTTCATAGTCGTAACTACCATAGTTTACGCTCGGCAATGATGAATCAGTCAGTCAGTCAGTCAGTCAGGACTTACTATTTTATAAGTATAGATTAAATTCCTACGTGATTGAGTTTCGCCATGTTCCGTATCATGATTCCGAAGTAATGTTAATACGGAAGACGCATTGAGCAACTTCAAAACTATGCAGGTATATATTTAAAAGAATACCATTTGTTATGCCGTTATAAGTATTTAGGCCTTAAATTTTGTAATACAGAATAATTTGGTGAGGTTTTGTCGACATTGGCCCGATTTTGACCTACCGATTAGATAACTCAGAATCAAATCAAAATTGTTCTGCACAACTGTTCTAGAAACACATAAAATTGTTCAAGATCCGAATATTTTGTTAGATTTTATTAAGAATGTTTATAAACACGTTAATTGTCGGTAATATGTACCTACATAACTATTTGCTTAAGACTCAGTTCAGACATTTACTATGCGTCGATCGCACTTTCGGATTTTGCGCAGACTTGGAGTTTGATCATATATTTATGATACAATTTTGTAAATATTGTGGATGATTTATCTAATAAATAAATATTTATAAAGATGAAGTATGTACTTATAAGTGAGTTAAAAATATCAAATGCTAAACTTTCTCCGATGCTTTATGCGTGTCTAAACCTAAATGTTGACCATAGATTGACCAAATAACAAATTAACCATAGCTTAACTTATGCAATACACCCAAAGATCGATGTTCTAAAAATGTGACTCAAGAATTGCTTGCAAATATGATAAACAAAATCTATGTATAACTTCTATAAATCACATAAAACCAGTGAAAATTGGCCCTTACGAAACACTTAATTAAAGTCAGGCCCACACTCTGTTGGTTTTCATGTTAAAGTCGGTTTCAAATGTTCTGACTGTTTAAAATGATAATGAAGTAAAATACTGTCATAAAATCAATATATAACTGATAAAAATTTAGTCAGCATGTTTGTGTATTTACTTATTATTGTTATCTATTAGTTACTTATTACTATTTACTTCTTATATTACCATTGCATCTTAAAAGATTGAAATGATAGATAGCTTTTTCAACTAGAAGATTTTTATAACATCAGGCTATTTATCTGCTTTCGTTTTATAAAATGTTAAAGTAAACTTTTTTGTACATTTGTCGCTCTATAAAATAAAGGCAGATAGCTCATTCCATAGCCGGAGTATTCACGGTAGGAAAACCGAGTATTTAAAAATGAATGCTCTACTGGCGACGATGGGATGATAAAACACATTTGTTGATATCATGGTCAGATTATTATATATGTAGAATATCCACAAAGTGGCAAAGTCTCCAGTTTTACATAAGGGTAATGTACCCTTATGTCAAACTGGAGACTTTGTGTTGAATCCAAAGTGAGTTACGACGTTAGTATGCCAATAACTAAATTATACCTCGTTGAAAGTGTCTAGCCGACAGTTGTGCGACCGCTTCTATAGTGTGGCCCTACACTTACTTCTTAAGCGATCGATGATTTAATGTTAATAATTTAAAGCTTATTAGGAGACTATTTATCAAAAGACTTGATTAATTAGCATGACATAATGCCTTACGTTGTTAGGCTACATGTTTAAAAAGTATTCTGTGACAAATAACGTAAATTTTTTGAACATTATACATTTTAATAGGTATATAATTTATGGTGTGATTGACATTTAGTGCAGTAGTCAACGACTTTAGGGCAATTGCAAGTTTGTGGTTCTACTTCACGTATAAAACGACGGAGGGGGTGCGCCGCGGAGCCAGTCAGCCTGTGACCACGGCCAGTGCAACCTGGTCGAAACGTCAGGCAAATCAGATCACCTTTTAATTAGTAATCGCGTTAATTCCCGTAAAAATATTTGTTAATAAAGTTTGTGGTTATTATAAACAGAAGGTAAATCTAATCGCATAGAATAGAAATAAATACAAAAATTACAAACATCAATAATTCTGCAGATTGTACGGTGGAACAAAGTGGTTGAGCTGTGACATTTTACAGCCGAAAGGTAATTTTATTAACATTAGCGATGGAATAGAATAAAAACAAGAAGGTTATTATACAATCACGCCCAAAGTCATGTAGATATGACTGTCTGCAATCTTAAAAAACAATCTTTTCCATACTTGGATATAGTTTCACTGCATAGAAGCTAGGTAATTAATCTAATTAATGTCTGAGATGTACTAATAAATAAAAATGGCGTTCATTGCAGCCGCTGTTTTAGTGAAAGTCTAAACTTAAAATACAATTTATGAGAATAGATTGCTTTTGTGAACAAATATTATTTAGTTCAGTTTATACTGTTTTAATAACGCATCTGCATTCATGAGTTTTGGAAATCATACTTAGTTTTCTTATGGTAAACGCTGTAACATTCCATAGAAAATGAATGTTTGATTACGAAACGAAGACTTTTGATCCAACATATATACAATTATGGATCCCATTTAATTCTTTCTTTGAGCCATGATAATAATGAGTTATTAAGGACTTGAGGAGCTTGCCACCCTTTCCAGAGACTCCTAGATCAAATATTTGATGTTTTTTAAATTGATAAATAGGTGATTGGTTACCTTTTGCGCTACAAATAGGTCGTAGTAATAATACGTAAAAAGTGTTAAACTCGCGTTAGGACACGTGACGCGTCAGGACACGTGACCTGACCTAAGACAGCGTAGGGCGCTTGCGTGCATGGTGACAGCTGATAGCTCGACTGTCTAATATGACATGACTGGTAATATGGCAACGCACTTGTGACGCCTCTGGTATTGCGAGGCGATGCGTCTGCTCGTTTGCCCACTATTTAATAAAAAATATTTATTTTTAAAACATCACAATAAGCATTTCTTATACTTCTTTTATCGCGCATTTCATTTAAAGAGAAAAAGAGGTTCATTTTAGGTGAGCTTAACAACTGTTTGTTTATAGTTTTGAGTTTTCACTTCTGTCGGTAGTCCTCATGACTGCTTTGTATTTATTTTATTATAAAATATGTTTTAAAACGGCATTAATTCTATTATCCCGTCTTACCTTTATAACTTAAAGGTATCATAGTTAGCCGTCCTAAGAATCTACAAGTCAATTCTTAAAAAATAAAAACGACGATTCGATGGTTTAGAAACCACCTAAGTGAAAAGATGGCCGTCATGACCCCGAACGATTTAGCCTCAAAAACGTATAATTAAAAGTTTAAACAACTGACAATTTACATCTGATTATAGAAAATATGCCTATCGCCTAGTTAAAATTCTGAAATGCAAATAATTGAGTCTCCCTTTCAACTTGGATGACTGTTGTTACACATGATTTAACATTTTATTTAACACCAGAAAAATAATACATTTGCTGGTGAAACATTAAATTATATTATAATATTTATCATAATTATATTACATTTAAGAGTAGACTCCAAGAGTGAGACTCGTGTGTGCAATATTGACCACGTGTACTCAGGATAATCTGATGTTGGATGACTGCTCCGTTAATTTCAATTTTTTATCCCATTATTTCCTTTAAAATGACAAGTAAGTAAGATATCCTGTGTCGCTGGGAACTTTACAAATATGTACGCTACCACTGCGCCAGCGAGGCATTTCTATTAGTTCACGTAAATTTTTTTCCGTGTGCGGAGGGGATCGTAACTACAACACAGCTCGACAGGAACGCCATTTGTGCAGTAGAACTAATTTTAAAAAGTCCAATACGAGTCAATTAATTCGTTTCGAGACTGTTATATCATAGACACACATTCACGATAAACTTAATGACACCACTTTTATGCGTTGGCTGCTTAAAAGTAGAACATAATTAACATTAGGCCTAGTTAAAGATATGCGTAGGAGATTCCATATAATATTAAGTGATTTGCCTACGGCACGAATGCGGCCTTTAAAAGTATTATATTGTATTGTATAAATATTTAATGAGAAAATGTAAAATGGGGAATTTGTGCTAACACTCGTAACGGTGTGTAAAGCACGTTTTATGATGCTAACGTACTCACACAACACAGAAACTGCTCTTTTTTCTTGTGTATTTTTGTAAAAAAAACATTTCTTGTATGAAAAAACTTATGAAGTGACTAAGTTAAACCGAAAACGTCTCAGAAGGTCAACTGTCAAAAAATGAGAACCGATCTACTCCGATCCGACAAATGTCATTTTATGTATGAGTATTAATTTGTGTATGTGTATATATATATATATGCATTTTTACTTTATTTTGGGTCAATTGCAACTATGATTGTTGCTTTAATTATTATGCAACTGTAATCACGATGCACCTACCTTACCAGATCTCTACACCCCCCAAAGTTTGACTGGCGTGACTATATGTATATAATTGTTATTATTATATATAAAATAAATGTGTTCTCGTAGTAAAGTAAGGTACTTATACGAGATCGAAGCTGAATATTGAACGACTTTTTATGCCTCATCCGTACGCTTGGCACGTGCCGCAAACTCCAAACCTCTGCAAACGTTTGGCTTGATTTTGTGAATCAAACATAGCCATTCCCATGCTTGCGAGTGAGTTAGTGTGTTCTAAAGAGGCGAGCTTGAAATACGTGTTGGACATAGAGCTTGTATAAGCCACAACATCTGGCTTGAGTTATTTTTATTATATAAGGATATTATAAAAAGGAAACTAAAAATTCGGCAAAGAAGATGGTTAAATTAAAAATTCATAAAAAAGTTGTTCTTAGTTTTCAATTCCTATATCCACTGGCTTTATCAATGATGTACTAAACCGACTCCCTGCATCAGCTACTTTTTTATACTACTACCCTCTAACAGAAAACCAACCTTAAACGACGGCATTCGTGCCTTCTTGATTAGTTGGTGGGTGTGAGACCGGAGGCCCAATGATGCAGAAGCATCACCACAGTCTGCATTCGCAATGAGTATGGTGACCACTGCTCTTTGATTCTACTCATGACTTATGTAAATATATGTATGTCTGCAATTATAGCTTCATAGTTTACTTTATTTTTCTTTATTAAGATTCCCCGGTATAAGTAAAATATGGCGATGGTGTTTGTCCGATTTTGTTTAGTTTATTAACTTGATTTGACCTTACACTTATGAATAACATACATCAGCACGGTATTGTGAATCTTAGATTGTGATTGACATTTTTTACAAGTGTTGCAATCAATCAAATCACGATAAGCCAAGCATTGTTTCCCCGTTATTTTGTTAAGTTAAGAAAAATTTTCGTCTTCGGATAGTAAAAAGACATGTTTTTTTTTTAAACCAGAAATAATGAGCATGAAATGCAATTTAGAACCTTCATAGGTTTGTTTACTGTTTTGAATGCCATAACTGTTGACTACTTTATTTTTCAAAATGTATGTACGCGCATAATTTCCGATAAGGACAAGGTTTGTATAGAAGAAAATCAAAAGTTAACGGGATTTTTTATCCAGTACTGCACCGTGGGAAGCTAGCCTCTACTATCCTCCTCTACTACCATTAAGATACAAAGACAAGAAATTCTTAATAGCGGCCCGGAGCATGTAAGATGGCGGTATTTCCTGCCCGTGCCTCGGAGAGCACGTTAAGCCGTTGGTCCCGGTTGTCATGAACACCTATGGCAATCGTTAGTGGGAAGTCAGTTCCCTCAAATACAAGCCAAGACAACTAGTTCAATTATCGAGTTCATTTACCCTTTAGGGTTGCGGGGGGATGCCCGTCGCTCCGTGTAAAAACTGATATTCAGGTAAAACCGCTTGAACTAGGACTAGGAAAATTATATTACATTCAGATGCAACAAGTCGTAATAATGATTCGTGAATGAAAAAAGCAAATGATCAACAGCTTGATCAGTGTTGACCAGTGTTTTCAAGATACACTGCATTTAAACTATCAATCTATTACTATAAAATAATATTATATTCATTTACGATATCATAAATAGTAACAAGATATTTTATTGCTTTCCATAGATTATAACTCAATTTGTCTGATAGACTTTGTTTTATATCCCGTCTCTTGGGTAGAACCGTTGTAATAGGCGTAAATAGAACTTTAATGGGCACACTAATCTTTGCCCGGGACTTTGCCTGCGTGTATGTCGGTTATCTCTGTAAGGAGTGGGCTATCTCCTTCCTCAAGAATCAAAGCATCTCCATGCCAAATTTCAATGAAATCGTTGCAGCTGTTTAGCCTTGAAAGCGTAGCAAACAGATAGACACTTTCAAATTTATAATACAAGTATGGATTTACAAGCATTATGTAGTGAACATGTTTAAATTATGTTGTAATGTTTTATTCTGCGTAATTTATAAGTCATGGGAACAAAAGCAGTCATTGTTAGATTGTCACTTCCTATATAATGTTGCATTTGTATATTGTACTCGCGATTTGCTTAAGTCTGGTTGAATAGCCTGCATTTAATTAACCGATAAATTCGCAGTAATATTAAATTTTATTGATGAAATTTTTAACCACTGAGTACAATTGTAACCTCGGTGCATCCACCTTACAATATTTCTAAACCACCCAAAGGTTGAATGGTAGAGAATGCCAAGGGCATTAAGTCCGCCGCTATGCATGAGTGCACGGAGTTTTTAAATAAATAAATTGATGGTTATTTTGAAAAATCCTTCTAAATAAGTAATTATTTTTTTCCTAATTCAATATTAATGAAATCGGTAGTATATTAAATATCATAGTATGTAGCAGAATTTAACAAAGAATACCTAAAGGGGAAAAACTTTATAGGTATGTATACTTATACTACAACATGTCTGAATGAAAAGTAATCCATTTTATTTTATTCAAATGAGAGGATATTGAAAAATGTATTAGTATAATAAAATTTATGATTTAATATACACACTAAATGGTAGAAAAATCCAGTGAAATTAATTAATTAAATCGATATTATGTATGTACGATGATCTTGTCATGTAGAAAGCTTTTAACTGAAACTTTGAAGCGTAAAAGTTATTTTTCAACCTGTTTGTAAGAAGGTGTATCTGGCAAATTTGCATGCAGATCGGACGAAATCTGAAAACTGGGTCTTAAAATACAAACTATTATAAACAGCCATAAAGTTGTTTTATACAGTATGATTTATTTTTGTTATTATTTAATTTCAAGGCAAAACTGTTTATAGATTACCGTGATGTAATGATATGAACCCCGCGATGTTACCCGCGCTTATTGTCGTACCGCGGGTGAAGCCGCGCGGCAAAGCAGTGATTACCCGGAACAAACAGACAGACAGATAGACAAAAAATTTTTTAACTACAGTTTTGTATATACATACATATGCATTTATTAAAAAGCGACTATTTTAACATTACAAACAGACACTCCAATTTTATTTATTAAAATAATTATCTATGTACAAAAATTTGCAGTAAAACTCTCATGGGGAAAATAGCATTTAAATATTCTCCTCGTCAATGTGAATTTTTGTACAATTTGTTTAGTTTTTTATTTCGAAATGTGTTCTAAGCCCATGTGATTAAACCATATTTGTACTCAATATGAGTATAGCTTAGTCAATAGTAGTGTTATCGAACGCAGAAACGCAGAAAAAACTAAATCAGAACGGCGGTTGCTCAAGATAAACAGGAACGAACGGATGATAAGAATGTGAGAAATCTGAAGATAATAATGTTAGTGTCGATGTTTTTATATTGGTATGTGTAAATACAAGATAATGGTTGGATGGCTTCAGATTTATGTGGGTGCGCAACGGCATGGTATTTGTGAAAAAAGACGAGACCTCGCCTAGGGTTATTATCAGTAGCCTGGATAATGGATTTAACTAGTCACATTCAATCTTTCACTTTGCGTGTACTATCAAAATGTACGACGCCTGTTGCGCTGTATATGGAAGTCGCCACATCACTCCTCTCCAAGACCGGAGGTCGATATCTGATGAGTCAGCTGTTTGTGCTCTCTTACGGAGCTTGCCAGTGCCTTGAGTGAGTAGTTCCAGTGAGTCGAAACTGAATGCAGCTAGCCCCAGTGAGTCGGGGCTGAAGTCCGCTGATCCCAGTAAGTTGGGATGGCAGGCGGTGTAAAAGAGGCTCAAAATCAAAACTGTGAACTTCTACAGTAACATTTCCATTCAGAATTACGACATTGTAATGCTGTCGGAGACTTGGTATATTTTGTGTATTTTGGCATTGGGGGCAGACTGCAGTGACTATAAAAATTGTTGCAGTGAAAACTTCTTTATGCGCGTTAAGCACTTTTTGGGTGAACAAAAATTATGGAACTCGCGATATCATCACCGAACGCTTTCCATGGGCTGTATTCCTTACTTCTTTTTAGCGCGCATTTTATTTAAACAGCCTTAGCTGTTTAAGCTGAACTGTAATGAAACTGTGTAGGTTTATTACAGGTCAACTTAAACAACTGTTTATAGTTTAGAGTTTTTTTTTCTTTTGGCAGTCCTCGTGGCTCCTTTATTGTTTCCTTTATAATACATTCCAATATCCATTAATATATGTCTATTTATTGATTTCATAATAGAAGGTACACAGAAGTTACTTAAATTTAGCTTGTTCCATTGTGTCGCGATGTCTCAACAATTTTCTGGTCGTTCGATAAATATAAGGTAGGCCTCGAGTACTTCAGATATATTAAAATTGAGAAATTCATTTCTAAAAAAGATAGTTCCAATATTTTATTTTATTTATTTATTTATTTATTAACTTTGTGCACTTGAAGTACAAAGGCGGACTTAATGCCAATTAGGCATTGTCTACCAGTCAACCTTCGGGTGTTGCAGAAATATGATGCGGTAGGTGCAAGGACTAACTATTGAATTCGACAGATAATAATTAAACAAATAATGGATAAACGTACATCTGATGTAACAAACATACATAAATATAACAATACATACATAATATACACAAAAATACACATATACGCTACTGCTAATATACTACTATATATATATATGTATGTGTATGTATCTATATATATATGTATGTACTACTACATAAACTACACGGGTACTAGCGTTGAGACTGTACTGCCATTTCACTCCGAAGAAGTTCACGCACTCTTTTCTTAAATGTGAGGCGATTAGTGGACATCCTGATTTCAGTGGGTAGTGCATTCCACAGTAGAACTGACTGCACATAGAAAGAAGAATTGATAAAGTTAGTGGTGTGAGAGGGGCATAGAAGAAGCAAGTTGTTTGTAGACCGGAGAGTTCGGTCGTGGTTGGAACATAAGAAGCGGAAGTGTGGTGCCAGGTATTCGGGCAATGATGGAGAGTTCAGGAAAGAGAAAAGAGAAGTCAGAGCACGTAGACTGCGGCGCTGACGAACTGGTAGCCATTGCAAGTTGGAACGTAAAGCAGACACATGATCATACTTGCGAAGATTAAAAACGAATCGAATGCAGTTATTGAGAAGACGGTCTAGTTTATTCAGGAGGTCTGCATTCAGGTCAAAATAACACACATCACCATAGTCGATCATGGGAATGATTAAGGACTGCATCAGCGTGGCCTTGGTTTTAACAAGAAGGAACTTCCTGAGACGATATAAAGCGCGGAGACAATAGGTGACATTCTGACTGACGTGAGCAACCTGTGCCCGCCAGTCAAGTGTCGAGTCTATATATAGCCCCAGGTTCTTTACTACTGCGCTCAGAGGTATAATTACGTTATTGTAGACAATTGGTGGGAGGGCCGCCGTATCCAACCTATTCAGCATCAGCTTGCTCCCTACGACGATAACTTGACATTTGGTTGGATTTACTGACAACCCGAATCTCGCTGACCAGCTCCTTATGAAGTCTAAGTCATTGTTGACTTTGTCAATTGCGTGTGAAATGTCCTCGACCGTTGACTGTGTGTACACTTGTAGATCGTCAGCGTATAGGTGATACGAACACTGAAGATGTTGGGTTACGAGATTTATGAAAATTGAGAATAATAAGGGAGATAATATACCGCCTTGAGGGACGCCAGTGCAAATATCACACCAACTCGACGACAGGTCATCAATGCGAATACACTGTTGTCGTCCCTGAAGATAGGATGAGAACCATTCCAGGGCTTCTGAGGAGATCATAAGATGGGAAAGGATGGCCAGTAGGACTTCATGGCAAACTGTGTTAAAGGCATTGGAGAAATCAATCAAAGCCGTAATAGAAAGAAATATTCGGATTGTATTTGTTTTTTTACTAACAATTTCTTTCATATTGGAATTAAAAGCTAATTAAGCAAATATTGATCAAACATCAACACCAAATTCGTCTCCTTGACGAAGTCGTAATCGAATCGCAGCATTTATTTTATGTGTCAATATTGTTCTCGAATTTGTTCATAATATTTACCTTTATATAAAGAATGATGCAATATTCAAGAGTATGCTCAGTGTACGTGCACTTATTATATTTTGTTTTATGAAAACACCCATCTACAATGTCGGTCAAATAAATATACACATCAATAAAATAAACTTAGAACTAGTAACTTGATGCTGATTGCTATCGTAATTTTATTGATTCAGACAAGTATTTTGACATGTTAACCCGTTTATTTAGTATTAGTAAGTCTTGTGGTTACATTACTTGCGTTGCGTTTCAGTTTATGCAATTGGCCCATTCTAATGGGTATTAATGTACATGGTTTAATAGATTTTACCAACTTTTCGTTTCTCTAGTTTTCTGACAGATTCCTTTTTAACGATCAAAAGTGCCATATGTTTTTTCTACGCCGTGGACAATGTATAACACATAACAATAGTATGATATATACAATAATATAATTAAAAACAAAATACAAGTATGCCAGAGAGCAATGGAAAGGAGTATACTAAACATAAAAAGAAAACACAGAATAAAAAACACAGAAATAAGAAAAAAGACAAATATAATAGATGCTTTGGAACACTCTCGAAGGCAAAAATGGAAATGGGCAGGTCATATTGCACGTATGGACAAGGAAAAATGAACATCGAGAGTATCTACCTGGCAAGGACCAAGAAGCAAAAGGAAGAGAGGTAGACCGAAGGAAAGATGGGTAGATGAAATAGTAAGAAAAGTCGGTGAAAACTGGTTTGCAAAAGCAAAAGACAGACAGACATGGAGCAAAATGGAGGAGGCCTTTACCCGTTGAGGGGTCCATACTGAATTATATACACTGGACATATACAAATTAATGGAATTTACATATAATTTATAATTTTATAATAATTTTATTAAGTTAATATTTCTAATTTAAATTTATTTAAATCATGTAATTTTTTTGAGCAATTTGAGTATTTTTTTTTAATATATTATATAATTTATGCATGCACTAAATAAGTATTAATCAGTCCCAATACATTTGTTTTATAAGTTATTCATTATGGAAATAAAGAGGCTTTATTATTATTATTATTATAATAAGAGTCCATATCTGGTACCTACTAGAATAGTTGACAACATACAATATTATGCACAAAATGATTTACTTGTTCAATCAATGACCCAAAGATCACTACAAATATATTCAAGCGGTAAATCGCCCTTGGTTGTCGGTGCACTAAGGCAAGATGCTCCGTAAATTAACCATCTACAAAGGACATGATAAAAATAACTCTGTCGATCCAAGTCTTTCCAAGTCCAGCTTTTGACTTTTAAAGGCTGATGATGATTATGTCGATCGAAGACTGATCGCGTTAATAAGAGTATATTCAAAAGTCGATAATAACAAGATGTAGCACGACGTCACGAAGTCATTGTATTGACATAACACAGTGTTGTACAGAAAGTGAAATTCGTTGAAGTTTACTTGCGTTTATGAGCGTTCATGACATAACCGCATCCGTTATGTAATATCTGCACTTACTTTAAATTAGCCCTTTGTTTTACATCTATACATCTATACAAATAAATAAAATTGGAGTGTCTGTTTGTAATATTAAAATAACCACTTTTTAATAAATGCATATGTATGTATACACGTTACATATACCGAAAATGTAGTTAAAAAAATTTTTGTCTTTCTGTCTGTCTGTCTGTCTGTCTGTCTGTTTGTTCCGGGTAATCTCTGGAACGGCTGGACGGATTTTGACGGGACTTTCACTGGCAGGTAGCTGATGATCCGGGGAGTAACTTAGGCTACTTTTTTTAGACTAACGTTGTCGCGCGGCGTTACTCGCGGTACAACAATAACCGCGGGTAACACCGCGGGGTTCAGCTAGTACAGGTATATAATTCTTCTGAAGCTACTTTTCTACTGCCAAAGGTGTTTGATGAGTATATTTTCCAACACTTATTTATTTATTAGCAAACATCTACCCTCACAAGCTCTCAGCTCAATACGATAGCGTAGTTACATAGATTAATACTAATCACTTATATATAATCAATTAAAAACAAACGTGCCACTAAAATACCAACAAACCAAAATAAAATCATAAAAAAATCTTATGATACCTAAAGGTAACATATAGACCAATTCGAATTTTTATGTATTCGCTTAGTGAACATGTAAATAGATCAGTATGGTCTGCCATTGTGTTGAGCGTATTTTTAAAGCCCTATTTGTCATTGGCCCGTGATGCAAAAGATTAGTGCGTGCGTGCGGCTAAAACATATTTTTTTGGAATTTCAGGATAAACTTTAAAAAAATATATGTAACAAGTAACTGTAAACAAGCTGACCTATACATTTAGTTAGGCTTGGTTTGTTTTAAGAGTATTTAATGATACCTACAATATAGCTAGAAACAGATTCATTTCAAGGGTTGGTTTGTAGTTATTTAGTCAGTCAGTTACGAGTTGAATGTAATAAATAAGGATGTTGCTCTGACTGATAAAATTCTTGTTTTTTTTTTATATATGCCTGCCAAAGCGACTTTACTCTGATGGAAAGCATGAGCAGAATTCAAGAGTGGTGGTTACGATACTCATTGCGAATTCAGACAATTCAACAATTCAGTATGGTGATCCACACCATTTCAGCCTAGTGATACTTCTGCATCATTAGGCCTCTGGTCTCATACTCAAAAACGAAACACCAATTAAATATCAAATTGATCAATTTATCAATAGGCCTCATGGTACGATTGGGTAAAATTGGGTAAAAACATAGGAATGTCAAATTTAATGTTTTTGATAGAAGTATAGTTATCAGTGTTACTAGTTTTTAATAGATAATATTTTTTGGTAGTAATATCAATAAATTTTAATATGATCATCAACTAAACTGACTTTTGAAGGTTATAAATACATAGAATCATTTAAATTCTAGTTAATGTCATCTAATAATTTAACGTACTCATATTTAATTGTCATTATCAAATTGATAAATTTATTATAATGTTTTAGCTAATAAAGTAGTAGATAATAGTTTATAAGTTTTTGTCTGACCATATCTAGGCACACTTTGAGAAAGCGTTATATAATATTAAAATATTAATATAAAACAACCGGCAGATAATTTAAGTATTCGGTTTTATTGCTTATCAGTTTCCGTGTCGAATTATCAATACTAATTTCATTGCTTGACATATAATATGCAGATGTAATTAATTTATTTTATAATTTTTGGTAAGTATTGTTAGTTGCCAGACTAGACTTTTGTCATCTTTAAAATAGGTTCAGTCGTTCATCTAGTAACTAGCCGGCGTTTTGAGTAGATGGTATTATTAGGTACATATTCACTGGACGGTATTTTGAGTTACCGGAGATTAGATATTGATATTCGGTGCAGTGTAATGTAGGCATCAATTTCTATCTATACTGGCTACGTATCCATCATTTTTAGGATTATACATTTTTTTTATGGTATAGTTGGCAAACGACCAGACGTATCACCTGATGGTAAGCGATTACCGCCGCCCGTTGACACCCGCAACACCAGGGGCGTCACAAGTGCATTGCCTACGTTTGGGGGATGGGGAAAGGAATGTGGGGAGGGGTTGCGGTATAGGCTTCCGTTATCCTCACTCACTCGGTGAAACACATCGCAAGCGCTATTTCACACCGGTTTTCTCGAGGTCGTGGTATCATTCCGGTCGAACCGGCCCATTCATGCCGAAGCGTGGCTCTCCCACGACAAACATCAGGTATATACGTCATTTGATCATCAATCATTAACAGTGTTTAGTAGTTCACTGGTTAAACATAGGCTTTTTAGATAGATGGCCTACTTATCACGCTGGCTAGCCGGATTGGTATAGGTAGGGTTTACTTCAAGTTTTCCTTCACAATGCATCGTCGATGTTCAGCGCAGTTTGCTCCATTAGAGTCTCTTACGACTCCCTCGGGGTTAGTAAAGGTGGTGACAATCCGTACTTCTAATTTAGTACCACATGGAGCGCAATACTTCGTGTATCATTCATTCGGTTCGCCAAGTAAACTTTGAGTAAGACTGAAGTCCTTTTTGAATGATGCTTTTTAGTCATAATTTATCGTGGGGGTGATACCACGGCATTACAGGAAACCGGTGTGTAACAGCGCGATGTCCATGGGCTACGGTAATCGGTTATCATCTAGCGATACGTCTGCTCGTTTGAACCCCAATCCATAAAAAAAAATATTTAGATAGTATGTACTTTTACATCGGCTTTACAGCACGGGCAAAAGGAAAGTAGTGCTATACGTCACTGCGCGAGTTTAAAGCAATAATTCTATCATCTTGACATCACTAATTGGCGTGTATCTTGCACATTATTCCAACAGACACAGCGGAGAGAATTTAGATAAGCTGTTACTACAATTGTAACTTTATTTAAAAAAACCTGCATCGACAAGAGCCGTAGCTCTTAAGTAATTGATTAAAATAAAAGAATACCTACTCTGTATTTTTCTGGCGTAGTTGCAGCAAAACGTACTTCAAATTGTGATTAGGTCTTAGACTCTGTTCATAAACGGTATGCTTCGTTTTCGCTGTACTGTTTATTTTTAATTTTTACGCAAATCGTATGTGTCGGTAAGTGGTGAACATGTTAGAGAAATTCATCAAAAAATACTTTAAAAAACTGCAAAGCTATGTAAGTTTCAGGGAAAATTCACAATAATATTTGGAGCAAATAAAGAATAGTGATATATACTCGTAACGAAATGCCAGCATGATGTTATTGATAAAGAGGCGGCAGTAAAATATAACAAGTACAATTTTAACAAAAATAAAACCGACTTCAAGGTTCGACTCGATTTCTCTTGGATGCCATCATCAGATATTAATGTAATTATCATCACCACCATTACCAGTACCACCGTAGGGACATCTCCTTTACTTTAAAAAGATAATCATCAAAATCGGTTCATAAATGACGAAGTTATCCCCGAACACACATAAAAAATATATACGGTCGAATTGAGAAACCTCCTCCTTTTTTTAAAGTCGGTTAAAAAAATACCAATCAACTTGAGAACCTCCTCCTTCAGGAAGTCGGTTAAAAAGGAAATGATATTGCTGTTTTTGCTTAGGTCTTTTGGAAAGGATCTCGGGAAAACAGGCTCTCTAAATCACGTAGGTATCTTAATGGCTTTAGAATTACTTAATCCTAATCAAAATTTATGGATAACAATTGCTCTATGAGATAGATAAATTTGTACACTTCATCATAGCTTCAGATATGGCAAATTACTTGCGAAAATCCTTTCTTGAAACGCCATGCGATTTAGATTGTCTTGTCTTTTAAACGGACGAGATATTTGAATATTTTTAAATACTCGCAAATGTGACGATGATTCATTTTTCTATAAGAGCTAACACATGAACAAGTCACTTGAAGCGCCTTCATGTGAACGTACTGTTTACTATTCTTTGTCAACCTATAACCTCTCTTCCTACCTGTGTTAATACTACTAAAACACCAGCAAGTAGAAAGCTTTCAAATGTAAATAAACTTTGAATAATGTTTAATATTTCATAACATAAAATATAAATATTTTGGACATCTATCACACAACGCCATTCTAGTCCCAAGCTAAGCAGAGCTTGTGTTATGAAATAAATAACATAAATAATAGATATTTGTGACTAATTGTAACCGGTTTTTTATCTATCACTATCTTTTGAATGCAGATGCACCCGTGTGTATGTCGGTTATCGCGTTAAAGAGTGTACCTATGTCTTTCCTTAAGAATCAAAGTATTTCCATTTTAAATTTCATTGAAACAAGACGGTAATTTGTTGAATTTTTTGTGGTTTGAAGGAATGAGTTTCGCAAGATATTGCACATTGGTACCTATGAAGACACAACACAGTGCATTGATTGGCAAACTTCGACGACTGGATCATAAATTAAATGTTACGCATAGCTAATACTTACAAAAGTTGTTTTATATCATTTACTTTTACAAAATTTTCGAATAATTTTGTAGATTTCTTGTTATTGATCGTCGAGAATAAATTTAGTATTCATGTATGAATATTTTATAATGTGTTGCTTACGCTGGCCACTCACTTACTTTATTGTTAATAGTTAAATAATAGGTAACTTGCGTTTTAAAGAACGTTATTAATATATAATTACTCTCGTGTCCGCGTTCTATATATGTAAGTTAAATACCATTAAAAATGTATAATAAAAACGTTTGATGCTACTCCTTAAATAATGATTTACAGTTAAAATTACTTACCTGACTTTAATTTAAAATAGTATAATTTAATATGGTTACTAAGAAAATAGTTGCTATTAATGAATTACTAAAAATACCGTTTGTAGCAGTTTATCAATTTCTTATGAAATTTAGCTAGCCTTAACTGTATAATTGCTTACTGTAATCCAATAAAGTAACCTTAATATATGAAATTCTTCTGTAACATTGTTTGTAACCAAATCACTTCGAAATGACTTGATCAATTTTTATATATATTTTGTGTATATTCACTAGATCTCAGAATAGGTCGTAAACTACTTTTATAACTTTAAGGGTTATATGTGGTCAACAATATATATTTTGGACAAAACGTTCTACTTTTTATGATTTGGTATTATAAATAACCCTGAATTTTCAAACTTCTGCAAATAAGTCCTAAAACAACATTTGCTAGATCATCTAGTAAACAATAAATTGTTGTTGTCATAATTTCGTACTTTAAAAAAAAAACATTGCAGTAATTTACCTATCAACCGATATTAATAGAGTTATAGATTGCGTTATTGTTGAGTTCTACCATAATTAATTAAGATATTTAGTTTTTGTGTTATATTCCATTGATATTTCTAACCTATTGTCATTTCATCACACTTCACACTAACATATAAAGGCGGAAGTTTGTGAGTGTGGATGTTTGGTATTTCTTCACGCAAAAAATACTGGACGAATTTGGACGAAAGTTTACAGTAATATAACTTATACATCAGAATAGTACATATGCTACTTATTTGTGGCGGTAATCGATAAACACGTGGGCAGAGCCGCGGGCTACAGCTAGTTTCATAAATAAGTGACATATTGATCTGTCAAAGTACGTCGTTTTGGGATGTACCGTGGGAGAGCCACGCTTCGGCTTGAATGGGCCGGCTCGACCGGAGTGATACCACGGCCTCACAGAAAATCGGTGTGAAATAGTGCTTGCGCTGTGTTTCATCGAGTGAATGAGGATACTGGAGGCCCATAACCCACCCTTCCCCCTATCTCCCTCCCCCCATTCCCCAAAGGCCGGCAAGGCACTAGTGTCGCTTCTGGTATTGCAGGTGTCCATAGGCGGCGGTAATCGCTTACCATCAGGCGGTACGTCTGCTCGTTTGCCCGCCTATTCCATTAAAAAAAAAAAATACTATGACAGATATGCATTGCTTAAGCGGATGTATAATACTTGAATTTCAACATAATGTATTGTTTAACTACTAATAAAATATTAACAAAGACTTCTAATCACGTATCATAGAGTCTATAGTCTATACTATCATACCATATCAACATCAGTCTTTAATAGTCCACACATGGATAAGGCCTCTCCTTCGTCTGTACAATATTAGAATACTAGCTACAATATCTCTTTTATAATTAATTTTTAAAATGTTAATAGCTTCTAGCTTATAGTTGATCAGGTCTATATAGTTAATTTATTTATCATAAACTATCTGCACTTTTGTACATCTGCGGATTGCGGCACTCTCTACCAGTCAACATTTCTTTTTTTTTTACGTGTTGAAACCCCTTCGAGCCTTCACCCCGCTGGAGTTTGCGGCGGGGCGGTGTGTCGGAATCGAACCGACTAAAACCACACGGTGTGCCACTCTGCGCCTGTGACGGAAGGGATCCGAGAACTGCTGTTATTAACACATCTGGACCCAACCTACCAATCAACCTTAGGGTGGCGGATAAATTTTATAAGGTAGGTGCACATAGGTTACAGATTAAGTAGTGCATACAAAAACTTATGAATATTTTTATGATTATATGAATCTGCCATTTCGTTGGGATGGTTCTTTTAGAATATAAAATATTTTGTGGTCATCCTGACTTCAAATAGGAGCGCTTTCAAGAGTAGTACAGTTTGGACAAAGAAGGAAGATTTTATTACGTCTGAGTTGTGGCATGGACATCAGAGAAGCAGATTTATTAATTGAGCGAAGATTTCTATCAAAGTTAGAGCACAGGTAACCAAAGTACGTAGGTAGAATGGTAAGTTGAGAAATGAAAATAGAAAGAGAGAGTTACTATATGTTATCAGGCTACTAGTACTCATATAATTAGATACGATTATAATGAGAAATAAAAAACACTGTGTTACAATAGTTTTATACCTTTAATTTTAAACTTTCTCACACACGGTTGTCTGATCTTAAACTAGACTGGTGTTATCCCAGACTGATAATAGGAATTCTTACATATTTCTTAGTAAATACATATTATAGATTAATTGCACCTACAGAACAATTTGTTGTACTGATTACATCATTATTTCCAAGCGGTAGTCGAAACCACGACCGCCGGCTTAGCGGTCAGGGTCCAAACCACAAGACCAATAGGCCCGTAAAACTCGTTTTATAGGTAAATAAGAAATAATACAATATCTATTCATCTTTCTCTATATATATAAAAATGAATCACCGAAATGTATGTACGCGCATCACTTCCGATCGGCTGCATCAAATTAAATTATTCTTTTTTTATGTGTTCGTAATTGTTAGGACAAGGTTTGTGTACAAGAAAAATTAAAAAATAACGGGATCTATTTTTTCTGTCCGCAACTGGAAGCTGAGAGAGATATGTAATTATGGCGGTACGAAGTTCGCCGGTTCAGCTAGTTATATATAATTCTAGCTTCACATTGTTGTTCACGATAAACTTCGATTTTCATGTTTTTTAACCGACTTCAAAAAAAGGAGGAGGTTTCTCAATTCGACCGTATATATATATATATTTTATGTGTTTTCGCGGAACTTTGTCGTTTATGGACCGATTTTGATGATTCTTTTTTTAATGGAAAGGAGACGTCCCAAAGGTGGTACCATGATAAGGACATTAATATCTGATAATGGCATCCAAGAGAAATCGGGTCGAACCTTGAAGTCGGTTTTATTTTTGTTAAAATGGTACTTGTACAATTTTTTTAAAGTTTGTATTTTGCTGGCGTGCCCAAGATAGGATAGTTAATATCAAGCTCAGAACAACTGGAATCCAGCACGATTGTAAAGAGACGAAGTTGCGTGAGTTAGCTACTACAAAAATATATTGCACATCATTTTCAAGATAACATTCTGTCATAGGAACCGGTCGCGTGCTCAGTAGATCATTTTAATTGGATTATGTCGAGTGGATCTAATTCGATGCAAAGATACTCGAACTGCGAATGTGAAGGTGATGTTAAATACGAAGTTAGTTACAAATACGAATCTCTCACTATACAATTTCTCTTTAGGTATTTTCGTATTTACTTCTTTTTCATTTATGAATAAAATGTTAAATTAATTACGGTTAATGTTTTCGCGTTCACGTTTCTTTTTAAGCGTTTGTTGGTTTATCGTAGGTTGATGAATAAAATCATCATACTTGCCTTAATTTTAATTTCACTAAACATTAACTTGAACTTTCTCGTAATAGTATTTTGAAACAAATTTAGTTACTTAATTATAATATAATGTTAGTTAAGAGTTATGTGTAACCACAATACTAATAACTATAGTCTTCGAAAATAAAATATTATTGGCAACTTCTCAAAAGCCCCTGCTTCTATATGCTAGTAAGGCATTTTGTATTACACACAGACTTCCATCATATTATCGTGTGAATTTTCGTTCTTTGTTGTCTCACTAGACGACTCTTCAATCCGGGTCATTGTTACCAACACAAAAGCATATATCTTAATAATAAGACACATTAAAAACGTAAAAATCACGCTTACAAACGTCGGTTACAAACATATCCCTAAAACTAATAAAAGTGTGTTAAAAAAATTAAATAAAAGAAACTGAACGATACCAACATTGAATATTTTTGCAGAAGAACAATGACGCTACACTTTAAGGTTTTTAAAAGGGCCAGAAATATTTAAAGTACTTTGCAAAGTAACCATCATAATGCTATCACTATAAGGCTAGTCGTTAATGTTTATTTTAGCGAACTTATCTCTGTTTCCGTTTATTTAATCTAGCTTGCAATGATGTAACTAAACGAAACGACAAAATGTTGACTTTCAATACGTTTACGATTGTATTGGATGGACGTATTCATTACATTTCATTATAATTTAATTATTAATCTTAGTGAAATAAGAGATTTGTTAATTTTATTACTCCTTAAACTGAACACACGTAACAATCTGTATACATATATTTAATATTACGCTACTTGCTGCAATCATTTGTAATTGTATGTGATTCATTGCTTAATTTAGTTGCACACTTTTACGTTTTATACAATCGTATTGATGTTAAAATGAATGATCTCGACCAAAGATTATATCATTTCTACAATGGAGGAAGCATTAGTTTCTGCTGCTTTATTAAACTAATTTTACGGACTTAGAGACTTTCATTTGATTTTAAGTATTACAATATGGACCGTTTCAACGGTATTCGAAATAAATTGGAGTTTAGAGGGTTCTTACTCCGTTGGAACTTTGTATTTTTTATATATGTAACTCTATGACTTCAAAACTGCTAAACGGATTAGGAAAACTACCAAAATCTGATCAAAAATAGTTTCCAAAGAGTTGTATTGTCAAGTTTTTTTTGATCACGACGATTTGGATCAGTTACTATAGGGTTCTTGAGTTAAATCAAAAATGATTTAACTCACGAATGGACATTTACGTACATTATGGATAATGATCATCCATTATTAAGATTAAGAACCTGAAAACTAATCCTGCTGCGAACTATGAAACACGAAGAGATAAAGAATACATAAATTTATATTATTTTTTGTTACAGACTTTTGATTTGGAGATTTTGGTTAAAATATGTTCTAACTGCAATTAAAACGTACAGTCACTAAAGTAGAATTTCAAACACAATTCATCAATTTTAAAACTTTTTGTCATTCTTATTAACGATATAATATATTTTCCTTAGTAATATAGTGGAAAATTAATATCTTACCTTCAAAACCCGATCACAATGCTTGCTACGTTGAAATCCTTTAGAAACGAGCGAACACAATATACACGTTATGTTTTCACCGCCACGGCACGAGGCGAGAGTGTCGCCTTCGCGAAGTCTACACAGTCAGTGCGAGCGAGCATCTGGCCAAACTAACCGCACTCCTACTTCCATGTATTGCGCCCCAAGATATTCTACTGCTGTTTCCTGGTCATAATACAGACATGTAATCTAATGCGTAATTAACTTTGAAATCACTTGCTTTAATCCTTGATGATTAATGTTTTTTGAAAGATATAAATTACAGAATTTGTTTCTTAATTTATGAGTTAAAAGTTTCATCTGTCTTTTATTATTATGTTTTTAATCATGTCATGCATATAGCAATATGTTTTTTCGCTTATTGGCGTTATGATGCTTATTTGCAATAAAAAAATTTTGGCATGTGGAAATGCTCACAAATTATCACTTCGCTCGCGCTCGCTCGCTTGCGTTAGCTCTGTCGCTCTCGTGATCGCACTACTCATGCACAGAAAATAACTTGTAAATAATGAGCAGGTAACCGTTGTGCTGTAGATAAAGGCACATACTCGAAAAACAGGCAAAGTCTTGCTACACCATGTGTAATTACTAATCACACTAATATATAAAGGCGAAAGTTTGTGAGTGTGTATGTTTGTTACTTCTTCACGCAAAAACTACTGAACGGATTTGGACGAAACTTTACAGTAATATAGCTTTTACATCAGAATAACACATAGATTACTATTTGCCGCCATAACCGATATACAAGCGGGCGAAGCCGCGGGCAACAGCTAGTAATAAATAAAACTAAATTTAGCAAAGCTTGTATTATGGGCACTAAACAACTGATAAAAATACATACCTAGATACTTTTTTTTTTTAATTACCTACATACATATTTAATTGTACATAGAAACACCCACACTCCGTTACAAATATTTGCAGATCATACATCATCATCATTTTTTGATCCGAACCGATAATCGAATCCGAGACCTCAAGCACAGCAATCAAAAACGTAGTCAACAATAAATTAGTGTTTCTGTACATCAACTTAAATAAGACATATAAAAAAAAACAGTATATTAACCGACCACAAAACGATATAGGTACACTTTCGAACTATTCTTTTATGTAATGTGTTTAATACTCGATGTCCTCAGCATTTTAAAGCATCACTTTTTTTTTTAAATATTTTGGTTATTATCAAAGTCAAATATAATTTTTTTTTAATATTATTTTTAAAGTTCCTCTAAGAATGACAATTTTGAAAGTGATAAATACATGTTGTATTATTGCAATTTATCAGGATTTAGGGACATAGGGGTAAGTGATATTTTTTTTGTTTAGGTAATTATTATCACTAATGGCCACCCAGTAGTCGAGATTCGAATATAACTCATTGTTTTTAGGGATCTGTGCCTCAAAAGGAATAAACGGAACCCTTATTTTTGTAATTTTTAGCTTTTTGCACTCCTCCTCTATATAAACTTTAACTGTGCCATATTTCGTACTCCTCCGTTCGTTCGCATAATTTTCGTAAGTAGTTATATTTTGCTTATTTTTTTTTATTTTTTGCCATATAATTTCAACAAATACATATCGATAACATAAATATTACGATTTTACCCCCTTAGGGTCGAAATTTCAAAAAATTCTTTCTTAGCGCTTGTTTACGTTTTACGTACTACATGGAAAATTTCAGTATTCTAGGTTCAGCGGTTTGGGCTGTGCGTTGATCTCTGGATGGAAGAGGAAGGTGCCTGACATGCACCTTCCTCTTTTATATATAGCTTATATCTTGTTAGCTCGTTACTGTCAATAATTTCATAACGTCACAATAAGCGAATGAAATGCTTTAAAATGATTGCTTTGTGTTGTAAACCTATAATTTGTGTATTTACTAATAACGTAATCATTCAATAAATACTTCGATCAATACTATTTATGATCGAAGAATAAATAGGTTGTAATCTTTTATTGCGTGAATCGTTAAATTGTATTGTATTGGCTGTGTTTGAACAGTTTTTTATAGACCTTGATCAATCTATCTGGGAGGTAATCTGTTTGGAATCACTGACATTTTGAAGCAAAGTCAAACGTTAATGACTCTACATAATTTATTCAAATGCTAAGAACGTAACAAATGGAACGTATTTTTACGGTACGGTATGTCAGTTATCGCGGTTAATAGTAGTCCTTGTCCTTCCTCAAGAATCAAAGGAGCTCCATTGTGAATGTTATCCAAAGTGATTCAGCGGTTTAGCCGTGAAAACGTAACAGACAGGCGGAGTTACTTTCAAATTTGTTATATTAAGTTTGGATGTCAATAACAGTATTCTATTATTCTAATAAGTATTTAATTCCCCAACTGTATTCCAACGGTTACTTTATAAACATACTAGCTGACCCGCGTAACTTCGTCTGCGTCTCTCCAAAAGAAATATTATTTTCCTATTTCCCCAACATTTTCGGTCGATACCCGACTCCTGTTGGTCGTAGCGTCATGTTATATAACCTAAATAAAACCTTCCTCGCTAGATGAGCTATCGTACTACTATCGTATCGTACTACGTCGTGACCAAGGCAAGTAGGAATTCATTTATATATAGATATATAGTTTTACAAACATGACTATTCTGGAAATACACCTACCAATGAGTACCATGTCATTTTTAATGCTATACGAATTCCATTATACTGAAAAAGCGATGTATACTCATATTCTCTCTTGTAATTATTTCTTTAACACTAATAATCACCGAAATAAAATGCCTTAGGTTTCGTTAGGCAAATTTCCATATAAAAAGATAGAAAGAAAGATAGAAAAATCTTTATTTGTACACCGTATTACGGATTTACAAGAGAGTACATTAAATAACAAATAATGAACAAAGGGCGGGCTTATGGTCCTAAGCAATTTCTTCCAGGCAACCTGAGGTGGATTAAAATGTATAATCTGAGAATACTAGTTGACTGTGCAATAAGTTATGAAGAATTAATATTTTCTTATGGATGTATTAAGAAACACATTTGTGTTTTCATTCATGTATATACACACATATTACATACCATCAAATGTGCATACAAAAATCTTATGCATATATCATATAGTAATGAAATATATTTCCTTAATAAAAACATTTATTTACCCAACTGATAATATCATGAAACAACATTATGCGTATATTGCACTGGTCACAGTATCATAGCAATACAATTTATAACAACATTTCCTATTATAAGTAACATGGACTCAAATAGAAAGTGCAATAATTTGCTTTGAAATTGATATTGATCATGTGCGTACGTATAATGCCGGTTTCAGACATTAGACCGATCTAGCAAGCCTTGCTTAGCGGGGCCTTTATTAAAAAAAAAAAATTTTTGGTAAATAGTAATGTCGTGTAACTTTTCTACCACGAAATTCATTTCTCAGGTTAACAACATCCTTTGTTTACATTTTTTTTTAAAAAGTAGTGGTTTACTTTTCATATTTTAATTTGATTAGCTCATCGTTGTTATCTCAATTCCACGTCAATTCTTAATAAACGATCATTTATTTGATTTAGGACATGAAATAATTTTAGTAAATACGATTATTTACTAATCAAAATATTGTAAGAGATATTTTTAAAGTTTTTACTAGGAGTTACCTAAAAGATACATGCATTTAAAAATATAGAAAATTGTAGACCACCGACTTCGAGTGCAGGGACCAAGAAACCGGTGGTTAGGGCTCCAAAGACAGGGACCTCCTCATTGCCATTATTATATTGTCTAAAATTATTTCATTTAGAGTATTCAATATGATTAAACAATATCTTAAATATAATTTGCCGCCATTTTCGTGTGGGGACCGATTAAGAATACGTAGTGTCACCACACTAATTCATCCCATGAGGTGTCGTCAGAGGTAATAATCTGCAAAGAGAAGAACTTGATACAATTCATATACCAACTCGTTTAGTCAGAGTGGTATAGTAGGCCAAATCCTTCTTGCTAAGGAGAGACCCATGTCTTGCTGTGGACTATTGAAGGATGTATTTTTAATCTTTTTTTTAACTTTTACGCACAGCGTATGTCAGTTATATTGAAGGATGTTGAATGTCTGTCGCCGGCCTGAAGCTGATTTGTATCAACTTTATAATGTGGTTGCATGTCTTCACGCTCGTCAAATGTGTTATAAATTGTAACATCTTCGTCTATAGATAACTGCTATAACTTGTAATTAAACAATAAAAGTTATGTTAGCAATTACTTTTATCTAGAATATCATTTATTGGAGTTTCTCATAATCTTGTAAAATATTTACCTAGTATTTTTAAAGAAGATTAAGAGCTATAAAAATATACTAATATTGAATTTTTATCAGCGAAATATGGTTGCACAATAAAATATTATTTATGGAATTAATCTAAATAATTATTATGTGCAGAGCAAAACGAAACCAAAACGAACTACGAGGTTTTTCTTCCTAAAGACTAAAAGTCAAAATTCAAATAATGTTATGTCACAATTCGCGTTTAGACCTAAAATTATTGATTTTCTAAAACGTTGTCTTAAGTTTTTACTGTTGCCCCCAATCTCACTCACGATATAAATTTCTATAAATGCTATTCTTTACTTAACTCGGACCCACTCGGACAAAGTCGGTTTTACGGTTTCCTGATCTAATATTATAATAAGTATGTATATGACTTAACACGTCATGATCCATAATTTAAGTTCCGGGAGTCAATTCTTGCCAAGGTTGTTTATTTAAAAGTACTAAAAGTAAGATATTAGTTGGTCTCAAAAGTGTCCGACCTCAACATTTTTATTTTCTTTCACTGGGAGAAGTGAGTGAGTTTTTGCAAATTATGCAAAAAAAAAATATAAGAAAAAATGTCTTGTATCGTCGTTGATCGGATCGGTCGGAATCTGTTTGGACCACCGCGTAACAATTTTTTTAAACGAATCAATGAAATAATAGGTAGGTTCGCGTGACGTAAGCTGTCCCATAAGTAACGATCTGCCAAATGCATGTTGTTAAATTATGGTTATTGTTTAAAAGATTCAATGATATATGTTTATTGTTATATAATAAATCGGTTATCATACAGATTTCTTAGTAATGCATTACATAATTTATAATTCTCTCGCATTTCTTTTATATCGTCTTTAATACGCTATTTGGCGTTATTGCTTTTCGAGTATTTTTGGTAACACTCTATAGGCTTTTGGTGTGTTTATTCTAATGTTATAACTTGAGTAAAATTTTAAAAATGTTATTTATAGATTTGGGCATACGATATTTTAGAGTGTATTACATCTTTATTATGACATAACCATTACTAAAATAATTGCAATATTAATGTTGGGTTGTAATACTGTCAATTAACATTAACTAAAGTAATAAAACCATCTAATTATTTACAAGAAAAACCATTAAGTAACAACTGTCACAGAGCATGTTTGTGTGTCGTGATAATTGACTGTTTTGTTTCATTCTGTCATTTTTATTAGATGCACATAGTAATTTTAAGAACACAACATTTGTAGTGTCTTTCTTGACGAAAGTGACGTATTTGACTTAGATATTAATTGAGAGACTATAAGGATAAACAGTAGCATAAAACCTCTAGTATTACATTTTCCTGTGTGGACTGGAAAGACGATAGCTAAAAGACAACGACGACAAACGAAGTTGTGCACTCGAGATGTATTTCCTATCTTAGCAGGATTGTGAATTACTTTTTATCAAATTGTGAGGAAATGGACAACAAACTCCAAAGATTGTTGGTTACATAAAAAATTGTAGGTGAAAATCTCAGAGGCCGAAGTTCGTTATTTTGATCTCACTAACTCTTTTCTACAGTTGATAACGAATCATGTTGCACACTGCTCACAGACAGCACAAGACAGAAATAAATGGCCAACACATGTCCAGACAGAGAACAAAGGTCATGACCCCAAGAATTGAGGAGGCCGACACTAGAAAGAGAAGTGCCTCTCTTATATAAGGTGTTAAATCTAATGGTTTAAATCTAAGACGTTTTCATAATTATAATTTTTTTTTGCCCTGGACTCCGCCCACGTGTAAGTCCTGTCAACGAATTAACGAAACCAACGTCCTATCTATCTCTATACGAAAATACATCAGCAGTTCAGTCGTTAAAGCGTTTTTTTATTAATTAAGAGGTAAACGCATCGCCTGATGGTAAGCGATTAACGCCGCCTATGGACACCCACAACACCAGAGGCATCACAAGTGCGTTGCCGGCCTTTTAAGAAGGAATACGTTCTTTTCTTGGAGGTTTGAAGGTTTTATTGGTCCGGGAATACCTTACAGGCAACAATTCCACAGTTTTGTTGTGGAAGGCAGAAAGTTTCCAGAAAAGCGCACAGTTGTGAACTGCTAACCATCTAGGCATGGGGATGAAACTTTTGTGGCGTAGTACGATGGTGGAAAGAAGCGGCAGGGATCAGTCCGAACAATTCCTCGGTGCACTCCTCATAGTAAGTGAAGAAGATGCACAGAATTGAAAGTTTCGCTGTTGTTTTATACATCAATTCAGTAATTTTAACACAATAAAAATCTAATCAGAATGTTTTGTTAAAACCCTGAGCCATGTGTACGATTACCCAATTTATATTTTATCTCAATAATTCAAAGTCTATTCAGTATTTTTGTTATAGTGCTTATTGCTTAACCACATTCTCACTGCTGGCGGTATAAATAAATTTAAGGCAATGTTTGCAAATTATTCATTATTTTTTTAGGATTCCAGCTTGACTTACTTAATACTTTAGGAAACCTGAGATATTCTTGTTTGCAAATTGGAGCCCTAACCTAGTCAGGCACGCCAGCAACGTTTATCTATACAAATAAATAAAATTGGAGTGTCTGTTTGTAATATTAAAATAACCGCTTTTTACTAAATGCATATGTATGTATACACGGTACATTTACCAAAAATGTGGTTAAAAAATTTTTGTCTGTCTGTCTGTTTGTTCCGGGTAATCTCTGGAACGGCTGGACCGATTTTGACAGGACTTTCATTGGCAGGTAGCTGATGATCCAGGGAGTAACTTAGGCTACTTTTTTTGACTAACTTTGTCCCGCGGCGTTACTCGCGGTACAACAATAACCGCGGGTAACACTGCGGGATTCAGCTAGTTTCAAATAAAACCTAAAAATCGGTTAAATAGTTTTAGAGTCCATGAACAACAACGGGACACAAATGTATATAATAGAGAGTTTTTTTATATATACTACATCCATAAATAAAAAAGAAATCTGGAAGAAATTGCCGTGAGCGATAAGACCGCCAATTGTTACATTTTCAAGTTTGTAACTCATTCTCTGTTCTGTATTTATTATGTGTATTCAATAAAGATATAAATAAATAAAAATAAATAAAGAAAAGTACTATAGCAATAAACTACGGGACCACTACTGCAATCTGCTAGTTATTGTCAGATGTGTTGATTTCATTAGGTATACAAATCGGCGTATCAGGAACTCTAATCTCGGATTATTTTACCATTTATAACTATAATATTTACATATTTATGATTACATATTGAATCAGACTATTAAATTTATAAACTTAACAGCTTAAGCATAATATAATCCTTTGTGAGTGATAATCGTTTTGTGTGCCTGTTTATTTGTTTTTAACTTCACACAACTCATATACAAAATTCAGATCCCAAACAGGTCAGCACCTTGACTAATATTATAAAATCTTAAGTAACTGTCTGTCTGTAACGCTTTCAGGGCTGATGAATTTCGGTATATAGGTAGCAGTAGATTATTGCGATAACCACGCGAGAGACGGACAGAAGTTAGTACTTAACTATTTATAAATACAAACCTATTACAGATAAATTCCATCTAGATACGGATGATCGTGCTAATCAATGAATATATATCCTGGATGGAACTCAAAGAAAATGACTCTACTCTGCCTGATGGAAAGCATAAACAGTATCCAAGAGTGGTGGTCACCATACTCATTGCGAATGCAACAATACAGCATGGTGATTCACACTATGGCAGGCCCAGTGATGCTTCTGCATCATTTGGCCCTATGGTCTCGCACTCACCAAAGAAACACGACACCACGAATAATGTCATTTTACGTTGACCTTCTGTGTGAGGGTAGTACCGTCCCGGTCGAGCCGGTCCGTTTGTGCTGAAATCAGCGTGGCTCTACTACCCACAGGTTTTGCAGTCAGAGACGCTAACTACTAGCCTAACAGGTTTGTTCTTTGTCAATATTTGTGCAGCAGACTTAAACTACGTTAAATGCTTAAAGAGGAGAGCTTTTCCATTCTTAGGATCGAAGCGTGATATTACATATATATTACGCTACGATCCTTAGAATCGAAACAGGAATCATAACGCATATATATCTTTGAGAGTTCGCTTGTTTAATGAAGCAAGTGAGACCTCGTCCTGGTCTTCTCCGTAGTGTTGATAGAAGAAGAAGAAGAAGTAAGTAAAAGTGTTATTACTTTAATTTTATTTGAATAAAAAACAGGTCTTTAGATATCCTAAATATATGGCGTCTGTTATAGTTTGGTATAGTGTCCAACGGTTTCAATTTGTTTTATAAATATTTGATACCAGATTATCGGAATTGGCAAAATATAGCTCATCAAAAAATTTTAAGTAGTTAAAATTGATCTATATTTTAGCTATTCAAAACACGAAACCTAAAAAAAATCGGCCAAGTGCGAACTCGTGCAGGAAAGGTTCCGTACCATTATCTATGCATTTTAATCGTGTACATGTTGCCGTTATAAATATGGAGCAAAAACGAGCATACAATTAAGTTTGTTGTATGGGAGAGCCTTCTAAAATATTTATTCTATTCTGTTTCCAGTATTTGTTGTTATAGCGGCAACACAAATACATCATCTCTGAAAATTTCAACTGTCTCACTATCACGGTTCATGAGATACAGCCTGGTGACAGAGGGCCGGTTAGATAGACGGACAGCGAAGTCTTAGTATAGGCTCTCGTTTTCCCTTTGGGGTATGGAATCCTAAAAAGCTTTCTAAATCTGCTAACACGTAACCGTCATTAGAAAAAAAAACGATTTGAATTAGTTGGTAATAAAATCAATAATGCGTTTTTGCTAAAAATATATTCAAAAATCACATAACTAATATACTAGGGTCCTGCCGCGGTTTCACTTTTTTTATGAAATAGTGGGTAACCTAGCAGACGTATCGCCTGACGGTAAGCGATTAACGCCGCCCATGGACATCTGCAACACCAGGCGTCACAAGTGCGTCGCCGGCATTTGGGGAATGGGGAAGGGGATGGGAGAAGGGGTATGGGTCTCCGGTGTACTCACTCACTCGGTGAAACACAGCGCAAGCGCTGTTTCACACCGGTTTTCAGTGAGGTCCTGGTATCACTCTGGTCGAGCCGGCCCCTGCATGCCGAAGCGTGGCTCTCCCACGGTAATGTGCCAGGTGAATGACACAGAAATAAATCAGGATAGAATGGCGAAAGAGACGTGTCACGTGGAATTATTGAATTTGGTGCAGCTGATAGGAAGTTATACATGTATGTACGATTCATTTTTAGCGTCGACAAGTGAAGTGTCTCACTTTCTTGTTGATTTATCAAATAATGGAATCATTGGAAAACTGAAATGTAACTTAATACTTAAAATAATATTTCACAATTAAGTATATAAAGTAAGTTCCAAAACTAAAAAACAACTAATTAAAAAAATAAATTAAAAAATATATAAAACTTTTAGAACAGCTCGTTTTCTCTATACACCAATCGGTGTGCGTTTAGGGATGTGACTTCCTAGTTTGTTGCCACGCAGTATTTATACGGCAAACCCCGCCACTAAAAATCTCTTACAATAACAAATGATTATCTTATGGAGGATATTCGTAATTGACACACCTAAACATTAATCTAAACTTCATACATTTCATTTCATTCTTCATGATCTTATAAATACAGGGTTTTGTAAAAGTAGCTTAAGATTAGATTACGTTTATACAAACAAACTGTTCAGATTTGTAATACAAGCATAGATTATAAAAAGCATTTTTATTAAATCCCAGATAGTTTCTTTCATACTTTTATTACGTTCGCTTTAGAAGTTGACAAATAGACAGACAAATTTACTTTCACATTAAGAAACCTATTAGATCGCATTAAAAGTAGGACAACATTTTGTTGCGGTTTTAATGAACGAATAATTATTATAATATTATGTATTCTGTTACATCGTATAAAAAGTTTTATTTTAAACCTGGTGACCGAATAAAATTTTATAGTCCGGAGAAAATATTAATAGTGTAAGTAATAGTGTATCCTTAAATACATATTTTCTGAACTTATAGCAGTGAAATAATCATGTACGAAACATAAATTGATTTAATAAATGGGAATCAAACTAAACTTGAGTCTAGTCATCCATAAGCTCAAGCTGGGAGTGTCAGATGTGGCCATATGTCGCCCTAAGAGAAGCAACCCCCTAGGGGACAGTAACAGGAACATCGGGGTTTCCACAAAGGAGGAGGGGGGGGGGGAGATCATTTACAAACCGTAGGTGAACCGAGGTACGTCGGGGTTCCAGGGTTTTCTTTGCTGCACCTGGTTCCCCGGCTTCTAGTACCCGAGACGGGGGGCGGTTTCCGAGGGAATTTTTGGAAATAAAAAATCTTTGCTATCGGATAAAGGGTAAGAGAATAGATTTGGTGACCATCACGCGTGTTGCGCGTATCTAAGATGGCACATTTTTACGCTGCTTTTTTGTATTTTAATGCTTCTGCCGGATGGAAAACATGCGTAGAAACCAGTAAATAGTTTTTTAAGCCCCGCTTGGAGGATTGATATTTTGGTGTTAATATTATGGAGTATTATAGAACCACAACATACTTAGACGCGAAAATGAAGCTTCCAAACAAATTGATACCTGCTCAAAAGTTTTACTCAAACAAAACGTTCGAAGTATTTTCACTTTCCCTACTATAGTGCAATAAATAATAAATGTTTAAGTGTACCATAAAGCCTTGACAGAACCTTTAAGTTTACATTAACAATAACAATTTTACTTTACATTGAAATTTGGAACTTAATTTCTCTTATTAAAGTGTACTTGACGTATCAAGGTGGGAAGTTTATATTTACATAGGAAATTAAGAATTATTTTGATTTTTTATGTAAAATCTGCATGTAACAAAATGGCTTTCATAATGTGCGTTATACGCATCGGAGCGTAACACTTAGCCTCTTTTTGCACTATGCCTGTGCAATATATAAAGGCGAAATTTTGTGAGTGTATATATTTGTTACTACTTCACGCAAAAACTATTGAACGGATTTGGATGAAACTTTACAGTAATATAACTTATACGTCAGAAAATCACATAAGCTACTATGTGTCGCGATAATCGACATACACGCGGGCGGAGCCGCGGACAACAACACAACAACTAGTATATATATAAAAATGAATCGCCGAACTGTATGTACGCGCATAACTCCCGAACGTTGTTAGGACAAGGTTTGTGTACAATAAAAAATAAAAGATATTGGAAAAGTCTTTTTTTTGTCCGCGACAGGAAGATGAGACAGAAAAGTAAATATGGCGGTACAGCGGAAGTTCGCCGGATCAGCTAGTGAGCTTATATAAAATATGTGTACCCATGAAAACTATCGCATTTCAATATATTCATGAATAATGAGTAGCAGCTCACAGTAGATCGCTCACCCACTATTCAAACCACAACGTCACAAAATTTAGCACTAAATATCAATTTACATATTAAGAGCGTTCATGCTGTCGTGTTTCGTTGGTGAGTGTGAGACCGGAGGCCTAATGATGCAGAAGCATCACTAGGCCGCCATAGTGTGGGTTACCATGCTGCATTGATGCATTGTCCGTACGAGCGATGAGTATAGTGACCACCACTCTTGGACTTTGCTTATGCTTTCCATCAGGCAGAGTAGAGTCATTTTGGCAGCCCATACATAAAAAAAATAGGCTGTAAACATATAAGCGAAGATATATAAACTACGACTTGAGCCACAAATTATTTTATTGTCAAAACTATTATAATAAAAGTTGAAGTGGCGTGTAGAATTCATTTCCCTCCTTCCTATCGCTGTCTTAAACTTTATTAATATTGTCGGAGGTTTCCCATAAGCTATTTATAGAGAGCCACATATAACTCTCCGAGTACAATCCTCATGAGTTTTCATAACCGAATTTCAACAGCCACTAGTTATTTTTAACTTTATCGATATTTTCGTCATTTTTAGTATTAATACTGATGTCAATAACTTTATTGTACGAAAACTCTAAACCAAAAATCACCTAAAAAATAGTTTTGTCCTATCAAACGACGTTCTTGATTAAAAATAACATATAAATAAACTAAAAATAGAAATCGCTACACTATAATGAGATCATTTTAGAGCAATTTTAGATTAGTGACGCAACAACAGAATTAGTACCATTCCCTTTCTCTATCGGCCTTGTTGGACAGAAAGAGATGTTTAGACTCTAACATATCAGCCATTATTGGTCAATTGCATAGTTTAAATTTATTATAACTTTATTGTTGACCATCATCGCTGCTCTTTAAAAAAAGTCAAGGTACTGTCAAATCATCTTAGAACACCTGTTTTTGGTTTATTTATTAACGAATTATTGGAGGTTACACCCCGAAAGGAGAGATTCTATACTTAAAATATTACTGTACAGATTTTTTAATAACGATAAATTGAACTTTTTAACCTTCTTCAAAAAAAGGTGGAGGTTTCTCAATTTGGCCGTATATATCTATACTAATATATAAAGCTGAAGAGTTTGATTGTTTGAACACGCTAATCTCAGGAACCACTGGTCCGATTTGAAAAATTCTTTCACTGTTAGATAGCCCATTTATCGAGGAAGGCTATAGACTATATATCATCACGCTAGGGCCTACAGGAGCGGAGCAACAATGAAGAATGTCACAAAAACGGGGGGAAATTATCACGCTACGGGCAATAGGAGACGCAAACGAGGTTGCGTGGGTCGGCTAGTATATATATATATATATATATATATAGTATATATTTTTTATGTGTGTTCGCGGATAACTTTGTCGTCTATGAACCGATTTTGATGATTCTATTTTTTATGGAAAGGAGATGTCCCAACGGTGGTACCATGATAAGGATATTAATATCTGATGATGGCATCCAAGAGAAATCGAGTCAAACCTTGAAGTCGGTTTTATTTTTGTTAAAATTGTACTTGTGCCACATCATTTAATCTGTATTTTTTTGTTTCCACTGAATACAAAGTCACACCTCAATTTAAATAATTTAGACAGACTTTTAGAAAAAGTCAACTCCTGGAATACACCCACTTCGTCGCGGGGAGCTTTATAAACCTACCCTCATGAAACGATAGTAATGAATAGAGAAGGATATATCCTACTAATATTATAAATGCGAAAGTTTGAAAGGATGGATGGATGTTTGGATGGATGTTTGTTACTCTTTCACGCAAAAACTACTGAACGGATTTGGATGAAACTTTACAGTAATATAGCTTATACATCAGAATAAAACATAGTCTACTATTTGCCGCGATAACCGACATATACGCGGGCGGAGCCGCGGACAACAACTAGTAATATATAAACTATAAACCAAATAAATAATTATTTCAGTATATAACCATATTTATGTTTGAAATACCTGGGTGACTCGGGAAATGTCAACCACTTTAAATGTTCAGGCTACTTTCTACCATCGCACTAGTTGTCAGTGGTAAGGAATTGTTCCGAACACTTGAAAACCAGAACTTTGGTGCTTCCTGTATTATTCATACGTAACTTCCTCTCTCTAGCACTATAAGTATGGAATGGCTTATTTGCCATGCTTTGTCTTTAACACTTACAGATTTTATTTAATAAAACGTAAGATTTTTTTAAGATTCGACAAACAGCACGTAATACACAAGGGGTATAATAATAGGTATTGTTTGATTACTACACTTTTTTCACTAATAATTTGATAGAAAGTGTTGCAAACTGTAGATCGGGCTTTGCCGATGAAAATGAAAATGAAAAAAAAATATGAAAAAAAAAGGTCTAGAAAGAAAGTTGGTTAATTTATTATTTTATTAAGTAATACTTTCTTGCATTTAATATTTTCACAGATTTGTTCATCGTAATAATTGAATCTGACTTAAAATGACTTGAAAGTTATTAGACATTAGCGGTGGATTTATCGGCAGCTATTATACTTAATGTTTACCACAGGCTAACGATTACTACTGCAGCGCCATTTCTTAATGAAGCATGTCGAAAAGTATTGTAAGATACCAAAATAGTGTATGTATGAGCCTAGTCACTAAAGTAAAATATAATAAGATTCTTAGAAGACTTGTTTTGACCTCGAGAATGAGGCTTGCGGGTTACCGAATTTCGAAAGAGACTGTCCTGGCTAACATTGAAGAAGATTCATGCTTATTTCTCGCGATCCAGTGGGTGGTTATCAATGTTAAATTGTGTGCAAGTGTGTTGAATCAAGACTGTGTTACCAGTGAGAAGATTATCTCCCCGTGTGTGTAATAATATTATGCATTATTACATTATGATATTTAATTTGGTTATGTACTTATTTCTTATATAAAATAAAATTGAGGTAAAGGTGAGATTGCTATATTCGTATAATAGCTATTATAAGACTTGTGTTATTTAGATTCAAAATATTTTTTAGTTTTAAATCATTTACGTGCTTTGGCAAAAATGCGCTTATTTGATAAAGGACAATGGCAGGTTTGTATGGGACTTTTGTACCGCTTACGACTTTTCATGGTTGAGATTTTTATTATATTTATTAGGTTAGTTATATCATCAACAACTTCAGTTTAAATTACCAGATTTTTAGCTGCTGACATTCAAAAGATATTTCAGTTTTAAATTCACTTAAATCATTTGTATAACCTGTAATGTGGTCGCAATCTCTGACAGCTAACTGTCACAAATGAGTTGTCAAAAAGATAGCCCACTACTTACTTGTTTCGAAAGAGAAGGAAGGAATGTTTTAACATTGGCAGAAATAGCTGATCCGAGAGATCCGGCTGGTTGCCATTTCATCAAAGAAAGATTGAGAAGGAATGTTATGGGTGTCCTAATATTACTAGATAATACATAAAAGATACCTATGTATCTAGCATTGCTCTTAACAAAACCTTCTCTAGCATGACCTCTAACACTGGTGTTGTGTTCTGACCATCATAAACACGAACAGCTAACCTATTATACCATACTGTCCACATAAGCTCGTACAGAATCTTGTTTCATTAATTCATTCTCTTCGAAATGCTATTGTTTTAAGGATATAAGGCAATGATATTTTAAAATATCATTGGTATAAGGCAAATAAAACCATATTTTAATTTCAGTGCTCATTTATTGTGCATTATAATAAACCATATTAGGTAAACTTATGTTGTACTCTTGTGATTATCATAAACATCCAGTAGGTAGTTATCTAGTGGTACATAAGCCTCTCTTGTTAAGTTGTTTTTGTGTTGCTGTTATACTTATGATATAAATGGCAAATAATATTGCAGTATTCATGCAAAAGATGAATCTTTCTAATTGTATTCATTTATTGTAGACAACTGTATAAACATCCATGCTACACACCTCAAATTAGTGAAAATATTTTTTTTAAGAAAAGAGCTGGTCTAGTTAAACCTTCATGGATGTTCACTTGTATCATAACACATCCTACGCAGTATCCTACGGTTTTTAAACCAACTATAGAATTACAGCAGTAGCTTAATATTGCATCCCGAAGATTCATGTAAGTTATAGCCGCTATGAAAACATAATATGCAGAAGTGTATAAACACTCATTGCCTTCAAGAAATAAGTAAGGGAGCATTATCTAGAAGACACCAATGTCCCTTGAGCAACTTTTCTTTTAGTCAATTAGGTACATTATTTCATTTAAGTAAATAATATTTTCATATTTCACTAGCTAACCTCACAGTATTACCCGCGGTTATTGTCGTACCGCAGGTAAAGCTGTGGGCGAAGCTAGTTTTAAAAGGGTAGCCTAAGTTACTCCTTATATCATCAGCTATCTAGCAGTGAAAGTTCCGTCAAATTGGTTCAGCCGTCTCAGAGATTAATGGGAACAAACAGACAGATAGACAAAAATTATAAAAATGCATTTAGTAAAAAGCAGTTATTTTAATATTACAAACAGACACTTCAATTTTATTTATTTATAAGATAGATTATACATTCAATATACTCTAACTATCACTATCACTTTCTATAACACTTAAAATATTTTAATTTCCTTGTTATGTCTACTCTTCATGTTTGCTTCTGAGCGATAACGACCACCACTTGTGACACCACACAGTTTTAGTCAGCATACACCACATACTTCATTCATTGATAAAAACTGAAAACATAATGATAAGATGTTACAGCAATTAAAACAAGTGAAAAGGTGAAGCTACTTTTGAAAATGTTTCTTTGTAAAAGTAGGAGTTTCATGCTTCACAATTACATTAATGATCAGGTTAAGGTCCTTTTTGCTATTATGGATAAAAGGGTTTACCATTTTTATAATTTTATAGAGATTGATTTATTTTTAATTTAAATATTTAAACTCTGTTAGTGTTACTATTTACTTTTTATTTACATAAAAGCTTTTAAATATTATACCTGCTCATGTTCCAAAAAAGTAATCAAGCAGTATGTTCAGGTCTGTGTTGTTTAGCAAAAGGTATTGTAGATGACCCACCCCACCCACAAACACCACTAATACTGTTAGGTTTATGGTCACCACAGTTTATACATTGAATCTCTGGCAATACAGATTGGAACTCAAGTTGTGGTAATGGGTTTTTCTCTTCACCAACAATGCAAGGAATACGAATACAAGTTTCATCCCCGATGAAATCTAAAATAAAATATTTAAATATAAAACACAATATTATACATTATAATTATTATACATTTTTGTTATTTTACAAATAAATAAGAATAATTGTTTATATGTCTGTAAAACTACTTACATAAATGTCCATGATAATTCCACAGTCAATTGTATATTGAATATACACTTTAGAGGTTAGGTTTTCACTCTCGTCTACAAGATTGTGTTGTCTGAGACGAATATATATAATATGTATTTAACAAAAACAGAAAAACGCGTAGTAAGCTTTCGCTCTTTGAAACCCAAACAACTAAAATAGTAAACAAGCTATTGACGTTTGTTTACGATTTTCGCATTTCGTCAATAAAATGTTGCCCGGTGAAATCAGATGTATGACATTTGCCCTTATTGGAATCGATTAATCTAGTCGTTACGTTACTTAGAAAACAAAACGAACTATAACTAAAATAAATTGATTTAAAATATTTTTTTCTTTTACTTCATTTTTTAATTAGTACATTCAATATTTTTATTAAAAAAATATTGTTTTAAAATGTTAATAACAGAAGTGACCTCATTAATGACTATCGATTTAATTAGGATTATCGATTTTATGTTTTAAACATTTTATGCATGGCAAGCTTAGAAAATAACGAATACGTTTTGTTGACGTTAACTCAAACGTTTAGTTTAGCATTCATAACATTTTTTAAAAAGAACTTATTTACTCTTTGCAATTAATTAAAAATATGAGAGTTACATAAGAATATTCAGGATGATTCACTTTATAAACAGCGCAAATCTCAAGACCAGCCATCACATGTCACTAGCGGTACAGGATCTGCCATTCTCCTTTCTTTGGTAACTTCTGAACATGATAATGATGGTTCAAAATCCAACGCCTGACTGAGATCGATAGACGTCATGATTTATTTCAATCGATGTTCTAATTAATCGATCGTGATCGTTACAGGATTATATCTACCAATAAAACACCTTCTCCGTGCTTTTCTACTCTCGCTTAGCTTAATTAAATAAAACAGAACTGTTTTACAAATTGAATCTAGTTGAATATCTCTTGTACCAACTCTTAATTTATTTACGAGTAACTGACTCGTACAGCTTAGTCTGAGTCTCTCATAATGAATATTTTTTTCTTGTTTTGCAACATTTTCATGCTGCTCGGCGCCTCTTGCTCAAAGCGTAATGATATATAGCCGTAAACCTTCCGTACCGTACCGTAAATTATACAGCGTTCGCGCGTGATGCTGTTGGCAAAGAAAATAGAGATTCATGTTAATTAAAAGGTATATAGAAATAGATATGTTCACCAACAAACTTGAGCTTTTTTCCTTTTCTCACATACAAACTAAAGTTAGATAAGAAAAGCATCGTTAGCAAAGCGTTTCGCGGACTTAATTCGCAATAAAACGCTACGTACACGCTATGAGCTGTGTTTAAGGGGTTAACAGTTGTAAAATAATGGCCCTAACTGTTATTTAAGTTAAAAATAGTTGTTTGACAGTGAGTATATAACTAATTCAATGTAACCGTCTATAACGACTTATTTACTCATTTTACGTATAATATCGGTTATTAAGGTCATAGAGCATTTTATTTTACATGTAAAAAATCATATAATAGTAATAATAAGACCTACACGTTCGAAAATATCTAAGCTGACAGCCGTAAATCGGGATTTTTTTGGTAAAAGCAGTTAAATTCCTATATCTCAAAAACGGTTAAATTTAGGCAAGGCTACACGCTCTTAACGGCAATACTTCGACTTAAGCAGTAACCATGTATATTGACAGATAGATGTTTACGGTACACACATTTTTTTGGTGACACAATGCAACTTAGGAGTCGCAGAGCGGGGGTGAACTAGGAATAAAAATAAATTTTCTAGTTGGAACATAACGTATAAAATTTGACCGAATAGTAGCTAGGCATTGAATTCAATAATTTTTTTTTTGAATTTGGTAGTTAGGAATTGTGTTCAAAATATTGTAATTTTCTTTCTTTATTTTCAGGTATGAATGTTAATACATCTTTTCCAAAATTCGTCACAACAGACCGGTACCTTTATACATCCGCGCAAGATAGGACACTACCGAGTGAAAGTTAATCTCGAGTGCTTTCATTCACCATACATATTATATTAACCTCAGAGTAAACAAGCATGGACAATGAAACAATGAAGTGATATAAAGAAATCACAAACTAATACGTAAGTAAAGAATTCCTTTATCTATCCTTTGAATCCGTAGGATATAGCACTTTTGAAACGCTTTTCAATTTTAAGAATAGCAGTAGTAAGTAAGCAGGTCATTAGAAATAACAAATGTATTTATTGATGTGGTAAAATTACTTAATTAAGTTAATAGAAACGCTACACGCCATTTTGATAATCATCATAACGTTACGTTGACAGTAAAGTATACAATTATTCATATTATTTAGGCAGCGCAGCCACGTTGATTTCAGCACGACTGGGGTGGTACTTTCTTCTCAATGAAATCTATACTAATACTAGCTGTTGCCCGCGGCGCCGCCCGCGTGTATGTCGATTATCGCGACAACTAGTAGCCTATATGTTATTCTGATGTATAGCTATAGCCGACCCACGCAACCTGTACTATCCAACACTGAAAGAGTTTTTCAAATCGGACCAGCGGTTCCTGAGATTAGCGCGTTCAAACAAACAAACTCTTCTAGATAATTAAGAAAAAATCTTTCAGTGTTAGATAGCCTATTTATCGAGGAAGGCTATAGGCTATATATCATCACGCTAAGACCTACAGGAGCGGAGCAACAATGAAGAATGTTACAAAAACAGGGGAAAATTATCACGCTACGGGCAGTAGGAGACGCGAACGAGGTTGCGTGGGTCAGCTAGTATAAAATAAAATGACAGCATTTCTGCTGTCGTGTTTCGTTGGTGAATGCGAGGCCGGTGGTCCAATGATATGACCGCAATAGTATGGGTCATTATGCTGCGTTGCTGCATTTTGTGCATTCGCAATGAGGTGACCACTACTCTTGGATTCTGCTCATGCTTTCCATCAGGCAGAGTGGAGTTACTTAGGCAGCCACATTATATAAGTAAATTATTGAGCTTTTGCAAGAATTAAAATTTTCCGAACAATATAATTGCTTAAATTCGAATTTACGGCAACGTACCATAGTAATACGAAAGAGCCAATTGCACACATAATTGTAATTAACATAAATTTTTGTCCATATTGTAATATTTGAATTGAAATAATTTACTAAATCCAATAATTAAACATCCACCACAGCTTGCAATTATAGATTCATATCAAAAGTTATATACGAAATGATTATTACGCATGAAAGCGATACAGCGCCTCGCCACGTTTATATTATCCTCCACACATAATATACTGCAAATTCTAATAACAATATTACATTTTGAGACCTGCACTGTCATAGTTACATACATATTTTCCATTATTATACCGACACGATGACGCGTAAAGTGGCTTCATAAATGTCATTTCTTAAATGAAGGAACTATTATGTTTTAATAGGTATTAATAAATTAATTACTATAATGTATTACCAACTTGTATCAATGTGATAGTATGTCAATTCATTAATGATGCATTTTAATATTGATGAAATTAGAAATTAATTAAATTAGTTGCAGTAGTTGCATGTCCGATTTAATTAATTTAAGGATTTTTATTATGACGGATGTTTTTTCAATCATCGAATTGAGTTTATTACGATTAGATAATTAAGAATATTAATTAGTGTGCCTGATATTTTAAGCATATTTAATATTGGCTATACGTATGTAGGGTAGTGTAAAAATAATGACGTCACCGTCTTTGACGTAAAGATTAGCGATTAAGCAATATTACGATATGAGTGTTTTGAGTTTTCTTATTTTAATACGATATTTTTTACTTTAGAAATCTCTCAAAACTTTTTACGCACGAACGTTTTAACATGTTCCTGCATAAATTCTAAGTAAGTATGAACATGTTACGTTTTGGTATTTCTCGAACCCTTGCAGAATGTTTGTGTTATAGATAGCTACACTTTGCAACATTAAACTGATCTTAGTAACTAAAGTAAAATTTTTACTAATTAAAGTAATACTAACACCGAACACTAGAGGCACGTCAGTTCAGATCGCCTAGTTCGAAACTAAGTTCAGTCAATACTATCGGCACAAGACTAGCGTCTTATGAATTTCGCAAACTGCCTGGTTGCCAGGATTTTACATCAGCAACTTGCCTTAAAATACCATCTTGTTAACTCAGAAGTGCTATACTACAGGTATGTGCCCGACCCAGCTCTCGAGAGTGGTCGTGCTCCATTATATTGGGATCGATCCGTTATCAAGTACAGGGCTATTTTTGCCAATAAACCTGATATTGTGTTGATAGATTGATTGGAACGCCGCACAATGATTGTCGATATCGCCGTTTCTTATGACAAGAATCTCGTAAAAGTTGAAAAAGAAAAACAAATAAAATCTCATGAGATTGTCGATATGCGGAATGTTGATTCGGTGATCATTGTTCCGATAATCATATCTGCTCACGGATTAATTGTCAAGAGCCTCGACCAACACCTTAAGAGGCTCACGTTAGACGGATGGATCAAGGGTCTGATGCAGAAGGCAGTCTTCTTGACACGGCTCGTATTGTGACGAGGTTCCTATCTTTGGAGCCCTAACCACCGATATTTTGGTCCCTGTACCCGAAGTCGGTGGTCTACTATTTTTAAATTTATTTGTTTTTATATGTATATTTTTTTATATGTATATATAATTGTGTCGGTGTTAGCCGCACTAGGCTTAGCCTGTATCGCGGCTAATAAACTCAGGTATCACTGCATACGCACGCTAGATAGAGATTAATCGTGATTGATTACTTTCCCACTGTGCATCGTCTAATAGTATATCTGTAGCCTTACTTTATTGTGAAATATTTATTTATAGATATAATTGCTATGCAATTTCTATAAATATCACTAACTAGCTATCGGTTTAGTTTTAGTGCTTGAGTCTGCGTATTCTCTATACACAAATTGTTCTTTAAAAAAAAACAATATTATTATTTTTTATATTTACATGATCTTTCAAGATATTTACACAGCTACGTATTAAGACCACTTGCCTTGGAAGATAGGTAGGTAGTTATCACTACTGCTAACTTCGCTGAATCTTACAATATTTCCTGTATAAAACTAGCTTTAACTTATCAAATTCTACTGTCATGTACATGTGTAGAAGATATTATGTACATAATATTTATTTTTATTATCAGGTTATACGCCTGTATTGAAGTAAAAAACTCTATGACCCGCCAGGTCAAACCATTTGTAACGACACCACGTTTTCGAGTCCAAGCCATTGTTAGTGTAGTAAACTTCCGTTTTGACTTGCAGTTTTTGGCGGGACTACTTTAAGTGTGGACTTATTTACTTTTAACCGACTCCCAAAAGGAGGAGGTTCTTAATTTGATTGGTATTTTTGTTTATGTATGTACATTGAACACTGATTGCTCCGTCAATTGTGGACCGATTTTAAAGATTCTTTTTGTGATAATAATGTTGAGCAATCATTCATCTCATAATTGAAGGGATTGAAACTTGAAACACACCCTTTTTTTTTTTTTTTTTTTTTTTAACGTGTGGAAACCCCCTCGGGCCGTCACCCCGCCGGGGTTTGCGGCGGGGCGGTGTGTCGGAATCGAACCGACTAAAACCACACGGTGTGCCACTCTGCGCCTGAGACGGGAGGGATCCGGGAACTGCTGTTATTAACACATCCGGACCCCTCCCAGCGCTTGCCCGCACAGAAGCGGGCACCGTCTGCTGGTAGACTCTCAATTTGGGCGACGTACGGCACACGCGTAACGTCGCCCCCTCGCGGGTGACCACTAAAGCGGATGGAGGGGAAAACCCGTCCCCACCATCCGCGGCCACACTCAGGGCGGCATGAGGCGCTGGTATGCGCGCCTCCGCCGCCCAGTTCGCCGGCGGCGGATCGGGTCCGAGTGGATATCGTCCTCCCGGGCCTTCTCCGCCGCCTCCTTCTGCGAAATTACGTCTTCGCAGAAGGCTGCGACCGCGGTAAAACTGCTGTCGCTACCGGCCATGGAGTGGATGACGGCCGGTAGCGAGAGATCTCCTCCGATGACTGCAGTGAGGGCCCGGCGCTGCGACGCCCATGCGGGGCATGCCGCCAGCGTGTGCTGGGCCGAGTCCTCACTGCAGTCGCGTTGAAACACACCCTGTACTAACCCATTGCAAGCCAAAACTAAGAAGAGGTGTGTGTACAACTTTAAATAAAGTATTCATCTTTATTATTATTTGTCAAACTAATATTACCAACATATAAAGGATTCTAAAGACTGCAAAAATCAAGTTTCGAAATTAATGTAAGAAACAAAATGACACATGTTGAGAGAAAGGACAGGAAAGGAAATCAAAACAAGTTAGTTTGTTTGTACTTATTTAACGTAAAAATATTTAATAACTTATAAAGAAATATAATAACAAACACATCATGGGCAATAATATTCTCATAAAATAAGTATTCCTGTAGAGAGAATGTTATTTACTGAAATGTATTTATTTACTTGTTACTTGAGAATATCCATAAATTAATTAGAATCCTGTCATGAGTAAAGACTGACCCCTAAATATATCGTATGAAACAGACCTTCGCAGTTCATTGCGGGACATAAACCTCTCTTTAGAAAGGAGATTATATTACACTAGCTGAACCCCGCGGTCTTACCCGCGGTTATTGTTGTACCGCGAGTAACGCCGCGGGACAAAGTTAGTCTAAAAAAAAGTAGCCTAAGTTACTCCCCGGATCATTAGCTACCTTTCAGTGAAAGTCCCGTCAAAATCCGTCCAGCCGTTCCAGAGATTACCCGGAACAAACAGACAGACAGACAGACAGACAAAAATTTTTTTAGCTACAATTTTGGTAAATGTACCGTGTATACATACATATACATTTAGTAAAAAGCGGTTATTTTAATATTACAAACAGACACTCCAATTTTATTTATTTGTATAGATTAGACAGACGGCTTGCCAACCAAGCCGTCTGTCTACTGTGTGTGTTAAGATTTCCTTCTCTTTATAGTACTGAGTTGTCCTGCGTAGTATGTTCCCATAGTCAACTCTTATGACATCTACGGAACCGGTGACACTCTGCATTGTCAATCCGTCAGCATACCCTAAAGATACCTACTTTACTTGCCGGTAATGAAAATTCTGGTAATATATTCTTGCAAATCCACACGACGGGTACCAGTTGCGCAAGTTGACCTCATAACGTGTCTTAGTGAAGACGATGATTACGCAGAACGCTGGTATTGTTGTATCGATGTTCAATATCATCTGTTACATCATCCGATCCGTTCGATAAGGCTGGCGTTTTACCAAGTCATTGGTCTTATTGCATTGCTGGTGAAATTGATTACCTATCTAAAGTGACGGGAAATGATTAAATCTTCCTGTTACGCCGGGTGCGAGTTGGGGCTGAGGCAATTCCCTGTTACAAGCGAGTAGCTACCTAGTTTATGATTATTATCAGTTATGCGCAGAACACTAGTTGTCTAGTTTGTCACATTAAGAACGTTATGTATGGAAAGTGTAAAGCGAATACTCGGAATAGGTATCAACTTAATAAACGTGTGACGTTTATAAATTGTGTATGATAATACACAGCTTGAGATTTTCGTATAAACATTTAGTTGTAAATAAGAAAAAGGGGTATTGAAACGTCTACATGTAACAATGACTGAATTTAGGTATGGATAGGTGGGTGGGTAGATGGTAGGATAAACAATATTATTTAAGCTCATATATTCATACATTTACAATTACATATATTCTCAAATGATGCTTAGTTCTCTAAAGGTTTTTAGTTCAATTTACATGCTGCATTGTCTGCATTCGCAATGAGTAAGGTGACCACCACTCTTGGATTCTGCTCATTCTTTCCATCAAGCAGAGTAGAGTTACCTTGGCTCTTACATAAACAATCTAAGTACTTACATTCGTATTTCCTTTGCAGTAAACTCGTAATACATAATAATACTATATAAGAGTAGGATGAAGTAATTAACCTTTACGACTGCGCTTAGGGGTATACAACATGGTTTATTAAGCTTTCTACATCATCATATCCATGCTTCCCCATTATGTGCAATAAAGCGGATGAGTGTTACTTTAAAACGAAAGTAACATTGTTTACTAGGAAATTGTGGATAGGCTCTGGCAATTGCCTGTCTGTGCTTGTACAGAAAAGACAGGTTTAACGCCATAGAAATAATTATGGATAGCAAATTATAATAACTACCTCGATGGTACTCGTATATGAGGCAGATAGTCACTCTGATGTGCTCGCCTCTAAAGGTGCAAACGCCTGCCAGAATAGAAATAGCATTCTGCAAAGCTTGTAAATAAAAATAACTTGTAAATAGTTAATTCTTTATGATTATTTAGGGTTTTGTGACATTTTGTCAACCAAGACTACTGAACAAATTGCAGAGAAAATTAAACTTTTAATTATATCTTTTCATCATTTCAAACCCTCGCCAAACAAGTTTCGCATTTAATATTCAGTTTTTTTTTCTTAAACATGTGATCCAAATCGCCGTGCATTAGAATTATTTCTCTTGATACGGCTAGTTGTTTGCACATAAATCATCATTGATCAACACTATCAGTTATCAATTGAAATATAGTGAGCTGATTTGTTTTATCTTTATTATTTTCGTAGCTTTATCAGATATATTGAGAGCAAAAGACTACCACAGATCTGTAGTTAAATATTTATGAATAGGGTTTCTTATATATTTTTTTAGAATAGAATAAACTTTATTGTAAACCGGTAAATACAGTTTGCATTTACGATAATATCAATTTAATAGCAATGTACTGAAATGGCCGACTTCTCGCTAAAAAAAAACAAACAATTTCTTCAATGCAACCTTTGTATCGACTAAAGTAATCGACTGTAAAAAGACGAATTCATTTGCAGTTTTAATTAAATCTCCAATTATTTTATGATTAAATGTTAATGATTTATTATATATAATAGCGTGTACTAGATAGAAAAAGAAACAGTAACTAGAGGTTTCTTTAATGTTTTTTAATGTCTATAGCATAGTAGACTAAGAAAATAATTATTAGATTAACTTAATAGAATTAAGAAAAACATATATATAAGAGAAATAAAGGGGTTTTTTTATTTATTTTATTATAATATTATGCTTTTTTCTATTTTTGGCCTATTTTGGCATGCCATTTGTCAAATTAGGCACACATAACTCAACACAACACCCACAACAACTATATCTTTTGTGTGTGTACACAAAAAATGAAGTTTATAAATGAGTATGGCGCCATCTGTGCTTAGGAAAGTTGTGATCTGAAATTTAGTTCTTGCAGAGTTTGTAGAGCCAGAGGCAATATATGGACGTGATGTTATTGCAATTTGTATAGATGGCGCTAAACCGAATTACCTAGAGTAGATTGATTCAATAGACTAGTCAAGTCATAGATTTATTAATAACACACAATGTGTGTCTGTCAGTGACCGACTTGCTACGTTACCCTCCCAAATAAAACAGTATTTCCAAATCAAGCTTAACTTACGAGTTTTGTAGTAACAAAAATAATACAACCATAACGAGCACCTCCTTCTTTTTTGAAGTCGTTTAGCAATCATTTATTTACCACTTTTTATAATATTTATACAATGCGTAGGACATAATTCAATATATATTTACATACATACATTTAACAATTTTGGTAGAACTTAGAGTGTCTACGCGATGCTTTAGATGTATTAAAAATGTTATAGTCGACTTTTGAATTACTTGTAATATGTATTGCAAAGCTTTAGCATTAATTCAGCACCCATTCCTTCACCCATATGCTTATTTCTAATAATACGAAGGTACATTACGTACGCAATACATACATGAATTACATACCTTAAATTAGAAAAAAATATAAACATGTAAAATAATTATGACATTAATAATACTAAAGTATTAAACTAAAATTAAGTAGAATTGTGTAGTGTGGAATAAAAAGGTTGTCTAATTTATTTATTTACTAGCTGAACCTCGCGGTGTTACCCGCGTTTGTTGTTGCAACCGCGAGTAACGCCGCGGGGCGAAGCTAGTCTAAAAAAATTGTAATATAAGTTACTCCTTGCATTATCCTATTATGCTGCCTATGCCTGCCTGCCTATGCTATCCATTATGCTACTGAAAATCCGTCAAAATCCGTCGAGGTGTTCCAAGGACTACCCGGAACAAACAGACAGACAGACAAAAAGTTTTAAAAATGTTATTTTGGTAAGTATACCGTGTATTCATACATATGCATTTATTGAAAACATGTTATTTTAATATTACACTTCAATTTGAGCATTTCTATAATTACGTCTTAAGCAGTGTTAGTTAATAAATTGACCTGTTATTTCTTTTACTTATAACCTATTAGTTGTTGCCTGCGGCTCCGCCCGCGTGTATGTTGATTATCGCGGCAAAGTAAACAAAGCACTTTAAAAGCTGTTGATGTGATGTATCCTGAAAAGTCAATAATAACCTACCTTAATAATAAGCAATTAATAACCTGTATACTTATCTAATTATATCAATTTATTTTGATTAAGACTAGAACATTGAACGGTATCTTCAACTTAATAATGAGGTCATTATTTTACGTACAAGACTTTTGGTAGACTCCGTCAACTATGATCCCCTGCTTAGATCCCCTGGGGGATTCATTCATTTTTTGCCCACACTGATCCCCTATCTTTATAATCTGGATCTATATAATTTTTTTCGCTTTTAATTCCCTGGGGGATTCGGAACATTTGCAAATAGAACACCACTTGGATTCACTGCTTCAATCTACTAGGTGATATATTTGGGTTTTTTGCTTATACCTATATCATATTTTCATTTCATGTACATAATCAATTAATACGCAGATAATTTACTTCGGAACAGTTTAAATAAAAAAACAATCTTTATGGTATTGTTAAATTAATATAAAATAACAAGCAGGGGATCCTAGTGGACATTGTGTTTACAAAAAATTCCATATAATTTCTCTAGGGGATCGAAATGGACTAAAAATCCAAAAAGATCCTCTAGACGATTAAGGATTAGTTTGGATAAAAATCTCGATAAATCCCTCTTGATCGGAGTCCTCTTGATCGTCTTAGAATTTACATATTTCCCTATCTCCCGTTACAAGTATTAGGATGCTCGCATAAAACTATTTATACAAATATTTCCTAAACACCTTATGACTAAACAATAATTTGTCCTTTGTACAAACAGTCTTGCATCACTGATTCGGTAAAATGCTAATGTTTACTTAAACTCTTATTGGATAAATTGAAGATTTCGTTAAACGAAATCAAGATACATATTAGTACTGGTACAAAAAATTTACTAAGTAGATCACATAAAATATATCGTGACTCTGCTCCAACACCATCGATTGTCTCGGCTATCAATAGTGTCTCCAATATGGAAGTATCTTGTGCCACGGTATTTGTAAGCGCATTTTTCCGAAAAGGTTTGACCGATTTTGATGATTATTTTTTTATATTTTGTATTTATGAGAACAGTTATTCCAGTATTATTGTATGAACTTAAACGTTCAATTTCTTTGATAATTTATATGGCAAATCAACATCTGCCGGGTCAGCTGGTGTAGTATAGTATGCTGGTAGTTGGTATGGTAAGTCAAAACGGCTGCATAGTTGTCGCTTTGACTACTAGCACAATATTGTTTAATTGTACTTCATAATTTACAACTAAAGTATGGCCTTAAGACGATTACCATTTGTACTATTATCATCTTTCAGTTCTACAGTACTTTTTAACTTTCTTACTTTTAAATCCGAAATAGGCTAGTTGTGCACATTTTAAAGATCTTCTACTACGCGCACGACGTTTCTTCTGAGGTTTAGTTAACCAATCCTCTTTTATCAAATCAGCTCCCTTCTCGGCTATCATCATGACTGGAGCATTGATATTGCCGTTAGTTATAGCAGGCATTATACTTGCATCTATTACACGCAAACCTTCTATTCCATGTACTCGAAGTCTTGGATCCACCACTGCCATTGGATCACTCGAAGGACCCATCTTTGCTGTACAAGATAGATGATAGATTGTCATCGTATACTGTCTGATATAGCAATCCCAATATTCATCTGTGAACAAGGGTAAGTGTTTGCAGTTGGGTACAGGTTTACTGTGAAACCTAGCTCCAAATCTTTTCATTGCTGTCGTTTCTCCTACAGCGATTGCAGCTTTTACACCTTCTCTTAAAACTCCAACATCGTCAGGATGCGTCAAGTAATTGTGTATCATAATGGGATAATCTAATGGATTCTTCGATTTCAGCTTAATAAAACCACGACTCTTAGGCCTAAGCATCATAGGAAATATACCAAAGACATCTTTACTATTCAGTTCTGCAAACACACTGTCATAGAATTCATCTGTCAGACCGTGAGCCTTCTTTACTTGTGTACCACCGTCAGAAGGAGTCGAAGCTGAAGTCATCATGAATTCCATATCTGGCCAGTCTTCAGAAGCATTCGCATACTTAGTATTTATAAATGCTACTACTTCCAAGCCTATACTAGATGTTAATGGTCCATCTTCAGTGACAGCGTAACGCAGGGCTGAATTTATATTTACAAGTCTATTCATTACCAAACTAACTGGATAATCTATTTTAAAAACAATACCACCAACGGCGATGTGATCCTGCAAATTTTTACCGACTCCTGGAGAATCGTGGATGACATCGATTCCAACTTGTTCCAAATGGTCCGATGGTCCTACTCCTGACAACAGAAGGAGTTGCGGCGAAGCGACTGCACCGGCAGCTAAAATTACTTCCCGTGAAGCATACACAACCTGTTTCTTTCCATATCTCAAAAATTCTACACCAAAAGCTCTCTTAGTGGTTTTATCTATAAGAACTTTTGTAACATGCGAGAAAAGCGCAACATGAAGGTTCTGTCGTAATCTGACTGGCCGCAAAAACGCTTTTGCTGCAGAACATCTAGTTCCTCTACGCATCGTGAATTGATACCATGCGTAGCCTGTTTGTTGTGCTCCATTTACATCCACAATGTCATAGCCCATTTCTTCTCCCGCCTGCAATAATGCTGCTCCTATAGGCGTATTGTACGGAGCATCTTGTACAGTTAGATATCCACCTGAAAATTTACATAAGGACGTGTTAAAGCATGTTAGAAAAAATCGGTATTTAAGAAGTGGGTAGTGAGGTCTGAAACATCATCTTTCTAGCCTTTATTATTCCCAAGAATTGGGGTCGGCTACTAGTTCAACCAGTTTTACCTGAACATCAGTTTTTTACACGGAGCGACTGGCATCAGACCTCCGGAACCCTGAGGGTGAACTGAATTCAAAAGTTGAACTAGTTTTCAGTATATTTGAGGGCACTGACTTCCCAATAACGATTGCCATAGATGTTCATGACAACCGGGACCGACGGCTTAACGTGTCCTCCGAGGCACGGGCGGGAAACACCGTCATCTTTTATACTCCCGGCTGCTATTAAAAATTTCTTGTAAAAAAAAAAAGCCCAACACCACCGACCCGGGAATCGAACCCGAAACCTCTTGATCAGCAGTCGCTTACGCTAACCATTAGACCAACGAGGCAGTAGTGAGGTCTTAAACATATGTGTTACTTTTAATTTGCTGCATATGTATGGTATAGGTCGAGACTCTACTTCACCCTTTATCTTCTAGATAAAGAGACAATATTAAACAAATAGTTTGCATAACTGCAGCTTTTGTCTCTGCCTCGTTGGTCTCGCGGTTGGCGTGAGCGACTGCTGATCATGAGGTCTCGGGTTCGATTCCCGGGTCGGACCAAATGTTTGTATGATCTACAAATATTTGTTTCGGAGTTTGGGTGTGTTCTATCTATAATATGTATGTATTTACAAAAAAAAAAGTATATATGTATTTGTATCAGTTGTCTAGTACCCCATAACACAAGCTCTGCTTATCTTGGGACTAGATGGCGTTGTGTGTTTAGATGTCCGAAATATTTATTTATTATTTATTTTGTAAGTTCAAGGAACTTTCAAGTTGTTGATTATATAAATGATGTCTATATAAAATCGAATGTTTTTATAAACGTACCTCTGCCGTGCTCTTCACCCGATTATCGTGAAATTGAAGAGCGGCAACGTGCTTGTGATTTTACAGGTGTTCATAGGCGCCGTGGTCACTATCAGGTGACCCGCCTCAATAAATGCTGCCAGTAAGAACTAGCAACACAAAAAAAGATAAAATTGAGTGAAGGGACTTTACCTATGCCATGATGTTTACTATCTTTGGCCAAGTAGGGATTTCGTTGATCCTCAGATTTCTTGAAATAAGGCAATACATCTTTATAGCCCCATCCAGGGTTGCCGAAAGATTCCCATTGGTCAAAGTCACGTTTATTTCCTCTGATGTACAGCATGGTGTTAATAACTGAAGAGCCTCCAATAACTTTTCCTTTTGTCCACGAACAGCGTTTATCTATCATAGCTTGGCAAGCCGTATCTTGGGGCTGTGTCCTGAAATAGTTAGGATTTATTATTAATATTTCAGTAGATAGGTGTATTAGTCATATGTTGCTCATTAGTGATAATGTATAAATACATAGTAGTGGAAAATTTATAACCCACGTATCATAAATAAATAATTTAATTTATCACGAATATTTTAAATTCAGACGGTCTTGAATCATAAAGTAATGCACTGATAGCATCTTTTTAAAAATAGACGTGAGTTGCATGACATTAAATAAACAAAGAAGGACAACTGTTATTTTGATTTTCTTTTTCTCTACAGTACAGATTTTTCTTGATATTTACATTTTTAGCACACAATATATACGAAATATACGAATGCTCACCGGTACTTCCAATCAAATTTACTTTTATGTAGATATAGTGATAGTAATGGAACATCGCTGATATCAGTTTCATGTCCACCAGCTTCCAGAAGCAACACATTCCAATTTTTGACTTCTGATAATCGGTTCGCTAAAACTGAGCCAGCTGACCCTCCACCTACAACTATGAAGTCATATTTTTCTCGAAGGTACTTCTGGTTAAAAGGTCGCTGTTCAGGGTCGAGAACCTCGTAGTTGAAGTAAGCCATGACTGCAAGCATGATCGGGATAAACGTCAGCTTGCTGAGGCCGCCGATGGCGAGCGCCGTCTTGGCGGCAGCTGCAACTACGGATGCCACTCCCATGGCGCCTTAGTGCTGCATTTTCTGGGTCTGTAAAGAATAAGATATTATATTAGTAGCTTTGTCTCACCACTTGCATATGTATGACTATTAGTTTTCGAAATGGCTATAAAATATGTGTGTTATAAAATTTCATCTGCCTTATTGGTCTAGTGGTTAGCGTAAGCGACTACCAATCATGAGGTTTCTGGTTCGATTCCTGGGTCGATTTGCTTTTGGGTAGCTTACAAGAAATTCTTAATAGCAGCCCATACTCCGGGCTGGTGGTGTTTCCCGCCCGTGTAGAAAATAAATCAAAAACATAGTACAATATGCAACATAGTACGTGCCTAACAAATTAGAGGGTTTCCTTTGATTTCCTTGAGATTTCATCACCTGATATAGTGGCAATGGGAACACATGGGGAGCATACCCTTTCGAATACAAAAAGAATTTTCAAAATCGGTCCACAATTGACGGAGTAATCAGTGTACATACATAAAAAAAAATACCAATCAAAATAAGAGCCTCCTCCTTTTGGAAGTCGGTTAAACATATAACATACATTCAACATATGATATATGTTTATTCATAACTAAACTAAGCAGACATTACTTCAAAACGCTTCATATATTTTGTTAAAACCATTTTATTATTGTTGTTACATATAATTAATGTGACTAGAGTTAGTTAACAGTTTAATTTATAGTATATTCAACAAAAATTAAATAACTACATGTGTAAATGTGTGTCAATTTGTTAACTATTTGATCTTTAGCTAAATTATTACTCCACTCATCATCTTCCTAGCCTTTATTATTCCCAAGATTAATTGGGATCGGCTTTTACTTCAACCGGTTTTACCTGAATATCACTTTCGATTTCAATTCGAATATCAGTTCCAATTCGAAGGTTCAACTACCGTCGATCCCGGTTGTCATAAACATCTATGGCAATTGTTATTTGGAAGACAGCCCTCAAATATACTGATAACTAGTTCAATCTTCGAATTCAGTTCACCCTCAGTGTTGCTGAGGTCCGATAATGATTCAGATAAAACCGGTTGAACTAGCAACCGACTCCGAATAATCTTGAGTATAATAAAGGCTAGAAACATGATGATAAAATTTCAAGACTATGTTTGGTGTCACACGTTACTGATGATTCAATAGAAGAGAATTTATCTATTTCAGGAGGGCAATCTTACATTAATTAATTAAATATTAGTCCAATTGAGTGTAATTTAACATTGTAAATATATTTTTAATTATTAATTTATTTAAGTAACCCCAATTCAAACTGTATCTAATTAAGGTTTGACCGAATGCGTAACACGGAATTACTTTCCAAAATTGGATAGTATTTTGGCAATATTACGGAAGGACAGATTTTATAACAGTGTTATATAACTTCAACAACTCATACGCGTACATGGGAAGGGGTTAATCGATCCAGTTTCCTCCACCTATGTGTGTTGATACTTCGTCAATTTCAGAAATCGATTCTCGGTACAGAGTAATAAATTTCGAGATAATGTTACCGAAACACTCTTTATAATATTGATTTAGGTCGCAATGAATTTTCAGATGCAATTTGTTTATTTTTAGGAACGCAAAGTCTTTTTTTGTTAGACATCAAATCAATCAATTTTATCAATCAGATTATACATATACAAGGATTGAAGGTTTTAGTACCTTGATGACCGAGTTTTACTCGGCATTTCATGTGAAGTGAATAGGTAGATCGATTAAACGCCCTCGTAATTCCTTGTATACTACATGAAAATCATTAAAACCGTTACCAAAAGTGAGATTAGGTATATATATGTAAAAGAATTGCTCCTTTAAAGATGTTAGATATATAGTAAAACTAGTTGTTGCCCGCGGCTCCGCCCGCGTAAATGGCGGCTATCGCGGCAAATAGTAGCCTATGTGTTATTCTGATGTATAAGCTATATTACTGTAAAGTTTCATCTAAATCCGTTCAGTAGTTTTTGCGTGAAAGAGTAACAAACATCCATCTATCCATCCATACTTACAAACTTTCGCGTTTATAATATTAGTAGTATATGTATATACATTTTTACGATATATCTAAATTTAGAATCCTAATTTCAAATTTACTGATTAAAAAAATATGGTGGTTTACAATTTGCTGCTACCGTACCTATACACGTATTATACGTACCTACACTGTGTAGTGACTAAATAAATACTAAATCGTTCATATACCCGTCGACTACATACATACCTCATAAATTATTAAACAACTCGCATGGCCACATAAAATTCACCATCATTGCGTAATGATAATGTTAAAACCGCAACCAGTTTCTTCACTTGCACTTTAATAGAGGCACTTTAAAATTAGAGTCAGCAATGTAAGCATATGGTGCGATTTGATTGTAAAGAAATGATATCAGTTATCGCTTATTTCTAAAACATTATTATTAGTTCATACAAATAAATATATTGTATTGTAATGTTACCTAGCTCAGAGACATCGGTGGTAAGTATGTTGTTGCTTCACTAAAGTAAAACTTCACTAAAAATAAATCTTTTTTTTTTTTTTTTATATTTGGCCTTGCCAAAATGACTCTACTCTGCCTGATGGAAAGCATAAGCAGAATCCAAAAGTGGTGGTCACTATACTGCGAATGCAGTCAATGCAACAATGCAGCATGGTGACCCACACCATGGAGGGCTAGTCATGCTTCTGCATCATTGGGCCTCCGGTCTCGCACTCACCAACGAAACACGACAGCATGATGGCTGTCATTTTACGTTGATTTTCTGTGCGAGGGTAGTACCGCCCCGGTCGAGCCGGCCCGTTCGTGCTGAAATCAGCGTGGCTCTACTACCTTGAGTAAAGCTTGAATTTTTTTGATAACAACTTTTTTAAATGTATTATATCTCATTTTATTAAGTCTTTAACATTTAAAGCTACGTTTAATCGAATGAAACTCATGTTTAGTGACTTTTAGTTGAGTTTAGAGAGTTTTATAACAACAGCATGTAATCTATACATCTTCTATACATCTATACATCTATACAACTAAATAAAATTGGAGTGTCTGTTTGTAATATTAAAATAACCGCTTTTTACTAAATGCATATGTATGTATACACGGTACATATACCAAAAATGTAGTTAAAAAAATTTTTGTTTGTCTGTCTGTCTGTCTGTCTGTCTGTCTGTTTGTTCCGGGTAATCTCTGGAACGGCTGGACGGATTTTGACGGGACTTTCACTGGTAGGTAGCTGATGATCCGGGGAGTAACTTAGGCTACTTTTTTAGACTAACTTTTCCCCGCGGCGTTACTCGCGGTACAACAATAACCGCGGGTAACACCGCGGGGTTCGGCTAGTTATTACCTAAAATCTAAACTGAAAATATTCCATGCTGTATATGACTGTCTCAAGAAATGTTCCTTAATTGCTGGCTAATTCATGTTTTGTAATTTACGGTAGGTACTATTGTTATTTTACTTTATTTTATCCAAATAAGAAACGGGTCATTTCCGTTTCTTTTTGGATAGGATAAAGTAAAAATTGCAAGGAAAATAGTATAAATTATTATTCGAGTGAATTAAAATATCCGTCAATAATGCCAACAACAATGCAAACGAAGTCTATCGGGCAGCTAGTATACCCAGGGTGTCTGTCCTGTTCTGTTAATAAATCTGCGATCTGTTGGTGACCAATGCCAATGATGACAACTTGAAGAAATGCGGTGACTGCCGTTACGAAGGACGACAAACTGGAACCTTTCGAAAGCCTTACTAACCAAGTGTGACAAATATGTCCAAAAGTATCTACTATCCAGTATCGTATTATCGCGTCGTTTGTTTTCGTTTTCTTTTTTATTTTACTAAACAACGCTATTAAACTAGCGGTTAGGTTAGGTTATTTTACTACCGTTAATTATAATATCACTTGTGAAATTGTAATATCACGGATTTGAGAATATACCTGCGACATATACAATTACGTTTCTTCAGATATGTGAGAACTATCGGGACCCTTTACAAACATCTTATAAACACAACATTGGTAAATTACTTGTTGTAAGCCGTAGAAGAGTATACTTCGAGACATAGACCTGACCGGAGTAAGACCAAGGGCCGCATTTAGCAATGGTTCAGGTCCTACCCTCTTTCCCTTTAATTCTGGAGCACTCAAAACGGCAAATAAACTTATGTCCCTGTAGGTGTATGTCAGGTAATCTATGTTCTCATTTGTCTCTCTTTCAAAAATAATAGTCTCCTCCCTTTTAATTTGTAATTAACATTGTCATCGTGGAGAGTAAGTAAGTGTGCAATATGTTCAATATGCTTATATATATGACAATAATTACAACATTGCTTTATGTAAGTATTACATAAAGAAACAACGCAATGGCATTACCTTGTGCTTGCTACTCGCCTCTTCATTTGTTTACATATTCAACTTTTTAAGGGCAAAAGTGTGTAATAGCTATCGATCTTTCATATTCGATATGCAATGTTTTAAAGTTTATCGTATCAATAAATCAAAGTGAATAACAGCTTTTCATTAAATGCATATGAAAGCAGAGGTACTTAATTTTTTTTTTTTTTTTGAATGTCTGTTTCTTCCGCCAATCTCTGGAACGGCTTTATCGATTTTGACTGAATTTTCACTAGCCGATAGCTGATAATATAAGGAGTGACTTAGGCTATTATTTATTACACCGGGTAACACCGTGGGACTGAACTATTCGCATTTAAAGTTTATATTCGATGTGTAATCGTTCGGTTATTCTCCTCAATCATGTGTTAGTTAATTTTATCAAGATAAAAACATATGTCATGAATATGTCAGTAGTAGTAATTGAGATGGGTACATAACCTGAAGGGGTATGGCCAACGGTCACAAATAAACATCGGTTTCTCAATTACAACTCCTTGTTTCAAGACGACAACAGTGTAAAGAATATGAAAGTGATCAGTGAACCAGGTCGAAAAGTCATTAAAAATGTATGAATCTAAACTAATATTATAAAGCTGAAGAGTTTGCTTGTTTGTTTGAACGCGCTAAACTCAGGAACCGCTGGTCGGATTTAAAAAATTCTTACAGTGTTGGATAGCCCATTTAACGAGAAAGGCTATAATAGGCTGTATATCATCTCGCTAAGCCCAATAGGAGCGGAGCATCAATAAATAATGTTTCAAAAACGGGGGAAACATATCACGCTACGGGCAATAGGAGACGCAAACGAGATTGCGTGGGTCTGCTAGTTACGTATAGAGTCTGAAAAACGCGTTAATTCCTGTAAAGAACAATATCGATTTCACACACAACAGGAGATTCTTTGATTATTCAGGTAGGACATACGCTACTATTTACACCGATACCCGAAGTACACGCGGGCAGAACCGCCAACAAAAGCCAAAGTTTAATAAAATAAACGACAATTTATTTATTTAAACCATCTTACAAAATCGATTTTCAACATTTCCTGTTTTGGATCTAAATATGTCTAACTATCATGTAAATTAAATGTGTAATGTTACGATTTTTCAATCTAAATGGAAATCGTTTGCAGTATAAACTTACAAAAATAAGTAGCCAACCCTGCAGTGGACGCAAGTCCGCCATCTAGCTCGGTTTTATGCAAAGACATGTGAGAACCAGTGCACAATCAATTCCTAAACAATTGCCTCATAAAGCATACCATTACAATTTAGTTACCACGTTTTATGACCGCTTGCAATATGTGTGTAACACTTGACAAAACACAAGATAATTAGACATACAATATCTAACAAGTAACGAATTATTAAAAAAACCCAACGGCTTCAATATCTGTCATCTTTATTAAATTCATGGAAGAACTGAAAAGATGGAAAGAACTGAAAGGAAAAGTCTTTTTTATTTATTTTTTATTAACCGACTTCAAAAAAGGAGAAGGTTTCTCAATTCGACCGTATATTTTTTTTTATGTGTGTTCGTGGACAACTTCGTCATTTATGAACCGATTTTGATGATTCTTTTTGTAATGGAAAGGATTTCCCAACGGTGGTACCACTTTCAGGGCCAAAACGCTGCACAGATTTCAATGAAATTTGACATGGAGATAATTTGATTCTTGAGGAAGAACATGGCTACTTTTTGCTGCGATAACCGACAAACATGCTGGCAGAGCCGCGCGCAAAAGCTAGTATCTTATAAAGAAAGATTAATTTGGTTTATGAGTGCAGCATAAAAAAATACTCCAAGTAGATATTACAAATGTATTATTATAATACTTACTTACTTATGTCAGTTTTTAGCTAGTTTCTTTTTTTTATGTAGGTATATGAATTATCACCTGTACTCGTATATAAATATGCGAAGCAAAAACTTTGTACCCCTTTTAACGAATATTATGCGATCGGAGGAGTGTGAAATTTGGCACAGTTATAGTTTACGTGGAAGGAAAGTGCAGAAAGCTAAAATAAAATAAAAAAGAATTATGGTTGAATTTCAACCATTGGGCGACCACTACTAAATGATTAGGTGAAAAAGAGGACGATGGTCTCTTTTTAGTTGATAGGCAAAGGCTTTAACCTTTTTCATTTAACACTACGACTAGATATCGAATTACAAAAAAATATAATTTTATATAAACAGTTACTCATTCACAATTAACTAACATCGAATTATTTCACATGTTCTCTCATTATAATTCATTGTCTACGGAACACAATAGCTTGTAATAATCTTCCACTATAAATAAGCCTTGCTTCTTTAGGTTATATCGTCACTAACGCCATAACATTACAAAAGTTTACATAACCTAACCTAAATTCCGTACGTCTGTTTCTCGTCACGTCCGCTGCGACTATGGGCTGGGGTAAGACAAGACAACAGGTGCAACGGAGCATGCGCAAAGGCACAAAAAGAGCTATAAATTTTACCTAGCGTATTTCGGTTTTTGGTGGTATTTTTGTTTTCTACTATGTTCATATACAGTGTTACAAGGGTAAAATGACCTTTAACAGCTAAATCTCTACTAATATATAAAGCTGAAGAGTTAGTTTGTTTGTATGTTTGTTTGTTTGAACGCGCTAATCTCAGGAACCGCTGGTCCGATTTGAAAAATTCTTTTGGTGTTGGATAGTACATTTATCCAGAAATGCTATAGGCTACATATCATCACGCTAAGACCAATAGGAGCGGAGCACCAATGAAAAATGTTTTAAAAACGGGGGAAAATTATCACCCTACGGGCAATAGGCGACGCAAACGAGGTTGCGTGGGTCTGCTAGTCTATATCTAAAAGTTGGTCAACCAAAAACGTCCCTTACTGGTGGAAGACACTACCCATTGTTTTGACGGTCGCCGTAAGACGCTCAAAAACACCCAAGAGGTTAAAAGTGTTGATAACAGTCCACTGCCGGACATAGGCCTCTTCGTAGAAAGGAGGCTTTACTATAATCACACTCACTATATTATAAACGGATTCGTCGTATAGGCTTTGTTTTAAACTTTCCCTCTCTTTGCAATAAAGTTGTCCTGCGCAGTTTTCTCCCTTAGCCTCTTACGACACCCATAGGATGATTATATTAGAGAGAATAGAAAGATACTCTGTGTTCTTAAAACTGTACTTAATGTAAACGTATGTCTGTATTTGGTTCATGGACATAGTCATTTTTACATTCCGATAAGATAATATTACGTTATATGTTTAAGAATCGGCTTGTAACCTTGGTGTTAGGCAATTAAAACTGAGAGTAACCTACTTGAATAGAGAAAGCCATTAAGGAAGAATGATTTTTTTCAAGGTCATTACCAAGTTTATGTTAGAAATTACTTAGTTTGTATGAATTTGTTAAAAAGACACTAAGATTATGGTAAAATTTACGACTGACTAGGCCGCATTTGGCACTTAGCCTTTCGACAATTTGTGTCAGATACGAAATACTCATATACATACACTAGCTGAACCCCGCGGTTATTGTGCTACCGCGAGTAACGCCGCGGGACAAAGTTAGTCTAAAAAAGGTAGCCTAATGAAGTAGTGCCTGAATCTCAGCTACCTGCCAGTGAAAGTCTCGTCAAAATCGACCCAGCCGTTCCAGAGATTACCCGGAACAAACAGACAGACAGACAAAAAAAAATAACTACATTTTTGGTATATGTACCGTGCATACATATGCATTTAGTAAAAAGCGGTTATTTTAATATTACGAACAGACACTCTAATTTTATTTATTTTATCTTCATTAATTAAGTCACACCTATACTTGTTTGATTTTGCAAAAATTTTAGATTAGAGGATGCTGCAATTTTTGTGTTAGATATATAATAATTTCACCATGCCCTGGATAGAAAGAAAACTTCTATGCTAAAAAGTTAAATGGGTATAAAAAAGTAATAAGCATTAAAAACCATATTTCTGACAAACTTATATTAGTTAGAGATACTGGTTATAAATACACACTAATCTAGCTGCTAAACTACCTACTTTGGCATTGGGAGACGGCAATACTTGATACTGTTCGTCCATGCGTAGCCTACCGTGGCTTAGGCGTATACTGTCACTCGACCGCTACTTTGTTAACTTGTCGGCCTTGATGTTGTAACTATATAGTAGTATTAGTCATTTGATGTAGTTTCTCTAGAATACCTATCTGCTTTTAATAAAAAAGTCAGCACTTACTTGATATTTTTTATACTGTAATTACTTTAAGAAGAATTATACAAAGTTAACAAAATATTTGATGGTCTAGTTGGACTGACAAAATCTATTGTAAAAAAACTACCGTGTGCGAACCATGAAACGGGTCAGGATCGACCTGGCTAATACCTACTACTCGTTGAAAAACAATGTTATCAGTCTCTTTCTTTGCTCTTTACTAAATGATTGAGGTTAAAACCTATATATAACGTTTTTGACTTTTTTTGGACTCGAGTTTGGTTAGAATTATTTGGGTATCCAAATAATATTTATGTAAGTGGGAACTCTGCAATTTTTCCTGCATAGATCTGAGGGTCCTAAGTGCTAAATATTTGTTTATTAATAATAATAACAATGAGCTTTTTTTAAGAGCGAGTTGATGAACGGCCATTCAGAAACTCATAGTCTTTTAATTATATAATTTAAGTTTCCTTATTAACTTTTTTACAAGTAAAATATAAAATACTACTAATACGCGGGAGCCGCGGACAACAGCTAGTATTGCCCGCGTATATGATGATTATAAGATTGCCTAGAAGTGATAATGTCGCCACTTGTACTTCTCTAGTTTTAAGTTCACCTTGTAATTAATTAATAAAAGACCTTTATTGGTGTACAATAAAGATATTTGTTTTGAATTTTACGGAATCGGATTTTATGTTCATAAAATACAATTGCAAATAGTGGCCTATGTGTTTTACAGATGTATAAGCTATGTTACTGTAAAGTTTCATCCAAATCCGTTCAGTAGTTTTTGCGTGAAAGAGTAACAAACATCCATCCATACTTACAAACTTACGATTTTATAATATTAGTAGGATAGGATGTTATGTAATGTTTTCAATAACAATTATCGTTATTTTCAATCGATTCATTACCATTCGTTTACATAAAGGTCAATAACCGTTTGGATTAACATTATTAATATTACATGTATTATTATACAATGTGGTACTTTCCATCAGGTAGAATAGTCACTTAGGCAGACTCATGAAAAAAAAAAGTGTAATGATATAATGATAACCTGCAAACTGACATAACCTTTTTCTTTTTTTTATATTTGGGCCTGCCAAAATGACTCTATTCTGCCTGATATAAAGCATAAGCAGAATCCAAGAGTGGTGGTCACCATACTTGTTGCGAATGCAGATAAAGCAACAATGCAGCTTGGTGACCCACACCATGGCGGCCTAGTGATGCTTCTGCATCATTGGTCCTCCGGTCTCGCACTCATCAACGAAACACGACAGCACGAACGCTGTCATTTTACGTTGGTCTTCTGTGCGAGGGTAGTACCTCCCCGGTCGAGCCCGCCCGTTTGTGCTGAAATCAGCGTGGCTCTACTACCTAGAGAATATACCTACATATATATATTTTATCAAATTTTTTTACGTAATCGGGTTATAGCTTTTTGTTGTTAACGTAGTCGGGTTTTCTAAACTTTGATTTTTTTTCTAATTATGGTGCGTATGAAGAGGGTACTATACAAATTTTTTTTTAGATGATAGGGCGAACTAATCGATTTGTTTCTTAGCTTTAGGTTATCAAACTATAAATATATATATATATAACAATAGATATTTTAGTAAACAAACACAATAAAACATACATTCTAGTTAGGTAGAAATAGCACAAAAAATTCAAGAAACTCACACCATTAAGACATATTCATTTTTTTCATAAAAATGGTTAAACCAGGAAAAGATATAAACCAGTTTAACCAGATGAAAGTAGTTATTTGAATATTACATGATGGCACACAAGAATTCCGGTTATAAGGGTTAGTTTGATTACTAAATCATTAATTCATTTCATGTCATAACCCTTGAATTGGCAACAACGAATGGTCACGTATACCTATCAGTAACGTAACCATCACCGTTTTCTATATTGACAGGGTCAGCACGCATGAGTGAGACTCTAATTTTGCATAATATGTAATTTATTTAACGACAACGATCACAAGAAACGTAACAATGACTTGTCCGAGTTCAAAATATAGTCATTATAATAGTTGAAAATACTAAGTATGTGTTATTAAAACAAATCAACGGCTTTTGATTTTCTCTGTAAATTGTGAACCCTTAGAAATATGTTCTGCTTATTTTGTTGACTGTACATACAGTGTATTACATATTATCATAAACTTTTCGCAAACTGAGATCACAGTTCTGGAACTGGTCGGAACCTCATTGTCTGTCGCGGTAACGTAATACACATTAATTTCTTAACCTGTTCTTATTTAACTTTTTTCCCTTTCATTTTCTTTTTCTGGTAGTTTCTATTGGAATTCAAAGAGAAACTTGGTAGTTTGTTATGGCTACAATTTGAGTATTGTGAAAGTTAAAACGTAAAAAAAAACAATACCGGTGACTTTACAAGTAAACATTTTAAGAAGCCGTAAATGCACAAATACTGTTCTTTAGTAGCGCGAAGCAAATGAATCAGTAATGTATAAATAATTAATTGAGCGAAATCGACGACAATAAGAAGAAGACAGACTTCCTATCTAATATTATAGTATTAATTGTCTCATTACGATTTATATCGATAAAATAGGTATCGATCTTTTGTCAATTTAGCTAAACTACACCTGCCCTATTAACTTTATAGCTATTTGCCCGTAACATGTAAAGTCGAGTATAAAGTAAGTAAGTAAAATTTCGAGTACTGGATGACCACAAGTATTAAATTAAAGGCAACCATTTTTATTATTCCTAGCCTTTATTATTCCCAAGATTTGGGGTCGGCTACTAGTTCAACCGGGTTTACCTGAATATCAGTTTTTCCACGAAGCGACTGGCATCGGACCTCCGCAACCCTGAGGGTGAACTGAATTCGAAGGTTTAACGTAGGTAGTTGTCAGTATATTTGAGGGCGCTGACTTCCCAATACGACTGCCATAGATGTTCATGACAACCGGGACCGACGGCTTAACGTGCTTTCCGAGGCACGGGCAAAAAGAAAACACCGCCATCTACATTGACATTGAAAAATATTACCAAAAAGTATCAGTATTCATATAAATTTTTGTTTCAGGTACGAACTCGATTTTCGTGAAAAACATCTTCAGTGCAGTATGACGAATTGTAAACACACATTTTCTAAACTTACAGTTTAGAAAATGCAAAAATTAATTTACCGTCCGACCAAATCCGGCGAACTAAAATAGTAAGCAAATTATCATAACATTTTATGAACTACTTTGTAGACTTAATTATAATTTGTGTTCCCGTATTCACAAGTGCAATCCTTCAAGCGTAGAGTTCTAATCCTGCTTCCAAATGATCCATTATCAAGGTCATATCGTATAAGCTCCTGTGACCCGATAACTTACCGTTGCCACATATAAAACATAGTCCTATATCTCCCCTCCCTATCCCCCAAAAGCAGGCAACGCACTTGTGACGCCTCTGGTGTTTGCAGGTGTCCATGGGCTGCGATAATCACTTACCATCAGGCGATACGTCTGCTCGTTTGCCCGCCGATTCCATTTAAAAAAAAATTGTTTGTGTGTGCGTCAGGCATTTGTCAACATCAAATGAAAGTCGACTCGAATCTCATATAGGACTTGAGAAGGGTTTTCGACTACATTTAATTTATTTTTTTGGTTATATTTCCGATTCATTTCTTTAACTTTGTTTACCTTATTTATCGCTACCATTAACACTTTTCCTTGTTTGTACGGCTCTTATGTAAATTTAAACTCATTGCGTACTGAAGGTATTTACCTACTTGAAGAAGAAATTTATAAAATCGATTGGGCTTTTAGCGATTTACAATGACAATTACGTATTTTTAACCCTATTCATCCCGTGGATGTCGATTGAGGGGGCAATCTAAAGGCGGTAGGGAGCAGTACGGAAAAGGGAAATAACACTTGACACTAACCATATATCGATCCGTTTGGACAACAAAAACCTTTGTAAGGTTTGCAAACAGTAGACTATAGCACTTAGAGAGTCTTAATATCAATGCTACTGATAATATTTTCAACATCAACATAAAATATAAATGAACTCCTTAACGGTTAGGAGTTGGAAGATGAATCTTTAAATGTCATGTGTATGTATATTACTGTTACTTGTATTCTTTCAAGTTATTTAGGTAAACTGATGATGGAAGGTACAACTCCTCAACAGTTAGGAGTTGGAGGATAATTCTTTCAATTTCATACGTATCTATACCTGTACCAAATACACGAATAGAGCCTTAGTTATATTCTTGCAAATTGTTTAGGTGACCTGAAAGGTGAGGTTAGAAAATAGGTGAAACTTTAATATAACCGATCTAATAACTAGTAGTCATGCAAAAGAAAACTCCCTGACTAGAAAGACTAAAAAGCGAAAAATAACAAAAACTTTGTTTAAAAAACCGACTTCAAAAACTGAAAAGTATAAAATAACTTAATAAAGATCCAATTAAACACTATTATTATTCACCTTATAATGCGAACCTTAAATATTGATTAAACACTATTATTTATATGCGCTACCTATTAATAGGTTTGAAGTCGGTGCCAAGCGGTACACTTACTGTTTTCGTATATTTTTGTTTAATACAAACCTTGTCCTAACAATAGCAAACACATAAGGAAATTAAATTATTCAATTTTGTGCAGTCGATCGAAAGTCATGCGCGTACACACATTTAAGTGATTCATTTATATTAATATAGAAGAATTGACAATGATGATGTCAACATAAATTGACGCACCTATCGCTTTGATGTTTAATTAAAGATACTGATACGAATTGCGGTCTTCTTACAACTTACTTCAAAATACTCAAACGATAACTCAATAAAGCAAAGTCATTATAGTATCATTGTGCGATGTACGTTCTATGATATTTTAACCTCTTGATAAGTCACGATAATAATCAAAAAATGTTGTAAATCGAAATACAAATATAATATATAAGAAGTTAAAAGTGATTGCGAGGTAGTGGATGCTGTTGAGGTTTACACGACATTAAAAATGAAAACCATTATTTCATACTTTGTTTCTTAATCATAATTCAATGCACAGGGGTTTTATGATTACATTGTGAAATTATATCTTGCCTCATGTTCGCATTATCTACATATAATGAATGCCATCTTTTCTTTACAAATTTTGTTAGGTAAACTGATGAGCAAGGTATTATGGTTTGTTAAAATAAATCACTGAATAATTTATATTTGAGCCAATAAGATACACTCTTAGGATATCATGCAACAAATAAGTAACAAATAAAGAGTTTAAACGGTTGATTACGCAGTTTCACAATATTGTAATTAAGAACTAACATTAGATATATAGCATATATGAGCAATAATACTAGTATATTAACAATTATTTCTACGGGAATTAACGCGATCACTTATTAAAAGGTATTACACATCTCTGATTTGCCTGACGTTTCGACCTTAAAAAATCACCGGGGTAAACCTTGGGGTCCGGACTCCCAACATTCAGCGCAGTAGAAACTATAGTGACCCCTTAAACCACAACGCTAGCCGTGCAATACCATAGTCTGTTCGGTCTTATGTGTTAAGTTGCATCAATTTTTGTGTAATAATTACAGCTTAGATTACAACAGCAAAATTTAACCGATACCACATCTTAACCGCATTACTTACATAGTTATATATAAGTTCCTGCTGACAGGCAGGGATTGATAGCTCCTAGATTTGAGTTTAAACTCAGAAATGAGTAATTAGGCAATCTTTAAGTCTTTGGGAAGAACCCGTTTGCCTGTTTGGCAGTGTAAAAAACAATAATAAATGTGGATAAGAGTTCCTTTTTTAATTTAACAATCTTTGGCACCTAAATTAGTCAAACGGTCAGACACTCCAATGTTATTAATTAGTATAGACAAGTCAAGAAAATCCGTTGCCTTAATTGTCTAAAGTGTTTGTTTACTGACGAGCTTCAATGATCTGCGTAGCATTCTATAATTAATGATTTGTACACAAAGCTCGGTCTCGTCGACCAGAACCCGTTACAATTATCTTTATACGGTATACCTTTTAGTCAGAGAAGCAGTGGCCTTTAATGGCCTTAAATTATGTCTTCATGAGAATAAATCTTCCAACAATATATAATGTGATGTCACAAGTGGTTTTCCCCCTAATATGATTCTTTGTCAAGAATTAGAGGGTTTGGGGCTTCATAACCTCACTCGATGAAAATATGTAAAGTAATGTAATGATAGAGGCCTGCCTATGTCTATCTGCAACACATAAGTCACAAGCGCCTTGCCACCCTCTTGGTTATCCAAATATTGGTGAAAAAAAAAAAAATATCTCCATTGTTCCTAATGATGCAGAATTCGAAAGCATCTTAATAGGCTGCCAGCCACAGTGTGCGTCACCACACTGCATTCTTGCATTGTCTGCATTCGAAATGGGTATGGTGACCACTATTTTTAAATTCTGCTAATACTTTTCATGAGGCAGAGTACAGTTTCTTTGACAGACGACAGTGTAATGTGACTGAGCATATCTTGATTTTGATGAATAACGTTATATAATTTATACTAGCTGGCCCAAAGAACTTTGTAACACCATTTTTTATTCATAAATATTCGCTAAAATTCCAAAACCTTGGTTTAATATATATGTCCGCCTCAGTTTCCATCGGTAAGTATACCTAAAAAATATAACTCTTCCCGTTTTCTTTTATTTTTTTTTATATAAACCTAATCCAGAAAATAAAAAACACATTCAAAAAAGAATTATTCAATTTGATGCAGTCGGTCGAAAGTTATGCGTGTACATAAATTTTATGATTTATTTTTATTTATATAGTATAGACTAATTAGACTCATACTATTTACATGCTTAATACTTCATAAGGTGTTGATATGTGTTTTGTTTTGTATAAAATATATTATGTATAATGTGCTATTATATAATTTAAATTAAAGTTTATAGTGCAATAATAATATTCTGCCTAGTTGGTCAAGCGATTAACACAAGCGACTGCCAATCAAGAGGGCAGGTCAGTAGGTTGGGTTTTCTTACAGGAAATTCTTAATAGCAGCCCGAAGTATGGAATTATATGGCGTTGTTTGCCACCCGCGCCTCGAGAGAGCACGTTAAGCCGTCGGTCCGGTTGATGACAATCTATATTGAACAGTTAGTGCCCTTAAATATACTACAACTAGTTGAAACTTCGAATTCAGTTCACCCTGAGGGTTGCGGAGGTCAGATGCCAGTCGCTCCGTGGAAAAACTGATATTCAGGTTAAACTGGTTGAACTATAAGCCGACCCCAATTAATCTCGGGAATAATAAAGGCTATTAAGATGATGAGTGGAGTTATAATTTACCTAAAGATCATATAGTTAGTAAATTGACATACATTTACATATGTAGTTATTAACAAATTTAAACATCGCCGCAAAGTTGAATATACTAAAAACTGTTAATTACACATTACATATTAATTAAATGTAACAACAATAATAAAACGGTTTTAACAAAATATATAAAACGTTTTTAAGTAATGTCTGCTTAGTTTAGTTATGAATAAACATATATCATACGTTGAATATGTTTCATTTTGTAAAAACAAATTAATATTTGTAAAAAATTAAAATGTAATGTTATGTATAGATTCTTATCATCTAGACAAGTTTTTTTTTATAATAGAGTATGTATCAAAGCGGAAGAGCAAATGGTACATAGACGAAAAGAGCTAACTTTAACGAACGGTAAATTTACTTCAACAGTCAACCTTGGATTCTGCAATCACCATACCTATCTGTGAAATTTCAAATGACGTAGCGTGGTTTTATTAGAAACAAGTTTTTCACGGACACCGTTTCGTACTATTAAGTTCTTGATATAACTTGGGACATTGAGCTTGTAATATAGGTACATTTAACAGTACCGGCTTATAGCTAGTACGTATATTGGTATAGTTTATCTATACGTTATCACACTATGTATAAAGGCAAAAGTTTGCGAGTGTGTATGTTTGTTACTTCTACAGCTAGTAATTATAAATAGCCGAAGAGTTTGTTTGTGTGCTTGAACGTACTAATCTCAAGGACTACTGGTCCGATTTGAAAAAATATTTTTGTGTTAGATATCCCATTTATCGACGAAGGCTATAGGCTATATATCACCACGCTAAGAACAATAGGAGCGGAGCACCAATGAAGAATGTTTCAAAAATGGGGGAATATACTTTGATTCCGGAGGAAGGACATAGGCTATGAAGACTCGAGGACGCGATAACCGACATACAGGTGTGAAAGGCCACGGACAAAAGTAACTAAGCTATAACCTCAGATTAAATAAAACGCACGGCCTTTGTTCCTACTGAAGCCAAAAAAACTCAGCTACTTCCAAATAAAAACACGCGTTAACGCACACACATACAACAAACTACACTACTTTTCGTTTGTATCGTACAAGTTGTCGTGGAGTAAGTTTACCTACAAAATGCCGTCGTATGCAGTTAAATGGTGTAAAACTACATTTGATCTGAGACTATAACTTAAGTCAAGTTCAAGCCACCAACTCTATAACTATATAGTGTATACGTGTGCTTTGTAAAGCTTACGAGTAAACGGTCATTGTGTTAATGTTATTTAAGCGACGTAGCTTTTGTTAATGATTAATTGAATTTAACCGTTCGCGTTACGCCACTTTGTTAACTGTAGCACTACTCTATTTACACATGATTGTTATTTCCTCTTTGTTTATTTTTAACCTCCTAAATAATATTGTTAATGCGAATTATTAAATTATTTTAAACTTAAGGTACACTTCATACTATATGAAATACAATACAACTGTTGTCTGGAAATATCGCCGCGAGCAATAAGATTGCCTATTGAAATACCATAATAATATGTATATTTCTCTTTATGTCTTTTTTTGTGGGACTAATTCCGTCCACACTGCTGCCTCTGTAACTTCTGTATATCAGGATCAACAGCAGTGACCAACGAACACATCGAGTTATGACACTTGGGAAGTCCCAGGAAAAATTAAACTGTCTTGGAACCTGCAAAGAAATTAATCAGAAGAAAACTGAAGGAGTTTGAAATATAATAAGTCCACTTCGCTCCTTAGCAAAGCGGGAATCAAAATAGGCAGATACCTGTTTGGCACCGGGAAGACCATGGGTAAAATATTCTTAATAAAAAAGAAGGGGGTACTCGATTCGGCTGTTTTCTTTTATGTTTGTTACCTCAGATCTTTTGACTGAGTGAACCGATTTTACTGATTCTTTTTATTTGAAAGCTTCCCGTGTGGTTCTATTTCAATTTGGTCTAATTCTTGAAGTCGGTTTTTTTTGTAATAATTACTACACTAAGAAGTAGGTCTAAATTACTTTTTAACATTAGCTTTTGTTACATATTACAAGTAAAGCTAGTTCATTAACAGCCTCAGTCCACTAAAGGAAATAGCTTTTTTAATAGGTGTTAATTTTAAAGCCTGCAGAAGTGACTACTCTACCTGATGGCAGAATCCAAAAGTTGTCCCCACCATACTCACTGCGTATGCAGACAATGCAGCATGGTGACCTACACTATGTTCATGTTAACAAATCGAAAAGAGAAGTTCAATTATATTATTTCGGTAAATTGTCACTTTTAAAATTCATTTTTGAAATTCATGTTTTTGACTGCCTCGTTGGTCTCGCAGTTAGCATGTGCGACTGCTGATCGTGAGGTCTCGGGTTCGATTCCCGGGTCGGACCAAATGTTTGCATGATCTACGAATGTTTGTTTCGGAGTTTGGGTGTTTTCTATGTATAATATGTATGTATTTACAAAAAAAAGTATATATGTATTTGTATCAGTTGTCTAGTACCCATAACACAAGCTCTGCTTAGCTTGGGACTAGATGGCGTTGTGTGATAGATGTTCGAAATATTTATTTATTTATTTTGCGATTATTCACATAAATGCTGGTAACCTCCAACAATAGGTTAATACTATAAGTACTAATCACGTGTCTGTTTTGCCAATTACATGTAAGAAAACAACCATTAACAACTGCTATTTTAATCAAATTGACTACTTTAGTCAATGGAACATTAGGAATTAATTACGATAATGAGCTTGACTAACAGGCTCTTTTGTCTGTATGTTGCGTGATGTCTATATCTAATGAATATTAAGCTTAACACGACATCTGTGAGAGCTTAGGTACATTATTATTTAATGGTATTTACAGAAGGAAGATGACATTAATCCAATGAATTAAGAAGAACCTCCTTTTTTCTTTAGCTGGTTAAGCTTATATAATACTGTGTTGTTACAGCGACTTATAATTGATTAAATAAAGCGCTTATAAAGGGATGGATGTAAATAAAAAAACGACTGTAGAGACTGTGTAATAGTTTCGGCAGAAACTAAATAAAATTATAAATTATTTTATCTATACATCTATACAAATAAATAAAATTGGATTGTCTGTTTGTAATATCGAAATAACCGCTTTTTACTAAATGCATATGTATGTATACACGGTAAATATACCAAAAATGTAGTTAAAAAAATTTTTGTCTGTCCGTCTGTCTGTTAGTTCCGGGTAATCTCTGAAACGGGGCGACCGATTTTGAGGGGACTTTCACTCGCAGGTAGCTGATGATCTAAGGAGTAACTTAGGCTACTTTTTTTAGACTAACTTTGTCCCGCGGCGTTACTCGCGGTACAACAATAACCGCGGGTAACATCGCGGGGTTCAGCTAGTAAGTAATAAATGTGTGTAACCATGTTATTGATCATAATAACAGACTAGCTGTGAACTGTCTGACCCACTTATGCTTCGTAATACAACTGCAGGTGAACGTAAGAATTTGATCTACGATCGCTGGTATGTAGATCTGTAGAATATTGCATATGTGTTCATTTAAACTTTATCTTATTCAATTAGGAATCCTTTTAAATTGATATACAATTAAGATTCGTGCGATGTGGAAAGTATTCGATAAGTGTTTGACTTGAAACTGAAAGTATTAAATGCTTTTACAAATATTTTTATTTGCTTTCTATTTTCAAGTATAAACAACATACGGTCATACAGAATACCATGAATGTACCGGGTATAATGTAATGCCATGTCTCTCTTTGAAATGGAAAAAAAACGGCGAAGGAATACTCATCACCCAGGGATACAACCCACCACCTCTATATGCCTGTGCACATATTGCTGTAAACATTAGCATGGTTACGGAGTGGATTATGATGAAAGAATACGTTTGTCACGTGTTGAATATTTATGCATTCGTGAGTTGCATTTAATGATAGACGGGACCACTGTCCTATGGGCCGTTCTAAATTATGGAATTCATATGGTTTTGGATACTAGCTAACACGCGCAACAAGGTATACAAGGTACTATATCAAAATGTCATTTTTTTTATTTTTGGCTGTCTGTTTGTTCCGGCTAATCTCTGGAACGGCTGGACCGATTTTGACGGGACTTTCACTTTCAGATATCTGATGTAATAAGGAGTAACTTAGGCTACTTTTTTAGACTAGCTTTGCCCCACGGTGTTACCCGTGGTTTTAAAGGTACAACAATAACCGCGGGAGTTAGTTATAAAATATTAACATTCATGGTGAGAAAGGATTAATTAATTCTTTTCTAAAGTGATTTTCATGATTTCCTTAAGAAGCAAGGATACGGCATGTGTAAAAAATGCTTTCTGGTCAGTTTTTTTAGAAGTTCAGTTTTATTTTTAATTCTTTAGGACAAAATAGCCATCAAAATAGGAAAATTTTATAAAACTTGTTTCTTTTTTTAATAGTTCATTTGTATGCAGATAGAATCTTCCCTCAGTCTTGCCTCACTTATACCTTAACTATCGCAATGGCGCGATGTGCAAATGATAGTCATCGTTAAAGCTATGTTATTAAAATATTGCGTGTGTTTTTGACCTTGTGGGCTTATATATTCATAAGTTCAAACTCATGCAAAATCAGTCACGCGAACATTATAGAGACATAGCTCCCACCAAAATGTGTTATGAGCACACTATATTTTAAAGCGAACTTTATTGCAAAGTTTGCAATTAGGATAAGATATTCTTCAAGAAATTTTAATTAATATTTGATGCAAGTCATTATTATTAGTGATCCAGAGTCGAGGAGGTCTTAGAGGTCGTGGGTTCCATTTCCAATCGGAACAAATAGTTCTGTGATGAACACGATTGTTACGTCTCTAGGAATAATTATGTATTTAGAGAGGTATATAGATACGTACATCAGTAGTCTAATTAACACAGTAGACTCTGTAGAGACCCCAACTAGTTTGGGATCAGACTGCTGTGTGTCAGATTACTTAATATTAAGACACAATCACGTATAAGCAAGATTTATAAAAAAAAAATAGATTTCGTACTTCCTCCTCATGATGAGCACATATATAACAAAATGTGGGATGACACATAGACGCATGTCACGCAACGAAACCAGTAAGTGACATAATAAAGTAATATACCTGTTCAAGTTGAAGCACAATATCACTGTACGAAACTGCACTTTTATCACAACACTGTGTGGTTTTCCATTCACTGCGAGACTGTGCCGGAGACTGCGCGTGCGACGGTTCTCTGCGCCCACGACCACTGGTTGCACAATGCACAACCAACAGGTTCGCAACAGCGGTCAATGTTAATAGTATGATTTAGGACGGTTGCTAGATCGTTAATATTTGTCAATGTATCCTTAAAGAGTATAGTGTTTATTTGTTTGTACAAGGTGTTTTGTTGACTGTCTCGGTGGCCCACTGGTAACATTCGTGACTGATGGACTTGATGTCTCGGGTTTGATTCCCGGATCAAACCAGATGTTTGTATGATCTGCAAATATTTGTTTGGGATTTTGGGTGTATTCTATGTATAATAAGTAGGTATGTATTTACAAAAAAGGGTAACTTTAGCTTAGTTCGAGCTTTTTTTATGTTTTTTTTTATGTTAAAATTTTATGTTTAAAATGACTCTACTCTGCCTGGTGAAAAGCATAAGCAGAATCCAACAGTGGTGGTCAATACACTGCGAGTGCGGACAAAGCAGCATGGTGACCCAAACCATGGCGGGCTAGTGATGCTGCTGCATCATTGGGCTTCCGGTCTCGCACTCACCAACGAAACACGACAGCATGATCGCTGTCATTTTACGTTGACTTTCTGTGCGAGGGTAGCACCGTCCTGGTCGAGCCAGCCCGTTCGTGCTGAAATCAGCGTGGCTCTACTACCTTGAAAATTTTGCTTTCATTTCGTGCTGAAATTTCATCAAAAGAAGAAGAGAATATTAGTTTTATGTATCGTATGTTTTCTTAATTCTAAAGGCCTTAAAAATCACATAACTACTTTCTAATAACACCTTGGACCATAATTCTCGATCTATAATTACTTTTTCAAATACTTTGGAATAATTACGGCGCGGGGACAATACTTTACAATGTTCTGCCCTTGTAAAATATCGACGTAATAATTCTGATTGTTTTAATTCAAATGAAAAAAAATATCGACCGAAAATTTGTTTAAAGTGCAAGTAATGTAGGAAGAACATTGTGAAGTGATTTTTATCTAGTTTCAATATTGCGTTTGGGTAACAGAACCTTAAAGACCAACCTTTCCGCATATTTTTTAGAAGATATAAATATACTCGTAAAAATATTGCATAACTTAATGTAGAATTAATCATATAATATCTACAAAAAATATAAACTTCTAGACTATGTGTATTTTAATATATTCGCGGAATAATCAAAGCAAACAAAACACGCAACAAATCCGTGTACCTGTGTGACACACACAAGTTGAGAAATGAAAGCCTAACATGGGTTTCCCAAGTAACTGCAGTGTACAGTTCCTCAACGAGGACAGTTAAAGGTTCTTTCAAAGGTCGGCATCGCGCGTGACACTAATCATGTTGCAAACGTCATCAGGCTAAGGTAAACGCGCTTTCCACCAGATTCTCTCGTATTCTCTCTCTCTCTCTGAAAAGAGTACTAATAAATCTACAAACACTTGAACACTACCAGACAATAGTCAGTCACTTACAGGTATGCCTGACATGACTTGCTCGAACCATAGCTCCCACTCTTTGCCATCTGTGTGTATAAACGAAACGCCTTCCCTTATTAACTATTTTCCCCATTACATACTAATTCCAAACTACTCGTATTTAATTATAAATAAATAATAATAAATATTTCGGACATCTAACACACAACGCCATCTAGTCCCAAGCTAAGCAGAGCTTGTGTTATGGGTACTAGACAACTGATACAAATACATATATAATATACTTTTTTTTTGTAAATATAAATATTATAATAAAACATACATATTATACATAGAAAACACCCAAATTTCGAAACAAATATTTGTACATCATACAAACATTCGGTCCGACCCGGGAATCGAACCCGAGACCTCACGATTAGCAGTCGCACACGCCAAGCGCTAGACCAACGAGGCAGTCAAAATTGCTAAGTATTCTTAATAAAACTTGTTTGACAATAATAAACTTTTACGTTTATGAGTCTCTCATAGTCTCTTTTTTTTGCACGGATTAATTTCAATTATATATCGTTAGATTCGTCTTGGTGTTCTAAATTATCTAGACTAAAATTATTCTATACAAGATGGGTCCTGACTATTGCAGTCAATATTTACCGTATTAGAATTTGTTAGTTGTTTTAATGTTTAGTAATACACATACAAGATACGCGCGAAAAACATCTTTCTCTGGATGATTTTCGCGCGTATCTTGTAGTATGATAATAATTATGTTTTTTTTTTAATGTTTGTCCCTGCCAAAATGACTCTACTCTGCCTGATAGAAAGCATAAACAGAATCCAAGAGTGGTGGTCACCATACTGCGAATGCTGCAACAATGCAGCATGGCGACCCACACCATGGCGGGCTAGTGATGCTTGTGCATCATTGGGCCTCCGGTCTCGCACTCACCAACGAAACACGACAGCATAATCGCTGTCATTTTACGTTGATTTTCTGTGCGAGGGTAGTACCGCCCCGGTCGAGCCGGCCCGTTCGTGCTGAAATCAGCGTGGCTCTACTACCTTGAATTTAAAATAGTTGCTCCCTTTTCTCTTAATAATATCATAATTTGATTAAAAAGTAATAAAATTAGACTTTATCTTATAGCAATAGAACTGCTAATCAGAAGTAGTACATACAGTAAGCCGGCCAATGGGTGCGAACGGTTTTCCACCTTACTCAATCTGACCCCTAAGATCTACGTGATTCTACACACACGCTCCGATGACTGTGTGTGCGACGAAACAAGTGTTGTAATAAACACATACTTACATTAAAAATTATTGTCCGGGCTTTTATATTCGTGCCAATCACAAGACTCAAGGTTTGTCATTAGAAATACGAGAGGCTCTCGAATGATCGCCACTACGTATTAGGAGCAATATTCGCGTTAATATGGTCACTAATGGAGGACAAAAATAGGAAATCTGAAAATTTTAATAAATTCATCGCCTGCACATATTTTGCAATTGACCTCAAGGAACTGTGATGTCATCCATGGCACATATCAGTATCCTACTCAACATTGACCTCACTCATATGTAATTAATATTCTCGATTCATTCATTCTCATTCATATGCTTTCTTTCTTTTTTAGGGTTCCGTACCCAAAGGGTAAAACTGGACCCTATTACTAACGTCTTACACTTCGCTGTCCGTCTGTCTGTCACCAACCTGTATCTCATGAACCGTGATAGTTAGACAGTTAAAAGTTTCAGTGATGATGTATTTCTGTTGCCGCTATAACAAAAAATACTAAAAACAGAATAAAATAAGTATTTAAGGAGGCTCCCATACAAGAAATGCGTTTTTTTTGCTCGATATTGATAACGGAAACAGGAAGATGCTTAAAATGTATGGATAATGGTACGGAACTCTTCCTGCACGAGTCTTACTCGCGCTTGGCCGATTTTCAAACAACAACTTCTGCATTAGGATAAGTCCTGTATCGCGGAGGACTTTACACAAACACTTTAAACGGACACAAGGAACACCCAGACTCAGAACAACAATTTGTGAATCACACAGTGTATTCGACCCGCTCATAGCCCAGTTGCACTCGATGGTTACAAACAATCACCGAGGGTAAGCAACGATGTCGCGGTCAGTACCTGGATGGGTGACCGCTGGTTGCATTATACCATGAGCGTCTCCGTGATTCGGAGGTCACTTTAAGCAGTCGGTCCCGTTTGTTATTCTAGGATAACAGTCGTGAAGCTTAGTTGGAGGCCTTCAACGGCTTAAAAACATCCATCGGCAAGATTACGTAGCTACAACGTAGTCTTGCCAGTCCCCAATCCGCACTTGGCCAGCGTGGGGACGTATGGCCTTAACCCTCTTCTGAGAGGAGACCCGAGCCCAACAGTGGGACATCACGGGTTGTTGATAATGATGATGACAGTGTAGTCCCATGAGAGGTTTGAGCCCACGACAATAGAGCACTAGCCAGCCGTGCAGTGAAATGCTATATTATTTTTGACTGTTAAGTATGTGACTTGGACTTTCTACCATGGTCTGCAACTATTTATAAGGATCATATAGTTGTCCAAAGGTTTATAGAAAGTAATAAAATTGCATGTATTTCTTTAAAACAATTTGATTGTTTTAATTTATCAAGTCACGTAAAGTCTAATTAATGTACAAAAAATTTAAAGAAAAGAGCCATCAGCGCTATTCCCGGATAGATCAAAATCTTACGATGTAAAAGTCAAAGAATCGCTACAACACGAAATGCTTTAAATTATTTTATTACTATAAATATATACCACCGCTTTGGTAAAACTGTAGATATGTTGTAGTAATAATACATAATATTATAAAACTTTTGGTCAAGTGCGTGCGTTACTTCAGCGCGTAAATCTATACAAATTAATAAAATTTAAGTGTCTCTCAGTAATTTTAAATCAACAGCTTTTTATTAAATTCATATGAAAGCACGGTACTTACATCCAATTTTTTTTGGCTATCTGTATGTTTATTTAGGCCAATCTCTGGAATGGCTGAACTGGTTTTGAATGTAAAGGCTCCAATAACAAAAACAGTGTTTAGCTAGTAATAAATATTTCGAAAACATACTCTGGTGAAACTTGTGATCAACTATTTCAGACAGGGAGACAACATTGGTACTCGACATTCAATAACTATAAGCCGTGTATTGTTTTAATTTAGTAATTTAACTGTACATTATTTAAAAAAAAATCCATTCAAGCATCAGTTACGGCATCGTAACTGACTGACTGGTTTTATACTGCTTGGGCTTCGTAAGACATCAATGTGGTCATCAGAAACAACAAAGGAAAATGGTTTGATGTGAAATGTATTTGTCAAAGATTTCATATTTCAAATGTTAATGTGATGAAAGAAGAATCACGCGTCTTCAAGGTGACTCTTCTGATGTAAGTTTGTGTACATGTTCGCGCTCGACGTTCAACAGGAAACAGCTGTCGGTATCGTCTTGTCTGTTGGACTGTATTTGACGTTTTACCCGACTGCCAAAGAAGGGTTATGTTTTTCGTACGTATCTTGTATGAATGTGTGCAATATTATTTGTTACCTCATATATTATAAACCGCTACACGGATTGTCTTGTTTATACATCGTTAAATTCCTCTTGAATCCCATGTGCGCTTAGAAAGGTGCTAACGACTGTGAGACGCTTTATTTTAAAGTAAAATAAACTTTTTGAATAATGCAATATCAAATTCAAGACCTTCTCATGACGATTTGAAAATGGTATATCATGACCTATTTGATTTATAAAGTATGTTATTTGGGCAAAAATACTTTTAATTGGAGCAGAAAAGTTCGATTATTTTATGAATTAAAATAATAATTTTCTTATTTTTTTACGCAGATACAGACCGCAGTGGTTCAATTTAAAATACACATACCTCTGCAACGTTCTAATGACCTTACTACATTATAGTATCAAATATATTATTACTAATTTATTATTATTATTGTACCAAGTGTCCAAAAAAAAATTCAACAGCGTTACTTGTCACAAATTTAAGTTTTTTTATTAAATTATACAATGAGTTCTCAGTAACATCTCAGTTTTATTCTTTAACGCTTATATTAAAGTTAAATCACAAGAAATTCCTAGCTTCATACCATACCTGCCAAAATTTAATTTTAAAACTTAAACTTTTCTCTTAGTGACAAAGAAAAAATGACACCAATTGACGACATTATCTTTCACTAATGTAGAATAGGTCGTATCTACTACGACCATTTTCCGTATTATAATTTATTATTACTTAGTTTTAATGTTGCAGAAATTAAATTGCTTACCACACTTCTGGACTATACTTATTTTTTTCTTCTAAGTTATCTATTGGTTATTATTAGTTATTGTTACGCCGACGGGTTTTTTTCGGTAATCTGATCTTCGAAAAGGTTCTTATCGTGCCTAAGACTTATTCGACCATCTTAGATATTCCAGTAATGTACTCTAAAATCTAAGATCTACATAACGAAGATGTAAAATAACATATTTTCAATTTTTTTTCTTGTTATTAAAACTTAACAACAAATAAGGTTGACAAATACAGGAGAAAATATTTGTCTAAAAACTAATAGAAATGAATAGACAATTATATTTTCAGTTTACTTTAATTAAAATCAATCAATAATTCGAGCTTCGCAATGGTTTTCAAAAACTTTAATATGTTAAAGATACAACATGATCATTATAACCAAGATTGTTTAACCAAATCAGCTCCCTTTTCTCCAATCATAATACATGCCGCATTAGTGTTCCCACTGACAATGCTCGGCATGATACTAGCATCAATTACTCTCAAACCTGTTACTTTCCGCACCTTTAGCTCCTTATCTACCACCGCCATCGGATCGTCCTCTGGACCCATTCTAATGGTACTGGTTGGGTGATATAGTGAAAATGTCAACTCCCGTATTATGCATTCCAAGTGTTCGTCACTGGCTTTTACATATTCTTTACAAGCTTCTAAATCAAACCACTCTAATTCGAATCCAGCTGTTTGGAAAGATTTGGTTTGGCCTAGTTTTAAAGAAACTTGTTTCATCGAATTTTTTATACGTTCCATATCTTCAGGGTCATCAAAATAATTGGCAAATATTAAAGGTTTGTCAAAAGGATTTTTACTAGCTAAAGTTATGTTACCTTTAGATTTTGGATGCAAAAGTACTGAATACGCTGCAATAGCAGTTTTTTCCTCGTTTATTTTAACGAACATTTCGTGAAATTCTTCAGATAATCCATGTTTCTGATAGACATCTACTAAATTAAAAGAGTTTGGCAATAAAACCAAATGATGAAACTGTATATCTGGTACAGATGACGTAGGATCAGTAGTATTTATGAAGGTAATTACTCTATGTGACCTCGTATCTTTAAACAAACCAGTAGCATTTATTAGATAATCGGTAAGTGACTGAGTTATAGCAGATAAAGTTATTGTGTTTTCAGCATCTGTCTTTGAATAAAATATAGGAGCGTAAGCGTGATCTTGTAAGTTTTGACCAACGGATAAATCAGCTATGACATCAATACCTATTTCTTCTAAATGCTGTTTGGGACCCAAACCTGACAGCATTAAAAGCTGTGGGGATTTAACAGCACCACATGATGTAATTACCTCTTTTTTAGCATTGACTGTTATATTTATTCCATCTTTATTGATTAGAACGCCACTAACTGAATTTGTCCCAGGTTTAAACAAAATTTGAACTGCATAGGCGTTCTTCATCACATGAAGATTTTTTCTTTGTCTGATTGGACTTAAGTATGCCCTGGCTGTACTGACTCTGTAATTATCTTTAATATTATTTGCCGTTACGGTTGTTCCCATTTGATCAGCACCATTAATTTCGTTTAGATGCTTTATACCAAGTTCTGTTGTAGCTTGAATGATTGCATCCTCCGCAGGCGTTGGGTCTGTTTTTTGGACAATATTAATGGGTCCGTCACGCCCATGGTATTTTTGATTTTCTTCAGTTATATCTCCAGTGAAATTTTCAATCTTTATGAAATACGGTAAAACTTCTTCATAACTCCAACCATCGTTACCATTGGCTGCCCATCCATCGAAATCAGCTTTATTACCCCTGACATAGAACATTCCGTTAATACTGCTGCTACCTCCAATGACTTTGCCTTGCGGCCAGGCACATCCTTTTCTTTTATAGCTTCTACAAGCACCTTCTTGAGGTTGACTGTAATGGTCCCAGTCGACTGAGGTCCCCAAGTTGTTATAGAATAGTGGTGGTATCTGAAATATTTTGCATAAGGTTAATATTTGGATACAAATAGTCAGTCCGCGTGATATTGTACCTAGTTTGCTTAAAATATTTGATGCTTATTTATCGTACGAGTATCGTACCTCTTGTTTATTCAATGGCCTAGTCCATGTTTTCAAATTAGAATCTTAACAAATTATAATTTAAAAAAATCTAGTATACTAGGAATAAACGAATCACCCAGTCGCTGTCTACATAACTAATGAAGGCGAATTCGTTAAAAAAAGTAAGTGGTTCCTCCGTCCAAAGGGGGCATGGCCTTAGACAGCTGAGATAGCTGGATCTACATCTAATGTTTTAGGCACGCTGGAGTTTTAGGGATGGTGGTGAAGGTATCATTCGGGGACATTCATTGTGTCAATTGGGTAATTATATTATTTATGATTTTTACATTTAATAGCACCAGACAAAGTTAGTTATACCTCGGTACTTAGCGTTGGGTCTCCTCCAGCTTCCACCAGTAAAACTTTCCATTCTAAGTTTTCACTGAGTCTATTGGCTACAACTGAACCCGCCGCTCCAGCACCTAACACTATGAAGTCATAGTTTGGATCTAAAATAAGAATTATTTGTGAGTAGTTTTTACACAAGCGTCTGTATAGAGTATCAATATTTCGCAATAACATTAATTTTATCTTACAAAGTCTTAAATAAAATTATCTGTATGTAGTATGTCTTTTTTAACTAATTTTAGATTGGATCAGATTGAAAGATTTATATTATTTGCAGAAGTCTTACAACGTTTGGAAATTAAATGAAAACATTGTGCAAACAATTGCTACATGTTATGTTAAAGTAACTTAATTGGGCCCCTTATATTCTAACTTGTTTTGGTACATGGGTTGATTTTTATTGTTATGTGTGAGTTCGTGGTGACAGGCGATTATTTTTGTATGTGAATCTAAAATCTTTATGTTTGAAGATCACCCCCCGCAAAAATGACAGACTATTTTGTATAGAAAAAAGATATAATGGCTACTCCCCTCCGTTCGTTGGCCCGTGTTGCGCTATGGTTCACATCTCTATGTTCACAATCGTTGAGTGATAAAACCAATTTATTACCACAGAATAAGTAATTATCAATCCAAACTAAATCTGATGCGGCATCGGCATTATGCCGATAAATTCGAGTACCTATTTAATTATATTATAAGTAGTGCAAATGTACCAATACAAGTTAGAGTAACTTGTATTGGTAGGTACATGGGTCCATTTACATCACTTTGTGAAACAGAAGTTATTTTATCATGTTATGTGGAAGCGACTTGATAGTTGTACTGTAACCTGTAATTAGAATTCTTACCTTTAAGAACCTCCTCAGTGACATCAGCGGGCCAAAGATTATCTCCTACAAGTGCACATTGCGCTGCAAGGAAACTTTGCAGAGTTAATGCAAAAAGTGACCCTGCCGCCTGGTAACTGTCCACTATGTTGGGTATCACCGTCTGGTCACATGCCCACGACATCTTTTCTGGAATGAAATATTTATTTACTATGACCAATATTACCTTTGTAAATTACGTATACTTATATTAAATAAAATGGATGAATTACTCTTAGCCAATATTGGTTGCGGTGGCCAATCCTGACAGAGATCAGACCAACACGGTGTATGCGCAAACACGGATTTACTTTCTGATTCATCACTCTCATAATCCAATGAAGGACAGGACTAGGGAGAGATCAAGCTCAGGGACAACGCATTTACTTGCTCTCTGTGGGAAGGGTGTTAAAACTACAACTCATGATTGTAAATAACTATAATCATTATAGGAACGGTACGTATGCCGTGGGAGAGCTGAAGACCACTTATGTCGATTTCGGTTTATACAGTACCTTTGATGTGGTTTTAGATCAAACGAACGTGACGCTATTCCTTCATTGCTTTCACTAAGAGAGTGAAATTAACAACTCTTAAACCTACTCTTCCTCTCCCTTCTGGTTAGGGGACACAGAGGGCGGCAATGTCTTTGTGATTCTTGAGTTACCCGTGGTCGTCGGGAGTAACTTAAGTACCTACTCACCGGTGATCTATTTGTTCATTTGGTTTTTAAAAATCATTCTCTTAATAATACGTATTCACCATTTTATTTAATATAAATAAAATAGTGGAATTAGTAAAAGTGATTTTAATTCTAGAATATATTGTAATAAGTTCATCAAGTGCCGACAATCAAGAGTATAGGGTCATGCTATGTTTTAAAAAATAACTTAAAAAATATAATATAGTAGCCTCCCGATGTTAGAAAGTTTTTGATGGAAGACAAACAAGAGACTGGGTCATGCCTGTGAACTAAAGTTCTATAAAACACAAAATATTTATTTTCTATACAAGAGAGCAAAGTTGCTTTTTAACCGCGTGCTCGATTTTGATGACCGAGCAAGCGAAGGATTCTAAAATAAAATCATGGGCGCAGCGAGTCATTCAAAAATTAAAATCCTGAGCGTTAGCGAGGGAATCAAAAGAGCACAAGGTGAAAAATCTTTGCACTCGAGTGCAACACGTAGCTTTTCATTCCACCTCAACGAGGAAATGACTAAATGACGTGAAAAAAATAATGGCGCGGGCATAGCAAATTTAAAAAAAGTACACCAAGAACATTGAACTAATATTACTACGTAATCCTCAATGACCAAGAAGGTTCCGAGTCGAGTATTTAACAAATTAAAATAGATTGTATGATAAATTCAGCACCATGGGGAAGTAGAAGTAAATAGGTATAATAAAGATGTTTTGAATTCACAACCTTAGTGCACACGATGTTCTAAATTCAATTTACTTTATCCTCTAGCGGAAAAAACGGCTTTTACGCTCAGATATTGAAGGGTAAAAATACTCTTTCGGAGAAACATTTATTTTCTATATATTTATCATTAAAATAATTAAAATAAATTTTTACTTACATTTTTTGACGTGACTTTCTATGGGTAAATGTGAAACACCAGCTGCTGGGTCTTTAGCAATGTACAACTGATACCTTCGTTTCTGCCTGTCTATATAGTCTTGCACCCCAAATATATTACTCACCAAGATCCTTTTATTTATTTAATGACAATATTGTTTCAAGTGTAAACTTAAGTTAAGAAAATATAAAAGTGCATACATTTCAATATATAATTAATTAGCTTATCATTCTTTACATCTACAGTAAGTTGGTTACTTATTTCATCTAATTCAACCAAACCAAAAAAGGCATTGTACCTTGTAGATATTATCGCGATTTTTTGTAGTTCAATATCTAAATTAAATAATAATAATAATAAATATTTCGGACATCTAACACACAACGCCATCTAGTCCCAAGCTAAGTAGAGCTTGTGTTATGGGTATTAGACAACTGATATGAATACGCATATACTTTTTTTTTAAATAAATAAATAATATATAAGTAAATACATATTATACATAGAAAACACCCAAACTCCGAAACAAACATTTGTAGATCATACAAACATTTGGTCCTACCCGGGAATCGAACCCAAGACCTCATGATCAGCAGCCGCACTCGCCAACCGCGAGACCAACGAGGCAGTCATGATAATTCGAATAGTGCATATATATTTCGTCGATTTGAAACTCTAATTCAATTATTTTCTTATATTTGAAGAGGTTTGAGATTATCTTAGCGACAACGGCGTGAAATCCGTGAATGAATAATATTTTATATACAGAAATAAAAATGTTGTTTTTAGTATTTTCTTTGCTTTCTTTTTTCTGTATTTTGTTATAATTTAAACTCACCCTGAACTTCAACAAAAACTTTGAGACCAACAAAACAATCGGCCAAAAAAGGTATGACCATCCACGGATTTTATTAGGACGTAGGAACAGCAATACATTTTAAATATAGGATTTAACGGGTAAACGATCGTGGAAAGATGATTTATGCAAAATTTGTATAATGCTGTATCATCCTTGTTTGAAGCTGCATAAACGGAAGCTGTGCAGTTTGTCGGGTAGGTGATACATACAAGTACAATTTTAACAAAAATAAAACCGACTTCAAGGTTCGACTCGATTTCTCTTGGATACCATCATCAGATATTAATGTCCTTATCATGGTAAGACCGTTGGGATAACTCCTTTCCTTTAAAAAAAGAATCATCGAAATCGGTTTATAAACGATTAAGTAATCCGCGAACAAACATTAAAAAAAATATATATATACGGTCGAATTGAGAAACCTCCTCCTTTTTTTAAGTCGGTTAAAAACCATTTTTTCTTTCTATACATAGTATTCATATATTCATTACATTATAAATAATTAATACAAACGTAAATATATTCTACATCTGTACTCACATGCATGATAAGCGTTTCTTGTTGCTAGTAAACATTGATAATCATGTCAAAAGGAATGCGCGGAGAATTCAACTGTTTTATTTAAGATCTTATTTTAATTTTAAAGAACGTATAATACTTGTAAATTAACCATTCGAGAAGTATTAAAATAAAATTGCTGTGTCATGTATCGATAATGTTAATTGTTAATAATGATATTAACTTTACACATCTCGCACACAGCCGTATGACTCTAAGCTAGATATATAGTGTGCATAATAACCTCGCAGCTGATAAACGTACCTAAATATTTCTAAATACTTTCATATTATATGTAAATTATCCCTAGCCATAGAAAAAATATTCGTACTCATCAGATAAATTGTTTGTTCTGAGTGGGTTTTGAACCCTCGGCCTCCGGCTCCGCAGTCAGGGTTCACTACCAAGTACTAAATTGAAAGGCCCTTCAAAATTAAAGAAATCCTATACGTGCACACTAAGAAAATAATCTAGTAGGGATCTAGTGCTCTTGCCATCTATGCGTCTGAGTAAGATTTTGACATAGTCTCTTTGTTCAGCTGCAGCTTGCTTTCGTGTTTAACAACGAGACCCAATTTTCTCAATGAGGTCGTCTTGTCAGCAGGTCTTTTTTATGTATGGACCTGCCAAAATGACTCTACTGTGCCTGATGGAAAGTATTAGCAGAATCCAAGATTCGTTGTCACCATACTCATTGCTAATGCAAACAATGCAGCATGGTGACGCACAGCATGGCAGCCTAGTGATGCTTCTGCAACATTGAGCCTCCGGTCTCGGACTCACCAACGAAACACGACAGCACGAACGCTGTCATTTTACGTTAATCTTCTGTGCGAGGGTAGTACCGCCCCGTGCTGAAATCAGCATGGCTCTACTACCTTGGTTTTAAACTTAATTCAAACTAACTTTTAAACTTTCGCGTTCCATGATATTAACAATTTTTTTTTTTTTTTTACGGGAATCAGAGGAGGCAAATCAGAGGTATGTGATACCTTTTAATAAGTGGTCGCGTTAATTCCCGTAAAAAAAAAAAAAAAATTTGTTAATTCAATCTATTTGTAGTATATACGCACAAAAACACTCTGGTATTAAAATCGTGAAAAAGTGTATGAACGCGTCAATTAATTTATGAATTAATGTCTAAGATTAATACTACAGAATATATCTTTCGTAGTCACTTGAAGTTAATATGACGCAAAGATAGAATAAGAACAAGGCATTGATAGATGCAAGGAATATGTATGCAGCTTGTACGTAAAATATTTATCAGTGAAATATGTGGAGTGTGTTGGTGTTTCTTAGGTTCGATTTTTTGATGACCTTAAGCATCGTTTATGTGTGTTATGAATAAAGACAAATCGATTCCATAAGTAGGACATTATATAGTAAGGAGAGGATATGTGTATTCCGGCGAAGTCAAATTGGGATCCACTTGAGTTTTGTACGAAATTCGGTATTGTGGTCATATTTGCGTATACTAAAAATAAATCTGATACAGAAATTTATGCAGTTGGTTCTTGTTCAGATCGAGATAGCTGACATCTGCATAGTGGAGAATGGGTAGAAGAGTTGATTTTGCAAGCTCAGATTTGGTAGAAGTTGGAAGAAAATTGCGTAGTCTGCTCAAACACGCTGCAGAGGCGAATATTTTACGACTAACATTTTGCATTTGAGTATTCCAAGAGAGCGTTTTGTCGATAATTGTAAGTTTTTAACATTATCGCTGATTGGAATTATGACTCCCCCGAAAAGACACCTGTGGCAGTGCATACCAGTTAGTATTTGCGATAAGTCTGGAACTGCCGATGACTGTCACTTGAGTCTTACTGGGGTTATCTTTGACGCCATACATTCTTGTCCATTGACATTATGTTGTTCAGATTTTTATTTATAACATCAACACCTATATGCAGCTCATTATGATTTGTTTAAAAATATATTCGTAAATCATCTGCGTGTAGATGGTAGGAAGAAAGAAGTTTATTGGTGATGTTGATGTTATTAATGAAATTGAAAATATATTGAAAATAGCAAAAGAGATAAATCGCCACCCTGTGGTAATACGCTGCCAGCGAATAAACAGGTAACTACGAAACCAGTCAACAGCTGATGGAAATATGTTGACAGTGTTTAATATGGTAAGGAGAACGTGTATTTAAGGCGTTGCTAAAGTCTAATAGACATAACACAGTGAGTTTTCCATTTTCCATACCAGCCCTTATATCGTCCGTTATATTAACGACAGCGGTAGTTGTGCTGTGGCCAGGACGGAAACCAGATTGGAATGGGTTAAGGAGGTTATTTCTGCAAAGAAATTAATTGAGTTGGTTGTGGATAAGGCGCTCGTGGATTTTTGAAAGAAAGGGCAAGATAGAGATAGGTCGATATTCGGAAAAGGATGATCGATTCTTAGGTAAAGGAATGATCTGGGTGTCTCTTTCGATTTTGATGGAAATACGCCGTTTATGATGGTTTCATTCAGTAAAAGGGGGATTATGGGCAACATTTTCATAAGGAATAGGATTACATGTTGCGACTGGTGGAATCAGAGCCATTAGTATTAGATGTAATGGTTCCCAACATCACAAGCAAACCCTTGACTAAGAATTAAAGGATGGTGGTCAGGGGTTATCTTATTAAATTTAGACGAAACAGAGCAGTGTTGGTTAAGTAAATTCATATCAAGATGGTTAAGGGACAAACCTTGACGCTGTTTTCTAATCCCTAAAGGCCGAAGAAACTTACAGACTTTAGCTGGATCACCGTTTTGTAGGGAGCTATGAATGAATTGGCGTTGTGCATTCCACCAGTACACACCTTGTTGCAGTGATTTCGCAAATTTATATATTTTTCCTTGTTGTTTTTAATTTCGATTTCGCCGGTGCGTGTATGTCACACTGAGCTATTATATTGTGATTTAAGATCTAAATCCTTTCGCCAGTGGATAACGCTGATAAATCGATCTTCTCTGCATCCCTTCTAAATAGATCAAGATTTATGCCACCAAAATTGCGCTGCATCAAAACTCTAGACTTTGCCTTAGAGACGACGGGTCTTATATGAGAGAAAAGAAGATCATGGAGGAGAATTCGTCAGCTACGTACTGTCCATGTTTGGCAACGCGATCGCCTGACAAAATAAGAATTAGATCAAGAAGAGAAGGGTAAGATAATTGTAAAGTTAGGAAAATTATAGATGGTATTTAGAGGAAGAAGGGAAATGTTATTGGATTCAACGAGCCGGAATACTTTGAGCATTTAAATGGATAACATTAAAATTTCGCGTGACATCGGTAAATTGTCGGTGAAGTGTGTCAGCAAATGGTAAAATACTAATGAAACTATTATTGTCATCACTTACACATACCAAGCGTATAAAACTCATCACTATCAAACTTCATTTAATTAATAACAGAAATATATATTTAAACTAGCTGAACCCCGCGGTGTTACCCGCGGTTATTGTTGTACCGCGAGAAACGCCGCGGGACAAAAAGTAGCCTAAGTTACTCCCTGGATCATCAGCTACCTACCTGTGAAAATCCTGTAAAAATCCTTCCAGCCGTTCCAGAGATTACCCGGAACAAACAGACAGACAGACAGACAGATAGACAGACAGAAAAAAAAAAATTTAACTAAATTTTTGGTATATGTATCGTGTATACATACATATGCATTGATTAAAAAGCTGTTATTTTAATATTACAAACAGACACTCCAATTTTATTTATTTGTATAGATAATTCCGTAACGAGAATGTCAGTCGGCACGTATGTGAATTTGTGATTTGATATCGATAGATGATTTGACATCTAACGAAAATGACAGTTTATTTTGACACTGCCTTCTGTAATTAGTAGGTTAGAAAAACAAAATATTACATGTAATAAGCATCTACCGTGCACATAAATTTATTAAAAATAAATACAAAAAAACTTAGATAATTACAGTCGTTGCAGATGTATGAATATGGTTCTTTTTTTTTTGTATTTACTTATCATTAACAAAAAAAATCTATTTCGTCAATTTAGTTAGAGTTACCGGTTATTTCGCTACTGTTATATGCTATAACATTTGCAAAAATATAATTAAAAAAAAAATGCATAATAGGCATAAAAAAAAATCTTTTAATTTATTATTTCTATTAAAAAAAACAAGATGTTTTTTCACATTTTGTATTTATTAAAATAAATTGTTAATTACTAAGATTTTGCTTAGAAATTTTATTTAGAATCTGTAGGCCTACCGAGGCGATGCCAACGCTTTATGTCACTTGCAGTGAAATCTTTCACTTGAAGCTGAGTCTGTATTATATTTTGGGCTTTTAAAGCAAGGTCTTCTTTCTCAACTTCATGAATTTGTCCATGCTGCATACCGATGACTCAACTTGCTTTGTAAACTCTTGAGGACATCTACCATAAAGCCCCAGAATGAAGAGAACTCTCCGGCTAGGCCAACCATGTCAGTGAGGGGGCATGCGTTATTGTGACAGACAGCTTCCAACTTACTCATTATGTTGTGGAACATGTTGCTTAGGTTTTCTACTACGGCATAGTAAATAACGGTTTAGTTTTATAGTGGTTGGCTCTCGTAAGACATCAATGTGGTCATCAGAAAACAATAAAGAAAAATATTTTGAATTTAAATGTATGTGACAAAGATTTACCGTGGGAGAGCTACGCTTCGGCATGAATGGGCCGGCTCGACCGGAGTGATACTACGGCCTCACAAAAAGCGGTGTAAAATAGCTCTTGCGCTGTGTTTCACCGAGTGAGTGAGGATACCGGAGGCCCCTCCCCAACCTCCAAAGGCCGGCAACGCACTTGTGGCGCCTCTGGTTTTGCGGGTTCTCATGGGCGGCGGTAATCACTTACCATCAGGTGATACGTCTGCTCGTTTGCCCCCTAGTCCATAAATAAAATTCAAATGTTAAAGTGACCCTTGTGATGAAAGAAGAATCACGCGTCTTCAAGGTGACCCTTCTGATGTAAGTTTGTGTACATATTCGCGCTCGACGTTCGACAGGAAACAGCCATTAATATCGTCTTGTCGTTTGGACTGTATTTGACTTTTACCCAACTTCCGGAAGGGCTATGTTTTTCGCGCGTATCTTGCACGTGTGTTATTGACGTGACAACGTCTTATAAATTGGTTTGCCGGGTGACACTTCAAGAAACTGCGTTACGCTCCGCTCACGTTATGCGCTCACAATGAGAGCGAGTGAGAGGCACGCGTCCCTTCCACTCGGGCATGGTTAGCCCGCCTAAGAGCGAGAGAGACAGACATAAAAAATGAAAGGCACGCGTCCCTTCCACTCAATATAATTCTTTGTATAAATAAATGTTTTAAATTGTTACTATTATTTCATCCTTCTTCCTACTATACGAATGAATATTCACATTAAAATTATTTTACCACTCAAAGTCGTTGTCACGTAAAACTTTCGCCCGTATACCGACTTTACAGGCAACCAATTTTTTTCTTTATTACTTCATATCTTTCAAACCGCTGCACGGATTCATTTCAATAATACATATATCGCTAGATTCGCCTTGGTGTTCTAAATTCTCTACACTAAAATTATTCTATACAAGATCGGTCCCGACTATTGCAGTCAATATTTTCCGTATTAGAATTTGTTATTTGTTTTAATATTAAGTAATTAAATTGCTTTTTACACTTCCGGACTGAACTTTTTTTTTTCCTTTCCATTTTTATATTTTTACCCAGTTCTGTTTTGTGTTTTTTTAATTATTTCTTGTATTTGGTAATTAAATATTTAAAAAGGGTAACTAGAAATGATTAAACCATAACATTACTCAATTACCATTACATTAATATCTGAGATCTGCCCAACGTAGCTATAAAATAACATATTATCAGTTTTATCTTGTTAATTAAACTCCATAACAATTAAGGATAACAAATACAGAAGAAAATGTATTTCTAAATATAATATAAATAAATTCAAAAAACTATTTTATTTATTTATTTAAGGTTTACGAACAGTTGTTACAGATAATTATTGCAAACATAGGAATAAAGAAGAATTATTGTCTTATATCTAACTACACAACTAATTACAGGCAAACACCACATTTTATGTATTAACATGTTAACATAGCTATATGAATTTAAAAGTTATTAGTCAGGTACACTTAAACTCTAGTTAATTACAATATATATCTATACTACTTATAATAAAACTGTAGAGAGGTCAATTCTGTACATTGAATATATATTAAAAATTATTATTGGGGGATGAATGGTTATCGATACTGATGCCAAAAATGTAATCATTAAGTTTTTTGTCTGTCTGTCTGTCTGTCTGTCTGTCTGTCTGTATGTGCACGCATGGATCAAAAACTACTGAAGGGATTTTAACCAAACTTGGTACGATTATAGTCGATACTCCTGGGCAGGTTATAGGCTATATAACATAACGCTAAGATGCATAGGAGCTGAGCAGTGACGATAAATTTGAAGCAAGTCGGATGAAAATTTTCGCTTTCGAGCTCTTATCCTCGCATACGTTGATCATACACCAAAAATATGTATTACAAAGATGATGGTCTTCAAAAGATCTACAAAAAAGTCCTCAATAGTATATTTCTATCTTTTATAAATTAGCCACAATAACGTGTTTAAGCGTTAGGCATTTCTTCAAGGTATATTAAATACTTAAATATATTGTATTTCACATGGATATATCCTTATCACTATACACTTAAATATCTTTTTTAATAAAATATAGAATTATAAAATTATAATTAATAAACACACAAGATATAGATGAAATAAAACTGCCAAATCTCGCCGCACCAGTATAAGTACGACATTACGGTTGATTTTTCTTTAACACGCGAAACGGCCATCCGCTGAATCTACAAAAAGACGGGAGCGCTCACGCCGCTCACGCGGTGACTTCACTTCACTCGAATTGTCACTGTTAATGCGAACGAACGTGGTTCTTATTGACTGGGAATAAGCGCGTTTTAGATTTAAAAAATACATAAGACGTAGTTTTTAGATATCAGTTTAAAGTAGGTATTAGATAATAATATAATTAGTTTGTTTAGTGTTTTTGTTTGTTTCTCCTTCTTTTCTGTAAATTTATAGTTGTAAAATTAATAAGTATAATTTCAAATAAGTAAATTTATGCAATGACAATTAATAAATCTCATCTTCAGACTTTCCCTGTTGCTGGAGTAGATCTTAGTCTCAGATGTTTTTCACATGGGCAGTCAGTAGTTCCACAAATCTTTATGCATAGGTACGTACCGGAAGCGTCCACTTTGAACAAATGTAAACAAGTGTAGTGACAATGCAAAACAAAAATTACTCTTCGGTCTTAAATAGATTTTTAAAAGGCAGCGTCATATTTATTTATTAAATTGTACTTTAATAGTCTATAGTTAAAAAAAAAACATTATTGTAAAAGGAGATCCACGCGGACGGCACAGCTTTAAACAATAAGATATTATGTCGCATGCCTGCCTGGTCAAAGTACAGAATATTGCTTCATTCATCGGGTGGTGAAACGACTACTTACCGAATCAATTTTTTTGCAGAATTTCTACTGTAATAAATATTTATACTGTATTACGATTAAATTTAAGATAAAGTTCAAGCTTGACAACCAAAAACGATATTTCTGTAATGGCGCTGGTCACATGAGACGCGTGACGTCACACTCTAGCCACAACAAAACAAAACAGCGCGGTTCAAGTTAATTTTATCAGTTTTCTCCAATTTTATATTAATTAAAATGTCGAATAAATGGTTTTTAGTGCCACAGTGAACAAATCTATACATCTATAGGTACAAATAAATAAAATTGGAGTGTCTCTTTGTAATATCAAAATAACCGCTTTTTACTAAATGCATATGTATGTATACACGGTACATATACCAAAAATGTAGTTAAAAATTTTTTTGTCAGTCTGTCTGTTTGTCTGTTTGTTCCGGGTATTCTCTGGAACGGCTGGACAGATTTTGACGGGACTTTCACTGGCAGGTAGCTGATGATCCAGGGAGAAACTTAGGCCACTTTATTTAGACTAACTTTGTCCTGCGGCGTTACGCCGAAATGTATGTATGCGCGTAACTTTCGATCGGCTACACCAAATTTTTTTTTTTTTATGTGTTAGTTATTCTTAGGACAAGGTTTGTGTACAAGAAAAAATAAAAAATAAAGGAAAAAGTTTTTTTGTCCGTGACTACACCTTACTCATGGGTAGCTGGTAACGAAAGAAAAATATGGTGGTACGAAGTTCGTCGGGTCAGATAACATCTTTAAATACCACGCTTTGTACTATTTCAAAATGTAACCTAAAAGCATTGAGATATACCTACCTACATAAAGTAAATTAGATTTTACAAAAATAATGAATGATTTTTTTCCAGAGGTTATTACAGAAACAATTTTTATGTTGTACTTATGCAAGTGCAACATAGCTGCTTTAACATTGTTGCAGCTTTGTTGTTGCACATATGCAGCATAGTTATCAATGTTATTATTATGTACTAGCTGAACCCCGCGGTGTTACCCGCAGTTATTGTTGTACCACGAGTAACGCCGCGGGATAAAGTTAGTCTAAAAAAAGTAGCCTCAGTTACTTCCTGGATCATCAGCTACCTGCCAGTGAAAGTTCCGTCAAAATCCGTCCAGCCGTTCCAGAGATTACCCGGAAGAAGCAAACAGGCAGACAAAAACATTTTTAACTACATTTTTGGTATATGTACTGTGTATATATATACATAGGCATTTAGTAAAAAGCGGTTATTTTAATATTCAAACACACTCCAATTTTATTTATTTGTATAGATAGAAAAGTGCAACCATAAAAGCGTCTATCTTATGTAGGTTGATGTTATCGGCACGCACAAAATTTGGTTCCTTTTTGTTTCGAACCACTTATTAAATAGTTTATTAAAAAAAGTCCTGCAGAAATAGCTCACAGATCGATTATTACCACTCCGAAAACATAAAACGCAAACAATATTCAATAGAGGAATCTTTCGTTTATTAGCATGTGACGTCACCAGAGTTGCAACCAATCACAAGGCGTTTATGTCGAAGACAAAATTTCAAAAAAATTGTTAGTTTTATTTCGTGCAATCTGCGAGAAACTTAAATTATTTTGTTTGATTTATAGTGAAATATGTCTTTTTAGACTATTATCTTAAAGGATGACCCCAATCCATAGTTTATTTCCCATTCCTCTTTAAACGCGTGCAGTTTTTGGTGAGTCTGTGAGTCTATGCTTTGCGATGACGATAAACAAGACATAAGGTCAGACGTTGCGCACCGCAGGCATAGACGAACTGTTTCAGCAACGGAAAGCTCTATGTGGCTCTGTCGAGGGTGAGCGACAATGCTAATATGTTCGTATATTGTTCCAATGGCATTACACATAACATAGTATACAGCGAAGCTCTTTAAATAAAGGTAACACTGTCACAATATGTGGACATATCAGTGAAATTGCACGCAAAAACTACTGAACGGATTTGAATGACACTACAGGAATTTAACTTATACATCAGAATAACACATAGACTACTATTTGCCACGATAACCGACATACACGCGGGCGGAGCCGCGGGCAGCAGCTAGTTTTTAAATAAAACTACTAATTATGTTATTGACTTATTTTAGTGCGTTGGACGCACGGAGCAGTATTTGCTCCGTGGTTGGACGTGTCGAACAACTGTCGACAACGAATCAAAGTACACATCAACCAGATATCTGCACTCGTTCATAACTTTGCACATGCGAGGTATGTAGAGGTGAATTAGCAAAAAACACTGTATGGCACAGGGGAGTTATCGGTCTGCATGGCGGTCTGCGGGGTATTGAATCTGTTTCTCACGGCAGTCGATGTTGTTGTTGAGCAGCTTATACGCTAATCTCAAATCCAAGAGCTCCCTTAGGGCTTCTTGGGCACGTATGTTATAGTAGCCTAGTTTATCAAGATAGGAGAGATATCTAAATTGACTACTCTTTGAGGACCCCAACGGTCCTGGTGAATTTTATATGGTGACATTTTGAACTGTTCACCGAATTTTTGTTGTGTTGACACCTTACAGATAATCCGTCAATATCTTCCTGCATTAGGTTTACATCTTGTTGAGACCTTATGACTTTTTAGATTTTTTAATCGTCCGCAAAAATAAAACATCAGTTATTATGAAAGCACGATGTTATGTCGTTAATATATATATTATAAATATACAATTGTTCTGTGAGTGTGTATGTCACTGAACTACTCTCAAACGACTGGACCGATTTTGATGAAATTTTTTGTGTGTGTTCACAATTTTGTCCGCTGGACAATGTTTTTTTAATTAATTTTTAATTTATTAGTAGTTATGGCAAAACGAAGTTTGCCGGGACAGCTAGTATATTATAAATAAATAGACCATTACATTTTAGTTTACTTTTAATTAAGATCTAGTAATTAGTCGAACATCACAAGGATGTTAAAGATTAAAATTTGATAGAAAGCAGTATGATTGAAATCATTATACCCAAGATTGTTTTACCAAATCAGCTCCCTTTTCTCCAATCATAATAGATGCCGCATTAGTGTTCCCACTGACAATGCTCGGCATGATACTAGCATCAATTACTCTCAAACCTGTTACTTTCCGCACCTTTAGCTCCTTATCTACCACCGCCATCGGGTCGTCCTCTGGACCCATTCTAATGGTACTGGTTGGGTGATATAGTGACAAGGTCAACTCCCGTATTATGCATTCCAAGTGTTCGTCGCTGGCTTTTACATATTTTTTACAATCTTTTAAATCAAACCACTCTATTTCGAATCCAGCTGCTTGGAAAGATTTGGTTTGGCCTAGTTTTAAAGAATACTGTTTCATCGAATTTTTTATACGTTCCATGTCTTCAGGGTCATCAAAATAATTGGCGAATATTAGAGGTTTGTCAAAAGGATTTTTGCTGGCTAAAGTTATGTTACCTTTAGATTTTGGATGCAAAAGTACTGAATACGCGGCAAAAACACTTTTTTCCTTGTTTAATTTAAGGAACATTTCGTAAAACTCTTCAGATAATCCATGTTTTTGGTAGATGTCTACTAAATTAAAAGAGTTTGGTAACAAATTCAAATGATGAAACTGTATGTCTGGTACAGATGACGTAGGATCAGTAGTATTTATGAAGGTAATTACTCTATTTGACCGCGTGTCTATAAATGAGCCAGTAGCATTTATCATATATTCGGTAAGTGACTGAGTTATAGCAGACAAAGTTATTGTGTTTTCAGCATCTGACTTTGAATAAAATATAGGAGCGGAAGCATGATCTTGTAAGTTTTGACCAACGGATAAATCAGCTATGACATCTATACCCATTTCTTCTAAATGCTGTTTGGGACCCAAACCTGACAGCATTAAAAGCTGTGGGGATTTAACAGCACCACATGATGTAATTACCTCTTTTTTAGCATTGACTGTTATATTTATTCCATCTTTATTAATTAGAACGCCACTAACTGAATTTGTCCCAGGTTTAAACAAAATTTGAACTGCATAGGCGTTCTTCATCACATGAAGATTTTTCCTTTCTCTGATTGGGCTTAAGTACCCTCTGGCTGTACTGACTCTGTAATTATCTTTAATATTATTTGCCGTTACGGTGGTTCCCATTTGATCAGCACCATTAATTTCGTTTAGATGCTTTATACCAAGTTCTTTTGTAGCTTGAATGATAGTGTCTTCCTCAGGTGTTGCGTCTGTTTTTTGTACAATATTAATGGGTCCGTCACGCCCATGATATTTTTGATTTTCTTCATTTATATCTCCAGTGAAATTTTCAATCTTTATGAAGTACGGTAAAACTTCTTCATAACTCCAACCATCGTTACCATTGACCGCCCATCCATCGTAATCAGCTTTATTACCCCTGACATAGAACATTCCGTTAATACTGCTGCTACCTCCAATGACTTTGCCTTGCGGCCACGCACATCCTTTTCTTTTATAGCTTCTGCAAGCGCCCTCTTGAGGTTGACTGTAATGGTCCCAGTCGACTGAAGTGCCCAGGTTGTTATAGTATAGTTGTGGTATCTGAAATAATTTGCGTGTCTATTTACAGGTGCGGTCAATATTTAGATGAAAATAGTCAGTCCGCGTGATATTGTACCTAGTTTACTATAAAATCCACTACTTATTTATCGTACCAGTATATCTCTCGTTTATTCACTAGCCTACTCAATGCTGTCATATTAGAATACTAACATATTATTTATTTATAAAAATCTAGTATTATAGGAAAAAACCATTCACCCAGTTGCAGTCTACAAAATATCTAATGTAGGCGAATTTGTTAAAAAATGGTAAGTGGTTCCACCGTCCAAAGGGCGCTTGGCCTTAGATAGCTGAGATAGTTTGATCTACATCTAATGTTTAATGCCCGCTGGAGTAACTATGGTGAAAGAAGCATCATTCGAGAACATTATTCATTGTGTCAAATAGGTAATTGTATTATTTATTCATTTTACGTTAAATACCTCCGTACTTAGTGTTGGGTCTCCTCCAGCTTCCACCAGTAAAACCTTCCATTCTGGGTTTTCACTGAGTCTATTGGCTACAACTGAACCCGCTGCTCCAGCACCTAACACTATGAAGTCATAGTTTGCATCTGAAATCAGAATTATTTGCAGGTATTTTTTACATTGTACATAGAATATCGATAGTGTCATTGTATTGGATTTTTTTTATGAATACTCTGAAACCAAATCATTGCCAAGTATTATGTTTTGAGGCTTGATTGAAATAAGAGGTCTTCAGAATTAATTGTTTTATTACAATTCACACAATGTGGTTACTTCGCAGTCCAGAATCAATCCCTCCTTTATGTTTTGAAAGAACCTTCATGACACCCTCCAGTGATGTTACACAAAACTTACTAAATAGTAGGGACGCGACATCCTAACATCCCCCTTGTTGTGTTGAGTTCAAGAAAGACTCATATGACATTTAGTTTATGACCGTTATGCATTGTCTAATTTATGACTTAAATTAGACTTAGAATTAAATTATGAAACTTTAATTAGAACCAGTCAATTTATCAATCAGCCTTCGAGTTGACCTTGTTCTATATTGTGAGAATTCCTGCTCCGACTCCTGACTGTCACCTTCCTCGCTCCCCTGCGACGAATTGGAACGCATAGGAGGGTTACTAAAGGTACTACAGTACTTATACCTTAAATGAATCCTGTTTCTCCTATACCTAACTCCGTTGACATCCTCAACGACATATGATCTATTGTTTTATAATCTTAATTTGACTATACCTTTTTTCAATTGCCATTGAGTTCCCTTTTGAAGTAGAAATGATCATTAGGGTATAATAATGATAATGAATTAGCATTCAAATGGTAATACTTTAACTTATTATCATTATTTTTATTGACTAGGATTATAGGGAGTCTCACTATAATTCTTAAATGGAACCAGTACCAGAACCAGAACACTGGAATGTTATCTCTTAAATTCGTAGACATTAACAATTAAGCTGCTGACGGGTAAGTTATTTTTAAGAGTGTTCCTATACTGTAACAATGCTATATATGGATCGGACTTATTTTCTTTACATTTCTTTAGCATGTTTTTGACTAACGTTTAAAACGTGTAACGTGTGACGTAAAACTTGACATATCGCACTAAACTTAGACGTCGTCTAAATACATGCCTACTAAATTACCTACGAGTTACGTAATTATTTCTTATAATTTTTACATCTAGAGTTTAGTTTAGTTTTTTTACCTCAACTTTTAGTCGGTATTGAACTAAATACAGTGAAAGGTGAGATATTAAAAAATGGACGATAAGTAGATGAGATTAAAGTATATAATCCAACAACAAATTTTGGTTTAGTGATGACAACAAGAGAATCACCACCATTGTTCTACTGTTTTTTTTATTTCTGTAGACATATTTGCTTGTGATTTCTAAATTAGATACAATTTAATGTTTGCTATTAAATTGACATGACATACCTGATTCATTTTCAGGGCTATAATATAGAATGACTGGCTCTGACGAGTCGACTGACAAGACTTATGGAATCTTGGGATTATCATGAGATAAGACTAGTAATGTTATCTCACATTTTAATATTTGAAGACAGCTAACATTATTATCATCCCAAGTCCAGACAGAATCTTTATACAAAAGATCTCTGATTCTTTGACTTTTCTACGACAAATTAATAATAAAAGGATTTAAATAATTAACAAACCTAAAATTCTTTGACGTTATATGAGACGTATACATATTGACAATCGCTTTGACCTTCTCCGTGCGATCTAACTCCTCGCTCAGTGTCAGGTGACAACCCGGAGCAAGACTCTGAAATATACCATTATATTGTGTATGAATTTGTTCACAATAAGATTGTTTACCTTTTTTGGCTTTTGACTAGACTCGACTTTTGGTATGGATTTTCCAACAAACCATAATCCCTCAGGTGTCACGTCACTTTGACATAAGCATAGCTTGAGTGTCACTAATAATTCCATTTTCCCGACAATTTCTCTCGATAATTTCCCGACTCGCGGCCATTGACCGGCCAGTGGCTGGCCGGTGACACAATAGACCATGTTTTAATACGGGCAATGAAAGGCCGTGGACACCTTAGGGGCTAACACACTGATATGACATCAGTCAATTGGTTTTGACAAGTTCAAACTATTTTAAGTTATCTCAGACATAATATTGACATTTGCACCTAAATCTAAGAGACAGTTAATATGTTTATTTCCAATGTTTACATTAATGTTTCATGATTTTCTTCAATTACTATTTTTCGTAAATGACTGACTGTTGCGACTATTACTGTTTAATGTTCTACTACTTTGCAACTATTACTATTTGCTTTGTGATTGATTTTTTTTTTCTGTGACTGGGCATTTCGTAAGTGACTTTGTGTGACTGTTTAAATTGTAAACTTTTTAATTGTGTGTAACTTTGACTTTGATGTGATATGTGTGTTTAAAAAAATATCAAATAGTGTGTCCACCCAAAATACCACTAGTTAGAATTACTTGTATTGGTACATGGGTTAAATTGTAGATAAAAATAACGAATTGAAACAAGTGTTATTTTAGCATATTGTGTGCAAGAGACTTGATAGTTGTACTGTAACCTGTAATTAGAATTCTTACCTTTAAGAACCTCCTCAGTGACATCAGCAGGCCAAAGATTGTCTCCTACAAGTGCACATTGCGCTGCAAGGAAACTTTGCAGAGTTAATGCAAAAAGTGACCCTGCCGCCTGGTAACTGTCCACTATGTTGGGTATCACCGTCTGGTCACATGCCCACGACATCTTTTCTGGAATGAAATATTTGGCCAATCCTGACAGAGATCAGACCAACACGGTGTATGCGCAAACACGGATTTACTCTCTGATTCATCACTCTCATAATCCAATGAAGGACAGGACTGGGGAGAGATCAAGCTCAGGAACGACGTCTCTCTGTGGGAAGGGTGTTAAAACTACAACTCATTATATGAAACAACTATAATCATTATAGGAATGGTACGCATGCTGTGGGAGAGCTGTCAACCGCGTACGCCGATGTTCCGGTATACCTATAGTCAGGATCGATCGGTGGGAGACTGTGGTTTTACATAAAACGTCGTTTTACGTAAGTCGTGACTTTATTCTTTCATTGCTTTTAACTGAGAGAGTGAAGTTACCAAATCCCAAAGCTAACCTTCCTCTTTTCTCCTTCTGGTTAGGTGGACACAGAAGACAGCCCGTGTGATTCTTAAGTTGCCCATGGTCGTCGGTAGTCACTTAATCCGACTCACCGTAGACTTATTTGTTTCATTTGACTTTAAAAATGATTCTCTAAATAATCATATGCTATGCTTTAAAAAATAACTTCAAAACAATATTATAGTGGCTTCCCTATATTTGACAGTTGTTGAAGGATGTCTTGTAATTTTTTATAGCTTCAAGAACAAACAGGAGACTGGGTCATGCCTGTCCACTAAAATTCTAAGAAAGGCAAATATGTATTTTTTTATAAATAATTATCATTAAAATATAAATAAAATATATTTTACTTACATTTTTGATGTGACAAACAACGGCTGCTGGGTCTGTAGCAATGTAGAACTGATATCTTCGTCTCTGCCTGTTTATATAGTCTTGCACCCCAGATGTATTGCTCACAAAGATCATTTTATATTTATTTAAATGACAATGTTGTTTCAAGTGGAAATGTATCTTAAGAAAATATAAAAGTTATACATTTCAATAATTTTTGCTTCTAATTATTTACATCTGACGTAAGTTGACTACTTATTTCATCTCATCTTACTTATGATATTATTATAATGTTAATATTATATTGTCTTGTATTTAAATTTCTTAAAGTAGATCAATGTTAATTTTAAGTTTTATCGTCATTGTTTGATAAAACCGGTTAAAAAATACTGTCATCTTCGGACGTCTTAAGCGCGGCCATTTTGGCGCATTTATTCTGTGACGTCAGAATACACACACAGTCGGTCAGAAACAGAGCTACACAGTAGAAAATAGCCTTACGCAGACATTCTTCTCTGTCAAAGTATGAGCTAAAATGAGCTTACGTGTTACACTGTTATGGCACAGAATGTATATAAGTGTGCGTGAAATTCGGAATGTTTTGTTTTAGTTGTTATGTGTGAGTTCGTAGTGATAGGCGATTGGTAAAGGGTTTTATTTAGTTTGCCCTGTTTGTTTATTTATTTGTTTGTTTGGGTCAAATCTAGTAATTCATATTTGATCCCCTTCCTGTTACAGATTGATCTGAAATTTGGTACACCTTTAGTTCTAGTAACAATACAATTAAATAAATTCTGTTTCATAGTAAATCTAAGATGGCCGCCACTACAAAATGGCGGTTTACAAATTTTGTCACTACTTCCTCAATATGGATATCAAATGAAAGGGCTTGACTAGTAGAACACAGTTCGTTAAGAAAATAAAAATCCAAGATGGCCGCCGCTACAAAATGGTGTTTTACACATTTTGTCTGAATCTAATGAATACCCCTTGGCTAGTAGAACGCAGTTCGCTATGAAGAATTCAGTCAGGTCAGTATGAAAAAATGCAGTCACTTTCACTACCGACCACTAGATCAAAAGACCCGATAAAATTAAAAGAAACCCTATACACATCCATGCACACTAAGAAAATAATCTAGTAGGGTCTCCCCTTGACAACTACGCGTCTGAGTAGGACTTTGACATAGTCTCTTAGTTCAGCTGCAGCTTGATTTCGTGTTCAAAAATGAGACCCTACTTTCTCTGTTTGGTCGTCTCGTAAGCAGGTATTTTTATTTTATGAATGGGTCTGCCAAAATGACTCTACTCTGCCCGATGGAAAGCATAAGCAGAATCCAAAAGTGGTGGTCACCATACTGATTGCGAATGCAAACAATCCAGCATGATGACGCACACTAGTGCGGCCTAGTGATGCATCTGCATCATTAGGCCTCCGGTCTCACATTCACCAACGAAACACGACAGCACGAACGCTGTCATTTTACGTTGATCTTCTGTGCGAGGGTCGTACCGCCACGGTCGAGCCGTCCTGTTCGTGCTGAAGTCAGCGTGGCTCTACTACCTTGGGCTTAAACTGAATTCAATGTATTTGTAGTATATACTTAAAAATACACTCTGGTATTAAAATCCTGAATACGTAAATGAACGGGTCAATTAATATATGTGTCAATATTTCGGCTTTTTCGATGGTTCTGAATTTTTGTCTTAATACTGAAGGTGCGGAAATGCTAGGAACTCTTCAATGAAGCGTGTATTCTTCCAAAGTAAGTACTTATTTATTTGTTAATATAACGTATCACACAGAAAAATGGTAAGTAGGTAAACATGTCATTCATATGTAGATTTGTGTTACGAGTCTTGTGAACTGCGCCATCTCGTGGGGATGTGAAGAGCTTGTAGAATCTTCAACAAGGTAAGTGACCACTATCGATCGTTGTCATCTTATCAATACGGAAACGTCTAACACCTCTACAGGCCAATAGAGGGCAGTAATCTCAACAATATGAATTAATGTCAAAAAATAATACTACAAATTATACCTTTCATAGTCACTTGAAGTTTACATGACGCAAGGAAAGAACGGTATTCATGAATGCAAGGAATCCTTGGCTTTTGAATGGGGGGTTGAATAGGAGACTAATCGTTGTTGCGCTTCGTCTAAGATCAGGACACATCCCATCAAACAAGTTCTTGTTTTTGATGCGTGTGTCCGACTCTCCAAACTGCCCTGTATGTGGAAAATTAGATGATAATAATAATAAATATCGAAAATGGGAGGCACCGAATCCAAGTGAGAGTGATGGGGACTTACCAGATGAAAATACCACAAATTCATTTTGGCGTAACATTTGGTCGGTCCCTGTCACTCACACAGAGGGTGATTGGATGCGGGATGTCAGTCGCTCATGTGACTCTATAACATCTATGGAACAAGTTATCATTGATGAAGATGATATAAGTTGTGCAGTCCGTTCATTGCCGAATTGGAAATCACCAGGTCCAGACGGTCTGCACAACTTTTGGCTTAAATGGTTCCGTAGCTCACATGCGTGTCTGGCATCTCAACTCCAGGCAGCATTGGATTCGGGTTCATTACCACAATTTTTAACCACTGGTATAACCCACTTACTCTACAAATCTGGTGATGCCATGGATCCCAAAAATTTTAGGCCTATAACTTGTTTACCAACTTTATATAAACTTCTGACATCTATTCTGAGACTCAAAATTACTAAACACATTAATAATAATTCGATAATTTCAGTTTCTCAGAATGGATGTAGAAGTGGGACCCGTGGCACTAAAGAGCTCCTTATCATAGACATGACCATCAGCCAACAGGTACGTCGTAATCGTAAGAGTCTGGCGACATGTTGGATAGATTGTAAGAAGGCTTTTGACTCGGTTCCACATACATGGCTTTTGAAGGTGCTAGAGTTGTATAAAATTGATACAACTCTGTGCACTTTCTTGAAGTCATGTATGAGGCAATGGAGAACAATACTTCGCTATCCAGGATGTCGTCAGACTGCGGTAAACGATGTACCAATAAAGATCGAGCGGGGCATATTCCAAGGTGACAGTCTGAGTCCCTTGTGGTTTTGCCTGGCTTTGAACCCTCTAAGTACTTTATTAGAGGGTTCAGGGTTAGGCTATAGGTTGCAGAAAGACGCTCCAGTTATATCTCACCTCTTTTATATGGATGATTTGAAACTATTTGCCCCTACTAAATTACAATTGACAGCGTTACTAAGGGTTACGGAAAACTTTAGTAATTCTATCAAAATGGAATTTGGTGTAGACAAATGTGCAGTCATGCATGTAAAGAAAGGTGTGATTGTGGAATCTGAAGGAATAGAGCTTTCAGATTCCACAAAACTCAGATCTCTGCCTACAACCGAAACCTACAAGTATCTAGGTTTTTCACAGTTCTTAGGAATACCGGAATCTGACATGAAACAGTCGTTGCGGGAACGCTTCTTTGGCCGCCTGAAAAAAGTATTTAAAAGTCTTTTATCAGGCGGTAATAAGGTGCGAGCCTACAATGGTTGGGTCATGCCGGTTCTGATGTATTCCTTTGGTATACTTAGATGGACTCAGACCGAATTAGATGCCCTAGACAGGAGAGTCCGTACATTGCTGACTGCATTCCGTATGCATCACCCACGTTCATCGGTTATGAGATTGTATATCCCGCGAAAATTTGGGGGTCGAGGTCTATTAAATGTCAAGACCCTACACAATCGCGAGATATACAATCTCAGAGAATATTTTCTTCATACTGATGTGGGAGTGCATCGCAGTGTAGTTGCAGTGGATATCGGACTCACTCCGCTCGCTCTGGCTAAAGAGAATTGGCGCAAACCTGTAGTACTTGGTACTAATGAACGCAGGGAGGTATGGAAGGGCAAAGAACTTCATGGACGGTTTTATCGGGCTCTTAACGGGTCCGATATAGACTTTAAAGCCTCTACCTCCTGGCTACGGTATGGTGATCTCTTCGGAGAAACCGAAGGTTTTGTTTGTGCGATTATGGAAGAAGTTATCATGACGAATAACTATCGGAAATATATCCTGAAAGATGGTACGGTTGACATATGTCGGGCATGTCACCGTCCCGGGGAATCTATTAGGCATATTATTTCTGGTTGTTCTCGTCTTGCTAACGGTGAATATTTGCACAGGCACAACCAAGTAGCTAGGATCGTACATCAACAGCTTGCCCTTAAATACAAACTTGTGAATTCGGAGGTGCCATACTACAGGTATGTGCCCGACCCAGTTCTCGAAAATGGTCGTGCTACATTATATTGGGATCGATCTATTATCACAGACAGGACTATTGTTGCCAATAAACCTGATATTGTGGTGATAGATCGATCAGAGCGCCGCGCAATGATTGTCGACATCGCCGTTCCTCATGACGAAAATCTCGTGAAAGTTGAAAAAGAAAAACAAATTAAATATTTGGACTTATCTCACGAGATTGTCGATATGTGGGATGTAGATTCGGTGATCATTGTTCCGATAGTTGTATCTGTTCACGGATTGATAGCCAAGAGCCTCGAGCAACACCTTAAGAGGCTCACGTTGGATGGTTGGATCAAGGGTCTGATGCAGAACTGGGAGGGGTCCGGATGTGTTAATAACAGCAGTTCCCGGATCCCTCCCGTCTCAGGCGCAGAGTGGCACACCGTGTGGTTTTAGTCGGTTCGATTCCGACACACCGCCCCGCCGCAAACCCCGGCGGGGTGACGGCCCGAGGGGGTTTCCACACGTAAAAAAAAAAAAAAAGGGTCTGATGCAGAAGGCAGTCCTCCTAGACACGGCACGTATAGTGAGGAGATTCCTGTCTCTGGAGCCCTAACCACCGGTTTCTTGGTCCCTGTACCCGAAGTCGGTGGTCTACTATTTTTTATATTTTTAAATGTATTTTTTTTTAATTTGTATATTTAAAAATGTAATCAATATGTTAAGTATATATAATAAAGAGAATAATAATAATAATAATATAGTTTATTTCTTTCCACAATATATAGTATACATTACATTTAAAATAAGCATGCATAGAATTTTTTATAATATTGTGGAAGACTGGTGCCTAAGCTAAGCTCGAACTTGTGTTTCAGGACACCAGGTCTCCCCCCTAGATATGTTTACATTCAATTTTACAAAAATCGGGCACTATGAAGATTTACATAGTTAGATACTTATTATGTTCTAATTATTGATTGTGATGTGATGATGTACACCATTTGTTGATGGAATGTTTTCGATTTCAGACGGCAAGGGAAACCTTGATGAGGACTCTAAGTCTGCACAGCATAGCCATGGGTATGTTCCATGAACTGCTTTCAGCACCCTTGTCAGCAACGTCAAGGCAGATGTTTGAGGCCTTCAGTGTTCGTTAATGAGTTTGGGTTAAGTTGATAAATATATTTATGTATTTTGTTATAACTTTGTAAGTTACGATGGAATTGGCATGTATACCATGTACAAAAATTCCTTATATAATAAAGAACAAAAAAAAGAGGAATATGTCAAAACATGCTTGTGTTTGTTTTTATTATTTTGTAAAATTTAGTTGCATTAGTCAACGGGAAAATCATACATTGAAAAATATATACAGAATTTTTAATTTATAAAAAATCATGCTCCTCTGTGACAATAATAAACAATAAACAGTCTTAGTTTATGATATATTTTAGTCTTATTTTGAATGCAACAAGAAACCAGAATTCTAGGTCTGTACTTTACACAAATTATCGCAACAAAAACTACTTCTTCTACTTGTTTACATGATATAATACTAAAGTAGTAATCATTAATTTATTTTTTGATAAATTGTCCGAATCTAAAGTTCTGTGTGTTTTTTGTTTAACCAAAAATGTTTTATCATGTCGGCTCCTTTTTCACCAATCATTATAGTTGCTGCATTCGTGTTTCCTCTCACAATATTTGGCATAATACTAGCGTCAATGACTCTTAGACCATTTACTTTGCGTACTTTCAGTTCTGGCTCTACTACTGACGTCACATCATTTTCGGGACCCATTTTCACGGAACTAGTTGGATGGTATAAGGAAAAAGTTAACTCTTTTGCTATGCATTCTAAATGTTTATCGCTAGCCTTTTCAAAATGTTTACATGCACTTAGTTCTACCCAATCTAATTTCAGTCCTGCATTTTTAAAAGCCTTTGTGTCACCCAACTTTAGAGAATACTGCTTCATGGCTCTAACCATGCATGCCAGATCTTCAGGATCTTTGAAGTAATCAGCATATATAAGAGGAGTGTCAAAAGGATTTTTGCTCGCCAAAAGAATTTTCCCTCTAGATTTTGGATATAATAAAACTGAATAGGCTGCAATAAATAATTTGTCCTTATTCATATTTAAAAAGTTTTGATGGAACTCCTTTCCTAATTTATGCTTGTCATATATATCAATCATATTGGAAGCATTAGGAGGCAAAATTAAGTAGTGGAACTGAATATCAGGAGAAGATGATTCAGCGTCCGTGGTATTTAGAAAGTTAATTACCCTGTTTGGACTAGTATCTTTAAGAGGACCAGAACCTTCTATCATGTGTTTAACAAATGCGGCCAATATATTAGCTACAGTTGTTGTATCTTTATCAAATGCCATAGAATAAAATATGGGTGCATATATATGATCCTGCAAATTCTCACCAACGGGTAAATCTGCTATTACGGTGATACCCATATCTTCCAAATGTTTCTTTGGGCCTATACCAGACAACATTAATAATTGCGGAGAGTTGACTGACCCCGCTGATAAAACGACTTCTTTCCTAACTCTCACTGTAAAATCTTTTCCATCTTTATTAACAAGGATGCCCTTTACTGCATTTGTCTCCGGCTTAAATAAAATTTTTGTCACATGCGTGTGTTTCATAACATGCAGATTTGTTCTCTTTTTAATGGGACTTAAATACGCTCTAGCAGTACTCACTCTACAATTATTTTTGACATTGGATGGCGATATTGTGATACCCATTTGATTACTACCATTAATATCTGTTACATTCTTTAGACCAAGTTCCATAGCAGCTTGAATGATAAGGTTTTCCATAGGATTCGGCTTACCTTGCACCACATTAAGGGGTCCATTTTGATTGTGGTATTTTTTGTTTTCATGTGTAATGTCTCCACTGAAGTTTTCAATTTTTAAGAAGTAAGGTAATACGTCTTCATAACCCCAACCATTGTTACCACTAGCTGCCCATTCATCGAAATCAGCTCTATTACCTCTGACGTAGAACATAGCGTTGATGCTACTACTACCTCCTAATACTTTACCCCGAGGCCAAGCACATCTTTTTTTTCTGTAACTTCTACAGGCGCCTTCTTGAGGTTGACTGTAATATCCCCAGTCAACTGATGTACCCATATTGGAGTACAATAATTTTGGAATCTGTAACACATGTTTAAATCTTATACTAATATATAATGCTGAAGAATTTGTTAGAACGCGCTAATCTCAGGAAATCCTGGTCCGATTTAAAAAAATATTTCAGTGTTAGATAGCCCGTTTAGGTTACCTATTACTTTTAGGTCACATTTTAGGTCCAAGAATCAGGGGCAATCAAATTAAGTATGACTCGGGCCGAATCCATACCGAAGTATCTTCTGAACACAACAACAGAACATTAGGATTAGATGTATTATCTATAAGTGTCTTTTACACTGCTATATAACTGCTTTATTGTGAAAAGGAGTTTCTGACTTATTTAATTTAAAAAAAGGTTGAAATCGACAAATTAAAGGTCACCCAATTGTCAAAAATGGACCACAATTAATTTAATTTGTTTTAAGCTTAAATTTAGTGAAAATTGGTTCGTGGAAATGAGTTAAGTGTTTTTGTTTAATGTATTAATATTAGTCCGGGATCCCCGGAACAAAATTTACAAGTTATTACTATCAAGCTAATTTTTCGTAAGTGGCTTCATTTTAATGAGGGGGGTCCCCTCATTAAAATGAAGCCACTTACGAAAATTGAAAGATGAAAGGTGGGTACCTTTCACCTTCCAAAAAAATTCAATTGTGATAGCTTACAGGACTAGCAGGGAAAATAACTTTTGAGTATAAGACCGGGATAACGTACCACGCATTTTGTAGGACAATGTGTCTGTTAAATTATATCAATGTTAACTATGCAAATGTTACAAAACCAGCTAGTTAGTATCATTCTTGATGACCTCGTTATCATTATATGTTAGAAGGATCAAACCATACATTTTGTAGGACAAATATTTGTTTCGATTATGTAATGTTCGTTAATATTTATAAAATTTAACAGCCAAAATGTCCTACGTGGTACGTTTTCCCGGCCCTACGCTCAAATTTTTTTTTTCCTGCCACCCTTTTTAACTACCACAATCGAATTTTTGTTAGGTGAAAGGTGGGCCCCTCATCAAAATGAAGCCACTCACGTAAAAATCCATCATCCTGGCATCCTGGACTATATATAGATACTAGTGTTGTTCATCATTCTTACCTCGGTACCTATATTTGGATTTCCTCCAGCTTCCACCAATAAAACCTTCCATTCTGGGTTTTCACTGAGTCTGTTCGCCACAACTGATCCCGCTGATCCAGCGCCTACGACTATGAAATCGTAATTGGGATCTGAAATGAACCGAATAATTATTAATTATTGTTTATTTTCTTTACTCAGTGTAGCATGAGATGTAAAGCGGATGTAGTGAAACACGCTGTTAAGTTAATACAAAGTTTTTTTTTTTTTAATTTTAAGGACCATTTCACGTATTAAGACTTTAACCATTACGGATTTTACTTGCTGCCATCGTCGTTAGTCTAGCTCCAGCTGTAGTTTAATCTTCACAATATCTTATGTAATGTTTTCTTTTTTGCTTTTTATTTGAAGCTATTAAATATAACGTATAGGATAAATATTAGAAAATTACTCAAATTTTTAAAGTTTTCATGATTAGCTCAAGTACTTAATTATCTTAAAATATGCCTACCCTCTAAATGAAGTAGTTCGTGAGCTAGCTAACGACTAGATGTTAAAATAAAAACGATTAAAACGCCTGATAAATTTGTTACATCGTTATGTTGGAATTAAGCTCCTTGATTTATTTCAATACGCTTGTGCAGTAGCACAAGCGTATTGAAATAAATCAAGGAGCTTTTTATTATTGCATACTTTTGACCACAAAGAGATGTCCTAATTAGGTTTTTGTATGAAATGGATGATGAAAAATAGACTAAAAATAATATGAATAAAACAGTTTAATAAATGTTTTAAAAGAAAAAAAAATGTTTAACAAATATTTTTTTATATTCTTCAGTATTTGAACTAAAATAAAATAACATCTCAGATCCTGCAAATTATGCGTAGCGTATAGTTATCTAGCTAGTTAGCTAACTATAGACTACATAATTTCTCTCAATACAATACAATAATACAATCTTCTTTTATATAAAAATCAACTGCTGCTTGCCCGTTCCGCTAAAATTCGAGAATGGTTAGGCCGATTCAGCCGATCTTGGTCTTGAAATGCCTGACGCAGTCCACGGAAAGTCCAAACGGTGAAAAATAAAAAAACAACCCGAAAATCCAAACGTCACGTGCATGAAGTTGCGGCCACAGCCAGTTCAATATATGTGAATGTATTTAATATTAGATATATGTATGTTTGTGTGTGTGCGTGTGTGTATTTGTATAGGAACACAAATCCATATATTACATTTAAAATTATTAGGTACCGCCAATGCCGTAAACGTATTCACTTATTTGATCATTTAGGTACTCATGAATACTATAGTAACACTTAGAAATTAGAAACTTTTTTTTTTTTTGTAAAGTGATTATATTTGTTTTTAGTTTTTATTTCTGGCGGCAATCTATTGTATGTATACTTTGATGGACATAACATAGGTGCTTGAGGAGTGCATTTTTAGTTTTGAACTCGGTAAATTTTATCTTGATTTATGTCGTAGTGTATATTATAGTGTATATTATGTCCGTTTCGTGTAACACAGGATTTATATTAATAACGCGGGGGTTGTCTTTAAAAAGAATTAGTAAATCTAAGGGTATATTATGAGGGTAAGTCAACATATGATGGGTGTATTTTTGTTGCGATGATGATGATGCAAATAAAATTGTCTCAGTACTTTTTTCCAGAATTACGAAAATGTCATGTAGTCAGTCTAAATAATTAGTGTAGGAACTATTGAGAATAGATTAGCCGACGAGAATGACTGTTAATGATGATATATCGTTTTTTTTGTAATAACTGTCATCGTTATTTTCATAACATTATCAATGTTAATCATAACAGATTTTCATAAAGAAATATTTTGTACACCATAAACGTATTTAACTTAAAAAAATATGTATTATTTTTTTAATTTTAACGGTTTTATTGTTAACGGTATAAAATCGTTGGGCCCGTGTTTCCATCCAGTCATCTCACTTTAAGCTACGCCCAACGATAATATACGAAATATTTTCATCAAGTTATTTTTAACTTTTAGTACATTATTTTCAATACAACCGTTAAAATTAAAAAAAAAATATATATTTTCAAGTTTTAGTTATTCATTTCATTACAAAGTACTTCTCATCAGTGTTCTACTATTCAAGCCCTTTCATTTGATACCCAAATAGTGGTAGTCTTTGACGAAATGTGTAAACCACCATTTTGTAGCGGCGACCATCTTGGATTTATATTTATCATATTGAACTGTGTCCTACTAGTCAAGCCCTTTTATTTGATAGCCATATTGAGTAGATTTGACCGAAACAAATAAATAAACAACAAGCTAATTAAAACCGTTTAAAAATTAAGAAGTCGTTCATGTCACGAGTATTCAACTGTATTTGTGTATTTTTAATGTATTTTTAACCCCGCAAAAAAGGGGTGTTTTAAGTTTGACGTCGATGTCTGTCTGTCTGTGTGTGAGTGTGTCTGTCTGTGGCATCGTAGCTCTCAAACGGGTGGACCGATTTCGATGCGATTTTTTTCATTTGAAAGCTACTTTCCTGGCGGTGGTTCTTAGCTATGTTTGGTTAATATCGGTCCAGCAGTGTAAGAGTATTAGCTCTTTTCCAAACTGATGTAAGGCATTTTTGGCGTATGATTACTCGATTTAGTGCTTCACGCGTGCCAGTATAATCGTTAAATGACAATTACTTGATAACTTTGACCTGATGCTGCGAAAGGGTTTTTTACCCGACTACGTTAAAGTCAAAGGAGGGTTATGATTTTAACAGGCTATGTATGTATGTATGTATGTTCATTTGTTCATAGCTCATAGCTCCTTAACTACTCATTAGAACTGTACAAATGAGGTGTCGTTAGAAGTCATGATTGTCTGCTGGTTATAGGCTATATGGCGTGTCACTGAATCTAATGTGGCGCCCTCTAGCTGACATAAAGTACTGTATTGAAAAATAAATTTGAGAGAAATATGCCGTGTTTGGTATCATACGAAATGGCGTTATTTGTACATTTCAAAAATATATCTATTATTAGCATTTTCTCGTGACTTTGTCCGTATTTATTCGATAATTGTGATATTTCTATGGTACCTTAAATATACTTATACAATATTATAGAGGCACCAAAACATTTTAAATAAAAAAAAGTAAAAACTAAAACCCAACTACAACAAAAAACGACGCTGAAAAAGCATGAAACAAGTTTCAAAAGCGCGTAGTCACGCGTTGTTAAAGTGTTATGGACTATGGTACATTACTAAGTTTCAAAAGCCGTAGTCCATGTAGTAAACGTTTTTTGTCGTAGTTGGGTTTTAGTTTTAACTTTTTTAATTTTAATCTTATATTTTATATGTTTGTAATCCGATTTCTTTGACAATTTGTCCTAAATTCTTTTAGCTATCGAAAGGGCGTAATCACGAGTTGGTCCTCAACCAATAGAGGGGGATCGCAGAGAAATCGTGGAATACCATTTAATGGACATACCCGTATCTCTCCAATCAACAAAAGACATACCCTACAACATTTATTTTCAGAGTTTTCGTTTGTGCTCCGCTTTTTTCCTATCCATCCGACATAGTTTTTTTGTCAGGTTAACATATCCTAAGTATTTTTTACTGCTCAGTAATGATACTGCACACTCGTTATAAGGCATAACGAGTATACAGTGTGTACAGAATTGCAATGATTGGCTTAGTAACTAAGGCGTAAAAGCATAAAAATATTTACATCCGGCATTTATTATAATATTCAGCAACCTATTCGAATTCTCAAGGCCCTCTCAAACTTGCATGTCATCAAAACCAAATTTATGTATAATAATCCAATCTTATATTATTATATTGGATTGAAGGAAAGAAAGAAAAATCATTTATTCGTACACACAGGGCAACAAATGACGACAGTATTAAAGGAACGGAACACAACAATTTTTTTAAATATATTTGTGTTGATTTAATGAAAGTTAAATTGCGGTTTGTGATATATGACGTATTAAAAAAACTTTTTACTAGATCTCATTCAAACCAATTTTCGGTGGAAGTTTGCATGTTAATGTACATCATAAATAAATTCATTCTCTTATTTTAGAAGTTATTGGGGGGAGTTGTCGATATACGAAACCTCAATTTCATTTTTAAAGACCTATCCATAGATATCCCACACGTATAGGCTTAATGAAGAAAAAAAATTACTTTCAGTTCTAAGTATGGGCATCCCCAAAATTTATTGATTTTTCTATTTTTGTGTGAAAATCTTAATGCGATTCACAGAATACATTTACTTACCAAGTTTCAACATTATAGTTCTTATAGTTTCGGAAAAAAGTGACTGTGATTTACGGACGTACAGACAGACAGATATGACGAATCCATAAGAGTTCCGTTTTTTGCCACTTGGATACGGAACCCTAAAAAGCTTCTATCTCAGCATGATGTCTATGTGACTGCAGCGCTGGTATTACGATAGGGCCCGCGCCTGGTGGTGTCGGTCGATAGTTTGAAGGGTATATTATGTATAATATTATATATAATACAAATACATAAAATGCATCAAATGAATATAGTTTATGGACGAATGAATGATAATGTAAGAGAAGATTGCAACTGTAGCTTTGCTAGTGTCTAAGTAGTTTTCTAAATCACATCATGACATCACATGAAGCCTTTAACAGTCCATATATAATTTATACCCTCGATTGTCGGCACTTGATGGAACTTGTTGTAATACATTCTAGAATAAAATTCACTTGTACTTATTCCACTATTTTATTTTATGAGAATCCCATAAGGCGAAACCGGTCAGGTGTAAAGCAAAATAAAATAGTGGAATAAGTACAAGTGAGTTTTATTCTAGAATGTATTTAACAGTCCACTAAACTGCAATAGATATATCTAAGCCTCTCCTTAGCAAGTTATATAGGTTTGGTTGAATATTATTTTCTAGTTTAAAGATATTCTGTGTAGTTTTTTCGTATCTCTACTAATGCCCGTTACAAACTCCAGCAAGGTATGGTAGGCCAAAACCTCATAACTAACAAGTGGCATATGAACTGCAGTGGATCTTAAAACTGTTAATGTGAAAATGCCGACGCAATTCATTTTTTTGAGTTTATTATTAGTTATAACTTAACTAATAATGTACTTACTATAATGTAAATGTTCTGAAGGTAGTAGAGCCACGCTGATTTTAGCACGAACGGACCGGCTCGACCGGGGCGGTACTACCCTCGCACAGAAAATCAACGTACAATGACAGCGATCATGCTGTTGTGTTTCGTTGGTGAGTGCAAGACCGGAGGCCCAAGTATGCAGAAGCATCACTAGCCCGCCGTGGTGTGGGTCACCATGCTGCATTGTTACATTGTCTGCATTCGCAGTATGGTGACCACCACTCCTGGATTCTGTTTATGCTTTCCATCAGGCAGAGTAGAGTCAGTTTGGAAGGGCAAAAAAAAACTCACTAATAATATACCTATATGAAAAAAAAAATTGCATCGGTATTATCACATTAACAGTTCAGTCACAGTCATTTCGCGGCCCCGCAGATCCGCCCGCGTCATGTCGTATCCGAGACCATTATTATGCCAATTATACAAAATGAGTTGTGTATTTATTTCTTTGCGCTTTTGAACTTACCATCCGTAAAAGAAAAAAAAACAAGTCCTCCGCCGCATCTGTCTGTCTGTCTGTTCGCCATAAAGTCTATAGCTACTGTTCGGGTTTTGATACGGGATTTGCCAATAGATAGAGTCATTCTTGAAGAAGGTTTTTAATTTATAAATAATTATAACAATGTTTATTAAAGACGTCGAAAAAAAATAGATAACGTAGGCTATATTACATATATTTTCCGTAAAAAGTCCGTGCGAAGCCGGGGCAGGTTGCTAGTCCATAATAATAATATCTTTAAATAGTAACTTTAAAGTTAAAATAACACAGAGCCGTGGCTTAACGTTAAATGACGTTTAAAACGTTGAAAACACTTATGATTAATGAAGACAACTGATTTACCTACCATCGAGAACAGCTTCCGTGGCATCATCGGGCCAAAGATGGTCCCCGACGAGAGCACACTGTGCTGCAAAGAAACTTTGCAGAGTCTGCACGAAGAGTGGTCCAGCCGCCTGGTAGCTATTTAATATGTTAGAGGTTAGCGCCTGGTCGCAAGCCCACGACATTTTTGAACTGGAATAGATTAAAGTAATTCATGATGTACTGAAACGAAACGTAGTTTTTAATTTTTAGTTCCACTAGCTTTTGAATGCGGCTCTCAATGGGTTATCGTCATTAAAATTAGCCCATGTTACTCGCTAATAATGAATATTTCCATGGGTAAAAGAATGAAAAAGTGAAAAAAAAATCACTTGTGATTTAAGCGATTTTAACTAATGATGATGCACAAGCATTTCACAAAAGACAAAAAGCAACTAACGCAAAAGACACTAAAGTTGGAGTCATTAATTAAATAAATAACTAAAGTATCAAAATTTAGAGTATGGTTTGAAGGTTGTCGTTAGGTGTATAATTTGCACTAAAAATAAATTTTCTTCTGTGTTGAATCTAATTTTCTATTTCATGATACCAATAAACAGCTATATATAAAAAAAAATATCACCGAAATGTATGTACGCGCATAACTAACGATGGACTGCACCAAATTGGATAATTCCTTCTTTTAAGTGTTTGTTATTGTACGACAAGGTTTGTATGAAAGAAAATAAAAAAGAAAAACTGAAAGTGTTATATTTTCGAAGTCCACCACTAATACACTGTATGTGGGAAAGTGAAGCGGATAAAATACTAAAATAATTTTTCCCCTAAATTTAGGATTATTCACGAAAACAAGTAAAATTTAAACAAAAATAAAACCCACTTCAAGGTTTGACTCGATTTCTCTTGGATCCCATCATCAGATCTTTGTGTCTTTATTATGGTACCACCGTTGGGATATATACATTTCCATTAAAAAAAGAATCATTAAAATCGGTTCATAAACGACGAAGTTATCCGCGAACACACATAAAAAAATCAAAATATATACGGTGGAATTGAGAAACCTCCTCCTTTTTATGAAGTCGGTTAAAAATAATGGCGGAGCGAAATTCGCCGGGTCAGCTAGTATAATATAATTTTCTATTTACAAAACAGTTGTAAACAAAAACGTTACGAAAGTTAAGGTTTTAATTTATCTACTTTCTCTGCTTGCAACATTCCAAATTATTAAGATGTCTAACACTGGGTCAGTTAAAAACAACAGTTAAAGAACTTACATTATTTTGCGGACACACCTCTATTATATATCAAATAACTGATGTTTCGTAGGCACAAGTCTTTATACACCAAGCAAGCAAGTCACAACTCAGAAAACCCGGCCGGCTAGCTACTTACTACTATACTTTACTAGTCGTTATTGGGTTCTTACTGTGAGTGTCTAACCTTGAAATTTTGGCACAAGATTTCTTTGTTTGAAACTTCCGAAGACACGGCGTCTTCAGTTAAGTAACGGCAATCAGATGACCCTGTTTGTTACACCTTCTCTTTTACATTTCACCCAAAGTCATTTGAAACTGGTTTCGATAGAGACACAAGAGATAAAGTTGAATAAAAATTGACAATGTTCTTTATTATCTTCTTCTTATATGTAAAAATCAATGCTGTTGGTTTGTCTCGCTAAAACTCGAGAACGGCTAGGCCGATTTAGCTGAATTGTATCTAGTAGCGGGCACAGCTAGTTCATAATAATTACAATATTGTATTTGAATAATGAAGTAAATTATCATTTACAATAAATTTACATATTATCTCACCAATTAATTTAACAAATTCATATATACATTTTTAAATTACTGAAATTAACTTTGATTCGCTTCAGTCCACCTTTTTTGATCATGATCCATTTTCTGATATCTTATGACAGGACCAACGCAGCGTTTGGCATGTGTTATCAGGGAATGATCTCATGTTCTATGCGTCCAAAGACACTGGCACATTATGTATAGTTGTCGTAATATCAATACGTCAGCCTCCCCATAAAGTTCTTCACCTCGAGAACTGCACGCTATGCTCTATCTGCTTCCAGGAAGTGCCAAATTCGTATACGATACGTGCTGATTCTGACCCAGTTATTCACGTTAGGTAACTTATAGGACGGCTTCATCATCAACGTCCTTACTTTATCAGCAGTTATACTTTTCATACCAAGTTTTCATTTTCATTAGAAACTTTTAGAAAAAAAAAAAAGTTTTTTTAACTTCATATATTTAATATAAATAACAAACAAGTTACAATAAAAAATAACAGCAAATATAGTGTCATGAAATTATTCTACATTATGATTTTATGAAATTTTGTTGATATCACGGAATTTTTTGTCACTAAAATGACGTTATCGTTTTCGCCAAGCAACGTTATTGCCTTAAGTAAGTTTATTAACTCTTAATTATTTCAGTAGGTATAAAAGAGTGTCGGTTATAATCCTAAAAATGCATAATAATTACACCCCAAATAATAATTCCAATATCCACTTGTATCATATGTAGACCTAGTATTATTAATATTTAATTAAAATAGCTATTTTAATACTAAAAATACGATAACGTTTTAAAACAATGAAATATATTTACGAAAACAGCCAAAAATTTAGTTTTGAGTACTTGTACTTTTGAATAACTGTTGTAAATCCATCTAATTTAATTTTTGTTAATGTTTCCATATAGAAAAAAGAAAAACAAACAACAACCCTAATTTCAATGCCCTTTTCTGAATAAACTGAACATAAATTTAGTCGATATGGTAGTTTTATACCACCTATTTAATTTTTTTGATTTATTAAATTGGTATTATTATTTTCATATGCCACAATAAATATTATTATTTCTTTCTTTATTTTCGCTGTTAATGTTTTCGTTACTTGCACCATCTAAAGTGATAGGCAGGAAAATAGTGCAGGTAAGTAGGTGTCATCTTCTGGAATTCTGGATCTATGTGCCATAAAAATATTATTTAACTTTCCTTAACAGTAACAATTACTTACACGTCACAAATATTCTCTATTTTGTTTCTTTTATGTATTTTTTTTGGACTTTTCTATGCCTTCATTTTTGGATCTCTTAATGAAGTTTTGATAAATTTATTTTCCCATTCTTATTTATTTACTACGATTTGGTTTTTAATTTTTTCAAATTAAGTTTCGTATTTTTTATTCGTATTACTTTATTCTAAATGTCCTGCTCAAAAAAACACTAAAATAGTTAAACTATTATCCGGTATTTTGAACGTCAACGTTTTGAAATTTGAATGTTTTTAGTTTCGACTTAGTCCACGGTTTTATTCAAATTTCTTAAAATTCGTGTTCTCCTAAGATCTTTGAACTTAAGTATACTTAAGTCGACCCTAAGAAAAGTTATTACAATCTCATTGAATTTGTTTTTATCAATGTGCCATTAATGTAAAGGAACTCAGTACTTAAAAAAATACTTTGTTGATTGAAAATATTTTCAACAATATCGTTGTTTGCTAAAGCCTAATGCAATTATGCTTTACAAATATCCTTGCTAAGAAAAGGCCTATGTCCAGCAGTACTGTTAAAGGCCATTATGTACGTAGTGTGTTTATAGTTCTATGTGTTTGTTATTTAACCAAAACTGTTTGATCATATCTGCTCCTTTTTCACCAATCATGATGGTTGGTGCATTCGTATTTCCTCTTACAATGTTTGGCATAATACTGGCATCAATTACACGTAAACCCTTTACTTTGTATACCTTAAGCTCAGGATCCACTACCGCTGTTGGGTCATTCTTAGGTCCCATTTTAACTGTACCAGTTGGATGGTACAGTGAAAAAGTCAACTGTCTGATTGTGCATTCTAGGTGTTCGTCACTGCCTGGAATAAATTTCTTACAGGCATCGATATCCAACCACTCCAATTTAAAGCCTGTTTCTTGGAAAGACTTTGTATCGCCTAACTTTAAAAGGTATTGTTTCCATGACCTAATAATAGTTGCCATGTCTTCAGGATTTTTAAAATAGTTTGCGTATATTAAAGGTTTGTCAAATGGATTTTTAGTCGCAAGAAGAATTTTACCGCTAGACAAAGGTTGTAACAGAACGGCAAAAGCTATCAAAACAAATTTACCCTCGTTCATTTTGAGGTACTTTTTGCGAATTTCGTCACTAAATCCATGTTTTCCAAAAATGTCAATCATATTTGATAACCCAGGAGGTGTAACTAAAAAGTGAGACTGAATATCTGGTACAGACGATGAGGGATCTGTGGTATTTATAAATGAAATTACCCTGTGTGGTCTTGTATCTTTTAGTGGACCAGTCCCTTCCGAAATATATTTTATTATGTCTCCAACTATATTTTCTAGTGAAGTATAAACTTTATCATCTGGCATAGTATATAATACAGGTGCGAAAACATGGTCCTGTAAATTTTCACCCACAGCTAAATTGGCTTTAACGTCAATGCCCTTTTCTTCTAGATGTTGTTTTGGACCCAAGCCCGATAGCATTAGAAGCTGTGGTGAGTTAATAGATCCTCCTGACAAAATAACTTCTTTTTTAGCATTGACTGTAAAATTTATTTCATCTTTGTTGATTAGGACGCCACTAACCCGATTTGTCCCCGATTTAAATAAAACCTTCGTTACATGGGCATGTTTCATTACATGAAGATTTTTCCTATTTTTAGCAGGGTTTAAAAATGCTCTAGCAGTGCTAAATCTATAATTGTCTTTAATATTGTAGTGTGAAACAAGAACTCCCATTTGATTCGCACCATTTATATCGCTCACGTTTTTTAACCCAATTTCACTGGCAGCTTTAAGAATCATGTTTTCATGAGGAAGAGGTTGATTATCTTTTTGAACATAGAGAGTTCCCGTTTGACCATGATATTTTTTATTTTCTTTAGTTATTTCTCCATGGAAATTTTCACTTTTTACGAAGTATGGTAGTACATCGTCGTAGCTCCAACCGTAGTTACCATGTGCAGCCCACTCGTCATAATCTGCTTTATTACCTCTAACGTAGAACATTGCGTTAATACTACTGCAACCCCCTAGTACTTTCCCTCTAGGCCACGCACATCTTTTATCTTTATAACCCTCACAAGCGCCAGCTTGAGGTTCAGTCTTATAACCCCAATCCAAAGGAGTATCCATGTTGTTGTAGAAAAGTTGTGGATTCTGAAAAAAAAAACAATATTAATTTTATTTAAGTTTTATGAATTCAATGTCGCACTATCATTTTTGATTTTAATTTTTTAATCGACAGTAAAATCTAAACAATTATTACTTCTGTAGTCAGTGTTGGATTCCCTCCAGCTTCTACGAGCAAAACCTTCCATTTTGGGTTCTCACTGAGTCTGTTGGCTACAACTGAACCCGCTGATCCAGCGCCTACTACAATGAAGTCATAGTTTGGATCTGAAATTAAAAGTATCAATTGAATTATCTTTTATTCCCCTGTAATAACGAAGTGAGAATACAGAGTGAGTCACCACCCCTATTCATGCCACAGGTGTCGTAAGAGTAAACTAAGTAAGGGAGCAAACTATGCACGAAAACTTTACTGTAAAGGGAATTTAAACTAGAAATAAACCCTATATCAATCAGTCTAGTCAGCGTTTTATATACACATCTACACAAATAAATAAAATTGGAGTGTCTGTTTGTAATATTAAAATAACCGCTTTTTACTAAATGCATATGTCTGTATACACGTATACCATACCACATATACCAAAAAGGTAGTAAAAAAATTTTAGTATGTCTGTCTGTCTGTTTGTTCCGGGTAATCTCTGGAACAACAATAACCGCGGGTAACACCGCGGGGTTCAGCTAGTAGTATATAAAAGTGTGTGGTGTTACCCGCGGTCATTGTTGTACCGCTGGTAACGCCGCGGGACAAAGTTAGTCTAAAAAAAGTAGCCTAAGTTACTCCCTGGATCATCAGCCACCTGCCAGTGAAAGTCTCGTCAAAATCGGTCCAGCCGCAATTTTATTTATTTGTATAGATAATAAGAATAAAATTGCGAATTAACTCCTTCTCGAAGGAATTTATCAACCTACACTTTATTACTGTGGACGGCAATTATATCATGTACGTCCGCAGTAATCAAGTGCTGATGCTATGGCTGCTATGAATAAGTAATTGTTGTAAAAAAATAATGAACCAATATTGAAGTTATCCCTATAGAATTTATATGTATATAATTATAACTCCAGTAAACTACAACTATACTATGTTACAGTACACTGTCAGATAATTTTTAGTGTGGTCTGTCTAGTCATCATAAATTTGTTATATTCCTGAAGCATATTTTATTATTTTTTTTTGTAATGGAAATTTTGATTTTGATATTTTTTATGGAAGGGGGGGGGGCGTACTAGCAGACGTATCACATATCATAATAAGCGATCACCGCCACCCATGGACAAACACAGCGCAAGCGCTATTTCACACTGGTTTTCTGTGAGGCCGTGGTATCACTCACGGTCGAGCCGGCCCATTCATGCTGAAGCGTGGCTCTTCCACGGTCCTTTTATTGATTTTACGGTACTTATTTATTAATATTAGTATGTATATTAATATCAATATTTCTTGTGTTAATCAGTTTTTTGTTATGACAATGTTTGTGACAAGAAAAATTAAAGATAACGGGCAGCTGAGACATATATTTAAATTTACGAAGTTCGCCGGGGTAGCTAGCTCATTTATATGATTTTACATTATTTTTATTCTAGCACCAAAACTGCTTATGAATTAGATTTTTTCCCACTACTATTTTTCCATCCCAAGATCGCATGGAAGAAAATGCTTTTTAGCGACAAGGCTGTCATTTGTACATATACCATCACCTTATTAAGTTATTACATATACATAATTACAAATTCAATGAACGACACACACAGAAAAGCGTACTGAACTTAAACTTGATCAAACAACTCAAAACAACCAGAAATAAAAGTTAAAAAACACGTTTAAAATTATTTCATTTACTTACTATCGAGTACAGTTTGTGTTGCATCGTCGGGCCACAAATGGTCCCCGACGAGAGCGCACTGGGCTGCTAAGAAACTTTGCAAGGCATTGACGAAAAGGGGTCCGGCTCCCTGGTAACTCTCCAGGACGTTTGCAGTTAATGCCTGATCGCACGCCCAGGACATCTTACACTGAAATTTGAAAATAACATATGTTTTACAAAATTAATCGAATTGATCATTTGATGCCGGATTAAGATTGTCGCCACCACCAGGGTTTGCAGCAGGGTGGTGTGACGGAATCGGACCTACTAAAACCACACGGTGTGCCACTCTGCACCTGAAGTGGGAAGGAACACTTTTATTGTAGTTTGTGGCGGTAAGCGGCAAGAAAAAAAATCGAGAAATGTGGGTAGTTGAAGAAAGCTCTATCATGGATTAAACGACGGGTGTCCAGTACTGAGCTAGTAAGTCTGTGATTAGGACTAAGATAATCTTGTTGAATCACCAAAGCGAAGTTACATATTTAATACATAATATCATATATATGAGCATCGCTGTTATCTGTACAAATAAATAAAATTGGAGTGTCTGTTTGTAATATTAAAATAACCACTTTTTGATAAATGCCTGTGTATGTAACACGATACATGTACCAAAGTAACATTTTTTACAATTTTTGTCTGTCTGTTTGTTCCTAGTACCTCTGGTACCTGAGTACCCAGGTAATCTCTGGAACGGCTGGACCGATTTTGACGGAACTTTCACTGGCAGATAGCTGATGATCTAAGGTGTAACTTGCCTACTTTTTTTAGACTAGCTTTGTCCCGTGGCGTTTCCCGCGGTACGTCACTAACCGCGGGATTCAGCTGGTTCCTATATATAATCATACAGTACCTGGATGAGCTGGACGAGGATATCTATGCTATCTGAATCCTAACTAGATCGATTTATCGTCCCCGAAACCCAATGCATATTAAATTTTATTAAAATCGTTGGAGACGTTTCCCAGATTCAGAAAAAGCGGTTAAAAAATAGTAAATTTTAATATTACATACAGACATTCCAATTTTGTTTATTTGTATAGATATAGATAATTCTCGTGTCACGTTGTTGGTCACTATGAAGTTTTGAATTTTTTTTTTACCCGACCACATGTATGTATGTATGTTCAGTTGTTCCCTTATAGCTTCTCAACTACTTATTAGAACTTGGCAAATAAGGTTTCGGCGCTTAAAAAAAGATACCGTATCACAGACCTATAAGTGCTTTAGATAACCGAGAAAATTATGGGAATGTACACCTGTGCCTTTATAAAATACACCATAGAATGACAGCGTTCGTCGTGCTGTTATATTTCGTTGGTGAGTGCGAGACTGGAGAATGCAAAGGCATCACTAGGCCGCCATGGTGCATTGTTGCATAGTCTGCATTCACAATCAATATGGATGTGACCTTGGATTCTGGAAACAACTCTTGGGTACTACTTATGCTTTCCATCAGGCAGAGTAGTCACTTTGGCTGGGCCATACAGAAAATAAAATATAACTATGTTCATCAGCAATCTGGCTACCAGAATACAAGTTCAACCTAGTTTCTGACCAGATGGCCGTGTGTGAATTTTGTGAGATTGACTTGTGTTTAAAACAAAAAACGCAAATGGAAATATTAAGGTAAACTGTTATCAAATTATTGATAAACGACAACTTACGACCTTTACCCTTTTTTTCCGTGCGGAAATCCCCTCGGACACCACCTCTTGTGGCATTTCGAACTCGAACCGACTAAAACCGCATGCCGTCTCGGGTACTAGAAGCCGTTGAACCAGGTGCACCCTACCAAGGAAAACCCTAGAACCCTGACGTACCTCGGGCCACCTACGGTTCGTAGATGGCCCCCTACTGTGTGGGAACCCCGGTGTTCCCGTTACTATCCCCAGGGCGCGCACAAAATAATAAACGCAAACGAAAATAAACTGTTATCAAATTATTCAATAACAACAATTGACGACCTTTAGCCTAGAGATAATCACAATATCTAGAGAATATTGACTGCACGGATGCAGGGATTGGTGGATGATTTTCACGTGAAACACACTTTGTACGATCTACGAATGTTTGTTATGGGATCGTAGTGTTCTTTGCGTATTTTTTAAGAATGTGTGTAAAGTCCCGCACGATACTAGATTTATTAATAGATATACTATGCGTTTGCCCGTGACTTCACCCGTGTGTATATCAGTTATCGCGTACAGAGTACCCTATATCCTACCTCAGCTCAGGAGCAAAGTATCCCATATGAAACTGAACTCCAACTAATTTGTCAGTATATATTTTAAGGGCCCTGACTTTAGCTTAACCTGAAAGCAGTCGTAGGAGAGCCACGCTTAGGCATGAATGGGCCCACTCGGCCGGAGTGATACCAAGGCCTCACAGAAAACCGGTGGGAAATAGCGCTTGCGCTGTGTTTCACCGAATGAATGAGGATACCGGAGCCCCAAACCCTCCCCACATCCATGGGCGGAGGTAATCGCTAACCATCAGGTGATACGTCTGCTCGTTTGCCCCCTGTACCATAAAAAAAACCTGCTCTGCATTCAAGTAAAACACCGCCAACTTCCATATACTTCGTATTTTTCATCCTTCACACACGGAATTCAAATTGGACCAGTTCGATTACAATCGTCACTATTATACAGACGTTACAAATATCTCACGCGGAAACTTAATTTATACAAGCACAAGTATACCAATTCTTGTTAAATGGATTCATTCATAATACGATACACTGGTATTCTAAATATTTAAGTCTAAAGATAAACTGTTATGTATTTGTTTTTAACCGACTTCAAAAGAAGGAGGAGGTTTCTCAATTCGACCGTATTTTATGTGTGTTCGTGGATAACTTCGTCGTTTATGAACCGATTTTGATGATTCTTTTTTTAATGGAAAGGAGATGTCCCGACAGTCGTACCATGATAAGGACATTAATATCTGATGATGGCATCCACGAGAAATCGAGTCGAACCTTTAAGTCGGTTTAATTTTTGTTAAAATTGTACTTGTTATTATTGAATATTTTATTAAAATAAAATAATTCTTTATTTAAATAAATATCATTTTCATATTTCATATTTTTAGATATATTTATGATTTAGTACCTGGATGACTAAGCTATGCTCGGTTTTTCTTTTTAATAAGTTTAGTGGCGCCTCTCTTGGTTTGCCCTGGTACTGTTTATTTTGCACCTAATTCCAGTACATTGTAATGTATTAATTAAAATAGGAATCTGCGGGATTGCTACCATGTACCTTTTTGTTTGTGAGTATCCGATATTTCGGCGCTGTTGCAAGCGCCATGATTACGGAGTAACTAGAATGAAACATTCCTAAGTTTCAAAAGCCGTAGTCCATGTAGTGTAATGTACCATAGTCCATAACACTTTAACAACGCGTGACTACGGCTTTTGAAACTTGCTTCATACTTTTTAAGCGTCGTTTTTTGTCGTAGTTGGGTTTTAGTTTTTACTTTTTTTTATTTAAAATGTTTTGGTGCCTCTATAATACTTGTTGTTGTGCAAACTTTATTTTAAATAGGTACCATAGAAATATCACACTTATCGAATAAATACGGACAAAGTCACGAACAAATGCTAATAAAATATATATTTTTGAAATGTACAAGTAACGCCCTTTCCAATGCTACCAAACACGGCATATTTATCTCAAATTTAGTTTTTAATACAGAACTTTATATCGGCTAGAGGGCGCCACATTCGATTCAGTGACACGTCATATAACCTCTAAGCAGCGGACAATCAAAACACTTTTAACGATACTTCATTTATTTAATTCTGACTAGTTTAGAAAGAATGAGGGAACAAATAAGCATACCATAGAAATATCACACTTATCGAATAAATACGGACAAAGTCACGAACAAATGCTAAAATTATATATATTTTTGAAATGTTCAAATAACGCCCTTTCCAATTATACCAAACACGGCATATTTATCTCAAATTTATTTTTTTACACAGTACTTTATGTCGGCTAGAGGGCACCACATTAGATTCAGTGACACGTCATATAGCCTATAACCAGAAGACGATCATGACGCTTCTACCTCTAGCCTGTCAAAATCATTACCCTCCTTTGGCTTTACCGAAGTCGGATAAAAAGGTAGTACCAACATTAACATATAAGTGACGCTGTTACTTTTTACATTTTAGCCAACCTAAATAAATCAATAAACATTGCCATTTAACAACAGTGTCGTATCACGTTATTGCTCACAATGAGCCGAATCGAAAATCTTACCGATTTTTACTTTTGCTCACTAACTGACTAACGCAAGTTTTCAATCATGCTTGGTTCCTATACCTCTAATCGTTATACTAACTATCCTAACGGACACCAACTAAACACACATTTAAAATAGACCTGAAAATCGGTTAGTTATATAGTTTTGGAGCACATTGTGAGCAACAGCGTGACATGAGAATTGTAAATAATAGATTACCTGGCACATAATTAGTAATTTATCTTACAGACCCGTGCTAGTTATAAAAACAACCGCATTAAAAAGTAATTGAAATAAATATACAGTACTTACCTACTTATTTACTGAATATTGTCATATATATATGAATAACAGTATTAAATAAAATAGTAAACAATGATACAATGTACCTTTATCTATCTGACTAAATTATAGAACAGCAATCAAATATACGCGAAGCTCTTCAAATACCGTAAATAACTAACAGCTATGTAACTCACAGGAAACAATATGAAGTCAAATATATTATCACTACTTCATATGAAATAACAACGTGACTTTTCAAAGATTACACTTCCCAAAATATTGTTTGTTTTGATTGACTTGAAGATAATTAATTATCTTATACTCGACTAGCAGAACTCCGCGATATTTCCTGCGGTTTTTGAATTGCGGGTAACGCCGCGCGGCGATGCTAGTCTAAAAAAGGAGCCTAATTTACTGCTTAAATCATCAGCTACCTATCAGTCATAGTCGCGTCAAAATCGATCTAGTCGTTTCAGAGATTAGCCGTAACAAACTGACAGACAGACAAACGGACAAAATGGGTAAAAAAAATATGTTGGTATATGTACCGTGTATACATACATAAGCATTTAGTAAAAAGCGGTTATTTTGATATTACAAACGGACACTCCAATTTTATTTATTTGTATTTGTTTTCTTATACTCGTATATTTAATTATATCTTATACTTGATGATCCGCGCAACCTCGTCCGCGTCTCCTCTTGCTCGTAGCGTACAATAGCAAACAAACAAAACTTTAAATAAGTGATTAATATAAAGAGTTTTTTTTTTTAAAAAAGAAGCCTTTATTACTTGTTAACAAAAAAGTAACTTTGAGCCCTTTCATTTGATAACTATACTGGATGGTTTGTTCAGAAATATGTACGCCGCCATTTTGTTACGGCGATAATTTTAAATTATTATATTTTTTTTATGTATTGCCTACCAAAATTACTCTACTCTAATGATGGACAGCATTAATAATAATTCCGATTAAATATAATTGCATTATCATTAGAACTAAAGGTATGTTTCGAATTTCAGCTCAATCCAAAATCGAGAAGTGACTTAGATTGACCTTGCAAGATAAAAATAAAATCTTGTATAGACCGATATAGTACAATAGTTATTGTAACAAAAGTTATTGGAGTTGAATAATTATTTCATTTTCAAATTTCAACTATTTACTCTGAAAAGCTATCCCCGTTTCTACAATATTTTTCATAAATTAAAATTCAAAATCAAAATCATTACTCAGCTTCTAATCGTCGTGGCGTAATAATATATGTATAGCCTTCCTCGGTTACCGAGCTATCTAATACTGAAAGAATTTTCCAAATCGGACCAGTGACTCACCAGATTATCGAGTGCAACCAAACACACAAACAAACTCTTCATATTTATAATATTAGTTAGTAGATATAGATAGTAATTCAATATCTATATCTTTAAGTAGATGAAAAGATAATGTTCAAAGTTTTAATACTTTATTACTATCGTAACTAAAGTAGGTAGGTAACAGGTTTAGATTAAAATCAGATAAAACTGAAAAGCATAACATTAATTATTACATAATACATACTTTATCACTACATATAAACTTAGGGCTCCTACACATAACTGCGATGCGGCGTGATGATCTTGCGTTACATGCGTGCGAGCTCGCAGATATTTGCGATGCATTGCGAATTCGCAGTTATGTGTGGAAGCCCTTACTGCTCGAGGCACATCTGACGCTTACGCTGCGCACGCTTAACCTTATAGCCGGCGATATGCATATATTTTTAACCGACTTAAAAAAAAAGGTTATCATTTCGACTGTTTTTTTTATGTTTGTTGATGATGATCATGAACCGATTTTCATGATGCTTTTTTATTTGAATGCTGAAGTTCCATTTCAATTTGATCCAGCTCTCGGTTTCTTTTTTGTTAAAATTATTCTTACTGAATACATTGATACCTCTTTGCAAAATTTGTTAATTAGTTTTTACACAGTTATAGTTTCAATTTCTCATTGGATTTTAGTTTTTTGGATTTAAAATTAATTGCATTCATTTAATCTGTAAAGATATTGTAAGTAAGTAGTAAACAAAAACTAATCAAATGTTTCGTTCATCTAACACACAACGCTATCTAAGCAGAGCTTGTGTTATGGGTACTAGATAAGTGAAATAAATACATATATAGTTTTTTTGTAAATACATACGATGACATTATTATACATAGAAAACACCCACACTCCGAAACAAATGTTTGCATATCATACAAACATTTGATCCGACCCAGGAATCGAACCCGAGACCTCAAGCATAGCAGTCGCATACGCTACCACTGCGCAATCGAGGCGGTTAATAATAATAATAATAATTCCTGTAACGCGTAGCTGCTTACAAATAACTTTAAAATTATGCAACCAATTGTCACGTTGTTTTTAACCGACTTCCATAAAGGAGAAGTTTCTTAATTCGACCGTATGTATGTATATATATATGTATATACATATTTATGTAATGTATGTTCGCGGATAACTTCGTCGTTTATGAACCGATTTTTGATGATTATTTTTTTAATGGAAAGGAGATATCCCAATGGTACCATGATAAGGACACTAAGATCTGATTATGGCATCCAAGAGAAATCAACCAATAGGGTCGTTCTTGAGGTCAGTTTTTTATTTTGTTAAAATTTACTTATTAAAACGTGTGTTTTTCTGGACTTTTCAAGTAACAATCACGCTTAAAATAATAGGAACCGAGCATGATTATAAAAAAGAAGCAGACGATGTTGCGAGGATGAGCTAGTAAACAAATAATTTTATCAGAATTGCTCTTTTCATAAATTCATTCAATAACATTTATCCTACGACTTGCATATTATTTGTTTTATGGCTATATATCTGATAACAAACTGATACAATAAGACCAATGTAATTGTAAAAACAAAATCATAAATAATTAAGGTACCTTAGTTTCTATACGAGAAATAAGATACAATAAGACTACTGTGACAGCTAAGTATTACTGCAGTTGCAATTATATCTACTATCGAAACTAAGATAATTTTTTATGATTTTTTTTTACAGATTATTGTTATTTATTGTATGCATTACGACTGCCTCGGTGGCAAATGTTTGTATGATCTGCTAATATTTGTTTCGGAGTTTGGGTGTTTTCTATCTATAATATGTATGTATTTACAGATCGATCGAACCCGTGACCACGGCAGTCGTACCTATACACTACCACTGCGCCACCGAGTCAGGCAATGTTAAACCTCTTTATTTATAATATTTTTAGGGTTCCGTGCTAATAGCAAAAAACGGAACCCCTTCGTCATGTCTGTCTGTTCGTCCGTATGTCACAGTCATTTTTTTCCGAAACTATAAGATTTATAATGTTGAAACTTGGTAATTAGATGGATTAATATTTTCACACAAAAATAGAAAAAAAAAACAATAAATTTTGGGGGTTCCCCAAACCTAGAACTGAAACTCAAAATCAAAAATGGTATTGACGTTTCTAACGTCATTTTCTTCTAAACTGAATAGTTTGCGCGAGAGACACTTCCAAAGTGGTAAAACTTCTAAAATAAGAGAGAAACTAAAAAATATATATGATGTACATTACCATGCAAACTTTCATTGAAAATTGGTTTGAACGAGATCTAGGAAGAAGTATTTATTTTATTTTTGTAATATTTATGAAAAATTGAATGTAATAGAAAACTATTTATTTCCGCACCATATTAGTAATAAGTACATAATCTATTCTAATATAAAAGCTGAAGAGTTTGTTTGTTTGATTGTTTAAACGCGCTTATCTCAGGAACCGCTTTTCCGATTTGAAAAATTCTTTCAGTGTTGGATAGTACATTTATCGAGGAAGACTATAGGCTATATATCATCACGCTAAGGCCAATAGGAGCGGAGCACCAATGAAGAATATTACAAAAACGGGGGAAAATTATCACGCTACGGGCAATAGGAGACGCAAACGAGGTTGCGTGGGTCGGCTAGTACATAATAAAATGTCCAAAGTGTAGTGTACAAAGGGCGGCCTTATTGCCAAAAGCAATCTCTTCCAGGCAACCTTAGGATGGATCAAATGTTTCAGAGAGGTAGTAGTAGTTGACGTGCATTGAGTGTATAGAAATTATTTTCTTCCATATACATATATATAAAAATACACACATAGTTATAAAACACATACTTTGACATACTAATAGATAAACATATATTTATGCATAACTATAATTACTTAATTAAATTACAATTGAAGAGAAAGAACAGACTGAAATCATACCCCAATGCGTGACTGACTCAATTATGTTGCGTAATATTCGTGAACCATCTTCTTGAAACTACTTATTATTTGCGATTACCTAATGTTTATGGGCAATGCATTCCACAAGCGTACAGCTTGAACAGTGAAAGATTGATCATAAAACTTCGTAGAATGCTGACGCATCTCCAGTCCCAAATCTTCGGATGATCTTAGAGTTTTTACATGTGTGTCATTAAGGAACTTCAATCGTTCTTTGAGGTAGAAGTGGGCTATAGGAGGATAGGATAGCAACAATATTTTATAGAGAAAAAGTGAGAATATAAGTATTCCGGCGAGAGCGAATCGATAGCCACTTGAGCAGTTGACGAAATACGGAGACGTGATCATATTTTCGCAGGCCAAATACAAATCGTACACAGAGAATTTGTAGTCGCTCAAGCTTATCAAGTTGTGCTTCAGTGAGATCTATTTTTGTAGTCATTTAGATTACTTTTTGGAGCCATAAATCCTTTATTTTGTTTTTTTTTTTTAATTTTGATATACCCAGTGTCACTCTCACGACTAAGACGAATCTATTGAAATCACTCACATAAAAATAGCACTAGCCGTTTAGGCTGTAGGGCGTGCCAAAGAAGTATACATACATACACTCGAAACATACATACAAACCCTAGTAAAAATAGTTAATAATGCGTTTGTAGTTAAGTAAAGAAGTGATTACTGATTAAAATAATCTGCAAATTATTTTGTTATTTTTATTAACACTTAAACAAAGTGATTTATAACAGATATACATAATTTGTTACTTACATATGTAATTTTGAAAATTCTTAATTTTAACTAGTTTTTTAAAATGAAATATTTTATCACACTCTTAATAAACTATTTTACTTAAACACCTTCAATTTTTTTAATTTTCTAAAGAATATAGAACTAATCACTTAACATCCCAACAGAGTATATTAAAAAACACACAAAATTTTGTTCTAAAATACTCACAAGTATTGTTGAAACACCGATTAATGTGAATCTTCGACAGTGAATACGACGTTTCAAAGTAGAGGTGGTTAGCGCGCGGGGAGATTATTGACCACTCACCGACTGTATACGGTATCGACTGTACTAACATTGCATACAAACACAAACGAATACGTTTGCGTTTACATTATATAGTTTCTACGCATGTGCATGTAGTGATACTCTACTAAGGCCTATTTTAAACGTATGAGAGATAAGCTGTGTCAGATACGGCATTCCAATAGTAATTTACTTCCAATTAAGGGCCAATTGATATATGAAAGATACCACTTCCCACTCTGCTCGTTTATCACCTATATAATGAACAAGAAAAAAATATAGTACATAACCATAACAAAACAACACATTACATAAACTTTTGATAAAATTTATACAGCCTATGTCACCCGGGTTGTTCTTACGATTCTTCTGACCCAGTTCAGTAGTTTAGGCTCGTACGATAGAACATACACAGACTTCTAAAAATATTATATTACCCTTCTTCTTGGCTTTTTTTTATTTGATAGCCTGCGAAAGTGACTGCCCGCCTGATGGAAAGCTCAAGCAGAATCCAACGGTGGGGGCCACCATACTCACTGCGAAAGCACATAATGCAGTAGGTATGGCGTCCCACACTATGGCGGTTTAGTAGGATGCTTTTTTACGCCCTGCTTAAAGGACCCGGGATCATAATGGGAGGGAAACACGTGCTCTGGTAGTGAGTTCTAGTATTTAACTGCTCTGCACAGGAAGCAAATACCAAACCGTTTGGTTCGAGAGCCTATTTCTACGACTCTCAGGCGGTGTCTTCCAAGGCCAGCCAGTGTTGTTCTGTAGAGCAAGTGAGAAGGTGGCTTCGCCGTCGTCAAGAACAATAGAGATACTCAATTCTAAAAAGGTCAATTTCGTGGATTTTTTTTCTAATTGTAAATTGAGTAAAATAGTAGTACCTAAATTTGCCCAACCCCTTAGCCAAAATACAAGAGTATCGAATCGATTCTCTTCCTACAATTGCTGATTCCTCTATTCTCTTGTATTATTGGCTAAAATTATGGCCACATTGAGATGACGGTCATTCTCTTACATTCGTTTTTTAATAGCATAACGTTTGTAAAATGTCAACTTTGCTATGCGGGCAGGCAACTATTTTCCACAGAACTTTTCCGGGCCAACCTGAGTCTTACGAGGTGGTCAAAAGACGTAGTAGTGCCAAAAATAGATGTCGGGGACGCTTGACAGATGATTGCCTGATGAGCACAAGCTCAGGACAAGTTTATTTATAATAAGTATGTATTTATTGAAACTGCCTGCAAACATATTACATTACGCTGCTTACGATGGGATGTCCTCAGGGCTCGGTGCTAGGTCCATACTTGTGGAATATAGGCTTCGACTATTTCTTTACAATACCTATACCACCCGGATGTACCCTAAACGGGTATGCGGACGACGGTTTATTACTGGTGTAATCTGATACTAGAGCGGGGCTTGAGCGTCTGGCTAATAGATGTGTGAACTTAGTATCTCTTTGGATTGCACCTAATCGCTTGATTTTTCACCCAAAAAAACCTTCCAGCTACTTCTGAAAGGTAACCTCAAATCACCGTCGTGTATTAAATTTAAAAATGTTACTATAAAAAATAAAACCTCAGTTTGTTATGTGGGATTGGTTTTAGAAATAAATTTTTCATTTATCGAACACATTAGAACAGTAAATGAATAATATTAAATCCGTGGTGCTTCCCGGTTTTGAAAAAGATGTTTGCCTATTTTGACTTCATTTTGTCTCCCGCTTTGCTAAGGAGGTAAGTGGACTTATCATATTTCCAACTCCTCTTGTTATTTCTTCTGATTAATTTCGTTGCGGGTTCCAAGACAGTTAACTTTTTCCTGGGACTTCCCGAGTGTATACATAACTCGGTGTGTTCGTGGGTCACTGCTCTTGATCCTGGTGTACAGGAGTTACAGTCGTGGGCTTGTGGGCGGGATTAGTCCTACAAACAAAACATATTACATAGGGCGGATTTATTGCCACATGCATTTTTTTCCTGTCAAACCTTTGAACTGTTGATTCTGTTTGTGAATCACACAGGCAGGCAGGTGTACATTTGAACAAGTAGGACTCATAATAAATAAAATTATTTTATTAAGTTCAATGATTCCTTCAGACAAATAGGTGCAAGGTATACATACAAAGAAAATAGTTTATACATTATATTAAAATATAAATATGAAAAATAAAATATTTGTACGTACATACGTAAATAATAAAGACAGTTTTAAAGTGTTATTTTGATGACTCCGTCGGCAAGTCTCTACAATGCTTAAAATTTTAAAGTCAATCGGATATGTATATACAAAATATATTTATTTAAAAATAGTAGACTTTACCTCGTGTGAGAGATGTGACTACGTGAGAGAAACAAAGCCACGACCTCTTTAGCAACCAGGATTATCAACAACTTGTCTAATAAGCCAGTCCATTCAATATAACTCGTCAGTACATTAAACATAGTATGTTCGTATGACTTATATATTTAAATATCTAGAATAAATGTAAGGTCCATTTTAAAGTATGGTAAACATCATTAATTCATAAATACTTTCCTGGTATTGTATATGAGTGTAGTAAATAAAGAGAATCATGACAAGTCAACGACCTTTAGTGTGTAAAGTAAATGTTTCACGTGACGACATGGATGACGTAGTGATTAAAGTGTTCACATTGCCACTTTGTACTGTACTTAGTGTTTTGGGTTTAATCTACACATGAGACAACACTGTTTGAACACATATTGTTGATTCTGAGTCTGGGTGTTGTTGTACTGCCACCAATAACCTAATGATGTACTTTATTATGATTTTGTTTATTGCTTCTAAAATGTGTAAGAATACCTGAAATAAAACTGATTTGTTTGAACAATCTTTCACAATACCTGAAGGTTGAATTTGCGAAATGGAAATCCATGAACACACTTATATTAACAAAATAATAAGCGATTTTTTCTTCAAAATTAGGTACATAATGAAGCGGAAATCTAAGACATTCAAAGCTAAATAAATCCTTGTATCCAACAAAGAAATTGTAATAAAAATAAAAAAAAAAAAAAAAAAAGATTTCTTTTTCTGTGTGCTTTAACAAATGTGAACTGTTGCTATAAGTATTTTGCTTCTTGAATCGTAAAAAACTAATAACCGGATTTTTGTTGTGACTCGGAAATTTGGTTTTATAATTCAATTTGTTTTTGCTTCTGGTCAGTTGAAAATCTGCTGTAGTCTGGTATACTAAGATTATTTTTTGGTAGTGAAGAGTTCATTTGTCTAGCGGTTAGGGAAAGCGACTGCCAATCAAGAAGTCTCGAGTTTGTTGCCCGGGTCAGACTACTGGGTTTTTCTAATGAGACGTTCTTGATAACAGCCCGGAGTATGGAAGATGCCCGTGCCTCGGAGAGCACGTTAATTCGTCGGTCCCGGTTGTCATGAATACCTAGAAGAATGGTTATTGGGAAGTCCATGCTCTCAAATATAATTAAGTCGGCGGCCATAGTGTGGGTCACCATGCTGCAATGTCTTTATTCGCATTGAGGATGGTAACCACCACTCTTGGAATCTGCTCATGCTTTCCATCAGGCAGAGCAGAGTCATTTTGCCGCAGCTAAAACATAAAAAAAAAAACATTAAAAAAAAAAAAAAATTAAGACTAGTTCCACCTTCGATATCAGTTCACTCTCAGGTTTGACCAATGCCAGTCCCTCCTTGGAAAAACTGATATTTCAGTATAATCGGTTGAACTAGTAGCCGACCCAAATCAATGTTGGGAATTATAAAGACTAAGAGGAAGAAGTGAAGAGTATAATTAAAATAAATAAATAATATTTGGGCGTGGGCGAGCATCGACAAAACTTAAGAATCGACTCTAATAAAAAGAAGTCCAAATTACGTTTTATTATGTAATAAAAAAAGTACCTACCTACGATAATACCTACTGATAATATTTATCTTACAAAGTCAACCATTTAAGTATAGGTTAATTTAAGTGATAGCTTTGTTATTTACTTTTGTACAGTCAGCTTCAAAAATAGCTGACCATGTCCAAATTTCCAAAACTACTTCGCACGCATAAATCGCTTACGAAGGAGCCAGAATTGAATAATCATCTTAAAAGTAACAATCAGCTAAAAAACGCAATGAACTGAACCCACGAATCAACACACTTCCAAAAGTAGCTGAACATGTCAAAAGTATTTTCACCATAAAGAAAAATTAACTTATTGAGTGTACTTGCATTTATATTTAAATGGTTTCCGTCCCTTTTCTCCTTGAATACCCATTCAGTTCATTTCTTGCGTGACGTAACTGACATGTCTTTTGTTAGGAATTTTGCAAAAAAAAAAGAAGTGTTCTAAATATTTTATAATTTTTATTTAATCCGTTCAATTTTCAATTATATGTCTGTAATAAACCAGTGGAAAATGTTAACAAGAATATATGTATAAGATTATATATATCCCGATACTCAGATCGGGATAGTATGCATATTAAACTCATTATCCTACACTACATTATAGAAGACGAAAACTCACCTGACTTTTTCCTATGTTACATAGGTGTACAGTAGTTTACTCAAAAATAACGACAACTCACACGACTGGATAAGGTCTTTCCCTAGGTCCTCACTCGTCCGCAACCCAAAACGAAGCGCCTTCTCTGAGCTCTGTCTTTTCATCCTCAATTCAGTCGATGAAGCAGGTAGGGACACGCCTCCTTTGTCTTATCACTTTACTACTTATATTTATGTATATTGGCACTTATACAGAATTCGTGTTAAGAGTGTAATAACTAATAAGTGTTTTGTACAAGGCTCAATAAGTAAAACTTTAGGATTCTAATAAACATTTACCTTCCCACCGTTTTCGGCATTTGCACGTAGTCATTGCGTTTAAAGTAATTGTGACAATTTAACGTAAAAACAATCCCACCAAAAACATTTTCGTGTAAAATGGAGCCAAGACGACTGCATATGGCTTACCCTGTGAAAAAAGATATCAGATCTCATGTAGAGCCAAGCTTCTGAATCTACACGCCCTAACTCTACCAATCTTAACTTCACAAATTCTACATCTCAGTAAAAATGTATGGCTTTTACCGTTTCGCTACCGTCATTAAGGCGAAACGAAAGCCTTTTGTGTTTGCAAATATCTAGTTTCTGAAGTAATGTATGTGTTATGGGAATATTTACTTGTTGTACTGTACTGTACTTTAGTATATTTTTTTATTAACAGATTTGTAAAGTATTTAAAAAAGAACTAAAAACAATAATTATCTCTATCGATTTTAATTTAATTCTCCAATGGTTCTTCTCGTAGTCCCCGTGAGGTTTAGGGGTAACTTATTTGTTTCGTTGTATAAACAAGAAAAATTTTTGTAAAATTAAATATTTCATAGCATTCACTCGAATGCCATGAAATATTTAATCCTAATAATATTCATATTTTGTACCAATTAAATATTTCATGGCATTCGAATTAATGCTATGAAACTTTTTTCTTCGTCACAATAATAATATATTTCTATTTTGTTGATAACTCAATGAGTTAAAATAACATAGGAATATTATTATTATTACGATAATGAAAAATTATTTAACATTCAGAACAATTTTTACTATTACTCTGATGGAACATTAATAATTTAGCTTTTCAGAGGAAGGAACGTTTATCCAGAATGTCGCATTATCTCGATAGAAACGATTTTTTTTAGTGTAAATACTTTTTCTGAAATTGTACAAAAGTGTAAATTGTTTTGTCTAATTTTTTTTCATTTTTATTTAATGATAGCTGAACCCCGCGGTGTTACCCGCGGTTATTGTTGTACCGCGAGTAACGCCCCGGGACAAAGTTAGTCTAAAAAAGGTAGCCTAAGTTACTCCCCGGGTCATCAGCTACCTGCCAGTGAAAGTCCCGTCAAAATCCGTTCAGCCGTTCCAGAGATTACCCGGAACAAACAGACAGACAGACAGACAAAAATTTTCTTAACTTCATTTTTGGTATATGTATCGTGTCTACATACATATGCATTAAGTAAAAAGCGGTTATTTTAATATTACAAACAGACACTCCAATTTTATTTATTTGTATAGATAATTAGACCGACTCACCACTGAGTAACTAGGCTCAAACTGGCCATGTCATTTTACATGGAACAACACTTTGTGTGAGCCATAAATTGTTATGAGTCTGAGTGTTCTTTGTGTCAGTTTAATTTATATTTGCAACCTCCCTCTCGAGGCCGCGACCTAGGATGTATATTACTAATTCGGGAGAAGTAGTAGAGACTTAGAAAAAGAAAATTGAATAACAATAAAAACTCCATTGATTCTACACTATCTGTTTTACAAACAGGAAGTCTCCTTTTAGGCATTAAAAATTTGTGACAAAAGACCATACATTACAAGTTTTTTACATTCAGAAAAATACGTTTAGTGAGCCGCCCACCCACACGGCCTTTTTACGCTTTAAACACTTTAGTGGAGTGTTTTCGTGGAAAATTACGCTATTTAATGTTTGGTCTGCCCCAAACAATCTGTTTAATAAGCGGGAAATTACTTTGTCCTTCTTAGACTCCTCCTCCTCCTCGCGTCGTTAACCTCACTACTGAGGGTCGTGATTCCCCAGGAGTGGTATGATCTTTTGCCGTACAGCCGCTCGCCACTCGTTCCTCTCCTTGGCCGAATGAAGAGCAACATGCAGCTTGGTGTCCAAGGCCGTCCGGATCTGGTCAGTCCACCTTATTGGATTACGTCCTCTCTGTCTTTTGCCGTCAACTTTGCCGTCACCCACTGTCAATAAAGCACGTCATGTCGGTTGTTGAAAAAATTAAGATTTGCTTTCAGTAACCTGTAAGTGTACAACGATATTTTTAACGTTTAGTAACTAAACAAATGTGAATTTAATTGTTACCTTATCCGCTAGCGAACAATTTTCCTCATTTTTAACCGACTTCAAAAAAAGGGGAGGTTCTCTAATAATAATAATACAATCTTAAAGTCAGATGATTATTAGACAAGAATTATAATTGCTATTTCTATTGATACGGCGTTTCACCAGTCTTAAGTTTTTTTGTTTATAGTAACCATATTTAGTGAAAAATTTGAATTCGAAATGTTGACTCCAACTGCTCCAAAAACAATTCTACTTACTTATCTATTAAGTCGCCTAATGATATGACTCAAGGGTTCTAAGGGAACTATCAAAAAAATATAGAGAAAAGGCTTAAACCTAGAAACTTATTATATTTTTATAGGATTTAAAACGGTATAATTTTGTGTTTAGAAAAAAATGTGGTGGCTCAGCATTAAACTAATGAAGTAACTTATACAATATAGCCTAATCTTCTTATATATAAAAATCAATTGCTGTTCGTTTGTCTCGCTATAGCTTGAGAACGGCTAGGCCGATTTAGCTGATTTTGGTTTTGAAATGTTTGTCGTAGTTCAGGGAAGGTTTAAACGGTGAAAAAAAAATTAAAAATCCAAATGTCACGCGTACAAAATAGCGGGCACAACTAGTAACGAAATCGGCGAAAAAATTCAGTATGTGATGCGACATTTCAGGCAAGAACTTACTTGAAAACAAATGCTTGCAAATATTATATTTACTACAAAATAAATAAAATATAATACTTGAGTAAATTTGATGAAAAAACCTTATTGACATATATTAATAGAATAGTCTTACGTATAGACAAGTTTTAAGTCAATGAGTTGACCAGCGTCATATTGTATTGGAATAAAACGCATACATTTAATAATTAATTTATTCTATCTTTGAACATCTCGGTCATTAAACTCACAATATTATTTTTTTATTTATTTACTAATAATTATTTAAAGTTCTGTGTGCTGCTTCAACCATGTCTTCTTGATCAAGTCGGCTCCCTTCTCACCAATCATAATTGAAGGTGCATTGGTATTACCTCTAACCACAGAAGGCATGATACTGGCATCAATTACACGCAGGCCTTTCACTTTACGCACTCTCAGTTCTGGATCAACAACGGAGGTCGGATCACCGTCGGGACCCATCTTAGCTGTACTGGTTGGGTGGTACAGTGAGAAAGTCAACTCTCTTGAAATGCAGTCTAAGTATTCATCGCTGTTCTTGTCAAACTTCTTGCAAGCGTCAATGTCGAGGTAAGCAAGTTTAAATCCAGCTTTCTTAAGAGCTTGGGTCTCACCTAATCTTAGAGAATGTTGCTTCATTGAGTTAATCACGATCTCCATGTCTTCAGGGTCTTTGTAGTAATCAGCAAAGAACAAAGGTGCATCGAAGGGGTTCTTGCTCGCTAGAAGAATTTTACCTGCAGATTTGGGTTTCAACAAAGTGTTGAAAATGACCAAAGTGTGATGTTCCTTGTTCATTTCCTGGAACTTAGTGTATGCCTCATCGTTTAATCCATGCTTGTGGAAGATGTCTAACATGTTAGAAATACCAGGTGGAAGAACAAAGTAGTGGAACTGCATATCGGAAGCCGTTGAAGTAGGATCAGTAGTGTTGATGAAACTGATGACACGGTGAGGACTAGTGTTGATCAATGGACCAGTACCGTTCAAGATGTATTCTGTGAATGCTGATACTATATTGTTGATAGAGTAGTAGTTTTTGTCACCAGGCTTAGTGTAGAAGGTGGGTACGAATAAATGATCTTGTAGGTTTTCACCAACGGGCAAGTCAGCCTTAACTTCAATTTTCATTTCTTCCAAGTGTCTTCTAGGTCCAATACCAGAAAGCAACATAATATGAGGTGAGTTCAAGGCACCAGCTGACAAAATAAGCTCTTTCCTTACATTAATTGCTATATCTTTTCCGTCTTTGTGTACTAAGACACCGCTAACGATGTTGGTACCAGGGACAAACAATACTTTAGTAGCTTGTGCATGCTTGATGACGTGGAAGTTCTTTCTGTCCTTGATGGGGCTAAGGAAAGCACGAGCTGTACTGAATCTAGTGCCGTCTTTTGTTGTTGTTTGTGAAGTCATTACTCCCATTTGGGTTTCACCATTAATATCAGTGTTATTCTTCAAACCAAGCTCAACAGCAGCGTTGATGATCATATGTTCATAGTCGTGCGACTGCTTGTCTACTGCTACATTTAGGTTTCCTTCCCAGTTGTGGTATTTCTTGTTCTGCTCATTGTAAATTCCAGTGAATTTCTCACTCTTGATGAAATAAGGTAATACATCATCATAACTCCATCCATAGTTACCGTCAGCTGCCCATTCATCGAAATCGTGTCTGTTGCCTCTTACGTAGAACATGAAGTTGATACTACTGCTCCCACCTAGAGCTTTGCCACGTGGCCAGGCACAACCCTTTGCTTTGTAGCTTCGGCAAGCGGCTTCATCTGGTTGAGTCTTATAAGCCCAGTCTTGAGGACTACGCATGTTGTTGTAGAACAGGTGTGGAATCTGAAATAGATCAGTATTTCCAATTTTAAATAAAAAAATCCAAAATTTTATGAAGTTATGAAATTTTAACAACTAATTTAGAAATTAGGAATTTAATTAGTCATCTCGATTTAGTAAATTTAAAAAAATAAGAATCGTATACTGTAAGCATTTTTAAAGATTCGTGGACATCATGGTCGATTCTTTTTATATTATATTTTATTACTCTAAATTATTGCAATAATAGTGATGGAAACATAATAAGTACCTCAGTGTTCAGAGTAGGGTTGCCTCCAGCTTCAACAAGCAGAACTTTCCATTCAGGTACTTCACTAAGTCTATTAGCAACTGTAGCACCTGCTGATCCTCCACCTACTACGATGAAGTCGTAGTTAGGATCTGAAACAAAAACAAACTTCATTAAAATCTGTATTATTGTGTAATGAAATTATTTTGTTAGTTATAGGAATTTGTAATTATTTTAAAGTAAGAAGGTTCTGAATCCGCATTGTTAAAATTTAAACAGATATCTTTGAATCATAAAGTAGTTCCATAAACTTTAAATTAGAAACTCAGCATCATCATCAACTTATTTGGGGTCGGTACAATGGGTTTTTTTGCTCCATTTCCTTCTATCACTCCCCAATTCACTGCTTACTCCCTTCCTGCCCATATCCTCTTTCACGCAGTCCCTCCATTCTGTCTTTGGTCGTCCTCTACTCTTATATCCGTCGACTTCCATACTTAAAACTTTCTTAACTACATTTTGCTCATCTCTACGCATCACATGTCCATACATTAGATTCAAAACTGTACATGACAATTAATGTAGTGTGATTTATAATACCATTACTTGTAGTCTTAAAGTTACTGCTCGCCAACTCGCTCACTCAAAACTTATTTTTGTTTCCCTCCATGTAATATTATTTTAATGAAAAGGTTTTTGTAAAAGGTTGTTTCGGCAAATACATTTTTTCTAATAACGTAAATTAGTCGTGCTGGTAGAGTCTAAACTTAGTTGTAGTTTCTATAATTTGAAAATAAATTAGTTGGGTCACCTTCGAGCACCGAGTTGATAGCGTCAGCAGGCCAAAGGTGGTCACCGACTAAAGCGCATTGTGCCGCAAAGAAAGTTTGCAGCGTAGACATAAACAACGGACCAGCTACTTGGTAGCTGTTCACGAGGTTATTCGTTAATACGGGGTCGCAGGCCCACGACATCTTGAACTGAAAAAAGATACATGATACATTTTTAATCCTTGTTAGTCAGTAAATTATATGTTCTCCTGTGGTCCATGTCAGTATTGCTAACCAAGACACCGGTATAACAAAGGTCTTGCAATCTTAGGTTGGCCGGCAACTGGGACATTTTAATACACTATTTCTCACAGTTACATTGGCTTCATAATTTTTTTTTTCCATTCTATACAACAACAAAAATATGAACAGAAATAATTTTAACTATATAATACTCTAACAATGTAAATAGAAAAAACAAGTAAATAAATGAGAAACATTAATGTTATACCGCTATCTTTTCACTTGTAAGTTTTCGTTTTCAGTTGATGTTAAATGTTCACAAGCTACCGAACTTATTAGCTCTATTATTACGAATTTATTAGCACTAGCTTTATTAGAGTTAAATATCTCTAAGCTGGATCAGACCTGGAGAATACAGACAAAGAAAGCTATGGAAATGTAAGAAGTAAAAGGAATTTACATTTAGATCTTACTTGAGAACATTTATTGAGTTAGGTGGTTACAAATATTTGAACTCAGATCTTTACACTAGTCTTTCAATTTATTTCGACTACAAATTCTAGAATAGTCTTAAACATTCATTAGACTACTTAATAAGTTATTTTAAAATAAGTCTAGATCTAGAGAAAACTTCTTACTATGTTTTGGGGAATATACAACATTAATATTACAAATATTTCCAATGAAATTATTTAAAATAAAAATATGGATAAATATTGAACTACACGGATTTTGATGAGCTTAAAAGTATAGCAATGGATGTGGTAGGTGGAAGATATTCTTTTGTATACCATGAATGAAAAAATGTAGAAATCTTGAATACTTCTGCTTACCTCTTTTACAGCTCGTTCTACTACAAGAGTATACAAAGCTGTTGCCAGTGACCAACAAACACTGTGCTTTCGATAAAGCTTACTTCGCTATATATATTATGATTTAGTAGGTATATCCCAAGTACTGATATCGGTTAATCAAACAGAGACAATCTTAATTAGCAATATTTTTATAAACGCGTCAAGACTTTATGTATTTTATCACATTATATAATGAAGGTTTAATGTTAAGGCGCTGATGTACGGTTGTTAACAGTTCTGGACATATTTAAATATAGATATTGCCATTAGAACTTAGCAGGGTTTTTTAAGTAAAATTTTGTTCTCTAGGATCAAGGAATCACGTAATAGACCGGGATTCGCATTCTATAAATCGTTTTGAACTCAGAAAAGCTTGCAGAATATGTTTATGAATGTTGCCAGTAGATTACTTTGTTCATTTTTTTTATCCCCGCCACTTGGATATCGAGTAAATGGACTGAACAAATTCTATACAACAATCTTAATTATTATTACTAGCTAAGCAACTGTATGACGCTTCTCGCGACCAGAAGACCGGCCTGTTTCTAGCACAGAGAATAAGCATTGCCATTCAACGTGGTAATGCTGCCAGTCTTTTGGGAACGCTACCAGTAGGCGGAGATGCGGAGTTTTTTGACTCTTGTATGTAAATATTGTTACTGTTCTTTTTAATTAAGGTTATGTACGTAGGTTTCTATATTATATGTGTAATGTCTTAATTGAATAAATGTAAAATTAGTAAACATGTAACAATAAATAATAATTATTGTTTTATTAAAAATATCCAATTGTAAAATGTGCATCTAGCATAGTATCCAGCACAATAGATTTTAAAATTTAATTATTTTTTATGTGAAAAAAATTAAATTAAAAATAGTTCTTCTTACTCAGTTAGGTAAAAATATCTTACGTGATTATTAGATTATTAAATTATTACAGGTGTATAGAACTTAAGTACTTATAAGCTAAATCGATCGACTTTGACTGTAAATCCTAATCTCATGCTTAAAGAACCAACTCAGTATTATAAGTGCAATAGATAGCTTATTAACAAGACAAACATTCACTCTAGCATTTATACGGTTCAACATGAGATGTATAACATATATTCCATCCCCGCATGGGACAACACCAAATTGTAGTTCTAGATCTGGGTTTTCCTCGCGTCAGTTCGATCTGTTTGTTTGTGAAGTCCCTCGTGACACACGGTATATTCCTAGTGCGAGAGTCTTAATCATAAATCGATGTGATCGCTAAAAAGCTTTTACGTTGCATTACCGTGCTGTGCCCGAGGGCGAAAGGGTGACTGTTTCAAGTGAGCGGAAAAAACAGATAACGAAATGAAAACTCAACACACTATAATATGTAGTTCTGATATGATTTATTATGTCTTAATAATACGATACGGTACAAAAATAAATACAAACGTTTATAAGCCTCGCACGACTTAACAAAATGTATGTATAATAATTACTTACGGAAATTAACGCGATCACTTATTTAAAGGTATTACATTCCTCTGATTTGCCTGACGTTTCGACCAGGTTGCACTGGCCGTGATCACAGGCTGGCTGGTCAACGTATGTATGACCCATGCAACCTCGTCTGCGTCTCCTATTGCCCATAGCGTGAACAAATTTAAACAAAAAAGGTTATCTGTTATTACGGATTTTTTTTAGAACTTTTAAAGCGGTACTAAACTGGGCTATCTAAACCGTACAACTACACAAACAAACAATCAATGAAACAAACAAGCTTTTCAGCTTTAAAATATTCTGGGGTCTTGAGTGATTTTCATCCAAAAATTGAAATCATTCAAGACACTAGCGTGTGATGGCAATCTCAAATTTCCTGTACTGTGCGATATCTTAACGTGCGTCAAATTATGGGACCACTTAAACCGGGCACCCCATTATTGTGACGACAAGACTCGCTATTGAGTATTGACTCTAAAGAAAACGAGCAAATGATGTTTCGGTTGATGGCTCAGGGTCCGTCGGGATACCTCTAGTCGGGTTTCTTTCTAGGTTTTACCTGGTTCCTCGGGTACCCGGGTGATCGATTTTAGTCGGCTCAAGTCTGCCATAACCACCCTAACGATCATCCTGTGGGGTATCACTGATATTGCCCGGAGAATTGCCAGATTTAAGTAGCAGTAGGCGGAACACATTGTTCTCAGACAAGACGGCTGAAGGGGCCAAAAAATTCTTAAGAGACGACTACATACTGGAAGAAGGAGCGTGGGAGACCCCTTTCGAGGTGGTCCGATGACTTGGTGATGGTCTCGGGAAACCGCTGGATACGGATAGCACAGGACCAGTTGTTGTGGGGAGCCTTATGGGAGGCCTATATCCAGCAGTGGACATCTTTCGACTGACATGATAATGATGATTTTTTATTGGTGCTTATTTAATTGCAGTGCTAATTCATCAACAAGCTTGCTCTTAAGTTATAATAGTAATTGCATTTTAATCTTCGTACAATTTAAAATATGCTAAGTTATATAACTTTACTGTTGTGATAACACATTGAGAGAGTGCTTATTATACAATTAAAGATAACAAATTTATACAGATGTTACTTTGTACTAATTGTCTCCGTAAAAATCGCCAAAGGAAGGTATTGACTTCCAATAAGCCTGATTTCCAGCTTCCACAGTTTTCTACCATTTATATTTAGGCCATGTCTTTTAACTAGAGGAAAATTCTATAGTTACCTAAGCATAAAAAAACGAATTTAATTGTAAAACTATATGTGAATGACAAAGCTTCTATTCTGTTTATAAAATCACTCCTAATAGTTGTGAAACAATCAGTTTTAATATTATGAAACGATCCTACTGCAAAGTGGAACTGTCACTACTTACACAATACAGTAAACAAACAGCATCAAGCACGCTATTGTGTTTTGACCATTGCCATTTCTTAAGGTAAAGGACCACACAGATAATAAATGACATAACTTACGGGTTATGATAATTAAAAGATATCGTTGCTATCTAGAGCGTAAAGTTCATAGAATGCATCTCATATCATCCCCCCGGTGGTCCCATAAAGTATTATTGTCATAGTAATGTTTATATAAATAATTAATTATTCAAAGTATCTAAAGTGATACTATCCATAATGCGGTTCTGTTCTATTCAAACATGAAAGGATTCCTCGTGTGTTATATGAAAGTCAAGTACTCTCAAATAATACATCGTTGCACATTGGCAGTTTTCCAAAATAACAAGGTTTGTAGTTCAGTCTTTTGGAAATTTTCCGTTAAGAAAATTTTGACTTGATACGAAAATTGACTACCGTGTGCATTGAGTTGAGGGACATTGGCAGAATGCATATAGAACAATAGAAAAAAACGTATAAAGCTACAATGAGCTTGGTTTGATAGGCCGAAAGTTAATACTGTCAATTCATTCAGTTGTTTAGATCGAAGAAGACTAAAGAACTAGTCGCATTAGAAATCGTCACAGGTACGTACCAATATCATGGTAAATGGAATTCTGGTATCGGTGCTTGTGTGTTCAAGTAGAAATCTAATACTAATTCACACGACTGACTTTCATTTGCATAGCAACAGTTCATATACCTATAAATTGGTATTCAACTCACAGTTGAACCATAAAGTTATTAATATGTATGTTCTTACTTTATAACTTCAACTATAATTGTCAATTATACGAAGATACATATACAAGAAGACCGTAAACAGTTTACATTAAGCATAGACATTATGATACAATTATTGCTACTTTGGCAGGTATAAAATTTACTCACTGTTTGATGTCCTTGTTGAACATTTAATTTAAAGTAAGTTTATGGAAAATAGTCGCAGCAAGCCTTCCTGAGTAGAACATACTGATATAAAAGTATGTATTCGTTTATGAAGAGAAACACTGAAGTACATTCAAAAGATTAAAAATAATTATACACATTTTGACTATAATCGTAATAGTTTATCTTCCCTATTATGAAAAAAATTGTGTCAACACCCATTTATGTCATTCAAACAGTAAAATGAGCAACAAAAAGACTTTTCATAATAACGATTATTCAGTTGATGTAATCAAAGTTATTTTTGAGATGAAATTTGTATGAATTCTTTATCAGTGCATTATCAAATGTCGATGCGCAACAATGGCTGCTGCATTCTCGAACACTAAATTGTCAAATAATAGAAAACAGAACATAAAATTATTAAATGTGGTCCCCTTGTGTAAAACATTCGTTTGTTTCGTAAATCTATTGAAGAAATCCTGTCAATTTCCCGGTTTCTTTCACTGTTTCGAGTGCTTTCGATGCTAACTGTGTACTGGTGTGAATGTGCAATAATCTTGTTTTTAATATCGAAATTGAAAATGTTTTTGCTGTTATCAGTTTAATTAAGATTTTTAATACTACTCTTAAGTCTTGTAACAAACCAACGTTACACACATTGATGAATCAACTAAAACGGGTTAGCTAGAAAACTACTTATTTGTTATAACTTTATGTTTGGGAAAATATTTTTTTTAAGCATTGTGATCCATATCGATAAAAGGGTCTATTAATTAACAATAACATCAAAAATTAAAAATAAAACAAAAGTTGATAGACCCATTAAATGTTGGACGAATTCTACGTTACTTTTGGCAAAAACAAAGGTATATAATTTTTAAATAAATTAAGTTTTCATTTTGTTCTACATAAGCCTACCAAAGTGACTGCTTGATGGAAAGCATGATCAGAATTCAAGAGTAGTGGTTATCACACTCATTGCGAATGCAGACAATGCAACTGGTGTTGCGGATGTCCATGGGCGGCGGTAATCGCTACCATCAGGCAATACGTCTGCTCATTTGCCCCCTATTCCATAAGAAAATATGCAACGTTGTGGCCCACCCGATGACGACTTCTGCATCATTAGGCCTCTGATCATGCACTCACCAATGAAACAGAACGGTACGTCTGTCATTTTAGCCTGTTCGTGCTGAAATTAGTGTGACTCTAATACCTTGTGTATTTCATAATTGTAAAACAACAAAGATGATAATATTGCAGGAAAATATATTTTGAATTTTTTGGCTCTTCACATTTAGGTGAGATAGTTTAGTTATGAACATGTAATATTGAAGAGTTATTTTAAGGAACTTACTCAGTGAAAAAGAAAATATGTGAATCACCTATTATTTTCAGCGTGCTTGAAACAGAAGCTTCTCATTAAGAACCATCCCTTATATTTATTAACAACATAATATATATTCATCGTCTCTAATATTTTACTTCTGGATACATACCTGTCCATCAAAGACGCTCTGAGGCATGTTTAAATGGGTTTTGTGTCAAGTTTTCCTTCTCTTTGTAGTGATGTTCTTTATTTTTTATTTTTATTTATTAACTTTATGCACAAAATGTACAATGGCGGACTTAATGCCAAAGACATTCTCTACCAGTCTACCGTTGGGTGGTGCGGAGATGAGTGAGAGGGTGCACTACATTATTGTTATAACACTTAGATAGATTAATCCACAATAAACTGACAATCAATAAAAAAGAGCCGGCAATTATAATATATATACACAATACTACAAGAAAACATACATATATACAAACACATAACTATATTTCTTTATACATGTGGCATGTTCTTCTGTCTTACATAAAATTGTTACCCTTTGTCGACGATTCGAAAACTCAGAATGGTTTACATCGTTAGTCGTTTCTTTACCAGAGATAAAACATCGTTTAGAAAATGTTTTTTACCTTTTTTTCAAATTACAGCGTGGTAGGATGCAGCTAGTTACTTAATAAAATTGATTTTACAGTTTAAATTTTAGTGTCACGATGCCTTTAATAACAAATCTTTTTTAATAATCGTCATTAGAAATGTAAATAGAATAGATATTAGAAAATCCTGTGTAAACTACAAGATATCAGTTTGACCCCGCGACCCCGTTTAAAAATATTTTTTATACTAAGACTCTATGACATTTTATTCTTAATGTACATGTAATTAACAACAATATATTTGATTTACGTTTTTTTACTATTGAACTAACCTATACTGGTGTCAAATAGGTTATCATTGATAATTTTTATTAACACAAAATCGAATAAATCAAGTGCTCAGTCAGTTTACATTGTTCCAATAGGTAATTCCGTTATATTAACAAAAAAAACGATGTTAATATTGTAGTGTAGATATTCTTCAAGTAAAAAGCGGCAAATTCATTAATTATTTATTAACAAAAAAAATGCATTTTGAGGATTTTAGTCAAAAGCAGGTACTACAGAACGACTTCAAACTTTTCACCGTCGTGGTATAACCAAATTTTACACTTTTTCTGACCGCTTGCAGTTATAACTTCACCTGTTTCATAGTAATACGATGGTTTTTTAACACCAATTCTGTTATTATTAAAATACTCCATAGGGTATCTATCCGCCAGAATATTATGAAAAGGTTTTTTTCTGGGTTTCAACCTGAAATATGGATGAAATTGCTTGCGGTTCGTTAAGCTATCTAAAATATTTCCAGAGCTGGTCAGAAAGTTTTGGCCATAACCACGAATTCGATCTCGAACATTTTGAGGGCTATACCAATATTTATGTAAAGGACCCTGAAGGACAGTTGGTGGATTCCGTACACCGAAAATGGTTGATTTAGATGGTAACATCGATATGGTGCCCGGTTTAGTGTCTAAATTGGGATTTTTGGTGCGTAAATCGTTTTCTATCTTCTTTTTCAGTAACGGCTTCCTATTGCTATGAGATTTAATAGCTTGTGCAGCAGTTCCATCATCTAAATGTGGAAAGAAACTAAGAGTTTCATTGAATAAATCTGGTAGAACATTGATATCTGTTTTTGTAGGTTCATCTCCTGCAGAGGCCTCTGATGCTTTAAAGTTAGTGCTTTGTTCTGGACATGTTTGCTCGACGTTGTTTTCATTCCAGTCTTCCTTGATCATATCTGATGATTTTTCAGCGATCATGATTACTGGTGCGTTCGTATTCCCGCTTACGATTGTTGGCATTATACTACCATCTACTACTCGAAGATTTTTAATCCCGTAAACCTAGAAAATTAGATGTTTTTTTAAATATATGCCTTAATGTTTACCATCATAAGGTTTCTTTTCAAATAATTATATAAATAAATTAAGAATCGTTGAAAAAAAAATCATTTTCTACTAAGTTGTCTGCCTGATGAAAAGTATAAGGAGTCTCCAACTTTATAAAACAGACCCAAATTTTTTTTAATGGGATTAGTATTCATGGAGATTACTTTTTAGTATCCCATTCCCAAGCCGTCTTTCGTTTCGGGCTTGCCAAAATGACTCTAGTCTGCATGATGGAAAGCATAAGCAGAATCCAAGAGTGATGGTCACCAAACTCATTGCGGATGCAGACAATGCAACAATGCAGCATGGTGACGTACACCATGGCGGCCTAGTGATGCTTCTGCACCATTGGGCCTTCGGTCTCGTACTCACCAACGAAACACGACTGCACGAACGCTGTCATTTTACGATTATTTTCTATGCGAGGGTAGTACCGCCCCGGTCGAGCGGGCCCGTTCGTACTGAAATCACCGTGGCTCTACTACCTATAATTTTGTAATAATTGAATCACATTTATTAACACTTACTCTTAGTCTTGCATCTACGACAGCCCCTTGATCTCCAGGTGGTCCCATAGCACACGTACCAACTGGATGATATATAGTAAGTGTGTGGTGTCTAGCTTGGCAATCCAAGTGTTCATCAGACATTAACTCGTGTTTCTCGCATCCAGGATTACGATGAGGATTCGGTCTTGCATTTAGTGCACGCAGTGCCGGCTGCTGAATTAATTCCTGAACAAATCGAGCTCCTTCGATCTGAAAATCATTTAAAGGACCTTTTATTGTAAACGTTGTCCTTAGCAGTAGTGACTACTAAGAACTATAGACATACTACTAAGTTTACCGTGGTAGGTAAACTACTTATTTTCAATAATAGCGTTGTGGTTTTAGGACCAGTTTCACTAGGCCTGATAAATTTTCAGATAGTTATTTGCCACATAACACTATTATTAACTAGATAAAAGTAACCGATAAATATATGGTTATGTGACAAATTTGTCTCAACACGCTTCTGAAACCGAAATCCATAGTTATCTGGCAGAATAGTTCAAAATAATCTATCAGGGACTTTATAAGCAAGCGGTGAAACTATAATTAGTAAAGTTAGTACATAACATCCTTTTATCCCCATAGGGGTACGTATATTAGTTCTAATACAGAAAAAAAACAGGCTATTCATGCAATAAATGTCCTGAATGGGAGTCGAACCCATGACTTCTGGCAGCAATTAAAATACTTGCATCTTAACTTCAAAAAGATACTACTATTGGACTGTTTACGTAATTATATATGACAAATAAATACAAATACTAATATTATATATCAATTTGTGTACCAATTAAAAAAATCTTTCAACCGCTAAAATTCACATTACCGGTGAATAACAAATGCTATTTTAAACGCCATAACACACGCAGGTGGAGCAGAGGGCAAAAGCTAGTAAGTTATTATATAATAGAAAATTATATAATCTATTTTGTGTCGGTTAACGATCTACTTTGTTTAGATAAAATTATTCAACCTTTTTATTCCCGTGACCCGTACACTGTTATCAATACTGTGTTAATTGCTTTTTATCGATGCAATAAAAGTAATCTACTGTTAAATGTTAAATACATGTTTGCGGATAGTAATTTGTAATAGTTTCAAAGTTTATCATTTAAAAACAATCTTTATCGCACCTAATATAAAGTTAAATAAACATTTTATGATTTGCCAAGGAGTTAAAATACCCTAATATTAGCTGCGTAGAAAGTTGCTAAGAAAGTCGACAATAAAATAGGTAGGAGATAAGTGTAAGACTTTCACAAGGAATAAGAATAAAATATTACTTATTGTTGTTCTGTTTTAATGATTTCTGAATGTTCCGTTAAGTTAATGAAAAGTCTGTATTATGAAAATTCATTATTAAGAATGTTTAATGTAATAACTTACAATGTTTGTATTTGTAAATTATTACATTAAACAACTTTAGGGATACCACATAAATGTTTCTGTGTTGAATAATAAAACCTTAAGAGATCCGTGAACTCAGCCACATATGAAATCATTATACTTACTAATCATTTAATGATATATTAAGTTCGTAGTACATTATTTAAAAAATACCTCGCATAGATGATCTTTTACATTGTGTTAGTTCTATGATGATATAAATTATATCATTTACTATAAGAATGAAAACTGGCTTGGTATTAAAGATATAAGACCCCGTAATAACTCAATTTAGAACTGTTATTTATAAGAATACAATAAAATAAGATACGTACCAAAATTTGCATATCTTGCGGATCACTGAAGTAGTTAGGGTATATCAATGGTGGTGAAAAGGGGTTCGCATCTCTGAGCCTCACATAGCCGCGACTCTTTGGCCTTAACAGCAAAGGTACCACTGAGAAAGACGAATCATACAAGATGTCTTCATACAATTCAGCATATGTATCATCATTTAAACCATTTGCACGTTTCCCAAATAAACCTCCATCCATATTGTCAGCCGTCGGAGCAATGAACAGTTGTACATCTGGATAATCATCGGTGGGGTCTTGATATTTCGTTTTTATGAACGCCATTGCTTCAGCTTCCATCATACTGTACAAAGGTCCCTTTTTATTAATACTGAAATCTATCAAACTCCCCAGTCCAACAACTGTGTTTAAATTAAAACAGTAATCTGTCCCGTTGTCATAAGGATTATCGAAAAGAAATGAATGGCCTCCCATCGCTACGTGGTCTTGCAGATTTTGCCCTACTCCGGGAAGGTTAACTATTGGATATATTCCCAGCTCCTTTAAATGTTGGGCATCACCAACTCCGGACAACATCAACAATTGAGGTGATTGTATAGTTCCAGCTGACAAAATAACCTCTTTGCTAGCTCTTATTATTTTTTCTTGCCCGTGTTTCCTGAATTTAATGCCATAAGCCGTTTTATTTTCATCTATAAGTATTTTTTCGACTAATGAGTGTACACTAATGTGTAGATTTGGCCGTTTAGCTGCAGGTCGCAAAAAGCCCTTTGCTGTACTGCATCTAAGGCCATCACGTATAGTAGCCTGGGATCGAGTAAACCCAGTTTGAAATTCTCCGTTTACATCGCGAATGGGATAGCCAAGCTGCTCCGCCGCTTCCAATATTTTTCTAGTTATTGGTTGTTCGAAAGCAAAATGTTCTACCGTTAAAGGACCACCAACTGCATGATAAGGATCCTCTAAAAACGCGGGTATTCTTATATCTTCTGATTTAAGAAAGTATTTTAGTACCTCACTATACCCCCAGCCTGTGTTGCCGAGATATTCCCAATGATCATAATCTCGTTTATTTCCTCTTATGTATAACATAGCATTAATGGCGCTGGAACCACCGAGCACTTTTCCACGAGGCCACTTGCACTTATTTTCTACCATGCTTAAACAATAGTTGTCACTGGGTTCTGTGATGTACTGCCAATCAATTGAAGACGTTTGAAGTACAGGGAATAACACCGGAATATCTGACAATACATTCTCATCTTGCCCCGCTTCTAGCAATAACACTTTCCAATTCGGATTTTCGGAAAGTCGACTTGCTACCACCGAACCAGCAGAACCACCTCCGATGACAATGAAATCGTAGCAATCGTAAAGATCTTGAAAAGGATTATGTCGAACCCGATTTTCAACGTCTTCTATGTCTGGCCTGTAGAGGTGTACGGCCATTCGAAGTACAATCATGATCCCAAGTCCTGGCAGCAACCCAAAAATGATTCGATTGTGGGACAAAAGCCCCCTGAGTGATGTTGTTTGAGTCGACATGATTCCATAATACACTGCACTCAATTCCGATTCACTGCACTGGAGTTACAGGTCTTATCGTACGACGATGAATGACACCTGATTCAGCACCAGAGATTTAGCAAGTCGTATTGTCTTCAAGTCGTTTTATGCATTGTGTTATTTTTTACAGAGTAGTTAATAATTTATGTTAAGTTGGTAATTTTTATATTTAGTTTTATATGAAAATGACGACTAAAGAGTTGAGAATGTGTTAACAACTATGTTATATTCAATATCACACTTTAGTTTTTTGAACTCTATAGTTTATCATAGAAATACAATGTTGTATTGGAGAGTAAGTTATTTTGATGTGTTCATCTTACGAAAATATCTTCATTTTTTAAATTTGTAGCCTTGAACACATTTACATATCTCAGCGTGATTATTTTCTTATTTATTTACAGTATACAGCTTTTTATTTGCAACGAGCTGAACCCCGCGGTGTTACCCGCGGTTATTGTTGTACCGCGAGTTAGTCTAAAAAAGTAGTCTAAGTTACTCCCTAGATCATCAGGTACCTGCCAGTGAAAGTCCCGTCAAAATTGGTCCAGCCGTTCCAGAGATTACCCGGAACAAACAGACAGACAGACAGTCAGACCGACAGACAGACAAAAATTGTTTCAACTACGTTTTGGTATATGTACCGTGTATATATACATATGCATTTAGTAAAAAGCAGTTATTTTAATAGTACAAACAGACACTCCAATTTTATTTTTTTGTATAGAAAAGAGATTATTTTTGCTTTAAGAAAAAGTATTCGATTCTGATAAATAAATCGGCTTACTTAATTACAGAAATATTAAATCTTTGATTTTTAACAAATCAGGTTTGATCTGCAACAAATTTATGCCAGTGTTAGAAATTACTGAAATTGTGACACCCTATGCAACTACCACTTTTTTAGTTATATTCTTTTAAACTTTTTTAGTTAAATTCTTTTAAATTGACATTTAAAGCCAGTGTCAAAGAATATAACTAAAGCAGATTAGTTGCTACCAATGTTTTTTTTAATATTCATGCAAATATGAATGTAAATGTAGTTGAACTATATTATGCAGATGTTCATTACTCTGTATTCAAGCATCGTAACAACTTATTGTGATCAGCAAATCTTCTAATGTGTTTTGACATCACTCGAAGTTTGCATATTTGACCTAGAAAATTAGACGGAATGAAAACACAATTGCAATTTTAGTTATAAATTGGTTTATTAATTATCTAGTCTAATAGAATAAAATAAATAAAATAATAAATATAACCGACATCATTTCTCACTTACAAAACTCACGCTTAATAATACTGATAAATTAATTTTGTACCACAATTATTTATATGTAATACCTTGAAGTTCGTCTTTTCAACCAAAACTCTTTGATCATATCACTGCCTTTCTCTCCTATCATTATAATCGGAGCGTTTGTGTTACCACTTACTATATTTGGCATAATGCTACCGTCTATCACCCTCAAACCCTTCACTCCGTATACCCTCAACTGACTGTCAACAACAGCATCAGGGTCCCAATAAGGTCCCATTTTTGCTGTTCCCACAGGATGATAAATCGTACACGTGTACTGTCTTATCATACATTCCCAGTACTCGTCTGTATACCTCTTGATACTTACACAAGCCGGGAACACGTGCTTATTTAAATACGAACCATATTTCTGAAACGCTCTTGTTCTGGACAAAGCTACCGCTATTTTTACGCCTTCAACTAAAGTTTTCACGTCCATCTCGTCGGTTAGGTAGTTAGGATATATATACGGATAATCATAAGGATTTGCACTCCGCAGTTGAATAAAGCCTCTACTTTTTGGCCTCAGTAGCATCGGGATAACACTCCATACATCCATATTATTTATTGGCCTAAACACAGCGTCATAAAAAGTCTCTACAAGTCCATGAATTTTACGTATCTGCTCCCCTCCATCAGAATTCGTAGAGCCAGAGATGAAATGAAATTCAACATCTGGAAAATCATCAGTTGCATTTGCGTATTTAGTGTTAACAAAAGCTAAGCCTTCAACTCCTCCCATTATAGTTAAAGGCCCTTCTCCCATTACCGCGTACTCCATTAAATTGGTCACTGTTAGAAGACGATTTTCGACTATTGATACTGGTTGATTAACAGTGAAAGCTAACCCACCCAGGCCAACGTGGTCCTGTAAATTACTCCCAACCTTCAAGTTCTGAATCAATGGTATTCTGTGTTTATTTAATTGTTCTGCAGGGCCTATACCTGACAACATCAGTAATTGCGCTGAATTAATGGTACCTGCTGATAAAATTACTTCTTTTTTCGCTCTTATTCGATACAGCTTTTTATTTCTCACAAATTCAACCCCAAAAGCTATTTTTGTTTTAGGATCTATTATTACTTTCGTAACGTGAGAATTCATTGCTATGTGCAAGTTGTTACGGTCTTTCGCAGGCCTGAGAAACGCCTTAGATGTGGAGCAACGACTGCCTCGTCGTACTGTTCCTTGGGCTACCATAAAGCCCGTCTGATTTTCTCCATTAATATCCCTATTCATGTAACCCATCTCTAAGCCTCCTTCTATAAAATCAGACACAAGAGGAGTATGGTAAGGTACCTCCGCAATAGTTAAGTACCCGCCTGTACTGTGATAAGGAGTTTGTGCCAGATAAGGGTTTTTATTATCTTCAGACTTCTTAAAGTAATACAGCACGTCATTATAGCCCCAGCCTTTGTTGCCAAGGGCCTCCCACGTGTCATAGTCTTTCTTGTTTCCTCGTAAATATAACATGTAGTTGAGAACTGAGCTCCCACCAAGAGCCTTGCCCCGAGGCCAGTTGCACCGGCCATCGTTCATTGCTGGAATTAAACACACTATTTTTATTACATGTTGATGTTGTCACAATAAACTTTTTATAAAGAAAATACAACTAATGTGTGGAAATATATATCAACATATAACTGAATATAGTTTGAAACATTGCAGCAGTTCAATATTGCAAGGAATAAAACTACTTATAACAAAAAAGTAAAAACTAAAACCCAACTACGACAAAAACCGACACTGAAAAAGTAGTCACGCGTTGTTAATGTGTTATGGGTCATTTCTACGTAACGTGTGACTACGTCGTCGCGATTTTTGTCGTTGTTGGGTTTTAGTTTTTACTTTTTTTTATTTAAAAATGTTTTGGTGCCTCTATAATATTAATTTCTTTGCAAAGTATATTTTAAATAGGAACTATAGAAATATTACAATTATCGAATAAATACGGACTAAATCACGAGAAAATGCTAATAATATATATAGTTTTGAAATCTACAAGTATAGCCCTTTCGAATGATACCATATATCGGTATATTACGGGGTTATTATATACGGTATATTTATCTAAAATTTATTTTTTAATACAGTACTTTATTTCGGCTAGGGGGCGCCACATTAGATTAGGTGACATGTTATATAGCCTGTAACCAGCGGACTATTACGACGCCTCTAAGGACACTCAGTAATTAAAGAGCTATAAGGAAACAGATGGACATACATACATACATAGCTTGTCAAATCATAGGTAACCCTCCTTTGGCTTTGCTGTAGTCGGGTAAAAATGAATTCTGACAATCAATAATTCTATACATTAATAATAATAATAAGTAATTCCCCTTCATCTATTTATTGATAAACATTATTGTTCTGAATTGTATCTGTATTGTTCCAAATTAGTATGTAAGAATTTATCATAGACCACTTATGAGTTAAAGAAACAAATGCGTTTTCAATCTCTATGGTACTATAGAAAGTGAATTCTTGGCGATTTTTGGATCCTATCATTCCTCTGAACCACATTATATCTTTATTTTAACAATTGTATGTATTACATTATCATAACTTATCATGGTTATTTTACCTAAAACTAAATAACCCAAAAATTCACTATGGTCACTTTACCTAAACAAGTAGTGCCTGACGGCTCAGTCTTATACTGCCAATCTAACTTGCTGAGCTGCAAGTATCCAGCCAGGAGAGGGACATCGGATATCTCCGTCTCATCTCCGCCAGCCTCCAATAATAGAACGTTCCAGTTTGCTACCTCTGATAGACGATTTGCTACCACTGCTCCTGTAAATGAATGAACGAAGCTTTAGTCAACCAAACAACCAATTTTCAAAATCTTCTGTAATTTATGAATTTATCAAAACACATCCATATCGATTTCCAAAATAAGCAAGTTCATCTTTGCCCTACTCTTTTTGGCATATGTGTATTGCAAATAAAATACCCAATCGGTATTTGCAAAAATATACAAATTAAAGTAGACATATCAAATGATTAGTCACTGGGCATTACAATCTTAGACATTTTAGCTAAGATTGTAACAATATTAAAAATGTTGATATAGACAATTACATTAAACTTTTTACTTTTTTTAAGTTTTTTTTTCTAAAACCAAGTACAACTTCCACTTTTTGATACATCCTGTGTCGTGGGGAACTTTACGAACAGTATATACAAACGGACACAATGAACACCCAGACTCTGAACAACAATCCAAGATTTGAACTCACAACACTTAGCGTAGCAAAAAGCGACGTGGCGACTGCTTAAACCGCTAGGCCAACGGGTCGGGTATTTGGGTATTTTAATTGGTCTAAGTCCTAGCCCTTAGTCTACTTAGCTAAATAGAAGTAATAAAATAAATAATAAAAAATAAAAATCTTTATTTGGAAACAGATAACAAAATTACAATCATAAATGTGTTTGATAATGACTGCATTAGTGAAACACTGTAGCGCAGTCACTAACGCCCACCTTTGGATGTGGAGCATACGTTCCATCTCTTCTGTACCAAAATAAAACTACAATTAAATTAAATGTAAATTTAAGACTTTTACGAACTCTAAATAAAAATATGCTAGTGTTAGAGGATTTTAAGGTGCGGGTGTGTATTTCTGAGTGTGTGTGTTTGTGAAAGTGTGTAATAGTGCGTGTGTTTGTGTGAGTGCATGTTTGTGTGTTTGAGAGTACTTGTGTGTGTGAAAGCGTTTGTAGCATTATATAATAGATGCAATTAAGTCTTCAGTGTCTTCGTAGGTTAAACCAAGGAGCCAAGCAATAACTCGTGATTTACACTGCAGTATAGTGGCGGGATAGATGTTTAAAATTTTATTTATTTTATTATACAACGAAGGGGCAAAAAAGTGAAAATGTCGTTTGGCTAGTTGTGTCTTACAAAATTCTATTTTGCAAACTATATCCACTCTGCGCTTCTTTGGATTTGGAATAAAAGGGAGATTTGCGTGTTGCCGAAGTATGACTGTTAAGAGGAACAGTTTTCTAACTGTTAAAATTTGTAGTTCGTGGTATAGCTGAGACGTAGCGAACCTTATAGGTTTAAATGACATAATTTTTAACACCCCCCTGTGTGCTCTTTCGAGACTAAGGAGTTTGACCTTACCTGCACAGCCCCAGGCCGAAATACAGTATCCCGCCACCGACTGTACTAACGCTAAAAATATATTTTTTAGTGTAGGGAAGTCTAGAACTGAGCGCAGTTTCTTGAAAAGATACATGAGTTTTCTTATTCTGCCCGTAGTTACTTTTATATGTTCCTTCCAAGAAAGATGATTGTCAATCCAGACTCCAAGATATTTGATTTTGGATTCACAGTCGATTTGCAAACAATGGCAGATGGATTTTCTGTTACAAGAAGGCACATGGGCCACTACCGTAAATGAGGGAGGAAGTGAAGATGAGTTGGGTGAGAAAATGAGGCATTTTGTCTTGTCTGCGTTCAGTGTCAGAGAGTTTTGCGAAAGCCAATGTATTACTGCAGCCAAAGCTGCTTCAGCATGAGTTTGAGTGTCACTCCAATTTACCCCATCCACAAGCAGAACCGTGTCATCAGCGTACATAATTATCTTACAATTTTTTAAAGCTAGTTTACAAAGATCGTTAACGTATATTAAAAACAGGGTAGGTCCTAAGACACTACCCTGAGGGACACCAAAAAGCAAAGGTTCACGCTCGCTAATGACACCACCCATCCGAATACACTGGAATCGATTCTCAAAATAATTTCTAAAGAGATTATGGGCTACGCCTCTAATGCCAATACGTTCCAGCTTCCTGAGTAGGGTGGAAAATAGGAACAGTGTCAAAAGCTTTTGAAAGGTCTAGAAATATAGCAGCAGATTTCAGTTTCTTATTTATATTAATAGTGATTGAATCGGTTAAAGTTAATACGGCATCTTCGGTAGATTTACCTGCTCTGAAACCAAATTGATTATTTGCAAGAACGTTTATACTATTTAGGTACTTTATTAGTCTAAAATTTATTATTTTTTCTAATATTTTTGAGAAAGTTGTTAAAATTGAAATAGGTCTATAATTATGAACACTGCCCCTATCACCACCCTTGTGTATCGGCAAAACGAGACCAATCTTAAACACATCAGGAAAAACACCCTCCAGAAGACACAGGTTAAAGATATGTTCCAGTATAGGTACTAGAATAGGTCTAGCCCGTTTGACAATCGAAATTGGTATATTATCCCACCCAGTAGCCGATGTATTTTTTAGACCAACAATAATACTATCAATCTCAGCACAGTCAGTAGCAAGAACAGACATTGAAGTTAAGGAAGGGGCTGAAACGTCAAATTCTTGACAATCAGTACATGAACTCGAGGTTATTTTTGAAGCTAAGTTTTTTCCTACGTTAGCAAAGAACTTGTTGATGTCATTCACGGCGATGATTGGGTCCGCATCAGAACTCAATAAATCACTACCAGAAGCTCGTTCCATATCCATGTTCCCATGTTTTTTTACAAGTTTCCACGTGGCTTTTGAGTTGTTAATAACACGTTGAAATTCACTACGTTCGTATTCTTTTTTAACTTTTTTTAGTAAATTATTGCAGAAGTTTTTGTAGCGATTGTAAGTCACAGATGCTACGGGATTCTCGGAGTTCTTTCTTAAATTAAGGTACAGTTTGTCGCGATGTTTTATACAGCGTAAAAGACCAGGAGTTATCCAAGGTTTAATTATTTTTTTCCGGCTTGGAATATCTAACGTTCGTGTATATTTTTCGACAATGTTGGAGATTGTGTTCACAAATAAAGTCGACGCTTCATCTGCGTTTTGAGAGGACAATGTGGGACCGAAATTGGTTATCGCCAATTCAGTTAAACAAGCATTAATGTCAAGACGCTGGCTAACCTGTTTAGTTACCTTGGATTTAATGTTAATGTTACAACTCAGGATAACCGGCACATGATCAGTAATACTGGTGTCGAGTACTAGGGTAGTGGCTTTAGTTTTAACTTTTAAAATCACGTGATCTAAACAGTTGTTATTTCGAGTAGGAAGGTTATGAGCAGGCATAAGACCATGAAACATGAGTGTATTTAGATATCGTTCGTGATCACTGACATTACTGTTCGGTCCTATATTGATATTAATGTCGCCAACGATCGCTATGTTTTGAAAGTTCTTCAGAGAAATTAGGATGTCATGTAGAGAGTTTGTGAAATTCTCCGTGTGTCTGAAAGATGGTGATCGATAAATAGCAACAAGAACGAACTGTTCTCTATGTTTCATAATAAGACAATTTGAGTCGGCTAATTTCGGTATTTCAACTGTGTACTTTATATTGTGTCTTACATAGATTACCACACCGTCATTTTGAAGACTGTAATCCGATGTATGAAATGAATAACCACTAAGTGTGGGGATAATGGGACATTGACTTAAGCGACACTCCGTTAAAACTATAATGTCCATTGTTTCTTTGATTCTGTGTAAAAGAGTTTGAAATTGATCAAAATTACGTGAAATGCTTCTAATATTAAGTTGAATTATTTTTAGGTGTGTTGAGTTATTACTTATGTATAAATCACACTGTTCAGGACTACAAATAAGGGCCTCGGAGACGTTCAGTATCAACCAAAGGTTCACTCACCTGCAGATCCAGCTCCAACGATAATAAAATCGTATTGTGGCAGCATTAACGAGTCATCCACGTCTGCAGGACGAGCCTCAGGGTCCGTAGCATCAAACTGGTAGTATGCGATTGCTGCCATTAACATGGGAATAAACCAGGCCACCTGAAATGCCAAATTAAATATGCATTAAATAATGCCGAACAAGCTTCTTATTTTTAGACTACTATTACATTACGGAGTCATTCTTAAGAATAAATTCACAAGATCATCATCATCACCATTATCATCAGCCTACTGCAGTCCACTGCTGGACATAGGCCTCTCCCAAGGCACACCACAGAGCCGGGTCTGTTGCTTTCCGCATCCAGTCGCCACCGGGCCCACCATCTACCCAGAGGGTTCCCTACATTACTTTTGCCAAGGCGTGGTCCACATAAAATCACAAGATAGGAGCAATTTTTTGTCAGCAGTGAAAATATGTCCAAATGAATTAAAAAACAGTAGTCACACATGCATAAGTTAAATATATTTGACAAAGATTGTTTTCATAAAACGAAAATAAAAATTGTCACTCAATTATGTATCCGAAACTAAGGAAAGTAGTGTCTGGATGCACGACATGTATACATGTATTTTTTTTTATGGTATCGGTTACAAACGAGCATACGTATCACCTGATGGTAAGCAATTATCGTCGCCCATGGACACCACCCGCTACACTAGAGGCGTCACAAGTGCATAGCCGACCCTTGGGGGATGGGGAAAGGGATATGGGGAGTGGTTGGGGTATGGGTCTCCGGTATTCTCACTCACTCGGTGAAACACAGCGCAAGCGCTATTTCACACCGGTTTTCTGTGGGCCGTGGTATCACTCCGGTCGAGCCTGCCCATTCGTGCCGAAGCGTGGTTGTCCCACTCCCACTCAATCAATTAATGAACTTACTTCTGAACAAAGGTCTCTAATATTAATGTAAACATTAAAAAAAAAATGTCTTACCAATATGCGAGTGACATATATTTGAGCACTTATAAAAAAAAAATAACAAAAAATAATTATGTGTTGGCTAATAAACCATGAGAACTATTGAGAACCCAAAATATCGAATGGAAGAAAAATTTAGGTAAAACTCGTAAACTACTAAGTTCCGACAGATGCATATATCTCCTCATACTTCACACAAGGCACAACAAAATTAAGACTTGGGCATCATTCTGTGTCGAAGGCGCTTACGATGGGGTGTCCTCAGGGCTCGGTGCTAGGTCCATACTTGTGGAATATAGGCTTCGACGATTTTCTTACAATACCTATACCACCCGGATGTACACTAAACGCGTATGCGGACGACGGTTTATTACTGGTGGAATCTGATACTAGAGCGGGGCTTGAGAGTCTGGCTAATAGATGTTTGAACTTAGTATCTCTATGGGGTGTACGTAATCGCTTGACTTTTGCACCAAACAAAACCTTCCAGCTACTTCTGAAAGGTAACCTCAAATCACCGCCGTGTATTAAATTTCAAAATGTTACTGTTAAAAATAAAACCTCGGTTTGCTATTTGGGATTAGTTTTAGAAAGAAATTTTTCATTTATCGAACATATTAGAACAGTTAATGAAAAGTCTAAAAAAAGTTTCTTTGCTCTGACGAGAATATCAACTGCCACATGGGGTCTTTCATTTAATACATTAAAAATTATATATGGAGCTACTTATTTGGGTGCTGTTTGCTATGGTGCTCCCGTATGGGCCGATAGAGCGACTGTAGGTGCTGTCCGTCGCAAACTGCTACAAGGCCAACGACTTGCATTAATCTTCTTATGCAAAGCATATAGGACGGTTAGTACTGAGGCTTTACCGGTATTGGCGGGTGTTCTTCCGGTCGATCTCGAGGTGCAAAGACGTGCAGCCATGTACTATTCTACAAAACAAAACATGGAATGCGATTTTTTGGGCGTACGAGACCGCGATAAAATCATAAGATTGTTTCAACAGCAATCCAATGTCTATGACGACCTAATGGATGAATGGCAACAACGATGGGACGAATCATCTAAGGGGCGCCACCTCTACCAGTTCTTTCCATCTGTTCGCGAACGGATGTCGAGGACATGGCTCGAGGTAGATCACTGTGTCGCTCAATTTCTTGCGGGCCACGGTAACTTTAAGAGCAAACTACACTCATTTAAATTAGTCGATTCACCATTGTGTCAATGCTCAACACCCGATACTAGCTGTGAACAATCGGCTCATCATGTTCTCTGGGAGTGTAGTCTTTGGTACAATGAACGTAACACAATGCTAAATAGCTTACAAATGACATCTGGGGCGGTATACTATGGGGATCTTGTGTCAACTGCGGTGAATTTCCGTGCGTTTAGGCGATTCTGCCATACATACTATAGTAATCAAATATAGCTCACTTAGGACCCCTAATACTTTATCCGTGGTGCTTCCCGGTTTAAAAAAAGGTGTCTGCCTATTTTGACTTCATTTTGTCTCCCGCTTTGCTAAGGAGGGAAGTGGACTTATCATATTTCCAACTCCTCCTGTTTTTCTTCTGATTAATTTCGTTGCGGGTTCCAAGACAGTTAATATTTTTTCCTGGGACTTCCCGAGTGTCATAACTCGGTGTGTTCGTGGGTCACTGCTGTTGATCCTGGTGTACAGGAGTTACAGCGGTGGGCGTGTGGGTGGGATTAGTCCCATAAAAGATGCATATAAGTAACGTAGTAAAGCTGATATACCGTTTTTGCATTGAAACAAAGCGTTTTTAAACAATATAAATTTATTGCATTTCTTACGCAGGCTGGGAACACGCAACTGCATGGCATTGTTCCGGTGATAGCGCGATTATGTAACATAGATCTATTGCTGGTATTCGTGTACTTTTCAGCTTAATAAACCTTTCATTGATGGGAGATAAAACCAAGAAAGTATATTCTTATTGCAGTTTTTCTTTCTCTAGAAGCTCACCTAACTGTACATATATCTCAATGTGAATTTAGGTAAATTGAAAGGTCTAAATCGGATTTCAAAAAGTAGAATTGTAGCAATATAAAGTTATTAACAAATCAGAATATCGCTTACAACATTTGTCTTATCAGAATATCGATTATAACATCTCGTCTTGGTTCTAAGTTGTTGCTGTGGTGGTAATCATACAGTAATACTTACTACAGACGTAGATATGTATGTCCACATTAAAGTGTAAAAAGTAACGAATTTTAATAGTATTACCTGCGATCCAGCAGCCGTGGCAATGGCTGTACCCGACAGCACGTCTGCTGCCGCGTTCACTATGGAGCTCATCTTTTCAGGCACCTGGAACAAAACAAGTTTAATTTTAAAAGAACATAAAAATTGAAAATTTTGAAGTAATTTGTTCTTTCAATCTCTCCTCTTTGGGTTATAGATTAATAACGTACAATCACGTGTATATCGGTTATCTCAATAGCCTATATGTTACATGATATGATAATGTTTTCATCGGTGAAAGATGTTTTAAAATCGGTTTAGCGGTTAAGGTGTAAAAGCCTAACTTTTTTTTCTTATTTATGTATGGTCCTGCTAAAAAGACTCTAATCTGCCGGATGGAAAGCATACGCAGAATCCAAGAGTGGTGGTAACCATACTCAATGCAAATGCGGACAGTGCAATAGCGCAGAATCGTAACCCACACTATGGCGGCTTAGTGATTTCCCCATCACATTAAAAAAAAGTCACATACGCATTTATAATAATAACTAGCTGTCCCGGCAAACGTTGTTTTGCCATAACTACTAATAAATTAAAAATTAATTAAAAAAACATTGTCTAGCGGACAAAATTGTGAATCTAAACCATACCCAGATCCCCTTGAACACACACAAAAAATTTCATGAAAATCGGTCCAGTCGTTTGAGAGTAGTTCAGTTACATACACACTCACAGAAGAATTATATATATAAATATATACACCTAGTAGATAGTTAGGACAATATTGTATCTGTACCTATAAAAAAAAGTATCTACTATGTAATGATAACATAATGTAATATTTTGTACAGTCTTGCCAATTAAATGAACTAGATGTTGCAAGTAATGGAAAAATAATAGACTTTCTCTTCCCGTCGGTTAAAAGTTGTACCTAACGATACGGGCGAGTCCAATCACGAGTCCAATATATATATACTTTACTATTGTTACAACTTTGAAATGAATAATACTAATGTTAGATCTATTGAGTTGGACTTATAATGATGTAATTTTCAAAAAAGAATCGCTTCGAAGTGCCAATGAGAATGAAATACGTTATCAATCGTCTTCATAGTTTTTAAGTACGTTATTTAAGAACTACTTAGGAAATGGCCTTAGGAGTTCTTAACTACTCGTAATGTAATAAACAATAATAAATAATTTTAAGAAGAAAGTCCTGCTTTCAAAGGAGACTTATTTGCGTTAATATATTATACTTGTTACTTAATTGCGTTAACTGAACCGAAACACTATCGCTCCTAAAAGCTGGCTAAATGAAATGTTCATACATTGTTTTCATTTAAACCATATTTTGAGTACTTTTTCAATAACAGTTTTTAAGCGATTGCTTCGATGATTTCTACTGCACTGATTGTCGTGGTTTCAGCCTCCACAAGACTTTGTTTGATCTACAAAATATCATTCTGAGTCTGGGTGTTCTTTGAGAGGAACAAATAAAAACATATTTTTTTTAGTATCTTCGAATAGTGAGAGATAATATCTATCGTTTGTGAGTGCGAGACCGGAGGCCCAATGATGCAGAAGCATCACTAACCCGCCATGGTGTGGGTCACCATGCTGCATTGTTGCCTTGTCTGCATTCGCAGTATGGTGACCACCACTCTTGGATTCTACTTATGCTTTCCATCAGGCAGAGTAGAGTCATTTTGGCAGGGACAAATATATAAAAAAAATACACAATATTGGACATAGCCAAGAAGGATAGTCGTACCCATTATCCATCCTGGCAAAGTCCAACTAAAGTATCACGTTGACTAATACCGTTATTTACAATTATACATCGCAAGGTGTCTGCGTGTCTTACCGGTCATTTGACCGCGTATTTAGTGACACACTTATTCGCACCACGTTTCGTTTCAATGTGCCAACATTTTTTTGCACTTTGACCAACATTTTAATGCTCATATATAAGTTAATTTCACTTAATACAATGTATGATTGAATCAGAACGTTGAATCAATAATGTAACGTGTGTGTGTATTTCAGCTCTTTATTATGAATATTTTGTACATTTAATAATTAATCAGTACGTATTATTTATTTGGTTATATGACACTAACTTTTGCCCGTGCTCTGTCCATGTGTATGTTGTTTATTACGGTAAAGAGTAGTCTATGTCCTTCGTCTAGAACCAATCTAGTATCTATTTGACAAATTTCATTGAAATCGATGCAACAGTTTAGCAGTGAAAGCGTAACAGCCAGACTAACAAATAAAATTACTTTCATACAAAATTATGGATTTTTTGCTTGAAGTGTATATTTCTAAAATGCACATGTTAAGTACGTATAGTAGGATATTATGATCAGATGTGTACCCTGTATTTCTGCAGTAAACTTAATTGATGTATTTTGAATCATAGGATAGTGGCCTAGTATTGGCTTGTTTCAAGTTTGATCTATGAAATTGTGCATGTATTCATAAATGGATGATGTACGGAAGAAAGTGCATGGATAATATCTTCATCTGCCAATCATTTAGAAACGTCTGCTCATTCAATTGGCACTAATTGTATTATTACCAAAAAAAAGTGATCCATATTTTCAAGAATCAGTCACACTCTAATGAATATCTATTATAAAAAAAATAACATGATTCTTCACCCTGATTGTTGTACTTTCTGAAATAAAAGAAGTAAGATTTTGTTTATAATAGATCATAAAACAAAACAAAAATAACATAATAGGTTTTATATAGGCTTTTAGGTATATTTCTTCTTCAATGTAACGTTTCCATAGTGTCTGTCAAGCCCACTTAAAATAAAAGCTTTTAAGTTTTTTTAATATACTCGAAGATATTGCAACAAAACAAAATCTACATTTACAAAACAACCTCCAATCTATCTATCCATCTATCCATCATCCAATATATATATCAAGACTGCCTCGTTGGTCTCGCGGTTGGCGTGTGCGACTGCTGATCATGAGGTCTCGGGTTCGATTCCCGGGTCGGACCAAATGTTTGTATGATCTACAAATATTTGTTTCGGAGTTTGGGTGTTTTCTATGTATAATATGTATGTATTTACAAAAAAAATATATATATGTATTTGTATCAATTGTCTAGTACCCATAACACAAGCTCTGCTTAGCTTGGGACTAGATGGCGTTGTGTGATAGATGTCCGAAATATTTATTTATTTATTTTATATATATAATCTATCTCTAAAATTTTAAACTCAAAAGAAATAACATTTTTGTTAAGAACTCCCTGTACACAACAACTATTTCAGTTGAAAATTTGCCAGACAACAATGTCCAGGTCAATGACACTTAACAGCATCGTTTTTTTGAGTCAATTGAAAAGTGGCTTACTTTAAAATTGTACAGCTGTTATTTTTGTTTGTTAGAAAGTGTACTAAATTTCGTTGGAATAAAGCTTTGTAATATATTTATGTATGTATGTATGCTTTACACATGCCGAATGATAAAGAGTTCCGTAGAAAATAGCTGGGTCTTACATCACACTTTGTTCCCATGAAAGGAGTAAGAGACGTTATGTAATATGCATTTAATTGTTATCTGAATGCTCCCCGAATATTGATTTAACAATTTTATATTCTGTAGAGTATTCTTGTTACGAAATTGTAAGGAAATAACATGGTAACATTGTTGGTACTCTAACTACTCTTGATTCGAGTGTCGACTCAGTTAATTCAAACAGGAGGCAATGCCCGTATTAAAACTTTCATCCATTAACATCATCAACGATAAAAAGTTTTTTCGTAGCAAAATAGTAAAGTATCTTTATATATATAATTCTTCTGTGAGTGTGTATGTCACTGAACTACTCTCAAACGACTGGACCGATTTTGATGAAATTTTTTGTGTGTGTTCAAGGGGATCTGGGAATGGTTTAGATTCACAATTTTGTCCGCTGGACAATGTTTTTTTAATTAATTTTTGATTTATTAGTAGTTATGGCAAAACGACGTTTGCCGGGACAGCTAGTTATTATATATAGTATTATTATTACCAACGGACTACCGATTCAAATGTCGATTCAAATATTTACAAATAAATAAAATTGAAGTGCTTGTGTGTAATTTTGATATACAGCTTTTCACTAAATGCATATGAAAGTAAAGTAAATGGTTTAATTTTTTTTTCTGTTTGTCTATTTCTTTCGGCTAATGTCTGGAACTGCTGGGACTTTTAATGGCAGATCTCTGATTATATAGAGAGTAACTTAAGTTTTTAATTTAGACTAGCTTCGTCCCGCAGTGTTACGTAATGTATAAGGGTGCAATAATAACCACCGCGGGTCTAGCTAAGCTACTAATAACTAATCACATTAGAGCCTACAGTCAACGTGGAATGTTTAATGTTTTACGATATTGCACTGATTCTTGTTGGTTCCCACATGTATGCACAGTTTCACATTTTTACTTTAAGCGTCAAAAGTAGAGATAAGTTCTGTGTATCATGAACACATTTAACCGAACTTTTCTAAAGTCTGTTTGCCAGTAATTGTTAGAAATTCAAAATCGGCCTTTATGAGCTGTTTAACCTACAATTATTACATTACAATTATTATATTAATATTAATACAACATTTAAAGATGATTCGTTAAGTATCAAGAATAAATAAACTTAATCGTTGTTTATATTTTTATAAGAACAAATACGATAACCCTTTAGCAGCGTATAATTACAGTTTAAATTACCTACTGTTTTTGTTTTACATCAATCAACATTGACGTATATTTTAATGCTTTTTGTGTTCTTTTTTCTTTATAAACGTAAATATTTATAAAAAGATTAAATTTGTTTTAGTGCACTATACACCCGGTGTTACCAGCTACCAGCCCAGTGATGAGTTTAAGTTTGGTGACGTTATTTTGGTTAAGGTTATAAAAAATTAAATGATAAAATTTTATTAACTTAAAGGTTATTTTTCTATGTTATCTATGCTGCTGAGTCTGGTAAAAGACATTCAGCCCATTTCATTCTCTGTATACAAAAAAAATGGAACAGATTAAATCGTTTACGGTGTGAGTCTATTTTACACTTATAAGCTGTACCTAACCTTCTTCAATAAACAACAGTCAGTAGGAACAGTTTTAATCAAAATCAAATCTGTTTGAAAAACACCAAGGAACTCTATTTTCGTAATATACTACTTTTATTGAAAATATAAATGTGGACCAACAACAAGTCACAAATTATTAGATTACCTAATTAATGTGAGTGTAACATTAAAAATTTAGTTCAGTTCAGGTACTACAAGAAGACTGAAGCTTCCTATGAAAAATATTCCACATGTGACAACAACTGTAATAAGGAAAAAAACTGACCATTGGTTTCTGAGCCGAAAGCTATCTTTTTCAAATATTAATTACATAACCTTTTTTTTTTTCATCTGTGGTATCTCCCTCGGGCCTTCACCCCATCGGGGTTTGCGGCGGGCGGTGTGTCGGAATCGAACTAACTAAAACCACACGGTGTGCCCCTCTGCGCCTCAGACGGGAAGGAACCGGGAATTACATAACCTACTACAATCCTTAAAGTCGTAGAAATACGCTCTCGAACCAAACAGTTACGTTCTTCCTTCCAGTGCCGAGCTGTTACAAACTGGAACTCACTACCAGCGCACGTTGAGCAGAATCATTTTGGCAGATAATTAAAAAAAAAAAGAAAATACAAGTTTGAAAATCGACAATATTATTCGTGGAATTCCTACAAGGATGTGAGGCACTGCCAGAATAAGGCTGTATGCAAACATGATATGACTAAGGAAACGTGACGTATTATATCAGGCAGCGAAAGCAGCTGTAGCGTGTTTACGTATTTTTTCTGTGTACAGGAAGTAGCGAATTCCTCTAAACACTAAGCAGTAACTACTACTAATAGTCAGATATCTAAAGGTTACCGAACTGCGTTTTAGTAAGAGAGTCTATGAACTCATTTCTACTGTTTTATTTCTACTCGACGACTAGGAAGTAAAATTGTATACCGGTGCCTTTTGTATTCTACTTGGGACCGTCGAATATAAGACTTCGTGTTTAGGTTCTGTTCCAAGGTAGTGAAAGTAACTATGTTATGTATGTTTGTTATTTATTATTTAATTTGAGACTTTACAAAATCAAAATAAAAATTGTCTTAAAAAGTCTACCCGTTCGTAGTTACTTTTTCCACAATTTATTTTAGTAAGTTAATGCGATTACACATATCTTTTTGACTTCATAGATATTTAGCAAATTTAAGATATTTTGTCAAAACTACTATACTGTATTCTAAACTGCACGATATTCCACGTAAAAATATAAAACAATCCTCAAAAACGAACGTCGGAACCATCATCATTGTTGATAACAAAAACATAAAGTAGCCAACTTACCTTCAGTTGCTCGCACTTTCACGTTGAAGCATAACAAGACAACGCCGCATTTATATTATTAAACAAAAGTTCAACATAAAGTGCACATCACACAATAGGCCTGAACACTTCTCTGTAAGTTATCACTGCATTTCCACATCACTCGATATACTATTTTACTTCTTGGTATTCAAAAGTAAGATGTTCCAAATGAGTCACGTGTATCAGCCACTTTCTTCGACGGCGTCAAGACAACTCCCGCGCATTGAAACCGTTGGATAGTACGTGAATGGTGGGAGTCGGTGTCCACTTACTAGTAACTAGGGTTGTCGACGCATTTTTCTGGAAAGGACTTTTAGCAATACCAGGTTCATATTCTCTTATCTAGAGAGAAAATTTTAGTATTTCCTTTCCTTTATATGAATTGCGCTTGAGAATTTTTTGTGAACCACACAGATTAATATACTAAAATGTTTCTGAGCCGTCTAGATCCTGCTATTTCATGGCAGAGCCTTGGTTACAGGTAAATGAAGAGAAACTGCTAGAAATAACGTCAAAAGAGTTTATGTGAGGTGTGTATTCATACATGAGTGACAATACTACATTAAAAAATTAAAAATATTCTAAATGCAATTGTTTTTTTTACGTAGGTGATTTTGATTATCACAGAATCGTTAAATTCTAAAGTGTAATCATTAATTCAATACACATTGTGTTTACACAAATATATTTACGGTTACGCAATAACCAGTAAAAAGCACGAAAGTGCTTTAAAATTCATTGTCGACCTTATACTAGCTACACTATCCATTCCTAAGATCGTTTACCCACAATTTGAAAGTCGAACGCCGTTGAAAGCAACAGTCATTCCCAAGGGAACGTAACATAATTACATAAACTTACCAAGGCATACGTGTCAAATGACAGGTGTCGTGAGGCGCGTACTCGACCAATATCACGCACAGAAAACTGGAAGTAGTTTAAATCAATTAAGAACGCACAATATCATAATATAAATCAATTTTAAATGCATTTTTACAGTAGTACATAAATATTTTTTAAATACATACATAGGTACTCCCAAAGAGTTACAAATCCCGGTCTTGAGCAGTCCATCTATCTCATCCATCCATCCGCGATCAGCTATTTTCCCAAGTAAAAAAGTTTTTCAATTTGAAAAAAATTTAAGGAAGATTTTTTGAAGTTGTAACTGATGCGTCAGTCACATTAGTCAGTCCTGACTCATCAGTCATTGTATTTATAAATTAATGATTCATTTACGTAAAGTGAAAGTTTTAGGAATCACATGAACGCTTATCGTATGTTTTTTTTTATTCCTACGGTAAATCTAAGTTTAAATAATAAATAAACATGATATCATATATCACACATATAAATTACGGTCTTAATGAGAATATGGAATGCTAACAAAACGTTACCTAGGTAAAAACTTAAATTGTTATATAAAGAATCCTCTAAAATATCGTAAAAAACGGAAAATAGTATATCGATTATAATTTAGGGTCAATGAACTCAATCTTCATCATACACTCACGCTTATATTTCCAAGAAGGTATAAGCAATGCGGTATTTAATTACATTTTTAAGAACAACTGTAGTAACAGGGGCAAAGATTACCAAAGCCTACCTAGCCAAGATATCAATCATCATCTCAGCCAAAAGTCGGCTACTGCTTGATGGACATAGAACTCTCCTAATACTCTCCACAACAACCAGACCTGAATCAACGAAATTACCTAAATGAAAAAATGAGGAGTTCAATACGAGAAATGTTGCATTGGTAATTTGGTAGGATAGTAGCAATACAATTATAAAGAGTTGTACGAAACTCTAGTAGGTCAGGGTCACTTATATAAGAATCTTCACATTAATAGTTATTTGTTATACAAGAGTGCAAAGTTGCTTTTTAACCGCGTGCTCAATTTTGATGACCGAGCAAGCGAAAGATTGTAATATTGAAACACGAGCGCAACGAGTGATTTAAAATTAGAATCCTGAGCGTCAGAGAGGGAATCAAAAGAGCACAAGGTGAAAAATCTTTGCACTCGAGTGCAACACTTAACGTGACTTTTCATTCCACCTCAGCGATGAAATGACTTAATGACGTGAAAAGAAAACGGCTCGGGGAAAGCAAATCAAAAAAATATCCCAAGAAAGTTCCGAGTTTGAGTTCTTAAAAAATTAAAAAAGATCGCATGCTAAATTCGGCACCACCGAGTTAACAATAAATAAGTTTAATGATGATCCTCTAGCGGATAAAAACGACTTTTACACTCAAAAATCGAAGAGCAAAAATACTCTTAATTAATTTTGCATATTTTTCAACTATTCTGGCCTTTGCATTGTATACAGATGTAAAACGAAAATCGACTTCATCTTGAAGTCAATTTTGTGCTTGTACGCTTAGGTCTTTCAAACTACGCACCAGATTTTGATGTGGTTATCACCAATGCAAAAAGTAATTTGAGAGGAAGTTTTATAAATTTAGTATAATAATAATATAAGTTATTACTTCCTACTGACACCACACTAGTATTTATGCACGGATCGCTAGTACTGAATAACATGTCATAAATATTTTTCCGAAAAAAAAAAAAAACAAGTTTAGTGCGAAAAAAGTTTAAGTGAAAAATATCACCTATTTTAGAAATATTTAACAGTACACGAGCTTAAAGTAGAAAGCATTGAAGGACGTTAAGTAACGGTACTAGACAGGAATAGAAACCTGTTTGGTCGAAGCCTCTTTCTCTCCCGAGGTTACCGGCCGAGATAATAGAGCTGTCTAACCTTATATAGAATTAGGAAATACTTTTATAATTAGAAGTCATGGTTCTCTGGAAACAGACGAATGACAGCTGGTACATATAATATACTATTAATGAAACTTTTTGGAAGATCGTTTTTTGTTTTTTCGAAAGACGATCCCCATTTTGTCTCATCCACTTTTTATCATTAATTTTATCACAATACTTCACATTGGCAGAAATAGCTGATTAGTTGGTTGCCATCTCATCAAAAGAAGAAGAAGAATTTTTTAATTTCAGACGTGCCAGTCCTTTGGTTGTTTAGCTACAATGTCATAAGGAGTACTTACTACTTAGGCTACTTTTTTTAGACTAGCTTCGCTTCGTGGCGTTCGTCGCCATTGTTGGCCACATAAATTTACAACACACCGCGGGGCTCAACCGCTCAACTGAACAGCTCAGCTACGTACAAATATATAAAATTAATATTACATGTTTTGTGAACAATATTAACATTGTATGAGTTATCAATTGTTATAATAGTACTCAGATGGCGTCTCGAATACCCTTTAACATTAATTGAAATAAAATCAGCCTGTTTGGAAATCACAATTTAATACCCTGCAAAAACAGTGTACAAAGCGAAAACACTCTACAAGCGCAAGAAGCATTACCATACTGGGCGAATAACCTTTTTAACATAAATGCTTTCCGATGTTCCATTCATTATGCCCACTTACCTATCGTATTTACTTTTTTTTAAAGTGGTTATCTATAGTACATTGTTAATGAGAAAATATCATAAATAATAATAAATAAATAATAAATATTTCGGACATCTAACACACAACGCCATCTAGTCCCAAACTAAGCAGAGCTTGTATTATGGGTACTAGACAGCTGATATGAATACTTATATACTTTTATTTTGTAAATACATACATATTATACATAGAAAACACCCAAACTCCGAAACAAATATTTGCAGATCATACAAACATTTGTTCCGACCCGGGAATCGAACCCGAGACCTCAAGAACAGCAGTCGCGTACGCTACCACTGCGCCACCAAGGCAGTCAATAATTAGCGATTGTGTATTATGTATGTACAATACGTTTATAAGTTATAAGTACTTGACTAATTAATTGTATTAGACTAATTAACAACGTCTTTTTACAGGTGGTTGCTGCGGCTCTACGACAAAACGAACGATAGTAGGAGGATGGGCTTGGGCATGGTGGCTCGTGACCGACGTTCAACGCATCTCCCTCGAGGTATGACTGCAACTCACAATAATAACATTTTCTGTTAAATTAAGCAGTATTACAAAGAGAAGGTATTGAAGCAAATCCTATACTTACCAACCCGTCTACCAAAACCTACTTCTGAGGAGAGACCTACATTTGTCCAACAATAAAGTATTAGAGGGTGTTGAGGACAGTTAAATTGTGATATTCTGATATCAATCAGCATTATATTACTTCAAATTTTATTATTAATCCAGACGTTATTATAATGTGTAGTGCCTAGCTGTGTGTTAGTGTATTGTATATTAGAACGAAGTTCCTTATGACGCGTTGCGAAAGGGGGCTAGACGGAAAAAGTGTAACGACACTTTTTCATGGAGCTATTATAGATAGAGTGGGGCAGACATATGGCTACCTACAAGAGGAAACGCCCAACGCTAGAAAGAGAGAGAAGATCTCGGTACCCCATCTCTCTTTCTCTATTTACGCATGCGCAGTAAAGGACGCCTTGTTATTATGACAACCTCAAATAATAAATTCAAATCAAATTAATTACCTTATAAAGTTGTTATAGGTTACATAGGTTGTTATAGATAGCGCGATCGTCTCTCTCTTTTTAACCGAGGGATTTCTTTAGGCCTGGCTGTCTATAATACCTCTATGCACTATTTTTGATATTAAAATTGAGTTGACGTCATAGTGCTGGATACTCAACGTTAAATATACCAATACAATTGCCAACGTCCATACCATGTTGAATACACCGGTTCTCGTCCGATCACCGAAGTTAAGCAACATCGGGCGTGGTTAGTACTTGGATGGGTGACCGCCTGGGAATACCACGTGATGTTGGCTTTTTGCATTTATTTACAGAAAATATATTGTTTTATAGTATATTTCGTACAGTCTGATTATTTCTAAAATAATTTGAGTATTTTATGCGCCTTTTTATTAGAAGTAGCATAGCAAAAAATAAAAATATATAAACTTCGTTCCATCCGGGTGTCCCTTGACACCTCTCAAGTATTTATTTGTCATAATTTTAAAATAGACTATTTTATTCTTGTTATTTTATTTCAGGTCATGACATTGAACCCGATGTGCGAATTCGTGGAGACTGCCCAGGGCGTGCCGCTAACGGTCACGGGTGTCGCTCAATGTAAAATAATGAATGAAGACGAACTCCTTACAACAGCCTGCGAGCAATTCCTTGGCAAAACAGTCAGAGAAATCAAAATGACGATACTACAAACTCTGGAGGGACATCTGAGAGCAATTCTCGGTAAGTTATTTATTTTATACGCCATCTACCGTATCATAGTTGAACTTTTTTATAATATAACGCCATTTCTTAAAGGTAATGAAACTGTACAATGTGTACTGTTCAGCAACTGTATTATCAGTTACTGTTATCACGACTAGATGGCGCTGTTTTAAATGTGTAATTAACACAGACGAAAGAAATGGCATTTCATATAATAGGTACTGGCTGTACCAAGACACATTGCGATAATATAGATGAGATATAAGGAAGAAAACTAGGTACAGCAAAAAATTCCATCTACCGTATCATAGTTCAACTTTTTTATAATATAGCGCCATTTCTTAAAGGTAATAAAACCACAATGCGTACTGTTCAGCAACTGTATTATCAGTTCTAACTTTTAAACTTTCGCGTTCCATGATATTAACAAATAAATATTTTTTACGGGAATTAACGCGATCACTTATTTAAAAAGTATCACAGCCTGTGACCACGGCCAGTGCAACCTGGTCGAAACGTCAGGCAAATCAGAGGTATGTGATACTTTTTAAATAAGTGATCGCGTTAATTCCCGTAAAAATATTTATTTGTTAATGTATTATCAGTTACTGTTATCTCGACTAGATGGCGCTGTTTTAAATGTGTAATTCACACAGACGAAAGAAATTTTAATTTAAGCATTTCATCTATACTTATAAAATAATAAGTCCTGACTGACTGACTGACTGACTGACTGACTGACTGATTCATCATCGCCGAGCGTAAACTATGATAGTTAGGGCTATGAAATTTGGTAATTAGGATCCTTTTATTGAGTAGACACGCCCTAAGAAAGGAATTTTGGAATTTCTACCCCTAAGGGGGTGAAATAGGGGTTGAAAGTTTGAATGGAAGTTCGTCATTTTTTAAGTTAGAGACATGAAACTTTATTTATGTGCTACTGATTAAAAAACAAAAGATACGTATTTAAGCGTTTCTGGATATTCTACCCCTAAGGGGGTGAAATAGGGGTTGAAAGTTTGTATAGAAGTTCGTCATTTTTTAAGTTACAAGCATGAAACTTTATTTTTGGGCTACTGATTTCAAATGAGAAGACACGTATTTTAGCGTTTCTGGATATTCTACCCCTAAGGGGATGAACTAGGGGTTGAAAATTTGTACGTAAGTTCGTTATTTTTGTAGTAGCAAACATGAAACTTTATTTTTGGGCTACTGATTAAAAGTGAGTGGATACGTATTTAAGCGTTTCTGGATATTCTACCCCTAAGGGGATAAAAAAGGGGTTAAAAGTTTGTACTTAAGTTCGTCATTTTTTAAGTTAGAAGCATGAAACTTTATTCATGTACTACTGATTAAAAAAGAGTAAAGACGTATTTAAGCGTTCCTGGATACTCTACCCAACCCCTTAAGGGATGAAATAGAGGTTGAAAGTTTGTATGGAAGTCCGTTATTTTTTAAATTAGAACCATAAAACTTTAATTTTGGGCTATTGATTAAAAATGACTATTTGGAGTTTCTGCATATTTTACCCCTAAGGGGGTGAAATAGGGGTTGAATTTTTTTATGGAAATCCGTCATATTTAAGAATACATAGAGATAAGAAAGGTGAAACTTTACTTTTGGGTTGCTAATTAAAATTGAGTCAATACGTATTGCAGCGTTTCTGAATGTTTTATCCCTAAGGGGTGAAGTAAGGGTTGACATTTCGTACATAGGTTAGTCTGGCATTCCGTTTTTTTCGAAATAGATGAATACTTATATCAGCATTTATGCGAATTCTGTTCCTAAAGGGGATGGAATATGGGTCGAATGTTTGTATGAAAAGTTCTTTTAAATGGGCTATTGATCAAAAATAAATAAATACGTTCAAAAACATGAATAAAGTACTGATACCTACTTTTACACAGTTTTAATTAAATACATATAATCAACTTCAACGCGAGCAAAGCCGCGGGCAACAGCTAGTATAATATATACTGGCTTTATCCTGGCACATTGCGATAATATAGATGAGATATGAGGAACAAAACTAGGTATAGCGATAAATAGATAAACTCAATCTTTAAAGTGTCAATGTAATCAATCAAAAGATTTGTCGTTGCATTTCGTATCAAAAACTTAACTTATCGGTTTATAATTATATTCTAAATGTACCATGCAAAAACTCTTCTGAAACTTTAAATCGTTTGCCATTAAATGTACACAGAGTAAAAAAATATGAATTAACTATGTAACACAAGGAAAAGGTGCAACCGTATATGGCGCAACATAAAACGTATTTGCAGGACAAACACGCATGCTTGACCTCATTAACGCTTATTTATGAAAGTGACCGCTACTTCCTTGACCAGATGCGATCTAATCTCAATAGTTGATCAGAACGTGAACAACTGTAATGACAGGTACAATCAAGGCAAAACACGCCGAGGAAAATAAATTAGAGACACAAGTTACGGCTTAACAAAAGTCCCGAAGTGAAGTCCATATGTACTCCTTTGTTGACTGCAAACAGAACAGTTCATGGCAGTTAAGCTTGTGTTGTGTGGTATCCTTATATTTTTTTTTAAATCTGAACCTTTAGTTGTTGATCGCCATAGATATGTCATTAATTCTCTGGAAAAATGACGAGATTGTTTTACAATCGTTCTAAATACGGTGAGAAAGCAACACATAGTTTATAGTCCAGGATCCCCGGAACAAATTTTACAAGTTATTACTATCAAGCTAATTTTTCGTGAGTGGCCTCATTTTGATGAGGAGACCACCTTTCACCTTGACCAGGATAACTTACCCCGCAGTTCGTAGGACAATGTGCCTGTTAAATTATATTAATATTAACTAAGCAACTGTTAAAAAATCAGCTACTCATCGTTTCGGTTCTTCCTTCATGTGCCGAGCGGTGAAAACCTGGAACTCACTACCAGCATACGTGTTTTCTTCTCACTATGATTCCGGTCCTTTAAGCGAGGCGTGAAAAAGCATCTCATCAGGCCGCCATAATTTGGGTCACCATGCTGCATTGTCCTTATTCGCAATGAGGATGATGGCTACTGGGTAGAGTCATTTTGGCAGCTAACACATAAAAAAACCTAGTTAGTCTCATTTTTAATGACCTCGTTATCGATATATGTTGGAAGGATCAAACCGTACCTTGTATAGGACAAATATATGTTTCCATTATGTAATAATATTAGTTAATATTTATATAATTTAACAGCCACAAGTCCTACAAATTGCGTGGTACATTATGCCGTACCTACGCTCAAAAGATTTTTTCCCCTGTTAGTTACCACAATCGAAAGTTGCTTGATAGTAATAACTTGTAAAATTTGTTCCGGGGATCCCGGACTATTATCTACAAATTTAAAACAGAATACAATTTTTTTTTCAGAAATTGTTTGAGGAAATACTTTTGCCTCTGGTTTTAACGTTCATACTGGTTTGTGAACCCCCAGATACACACGTACACCTGCACCATGCGTCACTGACAGACATCCCGTAACGTTTTCGTTTGCATTTATGTCGAAAACTATTCTTTCCTATAGTAAACATATCTATATATTTCTTTCTATATGTTTTGTTTATGAAACTCTATGCTGTTTTAGTGAATTAAATTAATGTTTACCATACGAATTTTACGTCTATTTCCTATACATTTTTTTAAGTAACGAACTTTTTGAACTTTCGAACTAGAACTTTCCTTCCAAAGTTTGTATGGAAGAAAGAAATATTTTTTTATTTACTTCGACCTTTTTGACAACACCCAGTTCGAGAAACAGTATGCATTCACACGCGTGATCTGTTGCTTCACCAATATTCTTTTACCTCCAACATCCATTTTCTTTTATTATACTCTTTAGGTCCTCGGTTTACGCAGGTAAATGAAACTAATAATTATAATCGTCAAAATGTGGCCGTTCGATATTTATTTCATGCGTGTTGATGTTAGTGTCAGATTAAGGAATTTAGTGATAAGGGAATGTTGTGAACTGAAAGAAGTTGTAATGACAAGGATTGTAAAGGGCATGCTTGGAAACTTTGATCTCGTAGAGGAGATGGATGTTAGACCTCTCATTAGTGGAATTTATAGAGAGCACTAGCTGACCCGGCAAACCCGGTTGTTTTGCCAAAAAAAAATATAAAATAAATTAGGGGTGGGTCACCCTTATCACTTAGGGGTATGAAAAATAGATGTTGGTCGATTCTCAGACCTACCCGATATGCACACAAAATTTAATAATGATCGGTCCAGCCGTTTCGGAGGAGTTTGGTAACAAACACCGTGACACGAGAATTTTTAGTGGACGACACGTGGAAGTGTCGGAAGAGGTCGTCCACGGCGAACATTTATCGACCAAATCGACAATGTTTTGAAAAAGGGCTATTTGAAAAGCACCAGGAACCGACGAGCATACATGCAGCGATTGATGCGAAAGAGATGTGCTGGGACATGTATACTGTGGCTCTATCTACAGGGTAGTGAAAGTCGTATGAAATGCAGAGATGTATTGAATGATATATTTTAGTTCTTTTAAAAAAATGTTGGTCACGACTAAAATAACAAAATCAACGCCCATTTAGTCTATACTAATATATAAAGCTGAAGAGTTTGTTTGTTTGAACGCGTTAATCTCAGGAACCGCTGCTCCGGTTTGAAAGATTCTTTCAGTGTTGGATAGTAAATTATCGAGGAAAGCTATAGGCTATATATCATCACGCTAAGACCAATAGGAGCGGAGCACCAATGGAGAATGTTTCAAAAACGGGGTAAAATTATCACGCTGCGGGCAATAGGAAACGCAAACGAGGTTGCGTGGGTGGGCTACTTCTTCAATAAAGATGAGCGAATAAATTGTGATGATATTCTGTGATTTAATGATAATGTACTAGTTATTGCCCGCGGCTCCGCACGCATGTATATCGGTTATCGCGGCAAATAGCAGCCTATGTGTTATTCTGATGAATAAGCTATATTACAGTAAAGTTTCATCCAAATCCGTTCAACAGTTTTTGCGTGAAAGAGTAACAAACATCCATCTATACTTACAAACTTTCGCGTTTATAATATTAGTAGGCTTTTGTGTGTTTATTTTGCATTATCTTAAAGATCATCTCTCCAATCTCTGTAAACTAATTGTATATAATAAAGTATTGAGTATTGGGAATCGTTCCATAAAGGATCTTGTACATTTAAACCAATTATTAGGCCGTAGTACCTATATATTATTATTCCCATATATTTCGTTTTAGTAAGTGAGACATAAATCGCTTTTTCGCAAAAAAGGAGGAGGTTCTCAATTCGTGTTCGCGAATAACTTCGTTGTTTATGAACCGATCTTGATGATCCTTTTTTAATGGAAAGGAGATATCCCAACTGTGGTATCATGATAAGGATACTAAGATCTGATGATGGAATCCAAGACAAATCGATCGATTTGGTCGTTCTTGAAGTCGGTTTTTTTACTTTCTTTATTTTTTTAAAAATCAAGAGTGGTCCAATAAATATCGTTTTACATACCCTTAGATGATTTATTTTCCAGCATTAAGTTTTTGGTAATAATAAATAGGATATGTAATACCTATATTAAGTTAATACATAGTTATGTATTAAATGTTTCCATCATTTTCAACCATATATATTATATACTATATATTCTTTTCACTTTAAGATTTCCTAGCCCTTACAAAGAACCGGAAGGGTTTGCCCATTATGTATAATATATGTCTGTCTGTCTAGTTAGTTTAGGAATCGATGGTTCTAAAACATTAGGATCGGATAGCATTAGATGAGTCTATCAAAAACATTACTAGGTTTTGAATATTTTTTTACGACTCTGTAATATGTTGGTGAGATACCTAAAGTGTTTGTTTTGTTAGAGTCTTGTGTGCCCCATAGTGACTTGTGATAATCCATACTAATATTATAAATTCTTAAGTAACTCTGGCTGGTACGCTTTCGGACAAAACCATTGCACTGATTTTAACAAAATTCGGCATGGATATAGGCTTCTTTCAAGAGCAAGGACATAAGCTACTCTTTACTGAGAAAAACTACACATACGGGGTGGAACCGCGAGCAAAAGCTACTTATAATATAACATTTCTAATCATATAAACCTTCATCTTGAATCACTACATCTATTACTAAAAGCTGCATAATAATCCGTTGAGTAGTTTAATAGATCCGCCAAACAACAGCGGAAGCAACTTCATTCTATACTATGTGAAGATTATTATCAAAGACAACAAGTTAAACATACCACATAGGTACCTTTGTAAGTAGGAACTGCAAGTGTCAATGTCTTATTTAAATGAGTAACTCGTAGTACATAGGTTCACCTTGCTTTTCTAAGGTTGTGACAAGGTTTCCTGTAAACACATAAGGAAAAGGGGCGTGTTCAAGCAATGCCCTGAAGGGAAGTGATCGGTGGAATTCTGATGATAACGGTTTGGTTTATTTATGTTTAGACCTGCCAAACGAAGAGTCATTTGGCAGAGTAGAGACTCTGCCTGATGGAAAGCATAAGCAGAATCCCAGAGTGGTGGTCACCATGCTCATTGTGAATGCAAACAATGCAGCGTGGCGACCAACACCATGGCGGACTAGTGCTGCTTCTGCATCATTAGGCCTCCGACACACACAACGAAACACGACAGCACGAACGCTGTCATTTTATGTTCATTTTCTGTGCGAGGGTAGTATCGCCCTGATCGACACGGACCGTTCGTGCTGAAATCATCGCGGCTCTACTACCTTTTATTAATTAATTTACTATTTCCATGCTCTATCTTCAACGACTACATCCGATACAATGTGTAGTGTGTAGGCCTAAAATAATAATGTTCTACAATACCATGCAATAAACAGTACAAAACAATAATAATCAAAATTAAATGTAAACATACAATACAACATAGCGTAACATCTGAGAGTTCGCACGAATGCTTTCATTCACGCCGCGCCGCATCGCACCGCAACGCAGTTATGTGTGTAAGCCTGGGAGCCCTAATACTGTAAACAAAAATAAAAATAAATCCATTCAAGTAATCACCATTTTCCCAAAATGATTCATAGGTTGATTTCGTAGTGCAATTGACTATGGCTGCCTTAGATTCAGTCAAGTAATAACAGCAGATATACATCGGCCGTAGTTCTCCCGAGTTTAACTACAAATTAAAATGATATTTCCTAATTGTATTTGGAGTAGTTCAAATGAGTAACATAGCAAACGGATTCCGGTTTTTTGGCCGAACTCTTCGTACCGACGCCAAACCATTTTAGAAATATTGATCATCTAGAAATTTTTGTATCAAATTTCAAGTAAAAACTTTAATCGAACTAAAAACCCATGAAGTGATAACTTGTTTTGATAAAAATAAAAGTGGAAATTCCTATGCAAGTATTTTGCGTATGATTCATACTTTGTTTCTCCTCCTCTGTAAAACCAGCTCTCGTGTTATCTAAGGTGAGTGACCGCACTGTACGGTCTGCAGCAGCGATTGCTATCTATTCATTATTTTTCATACTTACCGATCTGGTATACATATAAGTACACCTGAGAGGGTAACATTCGTTCAGCCATAACTTTTGTCACACCGAGCTAAAAGTTAATTCAAAAAGCACTAATATCTACGAATAAAATCGTGCAACAAGTGATGAATAATTTGAATTGAATAATATTTCTAAATGTCAAGCCATTCAATTATTCAATAATTTCACTTTCGAATTGAAAGGAACTTATGCTGCTGTCTGTACTCAGTGCATACGTGCACCCAATCACGTAGACCACCAACTTGCGCGGCGAAAATGCTACAATCAAAAGAAAATACAACAACATTATAACTGTACTACGTTCCCTCAGCTACTCACTAGTTCCTATACATACTTGTAGGTCTTAGGGTTGTCAAAAGTTATTAACAAGTCGATCACAATAATTGTAATTGAAAATTAGTTAACTAAATGTTATATTTCAAACCCTACCTATCTACAGCCGACAAGGAATGGACTGAGCAAGGTAAAAACAGTGTCATCTGGGAAAATCTGTATTAAACCTGTGATGCAAACACGGATCACTCTAGTGGTTTCTAGGCGTTAGTGAATAGTATAAGTGAAATTAGATTCAAAAGAACATGTATGACTTAGGTGATGGGAAATGAATAAAACTTTATTATTATATTTCAAAACGTTTAACTTACATGTAACTTATGCGTGATATGTTACTATTACAAAATTCCACCCCATGTATGGTCTTATATCATGCGCGGCTAGACGTAGCTCGGACGATTGTCAACCCTATCGGTAGGTCGTCGCGTTCTGAATCTTCCAAAAGAAAACTTATGAAATGCTATGAGCAGTTAACTGCCGCATGTAGGTACATGCGGCAGTTAACTGCTGCTGCCACCAACAATAAATCTTTCTTATTTTCACCATAACCGTTCTCTGCATCTAATATAGCTTTCGGTACTTTAAAAGCAATTAATAAGATGTATCTTTGTACAAGAATAGTTTCTCATTTTAGCTGGTCACCATGCTGAATTATCCTTGTTCGCATTGAGGATGGTGACCACCACTCTTGGATTCTGCTTGTGCTTTCCATCAGAACGGGCAGAGTCATTTTGTCAGCTCAAATATAAAAAAGTACTAAAATAAAAAACAACTTTTATGATGGCTCTTCCCGTAGTAAAATAACGTACACCAACCTAAAAAAGTAATTATAATATCTTCACACATCTCACATATGACGACTTTCATCGAAATCTAGACACACCTGTGAATGTTGGTGTCCTGACTGCTGAAAAATATACTTATATATTTACTTAACACGTACATATTATAGATCAATCTCAAAAAAATATATACAGGTTTTACAGATACAATTCAAGTGTAAGTATAGATGGCCTACTTTTTATTAGGACCAAATCCAAGCTTTGCACGGGGTTACAAAGCGTAGATGGTCTGTTAGTATGCAGATTACTCTCCGGAGCTCGCCTTTGTGAAACTATGTAAATCCGATACATACATATCTGTAACGTAACAGTATGTAGTTCTGTGATCGCTAAATGTGAAGTGAAAAATGTGGTTTTGTGTTTTTTATACTTAAGCGAAAGGGCTGCTAACACTCGAGTTTTGCTGTAATGTAATAATAATAATAATCTTTATTTATTCAGACAAAGTCCATATTAATAACAATAAATAAAATACACAATGAGGATCTTGGTTACATGTTGTCTATGGTTTACATCTCTATGTTATTATAGTCTTATATTTTATTATGTGTGTATTAGGCTATATCAAACACTATACGTTACACAATTAATTATGAAATGTTACATTAAGTGTGTAATTGTAAACTAACTAAGGAAATAGAGGAATGGAATTAGAACTTGACAAGCTTTTGCACAATAAATAGTCATATTATAGTAAACATGAAAACCATGATAGAACCACGAACCAGTATACCTCTTTTTTTTAAATTTACGTATAGAACCCCACTCGGGCCGTCACCCCACCGAGGTTTGCGGCGGGGCGGTGTGTCGGAATCGAACCGACTAAAACCACATGGTGTGCCACTCTGCGCTGAGAATTGCGAGATCCGGGAACTGCTGGTCTTAAGACCTCTGGACCCCTCCCAGCACAAACCAGGGTACCTGTGTTAACCACGATTACCTTTGACTTGATCAAAAACGCCATTCAAATTCACTTTCCGATTAAAATTAACTTCATTTTAATGTTACAGCACAGCTTAGTTTAACTACGAATGTTTTGAAAAAACTGAAATAGCTCTCACTTCAGGTGCCTTTGTTCCAGGCTCTAAATCAAACCCTTTCAAACTCTTCAGCAACCCTAATTTCTTTTGAAGTGTTGGGAAACACTATCGATTTCCTGTTAGTCGATACCTTATTGTTTCAAGGGCGACGACTACTCTCAGCAGAATCTGCTGTTGTAATATTTGCGCTGCTCAGTTCGACTTCATCTCAATCAATCTTGCGAAGAGTAAGAATGAAGTAATAACGAATCTTGTCCGCTAACACAAAAAGAAAAATATGCGAACAGGCTAGACAAGATGCTGCCTGTCGTACTGGAGCTACAGTATCCATTTAAATCAGTTTATATATATATTTAACTAATTAGTCTGCTATAGTTAAAGAAAAGTTAAAACAAAGCCTATACCAACCTGACTGACCAACATGGTATATTCTATTCTCAATCAATCGCCGTCCACTGCTGAACGTAGGTCTCCCCTAAGGAGCGCCAACCATCCCGGTCTTGGGCAGTCCGCATCCATCCGCTGCCAGCCACCTTCTTTAAATCGTCAGTCCACCGTGCTGCAGGGCGCCCTACACTACGTTTGCCTAATCGCGTATATTACCTAAGCCAAAATCTCTATTCTAAGGAAAGGCATAGGTCTCTCCTTAGAAACGAGATTTTATCACCATAGGTTCAGCAGAAATTGTAAGGATGCTGATCATGATGAAATTGGAAGATCTATGATGGAAATTAGAAAAAAGACCATAAGTTGACATTCAACATTGAAATAAGCATTTTTGTAAAACTATGTTGACAGACACGCTCCTTTATTGGTCATCATGATTCGTAGTTAATCACCTCGAAAATACAATCTCTAAATACGAGTATAAAAATGAATAGCAGGCATGTATGTATCGCATAACTTCCGATCGGCTGCATCAAATTAAATAATTCTTTTTTTGTGTGGTCTTTGCTTTACATTGTCCTCACGACAAGGTTTGTGTTCAAGAAAAATTTAAAGATAATGGGAAAAGTCTTTTTTTAACCGCGACTGTACACTGCCTGTGGGAATCTGAGACAGATATGTAAATATGGCGGTACGAAGTTCACTAGGTCAGCTAGTTTTTTGTATATTTAAAACTTAGCAACTTCAGAAATAGATTTATAGTTGCAAAATTTTATTATTGTAACATTTTTTACACATAAAGTGAAAAATAAGTCATAATAAATAGGTATAATAAATCAGTAGAGTTCAACGGATGTTGCTAATAATAAATAAACTTATTAAAAAATATAGAAAGCAATTACCTACCTCTATTTCTGGGTGCGTCGTTTACTGAAACATTGTTAAAAAACTACACGAAGTGAATAGTGGTGCGCGGGGGGAACGGTTAGTTTATATTGTAAAGGACAGGCTTCGGTAAGCCTTACCGCGCCAACGCCACTCGTTCGCAATCATCTGTACTCGCTACGCGACCTTTCAAACTTACCAGTCCATCATAGAGTAATAATATCTTCTTGGGATAAAACCATTCCTTCCAAAAAAAAGAAAACTATCTGTCAAGTATCAAAACCATAGATAATTAATAAAAATAAAAGAGTGAAGAAATTAAAAAGACAATAAACAATTTTAAATTTAGAATATCTACTGTCGTGCTTAAATACGGAATGAATGGAACAGTTTCCTAGTGTTGTGATATCCTAAGGTTTCGTTATCGAGGCCGTACAGCCACTTTCAAGTGTAGCCATGTCTTTACTTTGGATGAGCGCTTTTAATCTTGGATTAACACTCGGTGTAACTTTAGCCATTGTTAAAAGGTGAGTACTTAATTTAATTTTCAGTGGTTATCATAGATATATTTTTGTATCATTCTTTATATCGATTTGTAGTAAGTGACGTACTAATTGACATAGTATCTAATAATTACCTCGGACGACATTTGGGAATTGAACTCTATGTAGATATAGAGAAATAATTGGAAACTTTTACGTTAATTGGAGGTCAAATATTTTTAGGGTGTATATTTTTGTTACTTAGTAGCCTTTGCCCCTTTAAATTTCTTACTTAATTTTCGAAAATAAAGTAAGAAGGAACAAGAAGTTTTAGTTACCGCGTCTTTAACGAATTGATTCTTCAAATTGAGCAAATCAGATTTAATATGTGTTTGCACGTCCTTAAGTATTTTTAAAAACAATTTTGTAGTATAAAGCAAAAGAATATTAATTTGAATATAACTTCTTCAGTCTTACGTTACTCTAATATTGTTAATATTAGAAAACATTTCTACTAACTATGCATGAATACAAATGCAGCGCGCGAAAACTTTCCAGTTGGTTCTATTGAATCCGTTGTAGGGTTCCTGAATTTTATATTCATTTTATCCACATTGTGACCTATTTGCTACAATGCTAATTAAAATACGATAACAACAGTGCAAAAGTAGTTGACCGTTGTAAAACCTAACCTTGGCAAACAACTGCAAATAAAACCGCGATACATATTTGAGTTTGTTTTTAATATGCTCGTAAAGATCATTGGTTTTTATCGCAATCGCAAATGAAGGCTAGCCACATTTGAATTTTGCAAACTTATCATAGCAAGGTATTGCAATGACTAATGAAATTTTAATATCATCCTTATATCTTACGCTTTTAATACCACTAATGTACAATTAAATATAGACTTAGTTAAATCCAAAATGCATCCATTCTGTGGAAAATTTACAGAACGTTTTTTGGACACTACTTAAGACTATTTGATATCTGAGTCTTACGCAAGTTTAAAAAACATTTGTAATATTATGAGTATATTATGCAGTAGTCTATACTTATTTAGGAAAACTACAGATATATATATATATACATAGTTCATTCCACACCACTTGTAGTACATATGCGGAAGGAAGTTTTATCGATTCACACAGCATTTAACCAGAGACGCAACATCCTAAATTTAAATACTGTTTGGGAGTTTAGATCGTAGATTATCTCAAGAACTCTAGTCAACATCAGTGTTACTCGTTTTTAATGACAGTAGAAGTAAATATAAGACTAGATACCGAGATCCACTTTACATAGTTCTAATATGTCTCTGTTAGTATATTTTTTATAATATTATCGGAATTATTCATGTTGATATTAAGTTTAATTTGGTAAAAGTAAATGTTATCGATCGGCAGTTTGTGATCACCATATGAATTACGAAGAACTAATAGCCTCCTTTGAAATTGTAAATTTTGTCGCTTGACTCGGGCCGCCTCTCTAACAAGAAAAAATGGCTAATTCAAGGGCACGTTGTCAAGATAATCTATAGCTGGGGGCGCGGATGTACGAATATAAAATAGTGTTCTCTATCCCCCAACATCCTCTGATAGCTGTTGACCTCTACTTCCCCAATATCATGAGATAAGAAAACAACAACTGGCGTGGGTGAGCCACGTTTCGGCATGAACGGGCCGACTCGACCGGAGTGATACCACGGAATCACAGAAAACCGGTGTGAAATAGGTCCATCCCCCAAAGGTCGGCAACGCACTTGTGATGCTTCTGGTGTTGCATTATATTTATTGGACAATGATGTTGTTATATTTTGTCTTGTTTTCTCTTTATTTTTTCCTTTTACTACGACAGATGTATGAATGTGAGCTAGTAACACGTGTGTAGTTCAAAATAATATAACCTTAAGTAGACACAACACGACGTGATAAATTAACTTTCGTGAGCCTCAAATCAAGAATTACCGTCATTCTTGGTATCTGTTGGTGAAGAAAAGATCCAATCATCAACAAACCATTGTGAATAATCTATATCTATTGGACGCGTTAAAGAATCGTAGACCAACCCCGAGATCTTTATAAACTGGTTCCATCACCAGATTAGCAATGATATTATATTAATTAATTAATTAGGTGGTAGTTAGTATTTGATTGTGTATATATGTTTTTGTGTTAAATTATAAATAGAGTAAATTTAATATTAAGGATGTAATTTAAATAAAACATATTAAGAACTTGTTATTTAGTACATCGAGAAACAAGAGATAATTGCTTGTCTAAATTGTTCTTTAGAGATCCTTATTACATCTATTAGTGTCATGGGCACATTTTGTCGGCCACAATACTTACGTTTTTTAAAGTATTAGCCTAAGATATCTATGACACTTTTTAATTATTTTGCCTATTTTCGTCATTTTCATTAGTAAATGGGGTTAACGCTTATTGATAGCCCGAGGGGGTTTCCACAAGAAAAAAAAAATAAGATGACGAGTGACCTAATGTTAAGTGGCTGCCACCACCTATTTCCACTTGCAACTCAAGAGTAACAAGTGCGTAGAGAGCTCTAATAAAGAAGAGAGGGGGAGGGGGGTCGATTCGTTGAAAATCCACAAAAGAGTTGCATGTTTTGTATGTGGCCGCGATAGACACCGGTCGATCCGGTTCATTTGTTCTGAAGGATGGATCTTCCACAATTAAACTATGTTATTAGGTTAATAATTAAATTATAGGCCTGCACCCACATTGAAAAAGATGATAGTGAGATTTATAAAAACTATAGGTAAATTTTGATGGTTTGAAAATAAGAAGGTCATTAATATAATAGGTACTTTTTAAAGTAACTGCAACGAAATATCATTACCTAGACATAAATTTTGCTTTTAAATGTATGTAAATAACTTTTTATAGCGGTTTTATATCTCTCCATGATTATTCATAAATAGCCTTCTAGTCTTAAATATAAAAATCAATTGCTGTTCGTTTGTCTCGCTAAAACTCGAGAACGGCTGGGCCGATTTAGCAGATTTTTGTTTTGAAATATTTGTCGTAGTCGAGTCGAGGGAAGGTTTAAAGGAGGAAAAATTAAAAATATCTAGAAAATCTAAATGTCACGTGTACGAAGTAGCCTGCACAGCTAGTACTTTAACCAAATTGTCAAGTCAAAAAACGGTTTCTGTCTAATAAAACCCAAATTGTATAAGTTTCATTTATTTAAAAAATATTGTCTACCTTCTTTAATTCGCTGCAGGCAGATGGATTGGAATACAATTACTTGTCAGCAGGAAATCTCACTCTTTAGATCCAAATGCCAATAATATCGATCTGTGATTCAGTAGCCGTGTGATTCTTTACAGCTTTCGTAGTAAAAATTTCATTTGAATCTCTTCAATTTGTAATTTGACACATACGATAATCGTCGCATTTCCCAATATCTATTGCTTCACGAAAAATTTCCGATTACGTCAATCAGTAAGTACTTACTCCGTAAAAAGGGCCCGGTGAGTTGACGCAATCAATTTATTTAGAACTGGTTTCGCAAGTAGCACACTGACCTCTTTTATTTAATGAAGCTTTATCTGTGACTCGGCTCGACTCTACCCTGAACTTGACTCGGTGACCTTGAGTACGCCTTTACGAGTCATATTAGCATAACTTGACGTAAAGATTCAATATCAAGAACAAACACTATTGAGGAATAGAATGATCAGTTATGTTTAAACAATACTTGACATTGCTATATGATTGTAAAGGTGAGGTGCTGAGGAGCGTAGAGAAAGGACAATAGCTCTTAATAGAACTCTTGACCATGACCTAAAAATGAAAGTATTTGTATTTCTGTTATATTAATTTATTTTTCTACATAAAATATGAAAACGACGATAATTCAAAACGCATACTACTTATTTATTTTAAAACTTTATGCATTTTTGTACATAGGCGGACTTAATGCCCAGGGCATTCTCTACCACTCAATCTTAGGGTAGTGTAGAAATCATGTGAGGTAGGCGCACATAGCTTTTGTACTTAACTAAAATAAACATTACACAGCATTACATATTATTATATAGGTATGGAAAATACAATAAATACATAAACACTATAAATATATATGATATTACTTATATATAAAAACACTAGCTGTCCCGGCAAACGTCGTTTTGCCATAACTACTAATAAATTAAAAATTAATTAAAGAAACATTGTCCAGCGGACAAAATTGTGAATCTAAACCATTCCCAGATCCCCTTGAACACACACAAAAAATTTCATCAAAATCGGTCCTGTCGTTTGAGAGTAGTTCAGTGACATACACACTCACAGAAGAATTATATATATAAAGATATTCACGTTATATTAGTACACCATGAATACAAGGAATGGAGTTGGATTGTTATTGTTATGATGACTGTGCCATGCCAGTGAGAAGGAGGTTATGTACCTTCTTTTTAAATATGAGACGGTTAGTGGACATCCTGATTTCAAGTGGTAGCGCATTCCTCACTTATCAATATTAGGAACGTATTATAATGTGAAAACATCTTTTGTACTATATTCTAACAAATAAATATTTCTTTCTTTTTAACTGACTTCAAAAAAGGAGGAGGTTTCTCAATTCGACCGTATACATATTATTTTGTTTTTTTTTTATGTGTGTTCTGGGATAACTTCGTCATTTATGAACCGATTTTGATGTTTTTTTTTAATGGAAATGAGATATCCCAACGGTGGTGCGATGATAAGGACACTAAGATCTGATGATGGCATCCAAGAGAAATCGAGTCAAACCTTGAAGGCGGTTTTATTTTTGTTAAAATTTTACTTGTTACGCATACTACACGAAATATTTTTAAATTGAAGAAGTCTAAATTACATGAAAGTTAGTATACTATACATGCTAACTGTTTGTCGCTCAGACAAGGATACCAAAACATTAATTAAAATATACACTTACTTATCTGTTTATTTACTTTAGTAAAAACGGTTTTTTGAATTCGGTTTTTAAATGAAAACGATAATAAAGTCATTTCAATAAAAACAACAAACACATAATACCAGAAAGCATTACTCTGTAGAACTAATTTCCCCTTTTGATTCTAAGTAATAATACATGTATGTAACAGGGTGAGATAAAATGTGATTTCATTGAAAACACGTAAGTCAATAAGTACAATTTCGATCTTTCTACGTCGGGTTCTATATGTATGTGACTAAATATGGGTCATTCTCAATACTAAATATGTTTTTTTTGTTTACATTCAATCGTTCTGTCTTTCTACTGTTATTAACTAATACACAAATATTTAAGTAATTCCGCTGTTACACTACATTGTTAGTGGTTTGGTTTACCGACCTATAACTACTACAGATGATTTGAATGATTGCGTAATCACCGTTTGTCGAAAAAATATGTGATTTTATCGATAACACAAGTCAATAAGTACAATTCTACTATTTCTACGTCGGCCCTATTTGTGACTAAAAATGGGTCATTCCCAATTGCTGCTTTCACAATTACCGTGTGTCGCAAAAATTGCACAACCGCAATACAAAAAAAAAGCAGTTGCGAAATTGCAAACTGATTAGCAGTAGGTAAATACTTGAGGTTTTCCTCGTCCGGGAGAGTTACAATGATTGTTTATTTTACACTTCGATGAAATATTTGATCGAAGATTTTCCCTCATTTCGTTGTCATACTTTTGATTAACTTCTTCGGTATTCCCCATCGTGTCTGAAAGTCAGGTATGCTGCAAAACATTTGGAAAATATAATATTTGAAAATCTAAATATATTCCGAATGAGTCGTTATAATTAACAAATTTAAGCAAAAGGTTGGGTTGGCATCCATGACCCTTGTCAAATACCGTGTTCTGCTAACCGAAAGACGTCCACATCTTAACATAAACCTCCCAGCATCTCTTTATTACGCAATTTTCTTATGCTACTGTACATTTTTAATGTTTCTATAGCTCTCTTTCTCTCAATCTCAGACTACGGTAAAAAGAAAAATCGTTTGCTAACAATTTCAGGCCGTTGAGGCGTTGCGTGGCGTATCACTCTCAAGGTATCCAGTTGAATGAACAAGTTAAATTGTGTGTAGCCAAGCGTGAACCATTCATTCACGACACCGGAGTAAGTCATGTTTGTGCTTTAGTTTCGGAGCGTAATAAAGTAAAGTTGGTCCTGGGTTAGACAGATGTATATCAATCATTGTATTGATACTTATGCTTTCGGATAAATAAAATAATATTACCTAAATACATCCTATTACGAAGAAAATACATAAAGTGTGCACAATTTGACGTTCATTAATCGGAATGGTTTGATATTAAGTATAAACATGATATTCAACTGAAAGGTTGTCCTGGCGATTTAAGCGAGGAAGTGTATTCTTTAGTGTGATGTTACTACTGTATTGAGATCACTAGCGTTCGTTAGAAGGTCTACAGCCCGTGACGTCACGCGGTCGTTGCCAGGCAGAGCTTCTTGTAATGTGCGCCGCGGACGATCGCCCGCGCGGCTGCGACGGATTTGCAGTGTACGTTCCTTGGGCTGCCATCCTGAACCTTACGCGGTTTTAGTTAACTCGTTAGCTTAGCTCCGGTTTATAAATTGAGTTGATTTAAGCGAGTGCCAAGTCGTTTTCTGCTGTGTAGAGGTTGAGTGTTGTGGGTTTATACCACACATGGAATAACACGTTGTGTGATCGACAAATTGTTGTTCTGGGTATTCTTTGGGTCTATTTCATGTATATTTATAAAGTCCCCGCTGCACAATATGTATATTATATAAATATTTTTATGAGTACATAGGTAGGCAGAAAGATTAAGTTCTTTTTAACTAGGTATATTAAGATTCTAAAGAGTTGAACTTTGTATGTTCGGGTTCGGTTCGTTTTGTTCGTTCGTTTTATGTTCGGTTTGAATCTCAGAAACTGCTAGTTCGGAAATCATGACTCTTTTATCTACGATCGCGCAGGTCAGCTATTAAAAAATATATTCATATAATTCTCAGATAATATATCAACCGTCTTTAATAGTCGAATGCAGAGCATAGTATTATTATAACTATTAGTTTTAAGGAGGTTTTGTGGAAGAGAAAATAAACTCATTAATATTATATTATTATAGGCTTCCTTCAACCCGTTCCCATACCATCCCATATGCTTATTCAAGATACATACCCATAACACCTGGATATACTTATTATTTTTCAAAGATATAGTTATCTCATAATACAATCGCAACCTTATGAGCACAGTATCATAAATAAAATAAAATTAATATGTAAATATTTCGGACATCTAACACACAACTGTCATATTTTAGGCATAGGACTCATTTAGTATAAATACCCGGATTAAGAACTCAAATTTAGTAGCGTGGGATAGTACTAGTGAGGTACTCTTATCTTTTCAAAATGTGGGTTTATTTAGAGAAGAATAAATAATAATATTGTACCACATTCACACAAAGCCTTCTAGTCCTGAACTAAACAGAGCTTGTACTGTGGGTACTACATAGATAACTGATATAAATGAATATAAACTTTTTTTTGTAAATACATTAATGTTTACAGAGAAAATACCAAAACTCCGAAACAACTATTTGCATATCGTACATACATTTGTGCCGGCCCTGGAATCGAATCCGAGCACATTAGTCGCATACGCTACCACTACTCCACCGAGGCAATATATCTATACTAATATATAAAGCTAAAGAGTTTGTTTGTTTGTTTGTTTGAACACGCTAATCTCAGGAACCGCTGGTCCGATTTGACTTGGCTCATCATCATGCTAGGACCAATAGGAGCGGAGCACCAATGAAAAATGTTTCGAAAACGGGGAAAAATTATCACGCTACGGGCGATGCAAACGAGGTTGCGTGGGTCGGCTAGTTTAGTTATATGCTGTTTATTCTTTGACTTAATTTTTATCTCAGCTAATGAATAATTTTTATATCATTAAATTCAAATAACAACGTTTTTAATAACACTTTAATATGTTTTCTATTATGTACAAGTTATTAATATCGCTGTGTTAGTTAGCATGTCATTATTATTTACACATTAACAATTCAATTAAATGGTTTTGAGCAGAATTGCTTATGTATACATATTCGTAAATATAATAAAAATACATACAGTGGAACATAGAACCTCCTCTTCTTTGAATTCGGTTAAAAATCAAATTGATTTTCGTTAGTCTTTCTAAAATTCGGGAATAACCGATTGACTAATTTAAATTTTGAAATATATGTAAAAATTAAGTGCAAGTTTAGAGGATAAATACTTTTTTAAATGTAGAATAAACCCAGAAAGCATTATTTTTTAAATAAATTGTGCCAATAGCATAAAATTATAGAGTATCTGTCAAGGTTCAAATATCTCTGCAATGGAAGTCCAATTTATGCTGGTCGATGAAATAAAAGTCGAAAATTCAATCTTTATTAATAGATGTGTCAAACTGGCATAAAATTCTTAAGTACCGATTATCATCTTTAGAAACGAAAGTAAGATAGACATTAGACTATTTATTGCTCAAGTATCCATCCATCCATTTATCCATCTGATATCCTAAATATTAAAACTCCTAATCAACTAACATATTTGCTCATATTGCGACTGCATTTTATTTGAAAATTCTAGTCTCAACAATAAAATGTAGAGATCAAGACAATACCAAAAAACAATCTGAGAGTAGATACTACTACCTAAATCGTACTATGATCCTTCTTTTTATGACGCACATGCCTACTTATTTAATCTATCCTAATAAATCAAACAGCCTTTACATTAATCCGTACTAAATCTTACAACGGTGACAGCAATACGACCACGAAGATTGATCTAGAAAAAAAAACGTGGAAAATGAAATATAATCTGTGGTATGCACAAAACTTCTATTGTCCGGAATCTGTGCTCATAAGCCCGAGATTTTGGCCCGCTATTGTACCTACTGTCTTGCTTGACAGGTAATGCTTCGTTATATCTTTTAAGCGCTCTGGAATTTTTATCATATACTTTATTTAGATGTTACTAATGTTAGATATATTTTCGTGTAAGGAAATCTTACAAAATAGGTTCTTATGTAGGTATTCTTTGTTTATGTATGGCCTGCCAAATTGACTCTACTCTGCCTGATGGAAAGCATAAGCAGAATCCGACAGTGGTGGTCACCATACTCATTGCGAATGCAGACAATGCAACATGGCAGCCTAGTGATGATTTTGCATCATTGGGGCTCCGGTCTAGCACTCACCAACGAAACATTACACTGACAGCACTGACCACAGAACACATTTACTCAGAGAGGGGCACTGACTATACTTTGATTTTCTGTGCGAGGGTAGTTCCGCCTTGATAGAGCCGACCCGTTCATACTAAAATCAGCGTGGTTTACTACCTCTAAAGAGTTCAGTTTCTTTTTTAATTTTGAACTTTTACCTCATTCTTTCGTTTGCTATAATGTGTGTATGTGTGTGTCGATTGATTGATTATTATATAAGTAATAATAAATTAACACATTTCATACGAGGCAGTATGATCCCTAAACTAGGCACAGCCATTTCCTATAGTAACCAGCCTGTTGATAAATATACTTAAATATTTCAAAATATACGTATATATTTTTACTAGTTTTTGCACATGGTTCCGCCCGCGGGTTTGGCGGTTATCGCAGTAAGTAGTAGCCTATATGAAGAATCAAAGTATCTCCATGCCTAATTTCATTGAAATCGGTGCAGGTTAGCTTAGCAGACAGTGTCATTAACCACTAGATAAAGTCGTCAGGCGTCCAAAATTAAAAGTCATGGAATTTTTGGTTATTTATTGATTTCTGCAATGATTGTGTGTGTGTGATGAATGCAAGCCGCCTAGAACGATGGAAGTAATCAACTACACATTTTATATTGTACAGTTGATTAAATTACTTAAATATTCATTAAGAAACGACCATAACGTACTGATTTATATATACGTGTTTACTACTCTCACTATTGTATTAGATCGTTGACCTAAAATGGAAATTTTGTTTTCCAATAATTGTTTTTTACTGCCTCGATGGTAGTAGCGCATGCACTACTGTACTGACTTCTCGAGTTCAATTCCCGGACCAAATATTTGTATGATCTACAAATCTTTGTTCTAGATTTTGGTTGTTTTCTATGTATCTATTTACAATTTTTTTTTATCAATATCCACAAAATGCCCGCGATACCATATGTCTGACTATTACAGATATGTCACAGTAACTACTTTTTTCTGTTTAAATTTGTGAGAGTGACGTTTAAAATATTGGTACGTGCGAAGCCGGGGCCGGCTGCTAGTATTTAATAAAAAATAATAAAATAAGCAATGTCACGCTAAAGACCCTCTTAAAGTGGGTTAAAAACGCATAATAGCTAAATTCCCATAAAAAATATACGTAAGTGAGCCCTTCTTAAAGCCATTTATGGGAGATTGGGTAGCGTTGGCACTTTTCTACGCCCGGTTGACCCATTTCCTCAAAGCCATTAATATCTTGTCAAACACAAGTGGGTAGACACATCAAAGATACGAACTTCACTTCTATAGGAAAAAAACTTCGCACAATTTACTCTATTTACTTACTTTAAGTTATTCTATAAATGGTTCTTTGTAACTTTATGTATAGACTATTTAACACAGTGGAGGTATTTTCTTATAATTACAAGTACAATTTTAACAAAAATAAAACCGACTTCAAGGTTCGCTTTGATTTCTCTTGGATGCCATCATTAGATATTAAAGTCCTTATCATTACCACCGTTGGGACATCTCCTTTCCATTAAAAAAAGAATCATCAAAATCGGTTCCTAAACGACGAAGTTATCCACGAACACACATGAAAAAAAAGTATATATACGGTCGAATTGAGAAACCTCCTCCTTTTTTTGAAGTTGGTTAAAAATAATAGGTTCTAGTGCTAAAGATTAGGTGTTGTAGGCTTAAGACACGATTGATTTCTGCACAAATTGTATTTTTTTATTTGTTGGAGAGAAAAGGCAGCAAACCAAAACTATATTGAAAATGCAACTATTGTTGTAAACAAGGTTTTTAGTATTTACATAAACAATTTTCTAAATCTGTTTGAAATACACAAAGTAAGAAATATCTTTTGTGTATTTGTAAACCATATTGGGAAATAACAAGAAAAGTTTAAGAATCTATAATCCAAGTAAGTAAAAAAAATATACGCATCTATTGACTTCTCATTCATTAAAATCGGTTCAGTAGTTTCGTCGCTACAGTAGAACATACAATGTTATTTATACTGCTAAAACGATTACCCTTCCTTTTGGCTTTGCTATAGTCGGATAAAAAATTTCTTTTAGGTATACTTTTATGAGTACGTCTACATTTCTTCACAATATTATTTTGCATTATTTGAAACTTATAAATTTACCTTATGGAGAAACCTTTTTTCGCATAGCCAAAGTTATAAACAACTAGAAAATACGTGTTTTCGATACATCATGTGCTGAACCTTTTAGCTTTACAAAAAAGGGTATGTTGTAATTTTAGCACTTTGTATAAAGGTATTGGGTTAATTAAAAAGTTGTAATTCGGATAATGGAAAAGAATTTATCTGAGTACATGAGTAAGAGTAATAGATAAGCTCATATACGTGTAATGTTTTTTAGTTCTTTAAATGATATCATTATGAATGTATTATACCTGTCAGAGAAAAGCTATTCCTAGTTAGAGGCCTATCTTTTAAAATCTCTTCATTTTAGTAGCTTATCCATGATGACCCCCCATTTCGGATCCGGGAAATCCCGAGTTCATTTTTACTTCTTCTTAGTGTTTCGACGGCAAACGTTTCGTGTCAGTGTCAGTCACTTCGTGTCACTCTGACTGCATTGTCGGTGGCAGCCATCATATCCTCTCTCGTACAGGTGTCCGGACAGGCAGGGCATGATGCAAGGTGGGACATCGTTTGGGTATGATTTTTTTTTACTAATGAGGTATGAGATTTAGTATGAGGTTTCGGGGGCGATATATCAATACAGCAAGTATGTATTTTTAAAAAAATCCAGACGGAAACTACCGAGCTTTGCTCAATCGTCCAGATACTTCAATTATTAAATGTGAAGCGAAGCTACATAATGAGATAGATCAACTAGATAATCCTTTAAGGAACACTCATCAGTACGCAGATAAATTGATAATTAGAATTCTACTATTGTTACAATCACTTTAAAATCTGCCTGTCACAATAGAACCTCTCCCGCTGATGTTAAAAGGTAGTTGGTTGTGGAAATTATATGTAAAGCCAGCTGTGTATTTGAAATAGGAACAAAAACCGGATTTGAATAAATCACATCACATCAACAGCTTTTAACAGTTCACAGCTGCAAATGGGTTTTAGTAAGGAGGTTTTAGTCTACCAGTCTGGCGACGCAGATTCTGAATTTGAATAATTACCGGAACGTAATTATTCAAAAAGAAAATCATTAAGCTAATGCTTCAGTTTCGCATCATTTCGTTTCCAGGTCAAGTGGCATTTGGTTTCCACAATTTCCCAAATTATTGGCGGATTATGTATCCCAAAATAAATCATTTGAAATATTTATTTATGAGTATCCCTTGAATATTTATAAGGTAAAAGTGTTACATTCTCTAATCTTCTTTTGTTTTGTTTTTTGTTCATTATATTTTCACTTTTGTGTCGATATTCGGTATTTTATCGATCATGGGTATCGAAAAAGCAAATAAGTATTTACTAACTTTACGAATAAACTAACCTTTTTCATTTAAAACATTACCTACAAACTAATAACCTTAATAGAAAATTTATCAGTTATATTATTGTAAAACGAACTTAATCTTTATCGTTACTCGGTCTCCCGGTACACAGAAACAACAGTACAAATAATAGTATATCCAATTACTTTATAAAATTCTTCCCTGTTGAACATAGCTACATTTTGCTATACAACATAATGACAGTAATAGTTGACTGCTGTAAATAAGCCTCTCCATAGAATGGACATTTTGACCAACAGTTAAACATATTTAACAAGTATTCTTTTTCTTTTTACCCGTGTGCGAAAGAAGGAGGGTTATGTTTTTCGAGTGTATGTATGTATGTGTGTATATTTCTTTGGCACTCCCTATACCCGAAACGGCTTGTCGTATTTTTATGTGAGTGGTGTCAATAGATTCGTCTTAGTCGTGAAAGTCGGTTCATTACTTGTTTATATATGGCCCTGCCAAAATTACTACTCTGCCTGATGGAAAGCATAAGCAGAATCCAAGAGTGGTGGTCACCATACTCATTGCGAATTCAGACAATACAACAATGCAGCATGGTGACCCACACTATGGCGGCCTAGTGATGCTTCTGCATCATTGGGACTTTTGTAAAGAATTGGCATCCTTAATACACTTTAGTATTTACATATATATCAACACACAAATTTAATATGCATCGTGTTGAATACTTGTACAGATAATTTTCTAAATTTTAGTGTAGGTACCTGTAAGTATAGGTATATAACTCAGGAATACTTGTGTTATGCTCCACAACACTTAATCTACTTAAAAGTTTCAATTTCATTTATAAAAGCATCATTATCACGGGACGTAGCCGCAAGAAGATTGTCTCTCGATAGGTTTTAATTAAGGCTCTAGATAGCCCGGGCTTTCTATTAGTTACTCAATCTTCGGGTCCAAGATTATTACTTTTACTGGAGGTTAAGATATTTATATAGCTGCTTTAATATTTTTGAGTCGATACATATATTCATAATAGTTTCAAAGGTAATCAAGATATCAGGCACTGTGTCACCTTTAAAAACACGCCACACAGGGTTTGATGATTATATAGAGAGTATCTTTCCTAACTTTTAGGATTTTTAGTTTGGTTTCCCTTGTCCTTGTCAGATTTCAGTATATAAAACAAAGTTTTTCAACCACCTCGCAGCTTAGTCAGTAATGGGTTTCTCTTAAGTGTGAACAACATAAAGCCTTCGGAACATACTTATATAGTATTACTAGTTGTTGCCCGCGGCTCCGCCCGCGTATATGTCGGTTATCGCGGCAAATAGTAGCCTATGTGTTATTCTGATGTATAAGCTATATTAAGTTGTATTAAATTATAAAATTATTATAAAAATATTAAATTAAATTGTAAAGTTTCATCCAAATCCGTTCAGTAGTTTTTGCGTGAAAGAGTAACAAACATCCATCCAAACATCCATCCATCCTTACAAACTTTCGCATTTATAATATTAGTAGGATAGTTATTCAATTCTTGCAAATAAAACTTTATGAAAGAAATATGTTACTACTACTCTTGGGTCATGCTTTCTATCAGGCCGAGTAGAATAATTTTGGCAGGCTCATACGTATATGAAAAAAAGTCACGAAGGGGTTGATTAAACTTATCTATTGCAATATGCAATAATTAAAGAAAGAATGTATCTTTACATGACCTATTTAACATCTTTCTCACATTTTTTATGGACAAGGGGGCAAACGCGCAGACTAATCGAATTTACTTGTTTCGCGTTTTACATTTAATCTGTTTCTAGTTGCCTCACTCTGAACAATTTTAGTAAACTTATAAGTTCTATAGAATTAACGAGAGAATTAGTTTCAGAGAAAAAATGTTTACATTTGTAGTTGAAAAATACATGGTTCATATCAACTTACTATTGTTTTACAAACTCAAATAAATAAAACTTTAAGCCGGGACTCGTTGCATTGTTCTAGGGCGTGTTGCAACTCTGGTACAGAGTAGTAAGTTCCTCTAGGTTAGTGTGTCATTGTAAGAGAACAATCGTAACCAAGTATATATACTCGTGACTGCTCCGCACTATTAAGTTTAAGCTAAATATTTGTATCCAGTTTCCCTAGAGTCTAAAGCCAATTTAAGTTGGCTAAAGCTAATAAGTAAATGAAAGGACTTGTTTCAGTCTCAGTGTTTCCAACTGAAGATTTTGACAAATAAAACCTTTGAAAGCATAAGGAAAGTAAAGAAGGAAATTATATTTGAGCATAACTTGAGGAGGGTGCAAATTACGTGATTTCCACACGTCACCCGAAATTGTACGGCTCCCTGTCGACATTTCCCCAATTTCGTGTGATGAAAATCTATGGTCGTTGACGTTTTCAGTATCATTAAAATAAGGAAAAGTTGTTGTCCATTAAGTGTTGTTGAAGCGTTTTGAGGGTTGAGTTACGTCCATAACATATTTTAAGAAAAAGCAGCCCACAGCTGCGGAAAGAAGTAGCTATTAATTTTCTTACTTGTTTGGAGCAGACCATTATTGAAATACGTTGCAAAAACGGAGAAAAGTAATTCTTTTTGAGAGGCGTCCCTCGGAAAGACCAATTTTTGTCCGTTTTTTAGAAGAAAAGGTTAACGAAACTGTTCTTTTAACTGAGGTCTGAACATAAAGGAAATGCATTATAACATGTTTGCAAGTTCAATTAACTCGAAGAACTCAGTACTACCTATTAAGGTGTCACCTATACCACCATAGGAAAAGATTATAATAGAATTAGCTATACATATTTCCGTGTGGTGATGAATTAAGATTACGAAGTGCTCACACCTATACATACCATGGGTTTTGAGCCGAGTAAGAAAGCAAACTAGGCAGGACAATACAGCCCTGTAAAGTAGAAAACTGACAACACTGAAACAAGCCCTATAAAAAACAGACTGGCGAGAGTGATATAAAAGAACCAGTGTCCAGCCAGTAAGCTACTAAAGGCTGTTGACGGTGATAACAACTCAAACTATCAAACCCTATCAGTGTACGTAGAAAATACTCCTTGTAATATTGACATGAATCAAAGTACAAAAGGCTTTAGGAAAATAAACGCAATCTACTCGTTTCTTTGTACCAACACAGTGAGATTTATGGACTGTGCAAATCGTAAATAAATATATGGTGTCGTTTATAGTAGAGTAGTAAGGGATTCTTCCAATATTGATAGGTGGTAGACTCGGAGGCACTCGCGGCAAGTCGGCCGTGTCAGTCCCGCCGCGACCGCCGAGAGCGGCGGGTGACGCCGTCTTTGACCTATATTTGTATTGAATGGATCGCGAAATACGATACTGACTGTACATCATATTTGTATGTTTATTTAAAATTATGTGGTATTAAAATAAGTGTTAAAACTAACGCTGTAATATAAAACATTTACCTTAAGCATAAGTTACGGATATTTGAGATAGAAATATCTACGCTAGGCTTCTAGATTTTATCTTCATTAAAAATCTAATCATGGCCACTATTATGGCAGTAAATTATTACTTAGTAATTATAATATCTGCATGCTGTCTGATATGCGCATCAAGAAAAATAAGTTGTTGTTTACGCATTATTGCTAAAAATGTATTGTTGACATTTTGAAATTTTTCTTTAATAACTGCAGTAATTAACAAAAATAAAACCGACTTCAAGGTTTGACTCGATTTCTCTTGGATAACATCATCAGATCTTAGTGTCTTTATCATGGTACCACCGTTGGGATATCTCCTTTCCATTAAAAAGAGAATCATTAAAATCGGTTCATAAACAACGAAGTTTTCAGCGAACACACATTAAAAAAAAACGATCTAATTGAGAAACCTCCTCCTTTTTTTGAAGTCGATTAAAAAGGCAACTTGTGCAAAATTTTGTTAGGTTTTTTTTTATGATGCAGTAGGCAAACCTTCAAACGGGTGACATAATGCAAAGTGCAACTCTTATCAATCAATTGTTGATTTCAAAATAATATATTTAAACAATTATAAACTTAACTTCTTATTCATGAATTTCATAATCGTTATTTAACTTTCATCAACGGTTCTGTGCCCTTAAAGTGTTGAAAATTACATAGAACGGTTGCTTAAAGGAGAATGGCAGATCCTGTACCGCTAGTGACATGTGATGGCTGGTCTTGAGATTTGCGCTGTTTATAAAGTGAATCATCCTGAATATTCTTATGTAACTCTCATATTTTTAATAGTTTGCAAAGAGTAAATAAGTTCTTCTCAAAAAATGTTATGAATGCTAAACTAAACGTTTGAGTTAACGTCAACAAAACGTATTCGTTATTTTCTAAACTTGCCATGCATAAAATGTATAAAACATTAAATCGATAATCATAATTAAATCGATAGTCATTAATGAGGTCACTTCTATTATTAACATTTTAATACAATATTTTTTTACTAAAATATTGAATGTACTAATTAAAAGATGAAGTAAAAGAAAAATATTTTAAATCAATGTATTTTAGTTTTAGGTTCATTTGGTTTTCTAAGTAACGTAACGACTAGAATAATCGATTCCAATAAGGGCAAATGTCATACATCTGATTTGACCGGGCAACATTTTATTGACGAAATGCGAAAATCGTAAACAAACGTCAATAGCTTGTTTACTATTTTTGTTGTTTTGGTTTCAAAGAGCGAAACCTTATTACGCGTTTTTGACAAAATCCGGTGTACATTAATTTGATTCGTCTCAGACAACACAATCTTGTAGACGAAAGTGAAAACCTAACCTCTAAAGTGTATATTCAATATACAATTGACTGTGGATTTATCATGGACATGTAGGTAAGTAGTTTTACAGACATATAAAGAATTATTCTTATTTATTTGTAAAATAACAAAAATGTTAAATAAGTATAATGTGTAACATTGTGTTTTATATTTAAATATTTTATTTTAGATTTCATCGGGGATGAAACTTGTATTCCTATTCCGTTCATTGTTGGTGAAGAGAAAAACCCATTACCACAACTTGAAATCCAATCTGTATCACCAGAGATTCAATGTATAAACTATGGTGACCACAAACCTAACATTATTAGTGGTGTTTGTGGGTGGGGTGGGTCATCTAAAATACCTTTTGATAAACAACATAAACCTGAACATACTGCTTGATTACTTTGTTGGAACATGAGCAGGTATAATATTTAAAAGCTTTTATGTAAATAAAAAGTAAATAGTAACACTTACAGTCAGAGTTTAAATATTTAAATTAAAAATAAATCAATCTCTATAAAAATTATAAAAGTGGTTAATCCTTTTATCCATAATAGCAAAAGGACCTTAATCTGATCATTAATGTAATTGTGAAGCATGAAAGGTTCCTACTTTTACAAAGAAATATTTTCAAAAGTTGCTGCTGTAACATCTTATTATTATGTTTTCAGTTTTCATCAATGAATGAAGTATGTGGTGCATGCTGACAAAAAGTGACTAAAAGAAAAGTGTCACAAGTGGTGGTCCTTATCGCTCAGAGGCAAACATGAAGACTAGACATAACAAGGAAACTAAAATATTTTAAGTGTTATAAAAAGTGATAAGTTAAGAGTATATTAAATCTATGATCTATCGTATAAATAAATAAAATTAAAGTGTCTGTTTGTAATATTAAAATAACTGCTTTTTACTAAATGCATTTTTATAATTTTTGTCTGTCTGTTTGTTCCGACTAATCTCTGGAACGGCTAAACCGATTTGACGGAACTTTCACTGCTAGATAGCTGATGATATAAGGAGTAATTTAGATTACCTTTTTTAAACTAGCTTCGCCCCACAGCTTTACCTGCGGTACGACAATAACCGTGGGTAATACTGTGGGGTTAGCTAGTGAAATAAGTAAATATTATTTACTTAAATGAAATAATGTACCTAATTGACTAAAAGAAAAGTTGCTCAAGGGACATTGATGTCTCCTAGATAATGCTCCCTTACTTATTTCTTGAAGGCAATGAGTGTTAGTGCACTTCTGCATATTTTTTTAATAGCGACTATAGCTTACATGAATCGTCGGGATGCAATATTAAGCTACTGCTGTAATTCTATAGTTGGTTTAAAAACCGTACGATGCTGCATAGGATCTGTTACGATACAAGTGGACATCCATGAAGGTTTAACTAGACCAGCTCTTTTCTTAAAATACATTATTTTCACTAATTTGTGTGGATGTTTATACAATTGTCTACAATAAATAAATACAATTAGAAAGATTCATCTTTTGCATGAATACTGCAATATTATTTGCCATTTATATCATAAGTATAACAGCAGCACAAAAACAACTTAACAAGAGGGGCTTATGTCCCACTAGACAACTACCTACTGGAGGTTTATGATAATCATAAGAGTTCAACATAAGTCTACCTAACATGGTTTATTATAATACATGTATGTACATTTGTGTACAATAAATGAGCACTGAAATTAAAATATGGTTTTATTTGCCTTAATACCAATGATATTTTGAAATATCATTTATACCCTTAAAATAATAGCATCTCAAAGAGAATGAATTCATGAAACAGAATTCTGTACGAGCTTATGTGGACAGTGTGGCACATTGGTATAATAGGTTAAAAAATCTTCATCATAGATGATAGCTGTTCGTTTTTATGATGGTCAGAACGTCAGAACACAACACAAGTGTTAGAGGTCATGCTAGATAAGGTTTTATTCAGAGCAATGCTAGATACATAGGTATCTTTTACGTATTATCTAGTAATGTTAGGACACCATAATATTCCTTCTCAATCTTTCTTTGATGAAATGGCAGCTATTTCTGCCAACACACAACATTCCTTCTCTTTCGAAACGATATCATTGTTGACAATGATAAAGTAAGTCCTGTGAAGTAAGTAGTGGGTTATCTTTTTTGACAACTCATTTGTGACAGCTAGCTGTCAGAGATTGCGACCTCATCACAGATTAAATGAATGATTTAAGTGAATTTAAAACTGAAATATCTTTTGAATGTCAACAGCTAAAAATCTGTTAATTTAAACTGAAGTTCTTGATGATATAACTAACCTAATAAATATAATAAAAATCTCAACCATGAGAAGTCGTAAGCGGTACAAAAGTCCCATACAAACCTGCCATTGTCCTTTAACTTACGTTTATGAGAGAATTTCTTAGTTCCTGATTGTTAACGTTTCACTTTACTTGCGAAGTTCAATATACTACTTTGACATGCGAGCACATTTCTGTAACATCCTATATACTTCAACTTCACGTTTCAAATGTATATGTGAAATAATAGAAATTATACCTCCAGTGGTCGTAAACAAAAAAAAAGTGCATTTCTTAAGTTATTTTAGAAAGGTATCAGTGAATTTATAAGGTAATCGCTATAAAGAGTAACCTATGTACTTCCTCCGATCATCTTTTTTCCTCTTTCCATTCCAAACATTGCAATGGGTGCAGTGGTTTCAACGTGAAAGCATAAAAGAGAGACAGATTTATAATATTAGTTTGGATTCATCGTAAGATTTATTATAAAAATAAACGGACGGAGCAAGCTAAATAAAAGTATTTAAAAGAAGAGATCTAGTAGAGGTCAAGCGTTTATTAATAACTTGTTTCCAAGTTACATTATTTATTAGGATCCTAAATAAGCTGTTGTCTGCATCTATTCTAACAGTATCTACAAAACTCAAAAGTTTGTGCAACTTCTTATCTCCGGATCTGTTTTAATTTATTTTGGCTTTTGCAAGTTATCCGGCTTTAAGGCAGCCGGTTCTGGTGTCTTGTACTATTATAACTAGCTGACCCACGCAACCTCGTTTGCGCCTTATATTGCCAGTAGCGTGAAAATTTCCCCCGTTTTTGAAACATTCTTCATTGTTGCTCCGCTCCTATTAGTAGTAGCGTGATGATATATACCCTATAGCCTTCCTCGATAAATGGACTATCCAACACCGAAAGAATTTTTCAAATCGGACCAGCGGTTCCTGAGATTAGCGTGTTCAAACAAACAAACAAACAAACAGACAAACAAACAAACAAACAAACAAACAAACTAACTCTTCAGCTTTATATATTAGTATAGATTAATTTTTTTAGTAAATTTCTACGTAATATAAACGTAGAAATTTACGTAATTTTTTTTTTTTTTATTAGCAGTCCAGTATTTACATATATGACTTAGCCTGTATCGTGACCAACAATTCAACGATTTCCAATCCGACTATTAGAGATAGTATTGTTACTTTTGGCACGAAATTTTAATGATTTATAATTTCTTTAATAGTTATTTTTTTGAGAAATTAGTTTCGAATATTTTTGTTATGCTTCGAAACAAAGAAACGAATTACAATGACGTTTTTGTTCCAATATATCGATCGACCCAGTAGTCCAGTTTAATTTTAAATTTATTGGTAATTAAATTGCTCTTTAGTGTTATAAATACCCTATAATTTACATATAAGTACAGTTTAAAAAAATGGAACGATAATAGTGACGATCTGTGGGAATGTGTTATGTTTTTTTTATTTAGTAGCTATAAGGACACCGTCGTGGAGTGTTGCTATAATATTTATTTCCCTTGTGAGTTTTCGCTTTCATTATTTAACATTGCGTCAAAAATCTATTCAATAATTGAATACCAACTTATGTCCAAAACTCAGATGTATCGGCATACCTTATACTTCTGTGGAATCTCAGGCGCTTGATAATGTTAATATTTTATTTACGCACTAGCTGAACCCCGCGGTGTTACCCGCGGTAATTAATGTTGTACCGCGAGTAACGCCGCGGGACAAAGTTAGTCTAAAAAAGTAGCCTAAGTTACTCCATGGATCATCAGCTACCTGCCAGTGAAAGTACCGTGAAAATCTGTCCAGTCGTTCCAGAGATTACCCGGAACAAACAAACAGACAGACAGACCGACAGACAGACAGACAAAATCTTTTTTAACTACGTTTTTGGTATATGTAGCGTGTATATATACATTTGCATTTAGTAAAAAGACACTCCAATTTTATTTATTTGTATAGATATAGGTACTCGAGCACTTTGACAGTTAATCGGAATTGATACTTATATTGTACTAGCTGAACCAAGTTGGGACAAAGTAAGTCTTAAAAAAGCCTAAGTTACTCCCTGGCTCATCAGCTACCTGCCAGTGAAAGTCCCGTCAAAATCAGTGCAGCCGTTCCAGAGATTACCCGTAACAAACAGACAGACAGACAGATTTTTTTAACAACTTTTTTGGTATATGTACCGTGTATGCATACATATGCATTTATTGAAAAGCGGTTATTTTAATATTACAAACAGACACTCCAATTTTATTTATTTGTATGTATAGATGTATGACTCTGCCAAAATGAATCTACTCTGCCTGATGGAAAGCATAAGCAGAATCCAAGAGTGGTGGTCACCATACTCATTGCGAATGCAGACAATGTAACAGAGCAGCATGGTGACCCACACTATGGCGGCCTATTGATGCTTCTGCATCAATAGGCCGCCATAGCTCTAATAATACAAATTTAAGATAATACTCCGGTCTAATTTATAGCACTTTTCATCATAATAATAATAGAACTTATATTGAAAGGCATATGTTTTAAAGTACATAACATATGCTTTATGTATACTTAGGCCTTCTGCCACTTTCAAAAATATTGACAGCGGTTTAATTACAAGTCGAAATTTTCGAGTCTAGCTACTTCGACTAGGCGAACACTCTTGTGTGATTGTGTAAGTTGTGCTCTAAAATTTTTACACTATAGGGATTTATATATAATATGTATGTATTTAGAAATGTATACTTCTGTTTATCAGCTGTTTGGCTACTAAATCAGACAGCCTTAAATGAGATGTGTGACGTTATTACTATTAATTTAAAAAGTTGAACCTAATATTTGCAATTGTAAGTTAATTAATATGAATACCCACATAGCTTGATACTTAAATAACTTTATAATTTAAAGTCTTAAGATACATGTCTCTTGTTTTCCCAAAACCGTTTTCTACTTCTCAAACGAAAGTTTAGTGCTAGACAAAGACTACTCGCTCCACCACAATAGCTTTTAGTACATATAAGAATATTTTTTAATAAAACTTGTTGCACTTATTGTACAAAGGCGGACTTAAGGCCATAAGGCATTCTCTCCCAGTAGACCTTCAGATGATAAACAGTAGAAAGATGCGGTAGGTGCAAAGATAAAGATTTCCGTGGTAAATATATCCTACATCAAATACAAAATAAATTAATAATAAAAAATACATGTAAAGTACATATATTATGCATGATATCATAACATCCATTAGAATCTATATGCATGAAATAAATAAACATTCGACACGTGTTTGCAACAGTGTCATAAATGCTGGGCGCCTTAATAGTGCACAGCTGGTGTAAATGTTAGGTTGACGTTTTACTGGGGTCCAACGTTTATTTCCATACACATTTCAAGTACCTACTTACACAAAAGCATCAAACTGTGCAGTAATGAGAGGTTACTAAGTATTAAGTGAGTACCAATTATTTCTTTTTTGTATGAGCATGTCAAAGTGACTTTACCGTGCCTGACGCAAAGAATGAGCCGAATCCAAGGGAAGTGGTTTTTACTTACTACGAATTACTTACGGATTAGATAAATGGTTAATTAATTTCCTGATAGATAAAATAGATAGGCTATTTAAATCAAACATTCGCTCTACAAACGATCGGTATGGACAATGTTTTTATTTATTATATGGCCCCGCAGAATCCAAGTGTGGTGGTCACCATACTCATTGCGAATGCAGACAATGCAACAATGCAGCATGGTGACGCACACTATGACATCCATTTGAGATGTTTAGGCATTTTCAAGAATTTAGTTATAATACGTCTGTAACGAATTTTCAGCGAAGACATGTATTTATTACCCAGAATACGTTTGTTACCCAGACGAAGCCTAAGCAGTGTCTTATATTTCAGTACAATCTTTTATAAAGCTCAGTAAGCCTCGGAGAGAAAGGTCAAAGGCAACAAATTGGTCTCATGAACTTGAAGTATGTGTTTGTTTGACCAATATTGTTGTTATTTTTGGACCGTTTTATTAACGCTATTGTTTCATTAATTTTAGCAATCAAAATAAATGGCTACTAGACTAAAAGGCCCGTCATTTCATGGGGGTTAAATGATCAGCTATTTCTATTGCATTCTTTATCTACTTTGCTTATGCTATGCTACTTTTTTACCGCGATAACTTAAAAATTACAATATAAATAATACTCGAGTAAAGCTTGATTATCAAGAAAATTAACGTAACCACGTAAGCCTGCAATTATACGTACAAAATGGCAGACTCATTCGCTCACTATCCTTCTACCGTACCTTTAATTTATCTTTTTCGAGACTATTGGATGTAAGAAACAGTAAGAAAAACATCAAAGTTGGACATAATATTAAGTTCATTACAGAATTAGTAGTGCTGCCTGCATGTATTATAAAACTCGACCTAACATTAACACAGTTTGAAACGGGTTCGCAACTATGAAAAATTGAACATGAAATCTTTTTAAAATGTGTAGATCAGCGTTGTCAGACGTCCCGATTTTTGGCGCAACGTCCCGCTTTTTTCATCAAAATTGTAATGTCCCGATTTCTGAGGATAACTAGGCGAACGGACGTTTATTAGTAAGCCGTATTGCTGTATCGTCAATAAAAATGGTAGATAATAAAAAAAATCCATCATTACATTACAAATAGGAAATGGCACTAGCTAATTCTTTCACGAATTAGGGATGATGTAGCAGAAAAACAAAAATATTGCGAATGACCTTTTCTTTTGGTAACTCTTACTCATGTGTCGTTTCTGTTTTTTTATGTATGGGTCTGCCAAAATGAGATTACTCTGCCTGATGGAAAGCGTAAGCAGAATCCAAGAGTGGTGGTCACCATACTCATTGCGAATACAGACGTAGCAGACTCACACCATGGCGGCCTAGTGATGCTTCTGCATCATTGGGCTTCCGTGGTGGATTAGATGCGATACGTTGATACGTTTTTTTTTATTATGTCCCGACTTTTTTTTTATTATAATTCACAAAACTGATGTAAAAACTCACTTACATACATAAAATAAATAAATAAATAAATATTTCGGACATCTAACACACAACGCCGTCTAGTCCCAAACTAAGCAGAGCTTGTATTATGGGTACTAGACAACTGATATGAATACTTATATAATTTTTTTTTGTAAATACATACATATTATACATAGCAAACACCCAAACTCCGAAACAAATATTTGCGGATCATACAAACATTTGTTCCGACCCGGGAATCGAACCCGAGACCTCAAGAACAGCAGTCGCGTACGCTACCGCTGCGCCACCGAGGCAGTTAATAATTAACATAGATAATTATTAACGTCACAATACTGCTTCCGGAGGAGGGCGCCACAGAGCCACTGATAACATCGAGTCCGTACTTAAACTGAAGTTAAAATTATAAAATTAATCTTAAAAAGACACAGAAGTGCAAAAAGTGTGGTGTTAAACAGAGTGTTACACAGAACTTATCGAGTTTTTGGCAAAAATTGATCAAAACAAGGAAAAATCAACAAAATTATCAATCGCCTAGTAATCTGACAGAACAAAAATTGTATTTTTATGAAACCAAATAAGTAACAGATATCAACTCATGTGCATCAAACCTGCTGAAAAGCTGGCCGATATAACCTTGGAGTGGCTGGATCGGGAAAAGAAATACATTTGCCTACATCAATTACAACAGGTTAGAAAAATAAAATTGTTACTTATGCACTTAAGAGTGTGAAAATACCCCCAATTAAAAAAAAAAAAACATAAAAAATATACATTCTGGTCCGACACATGACACATCTGCAGTGCAACCAACGGATAGAAATAATAAGCGTTTCATGCTTTTTCCCAATCACAGCATCTTGGTGTGCATTCTTGAATTAGAAAACAAATTGTTAATTCAGCGCCATCTATGCACAAGTAAAAGAACTCACCCGTAACTGAGTAATATCTACAACTTTTTTCAATCCAAAGTGAACTAACGGCACCTGTTGACAAATAGTGGACACTATGGAAGATATAGCAAAAATTTTGAAATCAATACAAACCGATATATCAGAACAAAAAAGAGAAAGACAAGAAATGGAGAAAAAATTAACAAACAGCATAAATGCTATTAACAAAAACATTAGTGAAAACTTCAGAATTATAGAACAAAATTACAGTCAATTACATGAAAAAGTAAAAAATCAAGAAAACATTTTAAATGTTATGGATAGATATATAAGGAAGAAAAATTTGATATTCTTTGGAATCGAGGAAGGAGAAAAATCATATCAAGAACTAGAAAAGAAAATTTTAACTTTTATTAACGGAATTAATATATCTTGTGAGCGGAACGAAATTGAATCAATAAATCGAATAGGGAAAAAAAAGGAACAAACTAGGCCGGTCAGGGTCACCTTCACAACAATGGGGAAAAAAATTGAATTATTACAAGAGAAGAAAAATATAAAAACAAGCACAATATATTACAAAGAAGATTACCCACAAAAAATTTTAGAGAAAAGAAAGGAATTACAAACGGAACTATTAAAATGTAAAGCAGAAGGTACAAAAGCAATAATTAAATATGATAAAATTATTATTTTTAACGAGCCTAGACCTAAGGAAATTCTTATAAAACATAAACCCCAAAAACGAAATCTAGACATTTCCCCAAAGCAAGATGGTGCGCACCATGAAAAACAAGCCCTGAAAAATAACAAAATCACATCCTTCTTAAGACAAAGAAATGATGCCGAACAGTTTACCAAGGATAAAACGACAGCTTCCAGCTCTTAGTAATACATAGAGGCCCCTCTGCCATTCAAAAACCCAATTCGGCTGGTCACCGCGGGGGAGAAGAAAGAAGTTAGTTTCTTCTCTTGACTGCAACCCTCCAACGTATTAAGAAGTACCTTGTAACAGTAAGAATAAGAAAGCATTAAGAAGAGAATGAATATGAAGCAGCAAATTCACCTGTCTTATATTTAATTACATTACTATTTATATGGACAAAACAAACACACAGGCGAAAGCAACATAATTAGAATATGAATAAAATTATCTATATTAGAGATACTGAAAAAAAAAAGATAAAACACAAGAAAAAAAAAAAAAAAAAGTGAAAACCATGGTCAAAGTTGAGGAGGCCTTTACCCTACAAAGGGGTTCTCACAATGTTAATACCTAACAGTATAACGATTGAATCGTATTTATTATTTTTAATACTAAAAATATTGAAATACACAAATAGGAATAATTGAAAATGAACACAAATTCGCATATATTACTAGTGATTTAGAATTTCTTTTGTAACATTAGATAGATTATTAATGTGAATAAACGATCAAATTATGCATGTAAATGAATATTGTGAAATTGAGAACTAATAAAAGGCTTATTTATTATTATTTTATTATTTACTGCTTCCGATTTACATCTACTAGATGTGAATCTAACATGCATTCAAAACTAAAGCTAGTTAACATATTTGGTAGTTTACGACGAGAAGAAAGAAAGAATCACGCTTTTTCACTAAAAGTCTCAAAATCCCGATTAGACTTAAAAAACTGGCTGGCTGTTGTAGATACTAAAACCTGTTGTGCCATTTAGTGCTTAAATTCGTGATCTTTTTTTTTTTCTTTCGACACTGTATTTGGCATTGAGCTCATTGAATTTGATTTATTAATAGACAAGGCGGTGACCAAGGCTTGTTAACTTTTAATTGCAAGTACTGGTGTATTTACGAATCAATGAATATCTACACATATAAAAAAAATTAAGTGTCTGTTTGTAATTTTAAATTAACAGCTTTTTACTAAATGCATATGTAAGTATATATTATAAATTAAAGTTATTAAATTAATATTTTTTTGTCTGTCTGTTTGTTTCGAGTTATCTCTGGAACGGCTGAACCGATTTTGACGAGACCTTAACTGGCAGATAGCAGATGTTATATGGAGTAACTTTGGTTGATTATGTTTTAAGGAACAGTATTCTTAGTATAAAAATTAAAACCAATGACATAGTGAAGAATATTCGATTCAACAGCAACTAAACCCGGGGATAATACCACGGGGCGCAAAAAACTATTTAAATAAAAAGTTAATAAAAAAAATAATAGTTCACGTCTCAGAACCCCTAAATAAGTTAATGTCTACGAAAAGTTTTTTTTAATAGAATTACATTTTAGAAATATAATTTATTAGTTTACTCTAAACACAACAACAACAACAACTTGTCTGTGTGTACTTGACAGTAGCTGTTTTACTCCGTCGCCGTATCGTAAATGTAAATTAATTGAGTCATGCGAGATGGTGGGCGACTAATGACGCGTTACATAAGATCTACTGACACCATATTTAGCTTACGTTATAACAATACAAGATTCCTTAAATCCGTTCCGTGGAAAAATACATTGATGGATTTGTGACCGCAAGTGTTTAAAAACACTGATAACTATTAAAGCGGCAGTGTATAAAACTCTGTACAACTGTACTACATAAAAATAACTTTTATGTCCCACTGGTGGCCATGGCCCTCTCCTTAAGAAGGAGGTTTTAGCCTAATATACCACACTGCCCAGACGTATCGGTAAATACTAAATAGTTTGTGTTAAGTTTTCTTTCTTTTCTACGCATTGCTGTTGTCCTGGGTAGTTTTTTACCTTAGTACCCTTTTGACATCTACACAAGATGAATAGGAGTTGTGACAATTCATATTCTTAATCCATCACTATTCATCAAATAATAAACAATACCTTTAAACTGTCTATGGGAATATTTGAACAGAAAAACACGTGTTCTTCTTTTCGCAAGTGATAATGCGTAGGTATAAATTGCGACATCTGGCATAGCGTGTGCTAAGTAAAATAGGACAGATACACATAGCGCATTGTGTGCTAAACGAGTTTCAAGGTCGGAGCTGATAGATCTACTTCTGAGTAGATGCAATAACTAGGAAGCGCGAACTATTATCGTCTAGATTGAAATAAATAGTCCGTTCTTAGCTTATAACGTTCTTTTATATTACATTCGAGCATTTATCAGGCTAGATTGACAAACATTACAAAAATGTATGGCCGACCTCAGTTGGACCTAAATCTTGGTAATGTTTTAACTTTGTTTTTCATCCCATAATGTTACATTTTTTGACCTAGACCTAGAAGTTGTTTTTCAATTTTGAATGAAGCTAAGGTTATGTAAAAATAATGCAATTATAATGAATGTTTTACTTCCCATTAACCTTCATAAACGTTTTCTATTCTCATATATTGCTTTTTATGAAGTAAACGATTCTCTACTCTTCCCTCATCAGTTTATGTCGACAGTAAGAAAACTTTGTCATAGTTCGTCATGACGTCATCAATATTTACTCACAAACAAAACAGTTATTTTGGTGGAAACCCCCACCTTTCACACTAAATTTGTCAACACAAACGATAACAATAGCTGACGTTGAATCTCTACAATGAGATATATTTACCAGCCGTGGCAGGCCCTCCAAAGCGGTAATTTGCACGCACTCATGAAATAAAATATAGAGACGTGTCTCACATAACAGCTCAAAATTTTGTGCACATTTATTTTATTATTTTACGGCGCAACAAGTGCAAATAATCATTTTTAAGATCTTACTTAGGTCCTCCATATTAAAGAGATCAAACAGTCATAAATAGGTAAGTTAAAAGACAGTTTGGAATACTTCTTTGTAGCACTTGGGACTTGTCACTACTTCTTAAAACTTTAGAAACTAATTTAAGTTATAGATAAACAAAGGATCTAGCTAGTACAATAAACTTCAAATAATATTATTCCTTTGTCTTAGTTCTGTGTACAAACAGAAATAAATTATGTAAGTACTTAACCCGTTTCGGCCACAATCGTTCCCAAAATAGTTTTGCAACCTTTGAAGGCCCCTGTTGACCATGAAAATACGCAATTCTATGTCCTTCGGTACTCATAAAATACAGATTACATCATAACGTAGTTCACAAATAAAATAAAACATTTCGAACAAAAAATCTTTAATTCAGAACATTGTTCATTATATTACGTCTGCTGCGTTTAAAAAAGTATATCGCGTTCACGATTAGCCCGAGCCTCTAAGTTGCAACTTTGTGTGAAACTGCGATCGCGTACATTGCAAAAAATCGTTTTAAGGTTGTGTTCCAATAAATTGGCTTACGCCTTACTCTCGTCCTTAAGAGACAGAGTCCAGCAAACAGCTTAATGAACACAAAACCGAAGAAACTGACCGGAATAGCTACATACTCGCCTTTTCTATTCAAGGCTCTAAATCATTATCTACAAGACAGCAAACAGATTTAGGAAAACTACCCAATAGACTATATCGATATACAACAATAGTATAAGTGACTGCAAAGAAATCTGTTACAGAACTTACAAAAATATTGATGTTATTTTCAACAAATTGTAAATTTCAGGCCAACATGTTCACAAAACTTGTCTATTTACACTTATCAGTCATGTTTGTGTGTATCTACTTGTAATCTTCATAATTATACAACTTATTCCCACTTGTTATATCTTGTTCAAAGTTGTTCGAAGTTCCTAAGCGGTTTTAATGAACTGTTGTGTAAAGACGGGAATTAATGTTTTAACGCATCCTTTCATGCGAAGAAATATTGTATATTTACACGTGTAAGTACATACCTCGTTTTCTTCTTGTGGGTACTATAGGTTTAAAATTTAAAGGCATGTTATGTAAAACTAATGAGTATTGAATAACCTTGTACTTCTGACGTAAAGTATAAATATTAATGTATTTAGAGTAGTTGTCCTTTTAATGATTTTGCGATTTAATAAATAAGCTAAAATTAATAATTAAACTAATTCGCATTATTTCGTACAAAGTTATACAAAGTTTTCCTACATGTAGGTATTTGTTGTTGTTGTCGCCCGCGTGTATGTTATCTAGGCAAATAGTAGCCTATGTGTTATTCTGATGTATAAGCTATATTACTGTAGTAAAGTTTCATCCAAATGCGTTCAGTAGTTTTTGCGTGAAAGAGTAACAAACATCCATCCCTACTTACAAACTTTCGCGTTTATTATTTAGGTAGGATTTACGATACAAGTCTTCATTATTAAAATACAATAATGAAGACTGAGTTTCAGATAACTTATTTAATTAAAATCCCCGAGTAATCATTGATATAAATGATGGTTGAAGAAAATCGTAAATTCTTAGGTCTTACCTGAAGATCCAATAAACCGGGTAAAGTTTGACACACTTTGCGGTCTCTCGACATCGAATTACTCTGAACACACGCAACGGGTAACATTGAAGCAAATAATCTAAACTTTTTTAATTTCGTAGCGCGACACCGCATTTCTTTTTCTTAACAAGCAAAGCGGAATTAAAAATAAACAAACCTGTTCTCCTATCTTGACGAGATTATTAGCTGCCGAGCATTTCTGCTGGTTTTCAAATATTTGAAAAAGATAAAAAGATTTCGAACATACATTATATGTACCTCTGAAGCAAATCGAACGTGTTTTAAGGAGTGACATGTGACCCGGTTCCTCTCTGGCTTCGAAAACGATTAATCACTGCCGACAGGAAATGTTACAGACATGGATATTGATTATTTGTAAGCATATATCTTGTATGGTTGAAAATTAAATACTAATGTCACCAAAAGTTACTGTTAGCTACACAAATCTATACTAATATATAAAGCTGAAGAGTTTGTTTGATTGTTTGCTTGTTTATTTGTTTGTTTGAGCTAATCTCAGGAACCGCGAGTCCAATTTGAAAAATTCTTTTAGCGTTGGATAGTACATTTATCGAGGAAGGCTATAGGCTATATATCATCTCGCTAAGACCAATAGGAGCGGAGCACCAATGAAAAATGTTTCGAAAATGGGGGAAAATTATCACGCTACTGGCAATAGGAGAAGCAAAAGAGATTGCGTGGGTCGGCTAGTAAGAAATATTTGTAGTAGTTTCAACGCTATATTTTCTGATACTGACATCGTTATGACATCCGAGTTGTTAGATTAAAATACTAAGTGTCATTATCCCTATTCATCCCGTGGGGTTTGTAAGAACCGACTAAGGGAAGGGAATCTCCAGGATATCAACACTACAATGGGGTGGAAAACTTCAAACACAACCTAAACCAATCATTCTGGCCAGGGTGCTTTAGTCAAGTAGGCAAAGACCTCTTTTCTAAGGACAGGCATCTAACAAAGTGACGATGATGATTACTCTGACATCTGTGAAAGAAAGATACTTCTTTAAATTGCAAACATTTTATTTATGACTAGCTGAACCCAGCGGTGTTTCCCGCGGTCATTGTTGTGCCGCGAGTAGCGCCGCGGAACATAGTCTAAAAAAGTAGCCTAAGTTACTCTCTGGATCATCAGCAACCTGCCAGTGAAAGTCTCGTCAAAATCGGTCCAGCCATTCCAGAGATTACCCAGAACAGACAGACAGAGAGACAGACCGACAGACAGACAGACTACAGACAAAAAAAAATAACTACATTTTTGGCATATGTACCGTGTATACATACATATGCATTTAGTAAAAAGCGATTATTTTAATACTAATTGTTGCCCGCGGCTCCGCCCGCGTATATGTCGGTTATCGCGGCAAATAGTAGCCTATGTGTTATTCTGATGTATAAGCTATATTACAGTTTAGTAAAGTTTCATCCAAACCCGTTCAGTAGTTTTTGCGTGAAAGAGTAACAAACATCCATCCAAACATCCATCCATCCTTACAAACTTTCGCATTTATAATATTACAGAGTTAAAGAGACACTCCAATTTTATTTATTTGCATAGATGTATACATACATATGTATTTAGTAAAAATCTGTTATTTTAATATTACAAACAGACACTCCAATTTTATTTATTTGTATAGATTTTCATTATGATAACTTTGCGGACCTTCTACACATGCTTTGCTAATTAACATCGGCATTTTCCAAGTCATAACATACGTAGTGGAAAATGCTTATCAGTTACAGTTATAATTTAGCGATTACGTTTTAGTAATTAAATGCTGAAAGATCATTTACTGAGAAACCGTAATACTATTTCTCAGTTAGATTTATGACAAGTGGGATTTCGAATAATGCCTTATTCTATTGAAACGTGTTACAGTTCACATGTTGGATGCTGCTCGACCCTTGAACTCGAGCGTGACTATCCGATGTGAATACTCCTAGTTAAGTTTCCACCCTGTAACTGATAGTAGTCGATTAATCATATTATGTACTATTTTTTTCACATTATGGTGATTATGGCTATGTACTTGATATTATTAATTTTATTATCTCATTTGATTTTTAATCATAGAGATATCGTTAATACTTTATAAATTTGTATAATATACATGTATATGGTATATTATCTTCATCTGTAGGACCTTTTTTTCAAACTTCCTTGACGTTTTTTTTCTTATCTTCATGTATTCTTCTTATAAATAAAAATCAATTGATGTTCGTTTGTCTTGCTAAAACTCGAGAACGGCTGGGCCGATTTAGCTGATTTTGGTTTTGAAATGTTTGTCATAGTCCAGGGAAAATCTAAATATCACGTGTACGAAGTAGCGGGCACACGGGAATTAATGTTTTTGTTCTGTGTTATTTTCAACTTTAAGTCTGTAGGTTTAAAGTTGAAAATAACACAGAACCGTTGCTTGGTAAGGTAATTAAGAAGGTATCAAGGTATCAGATAGATATCGCAAATTGTCATAGCTTAGTTATGAAAAGGAACAATAAAGTTAAGTATTTTAATTAAATTGTTCAGCTAGAGACTCTGAGTTAAGGTTTATTTTTGAGGTTTGTTTTATCCGACATTTGAATGCTTTAAGTAAACAGATTTTAATTTTAAATTTTTACTTGTAATGTATGTGTCAATGATTCCAATTAATCCGTAGGAATCTTTCTATAAAATCGGTAAACAGAATATAGTCTTTAAATGTTGATCTCCTCAATGTCAAATGCCTAAGCCTAATTTGTTTTTTTTTTAATAATGTTATTTCGGACATTTAACATATAGCATTAGCTTGTGCTAAGGGTACTAGGTTATAACTAGGTTTTATTAAATACTAGCTTTTACCTTTTTTCTACTACTAGCTGTGCCCGCTACTTCGTACGCGTGACGTTCAGATTTTCAAGTTATTTAGAATTTTTCACCATTTAAATCTTCCCTGGACTACGACAAACATTTCAAAACCAAAATCAGCAAAATCGGCTCAGCCGTTCTCGAGTTTTAGCGAGACAAACGAACAGCAATTGATTTTTATATATAAGAAGAAGATATATATACTTCTAATACCTCTAAAAATATGACGTGTACAAAGTTTCATAATGATCGGTTAAGTAGTTTTTGCGTGAAAGCGTAACAAACAAACTTACATTCACAGTATGATTATTATCTAGATGCTTTTCTTATTTGATGACGGATTTTGGATTTGAATACTCTAGTTCACTTCGTTTCTACGAAACCGGTCAGTGCATGTTAACTATTATTAAATAGAATATCTATACAAATGAATAAAATTGGAGTGTCTGTTTGTAATATTAAAATAACAGCTTTTTAATCAATGCATATGTATGGGACAAAGTTAGTCTAAAAAAAGTAAGTTACTCCCTGGATCATCAGCTACCTGCCAGTGAAAGTCCTGTCAAAATCCGTCCAGCCGTTCCAGAGATTACCCGGAACAAACAGACAGACAGACAGACAAAAAAATTTTTAACCACATTTTTGGTATATGTATCGTGTATACATACGTATGCATTTATTGGTTATTTTAATATGAAAAACAGACACTCCAATTTTATTTATTTGTACAGATGTATAGATGAATACAATCGTCTGCAACGACTTTGCCAAGATGCAGATACAACGAATACTTGCTATTTGAATAGATAGTTGGAATCGCTCCCTATATAACTACGAACTTACTGCGTTCGCTTTTATCATTTTCAGTGAAGATATTTTTTAACATTAAATTCAATCGTAAGACTAATATATTATGATAAATTTTATCATTTATGCATGCATCAAGGTCATATTCAATCGATCAGTCGTTGATTTTTTCATGACGTATTATATAAGTTGCGGCACTGATAAAAATGCGGTTTGCGGGAATCTAAAGTACCTCAATAGGTATAACTCTTATCAAAATCACATTTATATCATTTGCAACGTAATATTGATAATAATCTTCCCCTGTTTGCAAATATCGCTTCTATGTCAATATGGTAAGAGTTTTAAATGATAACGTTTAGTTAGTGTGAGAACTCTTGAAGGCAAGACGCTAGTATTTCCTTGTTGTAACTAGAGTCTACACGCCTCCTAATTCAATTTTTAACGTACAAAAATTCAATATTATTTAAAAGTTCCAATGATATTTTTTCTGTGCTTGCATAAGTGATAGTTCTAATCCCTTTTATATTATTTTGATGATAATTCATATTGAAAGTAATATTATGAAGTATTATACAATATAATTAATAATTTAAAAAGTCATAAAACTGAACACTAAATACAAAATATGGTTGAGCATTTCTATATCGAACCTTGTTTTCAATTTCAATCGGCTACAGATTAAATATAGTGCAAACATTGCGGAGATTTGATTGATTGAGATGCGCTTTATTTATTTTTAATCTCTCAAAAGGTGAAATCAACACGACAATAAAACTGCAGCCAAAAACTCTTATATTATTAATAAGTCTTCCATGTTTATATTAACGAAACCGGTGATGTGGTTCATAGTCTTGTGAATGTGTGAATTAATTAATTAAATAAAAATGTTACAAATTGCGTTGGTGCCAATATGCATCACAATTGGACTCACATATCTCAACGTAACTAAGTGAGTACATAACTAAAAGTGTTTTTTTTTTCAGAAAATTATTTATACTCCCTCTTCATCAACTAATTATTTTAATTGTACATTGAAAAAGGCAAGAACGGAAAATAGGCTCTACAAATAAATACGGTAAAGCCACGGCCATAGTGAAAAGACATTTTAAATGATCACTATCCCGCTCATTCAAGGGATTTTTTAAAGACAAACCACTACGAATATATCCTGTGTTATTCATGGTGGACGTACAGCATGGAGACAAAGAATACTCAGACATGGAACAGCACATTATGTATTTTATAAAATGTGACATCGTGTGGGGTCAAACCCGTTATCCGTGCAGTCTAAAATTAAAAACATAGTAATGTCTCCATGATAATAATCATTCTAGAATAAAACTCACTTGTACTTATTCCACTGTTTTTTTTTTTTGGGTAAATGTAATCATAACCTTTGAGAATGCCATAAGGCGAAACCGTTCAGGTGTAAAATAAAATAAAATAAAATAGTGGAATAAGTACAAGTGAGTTTTATTCTAGAATGTATTACAACAAGTTCCATCAAGTGCAGACAATAGAGAGTATAAAATAATAATCATTGTTTTTCTCATGTTCCAGGAACGCTTACAGTAGAAGAGGTGTACAAAGACAGGGACCAGTTCGCGGGTCTTGTTCGCGAGGTTGCTGCTCCGGACGTCGGGCGCATGGGCATCGAGATCCTGTCGTTCACGATCAAGGACGTATACGATGACGTGCAGTACCTCGCCAGTCTCGGAAAGGCGCAGACGGCTGTCGTCAAAAGGGACGCCGATATTGGAGTTGCGCAAGCAAATCGAGATGCGGGGATCAGGGTGCGTATAAAGAAACTTTCATATACACATACTTTCTGTTAATGTATATTACATCTGTTGTAGCGTTCCTTAATGGTCATGGTTTTGGTAACAATCGCTTGAGCTGTCAGTTTTTCTTTATTCACCTACTAGTACGTGTACATGTACTGCGGGTAACGCCGCGGGACAAAGCTATTCTAAAAAGTAGCCTAAGTTACTTACCTTAGATCAACAGCTATCTGCCAGTGAAAGTCCCGTTAAAATCGGTACAGCTGTTCCAGATATTACCGGACACACGGAGAAACGGACAGACAGACAAAAATTGAAAAAATGTTATTTTGGTATATGTACCGTGTATACATACATATGCATTTATTAAAAAGCAGTTATTTTAATATTACAAACACACATTCCAATTTTATTTATTTGTATAGATTTTTGTTTGTAACATTATGTTGGTCTAATCAAGGGCTAAACGCTAATAATACTCTAAGTAAATATATACAAAATCATTTCTGTACTCGTCATTATCATCATCAATAACCCATAATATTTCATTGTTGAAATTGGGACTAGATGACGTTGTGTGTTTAGATGTCCGAAATATTTATTATTTATTATTCTCCTTAGAAAGGAGATTTTCGTCTACTCCAATAGAGGATTCTCTTGTGGTGTTCCGACGAAAACCTAAGTATTACTAGAAAACAATTTCAATAAAACCAACTAAGAGTCATATATGCAATCACTTACCATAATATAAAGATTACGGGCTTCCTCGAATCAAATACAGATAGACCGTAGGTTTTGAATATACTTCTCGAAAACAATCTACTGATTGGTGGTCATTGATGGTTTTCAGGAGGCAGAGTGCGAGAAGAGTGCCATGGACGTCAAATACGCTATGGACACCAGGATAGAGGACAACACGCGAATGTTCAAGCTGCAGAAGGCACAGTTCGACCAGGAAGTCAACACTGCGGTAAGTGTGCCTCAATTGGTTTTAGCCTTGAGCTCTTGAGATGAAGTGAAGATATTTTGACAAGGTCAATTTCATCAAATCAGCCGGTTAGTCTATAGGTACCTCTATACAGTCAGACATTACAGTAAAGCGCAGTCCTTAATCTATTGCATCTACGTTTCCAAGCATATTTACGTTTACATTAATACATCTTTAGCTGACCCGGCGAACTTCGTACCGCCATATTTAGATATCGGTCTCAGCTTCCCACAGGCAGTGACCAGTTGCGGACAATTAGATTGTTTTTTCCCGTTATCTTTTAATTTTTCTTGCACATAAACCTTGTCCTAATAATAACGAACACATAGAAAAGAATTATTTAATTTGGTGCAGACGATCGGAAGTTATGCGCGTAAATACATTTCAGCTATTCATTTTTATATATATAGTTAAAAAATTTCGCTTACAATATGAACTACCAAACACGTACTAGGTAGCTTAACTCTAAGTGAATTATGAAATGTTTCGGTAAGGGAAATACAAATGTATAAATATTTTTTCCATTACACAGAAAGCCGAAGCCGCTTTGGCGTACGAGTTGCAAGCGGCGAAAATCAAACAAAAGATTCGAAACGAAGAAATACAAATCGAAGTAGTAGAGAGACGCAAGCAGATTGAGGTAAGCATGTCGTAATTTTTTACTCAAAGCAAATAGGCAGCCATTACAGCTACAAATATACAACTTTTCATTCCTACATACGTCTCTGGATTTATTGGAGCGTATGTGGCAAATTGAATGACCAGCACTTGAAAAGCAAGTGTGAAAAGATATAAGTGATTGAGTTATAGTTTATAGGGAGCAAATGATTTGACATGTCACTTGATGGTAAGCTACTATCGCCCGCAGACACATGCAACTCAAGACACACAAACAGGGTACATAATTGTTTCTTGTAATAAGTTGTTAACACCTTTATGTAGATTATGGAGTGCAATAAATAATAAATAAATAAATAAATAAATACATTGAAGAAATTTAGGGTTCTGGTCTCCGGTAACTGCACTCAGTCACTGAAAAGCAACCAAATAATTGCTTGAGACTATGGATGGAGTATCTTTGTAGCTTATGAGTCATCGGCACAGTGACCAGTTCTTGACTTTATAGCTGTAATCTTCGTAACACAGGTAGAACAGCAAGAGATTGCCCGTCGTGAAGAGGAGCTGAAATCACTGGTGCGCTTGCCGGCCGAGGCGGAGGCCTACCGCATGCAGACAATAGCGGAGGGGAAACGGTATGTATCCCTGTCCTGATTATTTATCACAGTTAGAGCATAGTTGGACAGTGCTGTACAGTACTGTATGTAATATTAGTTTTTAATTATGATAAACACGTTGAATTTTAATATTCAAAGAAAATTCATATTACACAGTTAGATGATTTTTCTACTAGTTAGATTAGATGTTGGAAAGTTGTATATACATATTATTCTAATCGGCCTGGGAATTATTCATATCGCGATACACGATCTACAGTTACTTCGTAGTATAGTGTATTGTCGTTAGATGGCGCTGTAGTATGGTTTTGGTTTCCCTGTATATGGAAATCGTCAAAGGAGGATATGACGAATGATAGACTGAAGCCAAGAAAACACTTTGTTGGGTCATCCATATAAAATTTATAAAATTTCAAATAAGAGGATAGAAATTGCCTAAAAGGACAATAAATTATGATTATTAAATATTGCTTTTTTGGACTTTCAGTACTCAAACTGTGGAAACAGCGAAGGCAGACGCTGAACGCATCAAGGTTCTGGGTTTAGCGGAGGCCGCAGCCATAGGCGACGTGGGTAAGGCGGACGCAGAGCGCATGTTGGCGAAGGCCAAGGTATACAAGCAGTACGGAGAGGCTGCCATCATGGCGCTTGTGCTTGAAGCCTTGCCTAAGGTAAGAATAATTACAGTTAAAATAACTAACACAGAATGTACATTACTCGATTAAGAAACATAGCAGTCTTTGCTATTTATGCCCTGAAAGTTTAAGAAATATGTTTATGTGTAAACAGTAGTTTTACCGCTTTTGAACAAAAACAGTGTTTTACGAATCCGTCTGTATATAACGCCAGAACATACATAAAAAACATCACATTGAGAACCTCCTCTTTTTTGAAGTATGATAATAAATTTAGACATAGGAACCGGGTAACCCCATAGAGGGTGTCTCAAAACAGGACTTAGAGAATAAATAACCAGCAAACGTGAACATTTCCAGATCGCAGCAGAGGTGTCAGCACCTCTAGCCAAGACGGACGAGATCGTGCTCGTGGGTGACTCGGGTGCGACGGGTGACATCGCCCGGCTGGTGGGCAACATCCCGCCCGCCGTCAAGACCCTCACCGGCCTCGACCTCACGCAGGTCATGAAGCGCCTGCAGCCGCAGACCGCCACCGGTCAGTAGGATACCTACTTAGACCTTTTATACACCTTATTGTTTTTATGTAAGTGCATATTTTGCTTTTTTATTTTAAGTCATATATGTTATTATTTTTGTGCATATTTCTTTTTTTCATTTATTTATCTGTGATCTATTAAGCTAAAGGCGTAATAATTTTTTGGATGTTGGAATAGAAATACTTCTGAATTCTCTCGGATAAAAATAAGATAAAAAGAATAAAAAAATAAACAACAACTTTTTGGTATGATGACTGCGATGTTGCTATGTAAAAAAATTGGCAATAAAGAAACAATGTCTGAAAACTGAACATTAAAAAAATATCAGGAAAATAATCTAGAGAACAAAAATACATATATAAGAAAATTTTAATCAAATTAAAATAAATAAATTATGAAATGACTGGACAGCGTTTTTTTAAATAATGTTTTTCGCTAATACTTTCGCATACGCTCATGTATCAATGTAGCTGCCATCGGTTTTATTCAAATACACCCACTTGTTTACATTAGATTTTTTTCACACATAGTAAATAATGAACTAAAAGGTATTTTTTTCGATCAATTTTTTTACTTCTTTAGTATTCACACAGATACTACTTTGAACGTGAGCACTAACAAGAAGAAGACTCCAGAGGTCACAGCATGCTAAGCAGCATACAACACATCTGCCTTATTCCTATATCGTCACACGTGCCATAGAGTACCCACGGTGTTACCATTATACAATTATATTAACCATAGTAGAATTTTTAAATTAAGATGCAAATTGGACAGTGTTTGGATGTATTGATAAATTATTTAAGATTATTATTTACCCGTAATGTGGTACATTTTTTACACACAGAAAGTGCTATTTGTATATTATATGTGCGCCCTAATATGGTAGATACCTATATTAAACAAGATATACAGATCTCTGTTAATCAATCTATTTCTACCAATCAATCAAGAGTTGTCAGTGTTGCCAATACTCGCTTAGTACAATTACCTAATAACTTTTCAGCTATAATTGTGTAGATGCGATGTATTTTAAGTCTAACAAATTATTTGCAAGTTTTAGAAATGCCTTGCAACTCCAAACCCTTACGAATTTGCATCTTCATTGAACTAAGTGTAAACAGTATTGTTAATTACTTCGTTATATGGGTGTAGTACGTCTCGAAACAAGCTATTCCTCGTATAAGTCAATCTGCTAAGCTGTTTATCACCGTCGTATTCGAGTTTCTGTGTCATATTTAAATACCTAATATTACATTATGATATCGAATACCTATTTGTACCTAATAGTAGTTCGTAGCATATTTATGTGAACAAAGAGAACCGAAGAAATAATATATTTTTCAGTAGTGACTACAGTTATAATGTCTAATAGAATTGTAATTACTAGATTTTGTACCACTGAGTAAAATGTAACTTTAATAAAGGCAATCTCTCGGCGGATTTGTTAGCCAACAAGTGAGCCAACATGTTGTGTAGCATGTTCGCACATGGCAGGCCTATTTAAGACGACGTGTTTTAGGCACTGCCTCTTGTGTGTTTTTTACCATTATACTGTGTGAAATGTATTTAGATGACAATCCACTACAATATACAACCTCGTGTGCATTTTATTTGTTACTTTTTTAGTTAGCAGTGTTTTTATTTCGTTTTATTAATTTTTGTTTAATCTATGACATCTAGTCCAAGAAACGGGCCATTCCAAGTCGATTGTATAACAATTTTGACATTTAATTTTATGCAGAACATATCTACTGAATAGAACAATTCAATTATAAACTAAACTTTTTTGTGTCCTGTGCGAGTTTCTTATGTTTTATAGAAAATTCAATTCATTCATGAAACTAACAAACAATCGAACGGAGGGAAGTAGTCATAGCATATTTTCTCTATACAAAAAAATCTGTCATTATTTGCGGGGGGAATTCTTCACAGATTCACATTTTAGACTCCCATACATAAACAATCGCATGTCACTACTTACTCACACAGAACACTTAAAAATAAACATTCAGAATTTCACGCACACGTAAGAGCGTTTTCACATTATCCGATCCAATATCCGTTCGGAAATACGCATCTGTCTTTCGTATTGTCCGGCCCGATATCGTATATCGGAGCCGACATATACATACATTTTACTTCCACCGATATCGTATCGGCCCCCGACACCAATATCGGATCGGATAATGTGAAAGCGCTCTAACGCGTAGGCCCATTTGAGCTTTTACTTTGACAGAGGGGAACGCATGCTTATGGCTATTACCACCGTGTTGTGTCGCTCTATGCAAACAATAAACAAAGTCTATGAAATATATGTACCTATGTACCTCTAATCGTATGGCTATTAGTGTTTAATAAATAAATACAGCATAATTTGTTGATGTGTTCAAATTTGCACAATAAACTTTTGTATTTATGTTTGTTTATCATCTAATGTAATCGATTGATATTGATATTATTTTTGAATAAAATGTATGTAATGAGTTTTGTATATTATTTAAATCGTCCCCTTTTTTATTAGCAAAGTTTTCGCTTTCTGCTGACTGCACGAATGGCTTGTTTAAATGCTTACATCGTTGGTTCTTACTACGCTGAGTGTTGTGGGTTCGATTCCCATATAGGACAACAATTTGTGTGATCTACGAATTATTATACTCTCTGGGGTTTTCTTTTGGCCGCGACACAGGATGCATTCTGACCATAGCACATGCAATTCAAAGGTCATAAAGTGCATTGTCGAGCATTGCCCCGCTCTCCTCTAGAATGATGAAAAAGGCTTAAGATTGGTTTTCAACGAGGCCGTGGTAAATTTTTGTCAACATATTATTTACCATAATACAGATACATTTCTAGAATTGGCGTCTCTTTCTAACTTATAACCTTAATCTCTTCTGACGATGTTAGTGTTGCGTTGTTTTACAGTTCAGGAAGTGTGCAAAACTTCCATTTGAAAACCTTGTTGTATTAATAACTACACAAATGCGACACCATATAAATATTTTACTATCATTAAAGTTAGGTAATTAATGTCGTATGAGTGTGCGATCTGCAAAGTATGTTTGTATGATCTACAAATATTTGTTTCGAAGTTTGGGTGTTTTCTATGTATAATATGTATGTATTTACAAAAAAAAAAAGTATATATGTATTTGTATCAGTTGTCTAGTACCCATAACACAAACTCTGCTTAGCTTGGGACTAGATGGCGTTGTGTGTTAGATGTCCGAAAAAAAAAAAAAAAAAAAAAAAAAATATTTGAAACAAACTTTATACAAACCATTGTGGCCAACAGGATATAGATGGCCAAAACCTCGTTTCGAAGTGGACCTATGGCCAGTAGTGGACTAGTAAAAGCTATTGATGAGGATGATGTTGAAAGTCATTGAAGCTAAATTGCAATATGAGCTAAGCCTGATTCAAATAAAAGACGACGATGACACTATATTGCTGGTGAAAGTCCCATAAGTGTTTAGACTTTCTGAATAGATCATAGTCCATTCGTTAAGATAGTGTCAGTGCACCCGCACACAATTGTGGTTATTGTTGTGAAATACGAATATTTTAATTCATACAACGGCGTAAACTGACAAATCATACTTGATTGTAGGTGTACGCCAAAGGCGGGCCCTTTTATTTTGTGGCGGCTTGCCGTGACCGTATCTAAGCGTATGGACTATACCTGGTTAAGACTTAAGAACGCGAAATTTTAGTATCACGTCAAAAGTGAGTTATGATCCTATTATACAAAAATGTAAGTTTGTGGAGGAACGGGTGTCATGTCAATTCAACACAAAGGGATTGCTAAATGATGCTGTAGTATATTTTAGTTGTGGTATGTGGAAGTCACCACAAGTATATTAGCTGACCCGCCTTCTTCATTCGTGCTCGCCTTCTATTGGTCTAAGCGTTGTTTTAAATATTTTTTTAGGCATGCCAGAAAAATACCACACGGTACATTTACCTACCAAGTTAAAATTTTTTGTCTGTCTGTCTGTTTGTTCCGGCTAATCTCTGGAACGGCTGAACCGATTTTGACGAGACCTTAACTGGTATTGGTATATGGCCTTTCACTGGCAGATAGCTGAGGATGTAAGTAGTAACGTAAGCTACTTTTTTAAGACCAGCTTTGCCCCACGGCGTTACCTGCGGTTGTTTTTGTTGTAGTCCGTGTAGGTAGTAGAACTGTCCTAAATAATCATTTAATCTCTTTTTCTTTATATCCGTTAACTTATCTGAAACTGTTGAAATATAAATCAATATGCATAAGATGCAAGATGGTATTAAGATTCCAAATGAGATGCGAAATTTCATACGCACCACAACATGCAGTACTACTATAATTGAAATAAACACGTTTGACGTAAGTTTGAAAATGGAATTTCCTTTGTTTCCGAATTTAAAAAATCAGAAGAACGTTACTTTTTACCTAAAAACCTAATCGAAAATAATAACTGTTATCGCTGACACTATCTTATTTGTATTTTAATAAATGTTATCATTTTGATACGTACCTAAATATCAACTCTAGCAGTTAAGTAATAAAGCTTAGTTATTCATTTGCATAGAAAACATATTCCAAATAGAAAAAAAAACAAACATTGTCGTTGGGTGAAAAGTTTTACTAAAAGCTTATCGGTGAAAACAGCAATTCTCTGTCTATTATTGTTTCCGAGATATTGAAGAAAATCACTGGGAACAAAACTGAGGATTATGAGATGTATTTAGATAATATGAACATTTATTGCTAGTAAAAGTTTATCATCATTTCAAAGGCCGATAACATTAGATGGAGACGTTGTTTGTTTCCATTTCGAAATTATTTTTGATTTGCCACCTGAAAATGTTTTTTTGTAGAGGTCCAAAGTCTGATCTGCATTTTCAATAATATGTTTTCGAATTTGTCATCAAATATATAAATCACCCAAATTGAAACTTGTTCTGTAGTTCAAATGAAAGTTTTGTATCTTTTTTTTTATATCTCCGTTTCTGATGTAGGTAAATCGCGTTCAAATATTCGTACCTAGATCGATACTAAGAAAGAAATATATGCGTTCATAGTTCATACACTCTTAAAAGATGTCCTGTATTTTGGGAATAAATAAGGGTTTTCTTACATTGCTATCTTTTAGGGCAGTAGGTAAATATGAATTATTAACACAGCAAATAAAAAAAGTTGAGAGGTGTCAAGGGACACCCGGATGGAACGAAGTTACTAGGATTCATTATAATTATTATATTTTTTATATATTATTATAATCGTCGCGACACCACACTGTTCAATGCGAAATAGAAATGAAACTTACTTACTTAAGCTTACTTTCTGTAAGAGAGAGAGAGACAGACAGAGAAACATGCGCACGCCGCACGGCTTAGAATAGCTTACTATAGCAAAAAGTGTCGTTACAACTTTTCGTGAGATTTTTTTCCGTCTAGCCCCCTTTCACAACGCGCGATAAGGAACTTCGTTCGCGAAAAAACAGAATTATGTAGTGATGTCGTATCACATGTAACAGTGGACACATTTTGCCTTGTCACTTTCTTGACAATATATAGGTATATATAGACATTAACCGGAATCAAACTTGATTTAGACCTGTATTATCAATAGCGCGATATAGTAAGCACGCATCACTAAACTACAGACATGTGGTATCTTATTACGTTCGTATTACTCACCGTACTTGGGCCATCTCTTCAAGTAAGTTTTCTTCTAAAATAGTAAATAGACAATTTAATGCTGGCAATTACTTTTTTACTATTTTTAGGGTTCAGTGCCAATGGCAAAAAACGGAACCCTTATTACCCATACTTAGAACTAAAACTTAAAATTTGTTTTTTCATCAAACCCCTACGTGTGTGGTATCTATGGATAGGTCTTCAAATATGATATTGAGGTTTCTAATATCATATTTTTCTGTATATAACTGCAATTTACCTTTCATTCAATGAACACAAATATAAAATTAAATAAAAATGTTATTTGATGCTGCGGAACTCTTCATCGGCGAGTCCGATCCCACTTGATTCTCCTATGAAAAATTCAAAACCAATTTTCTCTTAAAATATAGCATTGTGGACAATAAATGAAATGTCAGATTTTAGTTAAAAATTAGTCAAAAACTTAGTATACTTAATTTGTGAGGTTGACTTAAGTCAATAAACTCGAAAAATATTGGGCCCTCAGTTCAAACGTTTTATTAAAATTCAACCTTCATTTACTTCTTAAAAATTGGATTCTGTTTTAAAATTTACAGAGGTATTTAAATAAAATATTGTAAAGTCGTAGTTACGTATTTTTTCAGATAATTTTTTATTTTGCAGATTCCTCCGTACAAGCTTTACTGAACTGAGAGCCCTATATTATGCCGCCGTAATTGTAAAATTTTGGGTTTTTCTTGAAAGTTTAAAGAAATTCTTACCTAAATTCTTAAATAAAAGCATTAATTGGGGGCAATGTCATTTTTTGCAAGCATCTGAACTGAGGGCCCAAGTTATTTATTTATAACAGCTTTATTTCACCTTTGAGAAATTTATAACAGATTGCTTTAGATTTTTACTATTTTTAACTTATTCCTATTTGAATTTTATATCGTTTCTCAAAAATTTAAACAATGGGCCCAGTCCAGATGCACACCTAAGTTCCAAAAGACCTTGACCTTGACACATCTTTTTATTGGATGAAAGTATTTTATATCAAATTTAAAGTAATAAATAATAATCGCATATTGGTTGGCTAAATATTCCTGGCCAATTTTTTTTATTTGTTTATTAGTTTAAACTTTCTGCATTACAATTGCACGAGGTGGAATTAATGCCACATGGCATTATCTAACAGTCAACGTTGAGTTGGTTTAGTAAAGGACAAGGCAGGTATCCTATCCTATCATACCTATGATAGGAAAAAAAGAGAAGAGAAGAAAAACTTTAATTTATCGGTTTATATAAGTAACAATAATGATATTAATATTTACAAATAAATATTGTACATGTATACACGATACATGTACCAAAATAACATTTTTTACAATTTTTGTATGTCTGTTTGTTCCGCGTAATCTCTGGAACGGCTGGACCAATTTTGACGGGACTTTCACTTCACATCTAAGGAGTAACTTAGGCTACCGTGCCCGTGTACACACATATATTTTTTAGATTAGCTTTGTTCCGCTGCGTTACTCGCGGTACGACAATAACCGCGGGTAACACCGCGGGACTCGGCCAGTTAAAAATTATATGAGTGTACACGGGCATAGTATCGGCCTATACCATTTCAGGTCTAAAATATTATTCGTATTCCAGAAGTCCACTCCTGCAGATGATCACTACGTAGCAGCTGTAGTCGAGTTCATAGTTAATAGAAGTAGCGTAGAAACCAACAGAGATAACTATGTGAGCCTCATACAGCAAGCTGCACAGCAGGTGAGTTTTGCCAATTGACGTTTTAAGTACCAGGTGATAAGGTGGGCTGTCCATATTAAGGTAAACGTGTTCTTGAGTGAAGATCGTGTCCCAGCAAACGTAATGTGACCAAGATGACTGCAGGAGCTGAATGCGAGAGCAGAGGATTTTTTAAATTAATATTATTGCATTACATTTGCATGAGGCGGACTTAATGCCAAATGGCATTTTCTACTAGTCAACCTTTGGATGGTTATTCCTTTTCTTATTACATTTTTACTACGAGAGTAGATAGTACTTAGTGTTTGAGTGAATATGCATGCATACATATTTTCATAATATACCTTAGCTTATCTTAGCCTTGTTTCAAATGAATTCTTTAGTAAAATATTTCGTCAGTGGTAAAACTATTTGAAATCTTGAGAACCGTTCAAGATTTAGGCGCTATTTAGTGAAAGACCGACGCGGATGTCCGCGACGGATGGTACAATGTGTGAAGCCTATACAGCGCGTTCAGTGCTACGCGGACAGCTCCGTGTGCGGACGCCATTGCACTGTCCGCGCGGCACTGAACTACGAATTCATCCGCGACGGACGGTCCGCGTCGCACTGAATAACACCTTAGTTTATTTAGTACCATCTTAGTCAACAGATTTGTTATTGTTTTCATCGTTTCAGAATGCAGACGTGATAGTATTTCCAGAGATGACACTTAATGTTCGCTCAACTAACGTCACAGTTCCTGTCCACGGTCTGCTGCAGGAGTATCCTATACCAGCTCTAAGACCAGATCTTTACGATGATGTATGTATATAATCTCCTAAATAAAAGAAGACCCCGAAAAGGAAGTAGGGCAGTAAACATACATAAAGAGACCAAAGAATTCAATGTCGGAAGTACTGAACACAGTACTTCCGACGTTGAATTCTGTGGTCTCTTTTTATAACTTATTGATTCTTATTAAATGAAAAGATTTCTGAAAAAATGTAAAAATAAACTCCGTAAGCCTCAGGTGATAAAATCTCCGAATAATGAAAGACAATGATAATAATAACGGGTAGACATTATTAAACCTACGTTAATTAAGGTAACTCTCAGAAAATTCAGGTATTTAATATTACTAGATTTTAAATATAATTATTTGTGGTGTGTTGTTTATTTGCTCTGTGGTGTTCCTTGGGAGAGGTCTATTATGTCCAGCAGTGGACTGCAACGGGCTGATGATAATGATTATGATGAAATATAATTGTTGTACACATTTAGCAACTATGTCTAAAACTCTTTACGGATTGTTTTTAAACGTATTCTCTTCAGGAACTACGCGTTTGTTCCTAATTGATCAACTTGTGAAGAGTTTAAGAACAGTAAAAATCCTCCTTCATTGTGTTTTATTTTTCAAACATTTTAGTTACTTGTGGTGCTGTCTCAAGCGGCGCAACAAAACCAGATTTACGTTGTGATAAACGTTCGAGAGAATATGAACTGTATAGAACCACAACAAGGCGAGGAATGTCCTGAAGATAAACAATACTATTTTAACACTAACGTTGTATTCGACAGAAATGGTGCAGTCATAGACAGGTATTCAATTGCTTATTTAGTTTCATACAATTTTCTATATCGGAGAGTACTTTCAGCCGTTGGTCCTGGTTGTCATGCAAACCTTTTCTGCCATAATCTTTTAGGTATTTGGAACACTTAAAATCTGGTAATGGTCTATTATCTACAGAACTTTGATATTATCTTATACTTACTTGGGTTACTAAGATCTGATAGCACTCGCTCAGTATAAAAAAAAGTTCGACCACAGTAGATTTAAATCCATCCTCAACCTAGATTAGGAAAAGGACTCGGAAGAAGACTACTTTAAAGTTACCTATTTGTCTTCTTGTAATGATATGCTTTTAGAGTATCTCCTATTCATGAATATTAATATTTTTTTTTTTATTTTCAGATACCGAAAGATTAACCTATTCGGTGAAGCCAGTCACACACCCGCGTTGAAACCTGATCTGGGAATATTCACAACAGACTTTGGCGTAACTTTCGGGCACTTCATCTGCTTCGACTTGATGTTTCAAATTCCCTCCACACAACTCGTCGAGAAGTATAATGTCACGGATATCATCTTCCCTACAATGTGGTTCTCGGAGATGCCCTATTTGACTGGTTAGCAGTTTTTACAAAACTTTACTATTTATATGTAATTATTTTTCGATCCATCATCAAGTATATCTGTCCCTCGTCATGTCATGACTACAACGGCATATCATAAACGTTCAAGAGATTCTGCTTGTAAATTGCAATCTCGACGACTACAATGGCTCTACTAAACTTGATGACTTGATGACAATGGGTTATGGGTCAGATATGCCACCTGACAGCCACTGCTACGGTGTTAGTTTCCTTCTGACGTTTGAAAAGAGATATAAGGGGTTTGTCACTTAAGACATGGCTGTTGTTAATTCAAGATATACCTTGCTAAGTTTACAGTAAGTTTGGATCGGTTTTAGTGAATTCGTCCGTGTAATTAAGAGTACCTTCTTCAAAAACCCACAATGTCCCACTCCTGGACTCGGGTCTCCTCTCAGGCCTCTCCTGACCTACTTTCATTTAATTTTAAATGCCCGTACCCATCTATTCATTATGTGCACCTAAATCAATCCCGGTACTATTTTCTACTTGTGAATTTGTAAATTTTGTATTTATCGTTTTTTACCACTTATTTGCAGCTGTTACAGCTCAAGAATCGTATGCATATACGATGGATGTTAATTTCTTGGCGGCTGGTGCCAATAACCTTGGCGTTGGAAGTGCTGGTTAGTGTTTTAAGTGTTTATATACTTTATTGTTGCTGAAGATGTGCTAGAAATATCGAAAACGAATAAGCTTAACAATAGTTGTATATTACCATCTGTAACAACTGACATCTCGCTTTCTAATGGCTAACTCAAGTATTGCTTACATTATTAAATACAAGAAATGCGTTATTACCCGAGTTCCTATAACGTATTTTCGTCCCTTCCTATAAAATCACTCCCACAGATTACTACACTGCTACACATCAATAAATATTTTTGACCTGTGTGTGAATTGAGTAAGGAAATTAATGGAGAATCATTTTTAGGTTCCGGAATATATTCAGGCAAAGCGGGTGCTTTGGCAGCCATCATGCCGGGATCACCTACCACGAAGCTACTTGTATCGAGAGTTCCTAAAATACCAGGAAAAGTAAGTTCTTTATTAGCATATATATTTAATATATTCAGCAAAACTTTAATTGTAAAAGAATGTGAAGTGAAAAACTTTCAGTCCAACATGCTTTCATCGGATTTGTCCATTTACTTAAGTATGTGTACGTTTATTTATTCACAGGTAACTCAAACTCCTTCTGGTCGAATAACCGACAGTCCTGCGAACCTTGACAATCTGATATTAAAGCAAGATCCTTCTATCACCGCACACCTAACTAGACCTCTAGTGGAAGGATTACAAGAATTTACCATTGTCGACAAAGAAGTGTCTTGCAGGTTCAGAGTTAAACTTGGCAATAGAAACAACACGGTAAGTATTATTTAATTGCAACCGGTTATTTCTAACAAAAGTATACGGTTCTATAACTTAACATAGTTAGGTTTTTTATTAAACCAATCTAAATAGTCGAAAGCAATGAAAAAGGTGATTTTGCTTTAGCTATTGTGGCTATAAAGATAAAAAGGTAACGGTGTTGACCGAACGCCCCGATTTTTAACATCGGACACACCAACAACATTAAATGTTGTTTTGTCTCTCAAGACTTCGATTTACTTTCGCTAATTGAATCATTATTAATTCTCCTTTAACCCTCTTATGTTAGTCATCACAAATTTCCGTTTTAGAATTTCGATCTGATGAAGGTTAGTGGTTACAGCGCAATACCATAAAAATTATCTTTTGTGTTTATATTTCTTTTCTGCAAACAAATGTTTCTCTTACAGAAATATCAATATAGAGCGGCAGCATTTAGTGGAGTAAGAACTCACAGTGGATTTGCGACAACTGGATCTCGGATATGCGCAATTTTAGCTTGCAACGGAGATACTAAAGATACCTGCGGAATAAGGTGAAATCCTGTTGAATTCATATTAAATTCAGAAAGCATAAGTATTATCAAAAACAAATGTATTACCAAAAAGACTTAAAGCAATTATATGTTGCCTAACTTGCAGTACGATGAGTAAGAGTATACTAGTTTTTGGAATAAAACGAAATTGTTCTATTTCTGTTATTATTGTTACACAGACTTTCGTATTTCGATCGAATAGTGGTAAGAGAAGATATTAAGTTAGTGGCGGAAGTTAAAAGTTATGGTTTAAAATATGACAGTGCCGAGTACCAAGTGTAAAGGCGGTTCATCTTATCCCCATATTAACTAGTACATTAAAGGGAATTGTTAACGATCGATAATACCAGATACGTTTCAAAATATATCTCTTTTTAGTACATTATGCATTAGTACGAAGTTATATATTACTGCAATAATAACTACGTATTATAAAAAGGAAGCTTGCGTTCCTCCTGAATATGTATGGTGACCCTTTATTCTTTGCGTTTCGAAACTCGCCTCGGCGTATACACACGTGTTAACGCACACACGTGTTAACGCACACACATGCTAAGAAACTACGCTTCTTTTCGTCAGTATAGTTATCGAAACTTGTACGATACGGACGAAAAGTCGCGTAGTTTATAGCATAGTTAGTGCGTAAACGCGTGTGTTTACTTGAAACTATGCTATTATTTTTGCTTCAACAAGAACAAGGCCGTGCGTTAACTTCTTTTATTTGGTCTGAAATCCCAAGCTTTATTGTAATATGCGCCACAATTGATATCTTTTATTTCTTCATTTCAGATTTGATACCTACACAGCCAATTCCACAGCAATTTTCGAAGAGCTTACAATTGTGGGCACTATGCCTACAGCAGTCGTCATGCCAGAATTCGGTGCTGACGATTTTGTCGTCTTTCCAGTCTCCGTGACACCATCTATCATGCCTTTGGAAATTCAAGAGTTCACTTACTATAAGAATGTCACAGGCGATAAGACCGTACACACTTTGTCATTGGAAAATATTTCAGCAGAGTTGTATACGTTCGGGTTATGGGGGAGGCTATTCACGACTGATGGAGAAGATCCACATCCTCCAGTAGACGACCCTTCTTCTTCTGTAGTTCATATGTTGAGTAGAAGTTTGTTAACGTGTATTCTAGCATTGCTCGCATTTAACCAGTATTAGTATATAGTATATAGTATGTAATGTTAAATCAAATGTATATTTGTAAAGTTTGTATTTTGAATTGAATTCGTTTGGAAAATGAACATTGACAATAATTCAGCATTTTTATAAATAATAAATAAATATACATCAGAGCTGTTAAAAAGTCTGCAGAATTACATAATACAATGTCTGTGTACATATTTTAATCACATCCTCCGTTATCTACAAAATTATAATATATATATGAAATATTATAATATATAAAAAGGGAAGATTTGTATTTTTGTATATAACTAATAAACTCAATAACTGCTTGAATGTTTGCAAAAATTATTTCACCATTGGAAAGCTAAATTATCCTCGAGTAACATAGGCTATATTTTACTCCCGTATTTCCATGAGAACTGGAACTACGCAAGTAAACCTACCGAGAGTTGTTAGTGAAACATCCTACTAATCTAATAAATGCGAAAGTTTGTGGGGAGGGATAAATGTTTGTTACGCTTAAACTCAAAAGTAATAAACGGCTTTGGATAAGACTTAATAAAAACTGAAAATACTGTATTGATCAGCTTAAACACCAAAATAACAGATAAGCTACTATTTATCCCAAAAACGACCATGAGGCACCATGAGGCGCTCATAGCTCTGTTGCACTCGGTGATTAGAAACAATCACCGAGGGTAAGCAACGACGGCACGATCAGTACCTGGATGTGTGACCGGCTGATGATAACATGCCACTAAGGCATGTTATCATCAGCGTCTCCGTGATTCGGGGGTCACATTAAGCAACCGATCCCGTCTGTTATCGTATGATAACAGCCGTGAAGCTTATTTGGAGGCCTTTGGACGGCTTAGAAACATCCAACGGCAAGATGATGTAGCCCCAACGTTGTGTTGCCAGTCCCCAACCCGCACTTGGCCAGCGTGGGGACGTATGGCCTGAACCCTCTTGAGAGTAGACCTGAGCCCAGCAGTGGGACGTTATGGGTTGTTGATGATGACCATGAACGCGGGCGGAGTCAAAGTTTGTATGGATGTTGATTTTTATAACTGTTTCATGCAAAGGTGTGAAATTTGGCACATAGACAACTTTCTATTTCAATAAATGTAAAGTTCCCATGTCATAAATAATAATAATTTATTTATTACTCTTTCACGAAGGTGAGTACAGATCAGGTATTACAATACAATGAAGAATAGTGTGTAACAATTATTCCTTTGCGAGAGACTGGTGTCTATATTAGTGAAGCCTGAATAAGCAAGATTCAACCGCAGATTGCAGCTAGTCTATACATCTATACAAATAAATAAAATTGGAGTGTCCGTTTGTAATATTAAAATAACAGCTTTTTAATCAATGCATATGTATATATACACGATACATATGCCAAAAATGTAGTTAAAAAATTTTTTGTCTGTCTGTCTGTCTGTCTGTTTGTTCCGGGTAACCTATGGAACGGCTGGACGGATTTTGACGGGACTTTCACTGGCAGGTAGCTGATGATCCGGGGAGTAACTTAGGCTACTTTTTTTAGACTAACTTTGTCCCGCGGCGTTACTCGCGGTACAACAATAACCGCGGGTAACACCGCGGGGTTCAGCTAGTAGAAAATAAAAGACAGTAACTATTCATATCACTATCTACTTTAAGCTTAAAATTATAAATAAAATTACAAACTAAATACAAATAACAGAATTTTCTAAAACTCCTCAGTTGGGGGTGTTCATCTCTCCTCGGATGTTTCTCTTCATTAACTGTGGAACAAATAATTACATTTTATTCATTACAAACTTATAAGCCTTGTTTTTAATGTGCAACAATTCAATTAGAATGGTCTCATAATAGATTTTGTTGGAACAAAACCATATTTAGATACAAATATGCAAAAGCATCAGTAGCCCGCCATGGGGTGGATCACCATGCTGCATTGTTGCATTATCTACATTTTTTTAAATCAGATTGTATACATTATTCCGAAATTTCTTTCACGAGGTTCATCTATATTTAGATAATGATGTATTTATTTATTTATCACTTCAGCCCACACGCATGTTGTAAATTGGAAAGTAACTGTATCTGTCTGTTACTTTTTCACGGCTAAAGCGCTGAACTGATTTGTACGAATTTATAAACAGAGTGGACTTTGAAGAAATACTGTTTTTTGTCGCGATAATCGATATATACGCGGGTGCAGCAAAGGGGAAAAGCTAATACGTACATAAAAATTATGAAACGTATAACTTTAAGTAACTTTGAGTAAAAAAAAAATAACAAACTTGAAGGAAAACCTGTGTAGAAAAAATTTGGTTGTCTGTAAAGTTGGTTTACGGACGACATTTTAACGTGACAACGTCATAACAAAACATTGATAAAATGATGAGAGTTTACGCTCACACAATGTCTTACAATGAGCGTAACGGGACAATGAGTCATCCTTCTTCGTGTATGCAGCCGGCGTTAATCAATTTATCAGACGTTGTCACGTGAAAAACCAGCAGTCACTAATATACAAACTCTTAAAAAGTTATTAGTATACATTAAAATACCTGAACTTTCTCTTCATAGGAGAGATCGGTTTTTGTAAGTACATAGGCGAGTTTGGCCCACGCAGCCTCCGCAGTCATGTCATACGCTGGTACCACACCACATTCAAGCAGAAGCTGTCGAAAAAATAAAAAAATAATAACAGGGAAAGATAAAACTAAATGAATGTTTAAGGTCGACTATTGCGAATGGGTATCTTTCAATCAATTCAATGTAATATGAAAACGTCTTCTATCAAAAGTGGTCAAAAGCTGTGACCAACAACGTATTAATAACATCAGCTCTCCATTTTATTTACTTGCAATAAACCTAAGACTACAAATTAAACAGAAAACAATGAAAACTTAGGTATACCCTACATCAGCTGGTCTGGCCAGACGTGATAAAGTAGACAAAAACTCCTTTCTATACCCTGCTGGGTTTTGGTCTATAATCAGAAATGCTATTTTAGTAAAGTATTTCATGATATGTGAACAATAATTTTAAGATAAAATTTTGAAGCCCAACTCACCAGACCCGTTTCATACAGAGGTTTAGCAAGGACTGTTCCATTAATGCATTGCGTAACGTTGACGATGAGGACTTGGTTCTTTACTGCATTTTCAATTTCTTTGTAGATTTCTTTTCGTTTTATAGGTATGTTGCCATTACCGTACGTCTCGAGAACAATACCTGGTCAAAACAAGGTTATTAACTCTTCTCGAACGTGTTTCTCCTGCAGACGATTATTCGTAACTACTATAAACTAAAAATATGTAGAGAAAGCTCAAAACTTGAAAGAAAAACCAATCAAAACTTCAACTGCAGATATCTGTCTGATATTTTATTAGTAAAGTATTAGTATCTTAGCCATAAAGGAGTGGCTATCAATTTTCTGCAATGATTTAAACAAGTAAACTCCACAAACAAGCTAACAAAAAAATTAAAATATTCTGACTACCTTCCATTCCAGAGCAGACTGCCCTAATGAGTTCAGGAGTAATTGTAGGGGCAACTTTAAGTATGTAAATCTTCCTGCAGAGCTGATCATGTAACCGGCAATCATCGGGTACGGAGCCTGGCGCGTGAATCAACATTTTTGGATCGATTTCCAGGGTCGCTTTGGCTTCGAGCAGAGCTGGGTAGTTAGGAGAATCGAAGGCGTAAATTTTAGTGTTTGAGACTTTCTTAACCCTGCAAAAGTGCAATTTCAGATCAGAAAAAAGTCCGGGACATTTTGTCTCCTTTATAAAGGCAACAGCCCTAGCACTGGGTATCTAACCAACTAGCTGATTTTTAGTGTTCCATGTACAAGTTACAGATTCAATTTGAAACGTCGCTAAAACTTTCGAAAATTTCTCAAATGTTCATCGGTATACACAAATAATATAAATTTAATTTGATCCGTTGGAAATTCGTGCAAAATAATTTTAGTGTTTGAGACTTTCTTAACCCTGCAAAAGTACAATTTCAGATCAGAAAAAAGTCCGGGACATTATGTCTCCTTTATAAAGGCAACAGCCCTAGCACTGGGTATCTAAACAACTAGCTGATTCTTAGTGTTCCATGTACAAGATACAGATTCAATGTGAAACGTCGCTAAAACTTTCGAAAATTTCTCAAATGTTCATCGGTATACACAAATAATCAAATTTAATTTGATCCGTTAAAAATTCGTGCAAGATAATTTCAACAGACTTTAATAGTCCATTTCTGGACATAGGCCATTTCTTAGAAAGTATATCTTTATAATGTACTGATATTTCAAAAAAGAATTTAAAAAAAGAATAAAATTAAAAAGTTAAAATAACCCATTTTGCTTTAGTTTTAAAGTTTCGTAGTTTATCTTTTTATATCCTAAATTAGTCAAATTTACCTGGTGCCCCTAAAGAGCCTGGCACCGAAGAATACTGTTACTTCAGGTATGTGTATGGTAGCTGCTATCATGACTGCACAGAATAAGTTGTTGTTTCCATCACTTCGCGGCTGGAAAATAGGCACCTGCAGAGGGCATTAGGTAATGTATTATTTACATACAACACAACAAGTACAACATACATATTATTTACTATGCATCCTAATTATAGAAACGTTGAAGAAGTTTTATGAAAATGTTATTTCAATATTTAAAACTTGAAACATAAGTACATGCCTGGCTTGTAAGAAAGCTATCACGCAAATCAATACAAATATTCGACATCAACAGTAGTATTGATAATCAAAATCACACAGAAATATTAAGTCCTAAAGTTATTTTTTTTATATTTACAGTGTATTACTAACCTGAGCTCCCGTCAGTACAACTGTCTTGCCAACAGATTCCAACATAAAAGAAAGTATAGAAGCACCATACGCCGTTGTATCAGTGCCATGCAACACCACAAAACCATCATAATCGTGGTAATATTTCTAAAATAGGAAAAGAAAATAAGATAAAGCTCTTCGATAGTTTTTCTGTGCTTACATTTTGTAATATGTTAACGTTAGTTCTCTTTTCTGAGAAGTTTCTATGTCAATTTTAGTCTTATCTACACAATAATCTTTATTTCATTAATATTCAGTCAATGCCTGGTAAACATAAATATAAATTATTTTCAAAGGATCTTACAATTTATTATTATTATAAAATAATAACAAGGCACAGTCGTCTGTAAATAAGGTCACGTAGAGATGTGCGAATTTCTATATATCAAACAGAGTGCTCAAAGAAGAAAGGCCCAATAGCGGTACCTTGAGGAACGGCTTAGTTAACATTTCACTGCCGTAAATGATGAGTTGGGAATATTGGGTAAGAATATTGTTTTCTAATTCCTAGATAAGACAGTTTAATAATACACATTTAGTCATGTTTGACCGCACCGTCACCGCAGAATATTTTCTGCACTGATTTTAAGATTTAATAAGTGTAAAGTCGATATTTATCAATTTAAGTTTTCTGTATATATTTCGGCATTTTATTAATCACATTGGATATTATTGTTATATTTTTGTAAAAGGATCATTATACGTTTTTGTCTGTATTCGGTACCAGTTGTAATTTTCAAGAGGATAGTTTATTTGCACCATTGTTTTTATTTTATTTTAAGGAACTCGCTTTTTTGTCATTTCTTCATTTATATTTAAGATTTTACTGTTGTTGTTGAAAAATACTCGAAATTTCGATTAATAATTTCCAAACGGTTTTATATTCCATTAATGAACCTCAGGCATTTATCATATCGCCACACTATTACACGCATTTAGACAAAGCCTTATACATACATAATTAAAAGTTTACATCGTCCAATAAGTATTTTTTTTACTTAACTGTGGTAATATATAAGATCATAAAGAAGATGGAAAATATTAAAAGATAGTTGCGGTAAATTTAACTAGAGCTGACTAGAACCAACCTTAATATCTCTAGCTTGTCGGATCCAGTCATCCATAGTGAAGTCGGAAGAATCTTTAAGTTCATCATATTCGTGAATTTTGTAAAATACTTTTAGCTCTGTATCCTTACCATCTGGAAAACAAAACAGTAAGTAAAATTAATTATTTTTGTCAGTGACCTCAATGATATTGTCCAATAATTATATTTCTACTTCTCGGTACGGCATTGTGTATGAATTAGTCAGTTGATTGTCCTCCAGTGCGAATTTAAATACGATTAGAAACGATATAATGCAGAAATTTTGCTCAATGCCGACTTTGTGTATACTAGAGCCTTTATATACTATGTCTTTCTTGTTCGTAGTAAAGAACCCGACTCATTATACAATATATTATTTTGCTTAGAATACAATTTACTTGGTCCCAGAATATTAATTTTAATCCACTTCTTAATACGAGTAGCAAAATTTATTCTTCGTCACGCGCTCATTAAAACCATAAAGATATACATTTTTATTCAATGCTTACATTATTTTGTTATTTTATTGTGATTATATTATATTATATATAATAATTATGACATAACAAGAAAATATATACAGATATGCGTATGTATTTGTATACACATACAAGTTGTCAGATTTGTGTTAAAATTTACATAGTTTAAAGAGATTGGGTTAAAATTTAATTTCGCTACAAACTCAGACCAAAATTCACTATCATAAGTCTTGAAAAGAGACCCCGAAAAAACTTAAAACAGCGGTTATGCAGTGAACACATGTGGCACTTGCCCTTGGTGGATAGTAGAGCAGTTTGCTAAATAGTTCTACTTACGATAACAATTCAGTAAGAAGATAAACAGCCACTGATCCCTTCGTTATCATTATAAGTTATTTTATCAGTTTGTTACGTTTTCGTACATATTATTACCGTTTTAAGTGTAGATAGTTAGATAATTTTAACGCGCAAATCACTACCTTAGGAGTTTTGGAAGTCGATTAAAAATTGGTTGTGATACCGATGATATTACTAGTCAGTTAAATTACAAATAGTACATATCTGGATATGGTTTTTATCAAATTTTGTATTAAGATATGAGTTTGGATTAACTTAATTATTGTTATTAGCATTTTAAAGGCACATATAGATATATAGGAATTTCCGGCTAATCTCTGTAACGGCTTGACTGATTATGACGGGACTTCCACCGGCAGATAGCTGATGATATAAAGAATAACTTAGCTTCAACCCGCGGCCTTACCTGTGGTTGATGTTTTACCGCGGGTAACACCGCGGGGCTCAGCAAGTATCTCATATACTTATATTTTTACCCGTACTTAGTTCTTTGAAATGCAATTAACAGTTACTATACTTTTATGTACAGTCATTGCTCTAACTAGTAATTCAAATAACACATAAAGACGTCAGTTGTGTGTTTGGTGTTGCGGTTTACATGGGCGGCGGTAATCGCTTATAATCAGGTGATACGTCTGCTCGTTTGCCCGCTATTCGATAAAAAAAGTTGTTTCAAGTCATCAGAGGCAGTTATAGGAAGATGGCGTACCTGGTATGACTAAATATTCTTTCAGATCTGTTCCAGCTAGGTGAGTCTCCCAATACTGTTGGTCGTGCAGTTGTGGTAGTTTTCTGATCACTCTTCTTTCTATATCCTTCTGGGGCACCAGTACTAGAAATTGTAATACATACAAATTAAATACTAGTTGTTGCCCGTGGCTCCGCCCTCGTATATTTCGGTTATCGCGGCAAATAGCAGCCTATGTGTTTTTTTATGTATAAGCTATATTACTATAAAGTTGCATTCAAATCCGTTTAGTACTTTTTGAGTGAAAGAGTAACAAACGTCCATCCATCCATCCATTCATACTTACAAACTTTCGCGTTTTGTTTACAAAGAGTACAGGCATATTTAGATATTCAAGACAGCTCTTTCATAATTGATCGATTGGAGCGAATTGGATACGTTAGTAAAAAAAAAAGGATAATATATATCACAAGAAAAAAATCTACAACTGCATGGCGTATCTTGTTGATTGAAAACTGTTAAATGCGTGGTCTATCACCATCATCATCAAAAACTTTTAGGCCATGTTCAGATGACAAGCGCTCAACGCGCGTTTTGGTGACGCGCGTTTACTCATGTAGTTGTTAGCAAAACGCGCGTTGAGCGCTCGTCATCTGAACATGGCCTTAATATTCCACTCTGGGCATAGACCTCTCTTTAGAAAGGAGGTTTAGGTGCACTATACCACTCTTGCCAGATGAGTTCGCTTAACGCCTATTTTATTGCCAAGAACGGACACTGATGTTGGCCGTCAAAATGTACCCACTCCAATATTACGTTAAAATTAACGCTTTAATTATCGCAGCATTTATCGCGATGATCATCATTGACGTTTCCCAGGAGTGTGGTCCCAGCATTATGACAGACACGAGACTCATATTCTTATTCCGAAAATTATAACATGTTTTTTTTAAAAAAGACTTCGTTAAGTTAAGTGTGTTCTATATTCTTTAGATTGACTATTTCATTAATTGTTTTCCTTAATAAAAAATATTATTATTGTACTGTAGTGCATTTAATAAAATAATGCTGACTACTGTCAGTATTACTATAAAGTTGCAGATATTTATTTATTACATATTTTGTTTCATTGCTGCAATGCAAATGCAATGCCGTTTAATTCACGCTGAGACAAGCGTTAAGAAACGATTACTTAAGCAAAATTTTTACCTAAATGTGATTTGTCGCAGTGTTTCTATTAGCAGATAGTATTATAAATAAAACGAAAAAAGACCACTCCCGAACAAGGAAAATATACTCTGTGACAGGGGACTTAGGAAACAACAAGACTCAAAACAGTCATTTGTGGACCACATGAAGTGTTGTCTGCGGAGATCGAACCCACAATACTCAGTAGGAAAACGGCCAGGTAACCGCTTGAGCCACTACGCAAACCCTCACTTCTTTTGTTAGGCTTTATGAGCGACCACCATCATATTATTTGCAGGCGAGGACCCTATTTTTTGAATTTTTAATAGCACGGAACCCTAATAAGCATAAATAAATATTAAAAGAACTTACCTCCTTTTTCATTCTTCAACATACCAAAAGTACCACCTGTGTATATAACAAGCACTCTTTTACTTACAACCATTTTGACAACTCAAATAACGTTTAAAACGATTTTAAAATAGTTGTTATATTTTAATAATCAATTACACACAAATTAAGCGGTGTAAGGTACGTCGTACCTACCTACGATACGGTAGGTTTGTAACACGTTATAAGTTGTAACACAATAACGATATAGATATCATTATCTCGGGCAACGATCTTTATAAATAGTTCCTGTAAAATAGTGTTGTGTGAACTGTATCGATGAGATCACGTTCATGTGACACCGTATAGTTTCGGGCGCAAACGGAATGTTTGATGTTATGATATGATCAACACTATAAGATGAGGTTTTTAGTGATGTGTGATTTTGCGTATTGAGGTCAAATTTAAAATTCAAATTCCTAATCATTACAAGACACTAAGTGACGTTTGTAAACGTTAAGTTGAAGCTACAGTTAAAAATCATAGATCGACACAAACCTAATTTACCTCGACAATATAGCACATGCTGTGGCGTCTACAGCATGTGCTATATTGTCGAGGTAAATTAGGCGAAAACACCAAAATCTACTGCCTGCCTGTGTCGATCCATAACTTCCAGTTTCCAAAATACGTAGAGCCTCATGTGAAGAATACTGGCAAAGAATATATTCAGGAACAATAGTGTTAGTAAGCACATTTAGTCGCAAAATCCACTGTTAAAAATAATTCGTGACTGGATTAAGAGGCTAGAGTTGCAGGTCAAATGAGTAGATATATCGTCTGATAAACGAAACGAAAGTAACGAGTTATAAGTGCATAGCTGGAGTGCTATCCAGAATATGGATAAAGGCACATTGAGCTTTCAGAAATATCATTTGCTATACCTCGTACAATGCACGGGAATGTGTTCCTGTCATGTCTTGCAGTCACCCCTTCTAAATACGGTTTGCAAAAGCACAGACAAATCTTTTATAGTGATATTACCTATAGGCGGCCGTAGTGTAGATCACCATGCTACAATGTCCTTATTCGCATTGAGGATGGTGACCGCCACTCTTGGAATCTGCTCATGCTTTCCATCAGGCAGAGCAGAGTCATATTGGCGCAGCTAAAATATATTTAAAAAAACTTATATGCACTCTATTGAAGACGTCGAGAGGGTCAGTTAGTGCAGACGAAAAAGTTTTCTTGCGAATTGCAGCACTCGGGCCGACAAAAATAAACCACCATCTCCCTATTATATTGGATAGACATTAGCAACGCGTTACTGGTTGTACTAATTAATTTTAGTATTGTTGTTATTATTACAATACTTGATAAAGTGTCATTTCCATGACCAGCATATGAGTACATTGTTATGACATTTGCAGTTGATAAGCTGATAATCCCTCAGGTGTCACATCACTTTGACATAAGCATAGCTTGAGTGTCACTAATAATTCCATTTTCCCGACAATTTCTCTCGATAATTTCCCGACTCGCGGTCATTGACACAATAGACCATGTTTTAATACGGCCAATGAAAGGCCGTGGACACCTTAGGGGATAAGATTGACATTACGTGAGAAAGAAACACACCGCTCACCAGTGAACTCTTTTGTACATCAAAAGCTCATATTGACAGAGCCCCGAGAATAATATGATGAATTAAATTGAAATTAAAACAACACTAAACAAACAAGAATGAAGGAGAAAAATAAATTATTAGAAATAAATATTAATTATACCATGAATTAAATCTATATTGAAATTGTAATTAGAACAATGAACGATTAAGGTGACGCCTAATTTAACGTACCTATTTCATCATCATTATCAGTAAGCTAATTCTTTAAATTGTAACAAATCTAATCTAAATATGCTTCATTTTTTCATTGTTTGCAATGTTTATTCATTTAATTAACTTGGCTTTAATGAAAAGAGTAAAAACGTCATTCATATGTCAATGTTGGTATTAATTTTGTCTTGTTACCTTCCTGTCTATCCCTACGCCCTGATAGTTGTAAGTGTAACTCGGATGAGAAGAGAAGTTTGCTCCTTTAGTCAGCTCTTATGACACCCACGGAATGGACAGGAGTAATTTCAATTCAATTCAATTCAAATTATTTATTTCGGACTTATCAATATTGATACATCCATATTTTGTTAGTTACATTGAATGAGTTAACCTAGTGTTAGTTTTATAAAATATTATTTAGTGTGGATGTATAACCACCTGGACATGAGGGGGGAGTCCCACCTATCCGAAAAAACATTTAGGATGCTGTTGGAGGAGGAACGCAGGTGCGCAAGCATGGAAGCACAACGGTTTCGCATTATAGCGGCGAATCCATCGACCTGAAACTCAGCAAACATACCTGACGCGCTACAACTCCATGGCAACCCCAAAAGCACCCTAAATGCATTGTTATATTGGACACGCAGGTCGCTGTATGCCTTCTGCGTAAACTTAGTAATGACACTACATATTCTCAATCTATCACATCACGGACGATTCATCCATTAGTAGACTTATTTTCCCCCCAAATAACTTAATAGCTGCAGTTTTAGTGCGGTTTAAACCCACCCAAAACAACATTATCATAATGATATGACATTAATGTATTTAGTTGCTCAAAGTGAGATAATACGGCTTTAGTTTATTTTTCACATACTTGACGTTAGTTGTTAGACATACTCTAATGAATTACATTTCACACGCCCCTTCGTAGATCCGAAGAGACTTGTGAAATACTTACGTAATAGCAAGCACACCGCCCACGCCGTCTCTTATCAAAACTTGTTTACTCAGCGTTATTATCTAATTTTATGACACTTGAACAACTCATACTTACCATAATAATGATAAAAAAGAAAAACAACAAAAGATTATTGTGCATATGTTTAGTAAATATATTATCAGTAACATCGTGGGACATCAACAATTGGATCTCGAGACCTGGCGAGATGATCAGAGGTGGACCAAGGGCTAACGGTTGGATTTAAGCAGTTGTTTTTATAGGAATCGGCGTGAGAACTTTCATTGCGCGATTCAGTATTAGTAGTTACTCCACAGTTAGGTGTATCTTCGTTAGATGGCACTGAAGTATGTTTTTGTTTCTTTGTATATTGTAATTATATGACTGTAAGTTAACCAAAACAGAATAGACATGAATAAACTACGACTCATAATGGGAGCTGTAGAAGAAGAAGGATCATCTACAGGTGGATGTGGGTCTTCTCCATCGGTCGTGAACAACCTCCCCCATAGTCCGAAGGCATATAAGTCAGCTGAAACAGTCTTCAAGGACATAGTGCAAACGATATGATTCCCTGTGGTGTTCTTGGAGTAAGTGTAGTCTCGAGGTTCCAAAGGCATGATGGCTACACTCGCAGAGACAGGCAGAATAAAAGAATCGTCAACATCGAACCCTGGCATGACAACCGGTCTAGGCATAATGCCAACAACTGTGAGTTCCTCGAAAATCGTCGTTGATTCATTTTGGTAGGTTTCGAATCTGAAATTGTAAATTAAGATTTGAAATTATATTAAATTATCTTGAAGAGAACTTTATCTCTTCATCTACTTAGCACGAATTTGTATGGATCACCATGTTGCATTGTGGCACAGTGCTTATGATTTCCACCAGGCAAAGTAGAATCATTTTGGCAGGGACATACATAAAATAATATATCTATACTAGCTTCTGCACGCGGCTTCGCTCACACAGACTTTCACCCGGATTTACCTCCTTAGGGGTGAAATTTCCAAAATTTCTTTCTTAGCGCTCACTTACGTTATATAAAGAACCTAAATGCAAAATTTCAGGATTCTAGGATTTCAGCGGTTTGGGCTGTGCGTTGATCTCTGGGTATGTCAATTAGTCAGTCACCTTCCTCTTTTATATATATACATGATATGAAGTTAGTAGAGCCTTCTGATTTGTGCACGAACGTGATGTAGAAGATCAACCTAAAATTACAGCATACGTGTTTTCGTGTTTCGTTGGTGAGATCAGTGTAGAGACCAGAGGCCCAATTATGCAGAAGCATCACCACATGCTGTGGGTCACCATGCTGCATTGTTGCATTGTCTGTATTCACAATTAGTATGGTGACCTCTTGAATTCTACTTATATTTTCCATCAAGCAGAGTAGAATCACTTTGGCAGGCCCATCCATAAAAAAACAAAACCTACCTATTACCACAAGTGTCTTTGGTTTCCCCAGTGCAAGCAAACACAGCGCATATTCGTGTACCACCACTTGCAAGGCCGCTATACGTTCTCACTCCACTGAACGCCCCGGCCCTGTATTGATAGGTCTGTTGAAATAAATTGAAAACTTGAAACCGTCAACGTCACATCCTTCTTTCTTACGGGAAATCGTGACGCTTATATGATGATGTTGACTGAAAGTTGAAGCGGGTTCTACTGATCTTAATAATACTATTATTTTTTCATCATCGTTGAAATTCAACACACATCCAAACTCCGAAACAAATATTTGAAGATCATACAAAAATTTGGTGACCGGGAATTGAACCCGAGACCGCTACCACTGCGTCACTGAGACAGTCAACTATAAAATGATTATTTTAAGTAATCGCGAATAGATACATTTAAATTGCGAGAATTGACCTTCAAAAGGGATATGAATTTTTTAAGATAGAATAAAACGATATCCCCGGTATATTTTTAACCGACTTCAAAAAAGGAGGAGGTTTCTCAATTCGACCGCATATATTTTTTTTCTTTTTTTTATGTGTGTTCGCGAAAACTTCGTCGTTTATGAACCGATTTTGATGATTCTTTTTTAATAGAAAGGAAATACCGCAACGGTGGTGCCATGATAAGGACACAAAGATCTGATGATGGCATCCAAGAGAAATCGAGTCAAACCTTGAAGTCGGTTTTATTTTTGTTAAAATTTTACTTGTCATTTTAGTCATCTTAATCAAGATTATGAGAAAGACGAGATATCAGACCAGAGCGGAGTGCCAACTCAACCTTGTGCCGAGTGCACTCCACACAACTCCGTAATGTTGGAAATTCATTGCGCAATCGGCAATGTGCTTAAAAGTGTACGGTCCGTTTTTACTAAATGTTTATAAATACTATATTAAAGGTATGAAAAGACGTCACGATTAACTTCCCTATTGATTATTACACTTATAACTTATCAGGTGTGAAAATAAAACAATGAAAGCGAGTAAACAAGAACGTTTTAATAAGCTATTTTAAAGATAAGTGACAGATAAGTGACTTTAATTTCGTCTAGCTATACTGTAGGTACATCTGCTACTCTTAGTACATTAGACTGGTACATAAAATATGCAGGGCTTGCTATACTGTCTTACGTAATACGTATTATAACATAACAACTCAAATTATATACTCATATACTTACACATGTTCATTTATCTAAATTCAGCCGAGTTTCTGGTAGTGCTAATGAAGTAACGCTGTAGATAATATAGTCTGGTATCTTGGTACTGAGGTTTCTGCTTCTATAGTATAATTTGTCATATAATACATTATTTATTAACAACTTTATGCACTTGTATACAAAGGCGACATTAATGCCCAGGGTATTCTCTACCAGCCAACCTTTGGGGCGTGTAGAGATCTGGTGCATCGAGGTTACAGTTGTAATCAGCAAAAGGTATAGTTACAATTGACATAAACTAACAAACATGATTATGCATATAAATATATACATAATGATTATGTGGGGTTGTGAACAAAGAAATGTCTTGAAAGTATTGTTTAATCTTTAATTAATTTAGCAGCGTCCTATAAATCGTCTTTGAGTCTTTTACTGTCAACTCACTCTGTCATCCGTGAGTTGCCATTCTAAATATTATATAAAATTTAAACTAATACCACACGGTCATCCTGCTTCTTCATCTGACCCAGATGAATCAGAATTATAGTTCGTCCATGGCTTCATAAGATCAGCAGAGCTAGTAGTGTTAATCGGACCTTCTCCCTGACCAACTTTCTTCACTGAATATCTGTCATTTCTCTTTTTCTGAACCACTTCATAAGGTCCCAAAAATTTTGAATGTAACTTACTCCCTTGAGTAAATTGCGTCTTTTTAATAGCTACTAGATCACCAATTTTGTATTGATTAGCTTCCTTTCGTTTTTTGTTATAACTTTTCAAATTCTCGTTCTGTATCTTTTGAATAGACTCCTTTGCTTTAGTTCTTAGTTCTAATCTACTTTCATTGTAATGTGCTATCCTTTCTTCCTCTATTAGTTTCCATATCTCATCTTCTTTGTTTCGCATAGGAACTCCAATTAATAATTCGAAAGGCGTCATGCCAATACTTCTCTGAAAAGTACCATTTAGAGCACATTGTACCTTTGTAACATGGCGATACCACTTCGTAGGATCATTAATACTGAGTTTACTTAGGACGTCTATGATTATCTGGTGAATTCGTTCAACCTGCCCATTTCCGCGAGGTTGTCCAGTCGTAATAGTGTAGTGAGCAATATTCTCTTCTTTACAGTAATTCTGGAACTCATTCGATGTGAAGGCGCCATTTCTGTCGGATATAATTCTTTGTGGTGTTCCGAACGTCTGTTGTTGTAATAGCAACTTACTCAGAGTCTCTTCAGTCGTTAGAGTCTTTACAGGGTAAATCCACGTAAATTTGGTGAATCCATCAACAACAGTCAGTATGTACTTGTAATTTTTATTTGTTGATGTAAGTGGGCCAAGATGGTCAATGTGGAATGTGGACAGTGGCGTTTCTCCTTTATCTAATGGGTGTAAGTATCCTTCTTTCTTTCCTCTTTTATGTGATATCAATATGCATTCTACACAGTTATCTACTACTTTCTTAATTTTTCTTTTCAGATCTTGAACAAAATATTCTCGGTTAATCAATTCTTCAGTCTTACTCACACAAAAATGTCCTTTCTCGTGATTCTTTCGGATTATTTCATATTGCATCTTCTTTGGTACTACAATAAGCTTTCTTCCGTCTTTCTGCTTGATAAGTATACCGTTTTCTAGTGCATAATCTTCGTAAGGTTCTCTTTCCAGGATTCTTTTTATAATGTCAATTTGTGCATCTTGCTCTTGAGCTTTCTTGATACGGGCAGTAGTTTCGGTAAGTAAGAGACAAATTGGGTTTCGACTTAATGCGTCTGCGTGTTTCATCCGTAAGCCTGGTCTGTGTTCAATTTTATAGTCGTATTCTTCTAGCAGAAGGGCCCATCGAGCAACACGTGGCGGCAAATCCTTCTTTTGTAAGGTCATAGTCAGTGCGGCACAATCGGTTACAATCTTAAAGTGGATTCCGAGTAGATAGACTCGGAATTTCTTTACAGCTTCTGCAATGGCCAAGATTTCAAGGTAATAACTGTGATATTTCTCTTCAGTTGGCGACGTTTTTTTGCTCATAAAGTGAGTTGGATGCATCTGGTTGTCTTCGGGATCTCTCTGCAGTAGTACAGCTCCAAAACCTCTTGCACTCGCATCTGTGTGTAACTCTGTCTCATAATTGGAATTGTAGATGCGAAGCACAGGTGAACTACATAATACAGTCTTCAATGTCACAAAGGCTTCTTTACATCTTTCGTCAAAACAAAACTCATTATTCTTTTTGAGTAAATCTGTAAGAGGTCTGGCGATTAATGCGTAATTCTTAACAAACTTTCTAAAGTAACCAGTAAGTCCAAGAAAAGATTGTAATGCTTTTACATCTTTAGGTGTTTTGAATTTAGATACGGCCAAGATTTTCCCTTCTGATGGTCGAATTTTCTTTTCTTCAATGATATAACCCAAATATTCTATTTTCTTCTTCATGAAATGACATTTGTTCCAATTGAATTCTAATCCATATTCTTCAGCTCTTTTTAACACTTTTGCTAGTTTCGTCAATCCTTCGGATTCATCTTTCAGTGGCAGAATTATGTCATCAAGATACGCCAGAACAATGCCTTCAGATATAAGATCTTGGAAAATGTTATTAACAAATCTTTGAAATACTGATGGTGCGGTGCAGAGTCCAAAGGGCATTTTTAAGAATTCATATTGTCCGCGAGGTGTTACGAATGAAGTGTACTTCTGACAATCTTTATGTACATCTACATGTAGAAATCCGTTTTTTAAATCGAGTGATGTAAATAGTTTAGCCTCCTTTAGTTGATCCACTTGGTCCTCTATTAACGGTAACGGAAATCTCTCTTTTATTATCTTTTTATTCAATCTTCTGTAATCAATGCATAACCTATATTGACCGTTTTTTTTCTTTGCTAGCACGATCGGACTTGCGAAATCTGATTTACTAGGTTGAATAATCTTCTGTTGCATCCATTCTTCTATCTGCTGGTCAACAATATTCTTTTCCAAGGGCGACAGTCGACGAGGGCTTTGGTAAATCGGATTTTCGTCGGTAAGTATTATTTTAAGTTCAACATTACTTTTTTTCTTAGCTTCAGTAGTTTTATAGTCTTTAATCATCATCTTTATATTCTCAGAAGATCTTGTTTCTCCTATATCAAGATCATCGTGTGGATTCTTCTCTTCTGTGAGCAGCGTGAGGTGTGTTAGTTTTTCGATAGCTATGCCATCTGACGTGAAGTTGATGCTAAGATCATGTAAAATTGGATTGCCTAAAATCATGTTGACAGGTATGGCTTCATCTTTCACAACATGGATAACTGTATCGAAAAAACAATCATCGATTTGCAATTTAGCAACAAAACTCCCTTCCGTGTTTATCTCCTTTTCTCCAATACCAGTTAGACATATTTTAGGATTTTTCTCGTATTCAGGGTTCTCTTGTGTAAATTCTGTCAATTTACTAGTCTTTATCAGGTTCACATCGCTTCCAGTATCTATCAATGCCATCATGTCAACTCCATTAACCTTAATATTCTTATAGGGAACTTTCCTTGCTTCTTTCCTGGTGTGGATGTTTAAAGATTTCTTAAGGTGTGTTGGACATTCGGTTCCCTTATGGCCATATTCGTTACATCGAAAACATTTGATGCCTTTTGTACAAGCGAGTGCCATGTGGTCAGTGTCGCCACAATTGTAACATCTCTTCTTTACAAATTTACGACCAGCACCTGACAAGCTTACAGTCGTAGGATTGTTTGGTCGAACATGAGTCTTGCTGTCAATTCTTTTTCTTAACTGGCTATACGATTCTAACTTGGCACGAAATTCTCTTATATCTCTGGCACCATACAATATAGCTTTATTCGTTTCACTGTCGCGAATACCATCGATCACATACTCCATGAGAGCTTCGTCTTCTACGGAGGCATGTAAGGCCAACTCCTTCATATGCAAAAAGTATTGTTGAAATGTTTCGTCATTTTTCATCTTACGTGAAGCTAACTGCTTGTGGACTATAGCGCTATTCAGTTTTGGTCCAAATTCTTCGTTAAGGCTTTTCTTTAGATTTTCCCAATTAGTAACACTGCCCAACGATCGTAGAAATAATTTGGCTGTTCCACCAAGTAATCTTTTCCCATAAATAAGCTTTTCAATCTTTGACCACTCCATAATACTGGCAGTATCTTCAAACTCTTGGATCCAGGTAGAACTTGGATATGTATCATCGCCGGAAAAAGTTATCATAGATTTTTCTAAATCACTAAAAGATATCTTCGATCCAGACTTGATCTCTTTGTCTTCTTCTTCTTTTTCTTCTTTATCTTTTTTAGGAGGCATCTTTCGTCTTTATTATGCTAACACTCAATATTTTTGTCTTTAAAAGAAATCTTATTTAATCTTAATTCGTTAAAATATTGATCTAAGCTTCTTCAAATCTTCATATCAAAAATAAATCTCAAAGAAATTCATCAAAGTCTTATTTCAATACAAATATATCATGACGTCACTTTCTACGTTCCGTAGCATTCGGTTTATGAAGCGCAGCTGTATTCATTCGGTCTGCGATACAACGTCTCGAAGCATTCGTTGTTTACATTAAAAAGATGGCGGCTCACTTACTTGCCGGTAGATAAGCTTCTTGGTGATATTTTCGTAGAAAATCTTCGTCGTAATTCACTTCCAAAACAATGTATTCACATCCCGGACGAGCCCCCAAAAGTTGTGGGGTTGTGAACAAAGAAATGTCTTGAAAGTATTGTTTAATCTTTAATTAATTTAGCAGCGTCCTATAAATCGTCTTTGAGTCTTTTACTGTCAACTCACTCTGTCATCCGTGAGTTGCCATTCTAAATATTATATAAAATTTAAACTAATACCACATACATGCATTTACTTAATAATCGTACACTGTAGCAAGTAGTCTATAAGGAGGTGTACTGTTGAATAAAGTATTCCACCATCTGAAGAATGTGATTGTGCACGCTATTTTTAAATGTGTTTACAAAATCGTGGCAGTAGGAAAGTCACAGGAGAAGCAGATTATTTGTAGAGCAAAAATTTCTGGCGTGATTAGAGGAAAGGAAACACAAACCGGGATCAAATTAAGTGGGAGAGAATGGGGAATTGACGTAGATGAATGGGTAAGCATTTTAATTGGGAACGTAAAGAATAAATATGAATCGAATGCAGTTATTGAGAAGACGTTTAGTTTATTTTCAGTTATTAAGAAGGTTTTTATCCAATACCCCACTAGAGACTGTTGATGATGGTAGGTGTTGTTTGTTCTACTTTTACTCTTCATTACAGGTAGTACAGCATGATTCACGAAATAATTAATTATTTAAACAAACTTGTATTAAAATGAGTTTTTATAAGTTGCAACTAACATGTGAATAAGTGTAAAATAGAATACAGAAGAAAGAAGATTAGTATGGTTACGTTTTGTTTTATTTTTGCTTTCAGAATTAACCTGCCCTCCAACATACTTTGGAGGCAGTTAATTCCACGTAGATGGAGTACGTATACGTATTCCATAAACACTTATTTTTTGTTTAAATCGATTTTTTTATAACGGTACGTACTTCAAGCATTCATTTTTGTTGTTTACAATGTCAATTTATTACCTAGGTGCTACATTAATAATAACATAAAAACTAATATCACTTCAAAGATCGATCAAGAGATAGCACTATAATACATATATTGACATATATTTGGTTATTTACACACTTTGGCACATAGAAAGAGTCTATAACGCTTTTATCTTAAAAATTACAGTTTGATTCACCAACATTCGTTTCTTGGAAACTATTACGAACAATGTTTGTACCAGATGTTATTGTGAGTATTTTAAACTAAATTATGACTTTGAATTCCATAAAATAATTACTTTTCTTAATTATTCACTACTCTCTCCATAAATATGATCAAGTATAGTTTCGAATTTTTCAATATCTTCATCAGTTACTTCTTTATTGTGGTCAATATCCCTGCTGTATAGTCTTCCCCAAATACCAAAGGCTACCAACTCATTTTGAGCTCTATTGAGTTTATATATTAAAGTTTCTTTTGCATTTAAATTTATAATATCTTTTTGGAAAATAGATATGTCATTTTTGTTTTGAGATTCACATTTGGGAAAATCAGCTTTATTGTTTAGTTTTGTAGATGAGTAAGTAAAGTTTTTGGGGCTCATAGGAAATTTGTTATTTCTAAACGATAGCGGGAAATATATGACATCTTCGCTTTCCAGACTTCTGCTGTACTTTGGGCCGTATGTGTTCATTTCTATTTCAAGTTCTTCTATAGTAGCTTCTTCACTCTTATTAAATCTAAAAACAAAATATGAAGTTGGTTAAAACTATTTAAGTTGCTTACTATTTAAGATAGATGTCTAACGTGGATGTGGCCTGTCAAGAGTTTATTAGTTGGCGCTCTTTGGGTGAAGCCTTCGGTCATCAGAGGACATTAATAATAATCTTTATATATATAATTATATATTCTTCTCTCTCTCTTCTGTGAGTGTGTATGTCACTGAACTACACTCAAACGACTGGACCGATTGTGATGAAATTATTTGTGTGTGTTCAAGGGGATCTGGGAATGGTTTAGATTCACAATTTTGTCCGCTGGACAATGTTTTTTTAATTAATTTTTAATTTATTAGTAGTTATGGCAAAACGACGTTTGCCGGGACAGCTAGTATATCTATAAAAGCAGTCTACTTTGGATCAAATGTTAATTGTGTAATCGTGGCATGCTACTGTTTTTTCTCGAGTTGGTTTATATAATAAACTAGCTGAACCCCGCGGAGTTACCCGCGGTTATTGTCGTACCGTGGGACGCAGTAAGCCACAAAAAAGTAGCCTAAGTTACTCCTTAGATCGTCAGTTATCTGCCAGCGAAAGTCCCGTCAGAATCGTTCCAGCCGTTCTAGGGATACCCGGAACAAACAGACGGATAGACAGACAGACAAAAATTGTGTAAAATGTTATTTTGGTATATGTACCGTGGTATATGTGTAAAAAGCGGTTATTTTAATATTACAAACAGACACTCTAATTTTATTTATTTGTGTAGATATATATTTAGTAATCAGGCCAATGCGTATTGTACCTAAGCATACCTTAAGTACCTACGCATGTTTGAGCATAGATATAACAAGTTTAATATCGTGTACCTGTATGGACAGGATGTCGGATCATCGGTTTTGCAAGCAACAAGCAAACAGGCAGCTACACCTATCTCTCGGCGCGCATAAGTGTGTGTTCCGTCCGTCACAAGCGCACGATACTGAATAGCCTATAAAGAAAAAATAAGTAAAGAAATTGGTAAAACATGAATATTAAACAATAACTGAAGATATTAAAATGAATATAGAACTTTTCGAGTCTTAAGTCGAAGTTATTTGATGCATATGTCAATCTAAATGTACTTGATTGATTAAATTCCGAGCAAATGTGAATGAATCCGACCACCACCGAGCTAAGTTCATTTGAAGTGAAACGTATTTTGATTTAGTCTATTTATTAAACTACTAATAGGTAGTAGGTATCACGTTACCTGTTTTCTTATTAACACATACAGATAAGCTAAAGCTTGTGTAAAAGATGATTTCCACCAAATAGCTCACAATACAAGCTTTATACGATATCAAATCGTATTCACTGTAGTTAAAGTCTATAGTCATCAAGTTTGGATCTGATCGAGCGTCATGGTAGCCACCTGTGGTGAGATTGCTGTATTTGGGTTTGAAATGTATTCGTGCCGTCCGGTGGACATCATCCTTAAGAAACGGCATAAGGGGAACCTCGTAACCGATGTGGTGCAAAACCATACACAATGTTTTGTGTGACTTTTATGTAAGGAAACACAATTATATAGATGTATAGATATTTGAGATATATAGCAAAGTACATAGTACTTACATTTAGCATGCACTCTTTCTAGACATTCATTGTGTCAGTCTGTGTTATTATTTTCACAAGCTTATGCAATACGTTTAATACTGTTAATTTTTTGTAGTTAAGTGTCACCCACCCGTACGGTAATACTGTAGGGCGTTTCTCAATATATTTAATGTATTTCATATATATTATAGTGCTCGTGTGAGCTTTTATGTGCTCATGTCTTTCATATTTCACAGAGATCTGTTCGTGGGCCACTTTTGGTAATCATGTCTTAGAGGTGACTTCGCAACCGATCTTGAATTGTTTTTTCAATCTTTGGTGGTCCCAGAACCTAGTACAGCTTTCCGGACTGCCCTCAATAAAGTGGCGTACTCGTTAACCAGAACTTCTGTATGGGATTTAATGAGGGACATGGCGGCTACCAGGTAGCGACAATCAGCCATAGCCGTAACTCAGACGTCTTATTCTCGTATTTTATAACCATTGAGAAGTCCCATAAAAAATCGAATTCCGATAAGTAAAAAGTGTACGCTTAGCCAAAGTAGTATTTTATTTTGTACTTTTTAGGTAAATAAGGGGCAAATAATACTTTCTGAAGATATTTTTTTAGGTACACTCTGTGAAATAATATTTTACTTATATATTGCGAAACAACGGAAGACATGGAATAGAAAAATCCCATTATGATGTCCTTAAATATACTCAAATTAGAATAATGCATACAAACAATTATAGCGTCTCAGGACGTCTAGTGACGAATGGCGGTTGTTAAAACCAGGTTTGAATTTCAATGACCTACAGCTTGGAATCTGATTTTAAGAAAAATTAAGAAATAATTCATACCGTATTGGGTCTGTTTTTAAGCTTGACTCGAAATCTGCAGGAGACATCTTTGTCTACGATTGTGAATTCTTGTAATCCCTGCACTAAAGGTCTGGTCACGTGTGCGGAGATCGACGGATCTTGAAGCATTTTTAAGCTGTCATGGTCCGAAGGATTGTCATAGATGGCGCCAGGATAAATATTTTCAGCCACCTGTTTCGTGAATTATATTACGGTCATAATAATATATTCCACACATCTCATAGTCTAATCATACATTTCTAAATACATTTAATTTATGAATAATTATTATTATATTAACTTAACACAGTTCAAATAGTCGTGCTCATTGTACTATTATATATTTTTGAGGGCCTCGTTGGTCTCGCGATTGGCGTGTGCGACTTCTGATCATGAGGTCTCGGGTTCGATTCCCGAGTCGGCACGAATGTTTGTGATGATCTACAAATATTTGTTTCGGAGTTTGGATGTTTTCTATGTATATAGATATGTATGTATTTACAAAAAAAGTATATAAGTGTTTGTATCAGTTGTCTAGTACCCATAACACAAGCTCTGCTTAGCTTGGGACTAGATGACGTTGTGTGTTAATATCCGAAATATTTATTATTATTTTAACAGACAAGTAATTAATTTAAAAAGATTTTTTAAACACAAGGTTTTATTACTTTTTGTTAAAAAAAACTATTTATAATTGCATTGTCATCAAACCTGAAGGTATATTTAAAATTTCAGCTTAATCAGAATTCGGGAGAATTTGAATGAGATTTGATTACAGACAAACATTGGGACAAGTGAAGCAGGTAAATAAAAGCTTGTAAAAAGGAGGACGTTCTCAATTCAACTGTTTATGTTTATATTTGTTACCTTAGAACTTTCGACTGGGTGAACCGATTTTGATATATTTTTTTTACCAAATCCAAATCTTCCTTTCTAAGGAGAGGCCTTTGTCCAGCTGTGGACTGTCAAGGCTATTGATGTGTGTTATGTGAACTACTACACACTACTTTTACAAAAAGTGTAATCAAGATATTAATCTATATCTTCTATATCTATACTTATAATAAAACTGTAGAGAGGTCAATTCTGTACATTGAATATATATTAAAAATTAATATTGGGGGATGAATGGTTATCGATACTGATGCCAAAAATGTAATCAGTAAGTTTTTTGTCTGTCTGTCTGTCTGTCTGTCTGTCTGTCTGTCTGTCTGTCTGTATGTGCACGCATGGGTCAAAAACTACTGAAGGGATTTTAACCAAACTTTGTACGATTGTAGTCCATACTCTTGGGCAGGTTATAGGCTATATAACATAACGCTAAGATGCATAGGAGCTGAGCAGTGACGATAAATTTGAAGCAAGTCGGATGTAAATTTTCGCTTTCGAGCTCTTATCCTCGCATACGTTGATCATACACCAAAAATATGTACTACAAAAATGATGGTCTTCAAAAGATCTACAAAAAAGTCCTAAATAGTATATTTCTATCTTTTATAAATTAGCCACAATAACGTGTTTAAGTGTTAGGCATTTCTTCAAGGTGTATTAAATACTTAAATATGTTGTATTTCACATGGATATATCCTTACCACTATACACTTTAATATCTTTTTAAAATAAAATACAGAATTATAATAAAAGTATAATTAATAAACACACAAGATATAGATGAAGTAAAACTTTCAAATCTCGCCGCACCAGTATTAGTACGACATTATGGTTGAAATTTGTTTAACACGCGAAGCGGCGGGAAAAAGGCGGGAGCGCTCACGCCGCTCACGCGCTGACTTCACTCGAATTGTCACTGTTAATGCGAACGAACGTGGTTCTTATTGACTCTTCTCGGAATAAGCGCGCTTTAGATTTAAAAAATACATAGATACGTAGTTTTTAGATATCAGTTTATAGTAGGTATTAGATAATAATATAATTAGTTTGTTTTGTGTTTTTGTTTGTTTCTCCTTCTTTTCCTTATATTTATAGTTGTAAAATTAATAAGTATAATTTCAAATAAGTAAATTTATGCAATGACAATAAATAAATCTCATCATCAGACTTTCCGCGTTGCTGGAGTAGATCTTAGTCTCAGATGTTTTTCACATGGGCAGTTGTAGGTGGCTTTTTCCTGGGTCAGTAGTTCCACAAATCTTTATGCATACGTACCGGAAGCGTCCACTTTGAACAAATGTAAACAAGTGTAGTTAAAACAAAATTTACTCTTCTGTCTTAAATAGATTTTAAAGGCAGCGTCATATTTATCTATTAAATTGTAGTTTAATAGTCTATAGTTACAAAAAAAACATTATTGTAAAAGGAGATCCACGCGGACGAAGTCGCGGGCACAGCTTTAAACAATAAGATATTATGTCGCATGTCTGGTCCAAGTACAGAATATTGCTTCATCCATCGGGTGGTGAAACGACTACTTACCGAATCAAATTTTTAAATTCGTTACTTTACTTACCACTTTTACCCAATAATAGGCTATTTGACTGATTATTGAAAATCGTTTTAAATTATTCTTTATTACATAATTAGCACACTCCGATATTTTGCAGAATTTCTACTGTATTATGAACTATTATAATAGTAGAATATTAATAATAGTATAATATTAATAAAATTGGGGAAAACTGATAAATGAACTTAAATTTAAGATAAAGTTCAAGTTTGACAACCATTTCAAAAAACGATATTTCTGTAATGGCGCTGGTCACATGAGACGCGTGACGTCACACTCTAGCCACAACAAAACAAAACAGCGCAGTTTAAGTTAATTTTATCAGTTTTCCCCAATTTTATTAATTAAAATGTCGAATAAATGGTGTGTAGTGCCACAGTGAACAAATCTATACATCTATACAAATAAATAAAATTGGAGTGTCTGTTTGTAATATCAAAATAACCGCTTTTTACTAAATGCATATGTGTGTATACACGGTACATATACCAAAAATGTAGTTAAAAAAATTTTTGTCTGTCTGTCTGTATGTTTGTATGTTTGTTCCGGGTATTCTCTGGAACAGCTGGACCGATTTTGACGGGACTTCCACTGGCAGGTAGCTGATGATCCAGGGAGTAACTTAGGCCACTTTATTTAGACTAACTTTGTCTCGCGGCGTTACGCCGAAATGTATGTATGCGCGTAACTTTCGATCGGCTACACAAAATTATATATTTTTTTTATGTGTCAGTTATTCTTAGGACAAGGTTTGTGTACAAGAAAAATAAAAAAATAAAAAAAAGTTTTTTTTGTCCGTGACTACACCCTACCCATGGGTAGCTGTTAACGAAAGAAAAATATGGTGGTACGAAGTCCGTCGGGTCAGATAACATCTTTAAATACCACGCTTTGTACTATTTCAAAATGTAACCTAAAAGCATTGAAATATACCTACCTACAAAAAGTAAATTAGATTTTACAAAAATAATGAATGGATTTTTCCAGAGGTTATTACAGAAACAATTTTATGTTGTACTTATGCAAGTGCAACATAGCTGCTTTAACATTTTTCACTTCTGCAGCATAGTTATCAGTGTTATTATTATGTACTAGCTGAAAGCCGCGGTGTTACCCGCAGTTATTGTTGTACCACAGGTAACGCCGCGGGACAAAGTTAGTCTAAAAAAAAGTAGCCCAAGTTACTTCCTGGATCATCAGCTACCTGCCAGTGAAAGTTCCGTCAAAATCCGTCCAGCCGTTCCAGAGATTACCCGGAAGAAACAAACAGACAGACAAAAACATTTTTAACTACATTTTTGGTATATGTACCGTGTATATATATACATAGGCATTTAGTAAAAATGGGTTATTTTAATATTGCAAACACACTCCAATTTTATTTATTTGTATAGATAGAAAAGTGCAAACATAAAAGCGTCTATCTTATGTAGGTTGCTGTTATCGGCACGCACAAAATTTGGTTCCTTTTTTTTCGAACCACTTATTAAATAGTTTATTAAAAAAAAGTACTGCAGAATTAGCTCACAGATCGATTATTACCACTCCGAAAACATAAAACGCAAACAATATTCAATAGAGGAATCTTTCGTTTATTAGCATGTGACGTCACCAGAGTTGCAACCAATCACAAGGCGTTTATGTCGCAGACAAAATTTCAAAAAAAATTATAGTTTTATTTCGTGCAATCTGCGAGAAACTTAAATTATTTTGTTTGATTTATGTTATATGTCTTTTTAGACTATTATCTTAAAGGATGACCCCAATCCATAGTTTATTTCCCTTTCTGCTTTAAACGCGTGCAGTGTCTGGTGAGTATGTGATTGGTTGGATCTATGCTTTGCGATGACGATAAACAAGACATAAGGTCAGACGTTGCGCACCGCAGGCATAGACCTCACCACAAACTGTTTCAGCAACGGAAAGCTCTATGTGGCTCTGTCGAGGGTGAGCGACGCTGCTAATATGTTCGTATATTGTTCCAATGGCATTACACATAACATAGTATACAGTGAAGCTCTTTAAATAAAGGTAACACTGTCACAATATGTGGACATATCAGTGAAGTTGCATGCTTATACAGGGTTAGGGAATACATACATATAAAAAGGAATACTCATAACTATTACCGTGAGTTCGAGCCCTGAAATGGGGAGAAAAAAAAACCGCTACTACATAATAAGAGTTTATTGACGGGATGCGTAAGTATAAAAAAAATATTTTTCAACCCCCTTTCGGTTAGCATGAACTTTCCTTTTATACATTTTTTGACATTTTGTTGCTATCTTGCTCAGTATTAATTATAGTTTTTATTCACGGGCATCTACGAAAAAATGTTAAAGTATTGGAATACTTTGAGATTTATCCGCTAAGTATCAACTAGAGACTACACAAATACCTATATGTATATTACGAGAGAGCCTCGGGAAAGAGACAACGTTTAACACATGAAATAATAAAGACTTGCACGAAGCACTTTGTTTCAGTATTTTATACGCACAATGAAGAAACTCCATACCTGATTTACTGTCTTCTGAGAAATACAAAGAAAGTCTTGCAAAGTGCAACGGATCATAGCGTTGCCTAATCCTACTAATATTATAAATGTGAAAGTTTGTAAGGATGTATGGTTGGATAGATGGATGGATGTTTGTTACTCTTTCACGCAAAAATTACTGAACGGATTTGAATGACACTACAGTAATTTAACATAAACTTCAGAATAACACATAGGCTACAAATAATAAAGATAGTGTGTGAATTCTCTAAAATATGACGATAAGTGTCAAGTAGGTAGTAGAAAAAATCTACCATCTGTGAGCTATACTGGCGTGCGCCGCCAAAATCGCTAAAGTTTTACATATGTAATGTTTGATGGAAATATTTATCTTAAAAGCCGTTATAGTTAAAATGTGTAAGCCATTAAAGCCAACATAGTGAACCATAACTACAATAAAAATTAATGATTTATTTCAAATGCACATTTGGTATGGTAGTAATAAGTTGATTCCTAAATGAAAATGGACACATTTATCGCTTCTGGTATTTAAAGTAGATAAAATATATCTTTTGCGCTACATCATTTGGACAAATAAATATTTATACAAATAAATACATACAAATAAAGACAAATAAATAAATATTAAAATTAATAGTTGCGATAATGACAAACCGAGTGCGTGATATTACGATGGTGCATGGCGGTTGGCGCGGGGAATAGGTTGCTCATCGCTGAGCGCGCGACCCGAACGCGGGTAGGTAGGTTGACGAGTGCGGGCAGACGACGATGTTGGTTGTGTCTGTTTTGCGAATTTTCAAGGCTACAATTAGCTAAAAACGCATTTTATTAAAAGTAATATAGGACTAAGGTTAAGGACAGTTTTTTTAGAAGTTACACGTACGAAATTCCACGTACAAACTTCGTTTTTATTTTAATTACATTACATAGGTTGTAGGTAGGTAAGTTGTCAGTGTCAGGCTGTTATATTTTTCAAATGCGTCTAGCACCAAATATATTATATGTTAAATTATACATGGTATTATGTTTTTGTTTGTTTAACCGTTTTTATCATCAATTACACTAACATTATAAAGGTGAAAGTTTGTAAGTGTGTATGTTAGTTACTCTTTCACGCAAAAACTACTAAACGGATTTGGATGAAACTTTACAGTGAAATAGCTTATACATCAGAATAACACATAGACTACTATTTACCACGATAACCGACATACACGCGGGCGGAGCCGCGGGCAGCAGCTAGTAAATAATAAATGAACAAACAACTTACGTTTCCTGGTACTTTCGGGACTTTCGCAACTAAAAGCCGTGTTGTAGGCAATCCTGGCATGATGCTAACCAAAGCACCGGCTTTTCCCGAATATATTCCTGACCCTGTAAACAAACACTATTTGAAAACGTTATAGTAATCTTAAAAAAAAAAACGTAACCGTTACACGTTAAAATGTATTACTTACTTACCTACTAATTTAACATAAAGAGTTTTGAAATATAAAAGTAAAACTGTTTTTTTTTTATTTCCACTGTTAAACGATGTTTCATAAAATTATTACTGACTTGTAGAATATACAATAATATCATTATACTATTTTAAAATTATCTATACAAATAAATAAAATTGGAGTGTCTGTTTGTAATATTAAAATAACAGCTTTTTAATCAAAGCATATGTATGCATACACGATATATTGCGAGCATTTTTGGTATACCAAAAATGTAGTTAAAAAAAATTTTGTCTGTCTGTCAGTCTGTCTGTTTGTTCCGGGTAATCTCTGGAACGGCTGGACGGATTTTGACGGGACGTTCACTTGCAGGTAGCTGATGATCCGGGGAGTAACTTAGGCTACTTCTTTAGACTAACTTTGTCCCTCGGCGTTACTCGCGGCACAACAATAACCGCGGGTAACACCGCGGGGTTCAGCTAGTTTTTAATAAAAAATCCTTCAACAAAATAAAATTGTTACTTTCTGATACGAGCTTCTTCTTCCTAATTCGAAATATGACATATCCCTGAAGCAAAACAACCAAACTTCAATCATGTCATGAATCTTAAGCTCATATTAGGGAGCTCAAAACATCTTCTACTTCGGGAAATAGCAGACAACCCATTTCTGCTTCGCCACAGACGCCGTTCTTTATGGCATCGTGTATTAAATAAAAAAGTTTACTTTTTTATACAAATGAATAAGCATACTCACCACCAGATCCTACTCTCACATTATTGGCGCCAGCTGCCAAGAAATTGACATCCATAGAATACGCATACGCTTCTTGAATCTGAACAGCTGAAAATAATTATTTTGCACATTATTTCAAACTTTACATATTATTTAAAATACAATTTGTATTTAAAGTAGTCGCAGATTTACTCGGTAATTTCTCGAATAGCTAGTAGTCTAAAACTCCAAATTATTCTTTACCGTCAAAACCTGTATTTAGTCATACAAGTTTTTAAGTCTTTAAACAAATTTCATTGTTTTTTACTTCGACTTCGACGAAGCTACTGAACCGATTTTTATGAATGAGGTGTCAATAGATTCGGAATAATGGCCCAGGGAACATTCGCTTTAAAAAATCAATAGTTTAATTGCCTTTACTGTTAAAAGTTTAATAAATTTCCTTGCAAAACGTCAACTTAGTTGTTTTTACCTAAGTGCATTTGAAGACAGCAAAGTCTACTAACCAGTCAGAAAGGGTAACTCTGAGAACCACATAGTGCTGAAAATTATGTCTTTGATGTGATGTTTCTGCACGACTTGGATGGCGGGCACTTGGAACATCAAATCAAAGCAGATGTAATGACCGAAGGTCACGCCGAAGTCTGTCGTGAACACGCCCAAGTCAGGCTTCAGCGCTGGAGTGTGCGTTGCTTCTCCAAATAAATTTATTTTTCGGTATCTGGAAAGCGTAAAAAAGTTGCCCTGAAGAAAACAAAGAAAAGACAATTCTTGGGAGTAAATGTTAGATGTAATTTCCAGAAGACTGGCACTAGTGTTGATATGGTTTTTGTTAATAAATATAATTTATTCATTCACACACATGTCACTTCGGATGGCAACGTTAATTTACACGCTAATTCATTGGTCACAAGAAGTGTCGATCAGTTACTTAACTAGTTCTGAACACATAAAGCGAGCACTCGGACTCTTAACCCCAGCTCGACCCATGTGGTTCGAAATATAAAACTTTTAATAAAATATTCACATTATTTTTGATATATCATAATTATTGTTTTTCATATATGTATATCATAAATAATTATTCAATACCTGTCAATGACAGATCCGTTCCTGTCAAAAACTACATTAGTGTTGAAGATATACAGCTTTTCCTCTGGACATTCCTCGCCTTGTTGCAGCTGTCGACAATCGAGGCTCTCACGACCATTTATCACCACGTATATCGCATTCCGTCGAGCCGCTGCAGACATAGCTACCAGCAACTGAAATAAAGGTAATTTTATTAACTTGTTATTCAGTAGGTATACAACCAATGGTATAGATTTATAATGACAATAAGAGCCATTGTACGACGCATGTTCGACCAGCCCTCCTATCCTAGTTGCATTCTATAAATGTAAATGTTAATAGAAAACGTTTCTCAACGCTCTCAAGTGACGCGGTCAAAACAAAATATTAGCCAGCAATATAATAATATACTATTCAGCAATATAGGAGAATAGACGCGTTAGTGCCTGTAGAACAGGAATCGCAAAACACTTGCAACTCTGCCAAGGGGACAGGACCCCCGACCCCCTCCGTAATTGTGACGCCTCTGGTGTTGCAGGTGTCGCTTACCATCAAACGATGCGTCTGCTCGTTTGCCCACAAGTTTATAAAAAAAACTTAAATGCTGCTTAAACTGGAGGACTTACTACCGCCACGTCCTATTAATAAGTAGCGTTAATAAGTTATTATTTATTTGAAAAATTTTTTACGACTAAAAAAGCTGTAAGTATGTATATAGAAAGCAAAATGTTACATTTGCTTAGCTATTTTGAATTGTTTTTTGCGCTACATAATTCATAAGTGAAATAAATAAATACCTCTTTATTTATAAGCGCATGCTTCTTGATAAAGAATTATTATCAGTAAAACAAAACAATGTAAGCAAAGTATTTAGTATAGGTAAACGAAAAACTGTTTTGGTATTGTAACAATGTAGATATATGTTGAACAATTATGAACATAATAATTGCGTTTTGATAACGAACAATGACTTCAGTCTATACTTTAAAGTTAAGTTATAAATAAAATACACAATAACTTACTTGATCATAGAGATCAGGTCGAAGTGCTGGTATCGGGAAATCCCGCAGGAGCCCATGGATCGGTACAGCAAAACTGGTCGTAGCGTTAGTTAGTGTCAACTCTGGGAACACTACCACGTCTGCATTCTGTAATATAAATAAGATATTATAATAAATAGACAAATAAGATTTATATGCATGCAGGCTTTAAAGATAAAATAATAGTTTATGAACAGTTAGGTATTATGTCATTATCGTTGTAGATCGTAAGTTTTTTATGTCATGTTGTCTAAATAATTGTTGTAATTTTTTACTTTCAAATTGATTATCCGGATTTTCATCTGCACGGAATAATATTTGATTCAGAAAATTGGAATTCTACTCTACTCTCCATTTTGTCACCTTTCTTTCTCAAAATATCCGAATTAACGCCAGTAGGATTCTCCCGATTGCGGTCATAAGTGGGACACAATTGCATACTTACAAAACCTTTAGTGGTCCTCTGACACTTATATTTTTTAAACATTTGTACATCATCACTAATTTTGAAAATAATGAAAAAAAAACTAACTTGTTGAGCAGCCTGCTCTATTAGGGCTTCATAATTGGCTTTGTTGGCTTCTGCATTATGGCTGACAATGTACTCCACTACGGCTGCCACGTAGTGGTCATCCTCTGGAGTGGACCTCTGAAAAAAATATAATGTAACACATTAAATGTGAACCGCGATCAACGCCAAACCGTTTAAAGCAAAATCTATTGTTAACCAGTTTTTGGCAACAGTTCCGGAGACGTTTATGTCGGTTATCGCGGTAATAAAATATATCCTTTGTCATTCAAATTTTATCGAAATCAGTTAAGCAGTTTAGCCTTGAATATACAGACAATTATTTTCGTATTTATAATATTAGCAGGGATATAAAAAATACTTCAGGGGTAATGAGAACCCAAAAGTCATTGAGTGAACTTCGCGTGTTCAAGTAAAGTTTTTAAATTTGGAGCATAAATACGTTTCAAGTTTTACTTCCATCTATCTACTTAAACATATGTATTCTAGACTAGCTGAACCCCGTGGTGTTACCCGCGGTTAATGTTGTACCGCGAGTAACGCCGCGGGACAAAGTTAGTCTAAAAAAAGTAGCCTAAGTTACTCCCCGGATCATCAGCTACCTGCCAGTGAAAGTCCCGTCAAAATCCGTCCAGCCGTTCCAGAGATTACCCGAACAAACAGACAGACAGTACATTTTTATTATATGTATCGTGTATACATACATATGCATTTAGTAAAAAGCGGTTATTTTAATATTACAAACAGACACTCCAAGTTTATTTATTTGTATAGGTGAGTTCATCAGCATTATCCTTATACAGAATACGCTTATCTTAAGACAGGAGTCTTATTCTAGGCCCGACCTGTCGGACGCCCAATTCGGATTCCGAGAGGGGCGTTCGACGGTCGATGACGTGATGCACCATAGGGTTAGGGCCGTGACCGAAGAGGCAGTGAGCTGTTGTGGCGTTGCGTTGGCGGTGTCGTTAGATATCGCTAACGCATTCAATAGTCTGCCATTTAGGTGGGATTCACAACAGGGCAGTACTCCACTACCACGGGTTACCAGAGTACCTGAGGCGGCTAGTGTCAGACTATTTAGAGGAGTGTACCGTCATGTACGAGGACCGAGAGAGCGCCTTGAGACGGCGACCCTTGTCGTGCGCCATTCCGCAGGTGCACACCGTGTGGTTTTAGTCGGTTCGATTCCGACACACCACCACGCCGCAAACCCCCGCCAATTATTTGAGAAGCCCTGTGGCCGTCACCTAAACTAGTACGAATGCGAGTATAAATATACATTTTTATCGAATAAGGGGCAAACTAGCAGACGTATCGCCTGATAGTAAGCAATTAACACCTTCCATGGACACCCGCAACACCAGAGGCGTCACAAGTGCGGGATGGGGACAGGGGTTGGGGTGTGGCCCTCCGGTATTCTCACTCCCTCGGTGAAACACAGTGCTGTTTCACATCGGTTTTCTATGAGGCCGTGGTATCACACCGGTCGATCGGAGTGATACTGCGGCTCGACTGATACCACGGCCGCCGTTTCATGCCGAAGCGTGACTCTCCCACGGCGAACTACACATACTTATATTACCATACCATACCATTATTATTATCAATACTTAAACTATAAATACGAAACTAACTTTAAAAGTACTAATCATAAAAGTAAAGAAATAACAAATCAAGATATTGCTACAGAAACCATCAATTTTAGGGCTGTCAGACCATTTAATCGGACACAAAATTAGAATAATCTTTTATTTTGTTTATCTATCTGTATAGCCTATCTTATATTATCAAGATAGTATTATCAGTAGATTTTAGTGATTTATTAGAAACATACAACGAGCAATTCTGATACATTGAAACAAATACATGTCAGGGGGAAACAGATTTTATAAAAACCTTCTAACTTTGAACTTCATAGGTGGCGGCTGCTTCATAGGTAGCGCGAGCTACGACGCGACTGTAGGTGTAACATTGGTCATTAACTCAAAAACATCGTGTAGTAAATTTCAAAAACGTAAAATAGTGTCATATGGCTAAATTATTGAACCAATTTTATTGAAATTTTGTAATGGAATTTGTAACTTGTGTAGGTAGGTCTAGTTCAAATTAAAGTCGTATTGTTATATCCATCTTGTATATTTAATGGATACGCAACACGAACCTATCTAATAATTACTCAGAAATTAAATAAAACTGATTTTATATAGCTGTTTTACTTAATTTATAAGTAGTATATGTGAGTGTCAACCCTGAAAAGTGTAGGTTAACACAAAAACATCATAATCATAAAAATATGTGATACATAATATATTTACAAAAAGAATCATCACAGAACTCAGATCAAATAAAAAAAGGTAGATAGCGCGCCTTTTTCTTGTTGAAGCAGAAAGAGTAGCGTAGTTCCAAGTAAACACACGTGTTACGCAATAACTATTCTATAAACTAGGCTACTTTTCGTCAGTATCGTACAAGTTTTCTATATCTGCCTTTTTTTTTGACTGAATCACAGAAATTAACAAAAATTATCCTTAATAAGTAATCGATGTTCACGTTCAACTAACCTCAAATGAACTTGACACGAGACAAAGGTAGATAAAAACGGGGAAAAACATTTTGCAAACAACTCGATACTAAACAAAGTTTCCAATTGCATTTGACGTAAACAAGGCGATACAAACAAATCAATACACTGCGACGCACCGATACATAACAAACAAATTAAATATCACAGCGCAATGCGCACGTCATGTCTTGCCGCTTAACGGCATTGTACTGTCTATACTCTATTTATATACAAGACTATATCGACGTTTAGTCGAAAAAAAATAACTGTGACTAGTTTTATAGATAATACAAATAAATTAGGCTACAATTAATACGATTTTATTTGACTATTTTTATAACAGAATTAGCCAACAGAAACTGAGAGGGTAGATAAGTAATACAATCATCCTTAATAGCCTTTTATAGTTGAGCCCTAAAGAACAACCAAAACAATAAAAATATTACCTACTATCCCTGTCTATTAAATTTATTTGTTTAAGAGCATGGTAAATAACATACTGCAGTACCACCTTTAAATAATAGAAGACCGTGGTTGGGGTAACTGCAGAAGTGAACTGAATTTAATCTCCTGATGATATATTCATCAGCTTCAATTAGATGTTTGTGTCCAGTAGTGGTCTAATGAATAGGTAGTGAACAATAAACTACTTCAGATATCAGACTGGTCAAATTACATACAAACGACGTAACAATAAAACCAAAACAAGATCTCTTTAAATAGAACTAAATTCCAACATAGATGGTTACACGCACGGAGCAAATTTGCTTCGTGGTTACACGTTGATGATGTTTATGTTCTAAACACGTGTAAGGTTGTTTTCATAATGAAAGTGGCTCTGGTAGGAAAAACTTGATGAACAGGGAAACATTGCTATCATCAATAGTGAAGAAATTATCTAACTAAGATTTATATAACATTCCTTAATGATATGCATAATTTGTAACCGTGACAATAAGAATTCGGAACCCTAAAATTATACCAATAAATAATTTATACGACAGGAAGTTAAATATAAGCGTTTAAATATGTGTAAAAGAAATATTTCAAAGGAATATTTGATTTAAATCAAGGAACTTAAATTAATAGTTTTTAAAGGCATGTGTATTTTTATCAATTCCAAAGTATTAACTTAGAATAGTGAATGTTTCAACCCACCAGTACAAAGATTTATTATACACTAAAAATAGCCTAAGTTACTCCATAGAACAATAACTCTCTGCCGGTGAAGTCCCGTCATAATTAGTCCAGTCTTTTCAGAAAGGCAGACTGACAAACAATAATATGTAAAATTGTTTGTTTATGCATTTAGTGATAAGCTATTAATTTGAAAGAAACAAGCACTTCAAATTTATTGATTTCTATAGATTACGTTAAATTATTACTTTTTCCTCTTTTTTTAAACAAGAGGGAAAGTCAATGTGGGATAAAATAGAAATATTTCCATTTTAATATACTTAACTGTTAATAGCTAATTTCTCCTTAGAATACTGGTTCATTGGTTTGGTATAGTTTGTTATAAGTTTTCCTCCGCTTTGCCATGCCGTTTGAATCCTGAGTCGTATCGAATTTTTTACCTTGGGAGAGCCACGCTTCGGCATGAATGGGCCGGCTCGACCGGAGTGATACCACGGCCACACAGAAAACCGGTGTGAAATAGTGCTTGCGCTGTGTTTCACCGAGTGAGTGAGGATACCGGAGGCCCACAACCCAAACCTCCTCCCCTATCTCCCCTCTCTCTTCTCCAAGGGCTGGCAACGCACTTGTGACGCCTTAGGTGTTTGCAGGTGTCCATGGGCGGCGGTAATCGCTTACCATCAGGCGATACGTCTGCTCGTTTGCCCGCTTATTCGATAAAAAAAGTCGGCTCCTATGACACCCACGCCACGGGATTAAGAATAGCGATGATACATCGTATTCTCAATTTGTTACCTCAAGGTCGGAGTGATATACAATGTCAAAATAATAACCCGTGTAAAATATATATATATACGGCATTAATATGAAGAGAATGCGTATTCTTAAGCGTCTTAGCAAGCATAATTTTCCGTTGATTCAAATAGTTACTTGACCACAAAAAAGCCAAATGAGAAAATAATGATATGAACTATGAAAATATAATAGTTAAGCCAGGGGTTCCCAATCTTTTTCAGCCTACGGCGCACTTTCAAGATTACAATATTGTCAGGGCGCTCCCCCCCCCCCCCCCCATCCCCTCGGTACCTAGCCATTAGACATATATAGAATCAAAAGAGTTAGGTACCTACAATAGTAGTTATTATTGGTTGCAAGGCACAAAAATTTAAACATAAATGCAAATAATTGACCCTTTCGGATAATGATAGAAGACCGACTCGCGGCGCACACTTTGGGAACCCCGGAGTTAAGCAATTACAACAGGAGATCATCTGAGACGGGCGGTAGTTTGATAATTTCTATTACCGTATGACTATACTGCAATAATAAAACCAAATAAAGAAATCAATTGGATTAGGACTCCTAACGGATTTCACACTGTTTTACGTATGTTTCTGTAAATAGTTGCTATTTTAAATCTAAATTGGATCGTATCACAATCCATACCTTCTTGCGTGGCTTCACTTTTAACCGACTTCAAAAAAAGGAGGAGGTTTCTCAATTAGACCCTATTTTTTTTATGTTTTTCGCGGATATCTTCGTCGTTTATTTTGTTTCGTATATTTTGTTTTTTTATTAAGAACTGATTTTGATGATTCTTCTTTTGTTGGAAAGGAGATATGCCGACGGTGGTACCATGATAAGGAAACTAGGATCTGATGATGGCATCCAACAGAAATCGAGTCGAACCTTGAAGTCGGTTTTATTTTTGTTAAAACATTTTATTACATCTTTATCTGTCGCGACCAATGTGAAAGAGATGAAATACTTATTGTATTTACACATTTATATGACTGATGACTTCTGAGAACTCTTTAAATACTATACATTAAGAAATGAATGTTTGTGCCTTTAAAGCTAATAATCTCTAATGCAGTTGTAGTATTGTATTGAACTAAAACTTATGCAGTTCCTAGTTACTTCCACTAGTTCCAAAGGGGTTTTATTCCTTTGACGAAGGTCTAAATCCTTCAACGTTGGAGTTGCTTTTAGTGACATTATATGTACATTGTTTATCCTGTCCACACGCCCACTTTTGTAACTTCTGTACACCAGGATCGACAGCAGTGACTCACAAACACATCGAGCTTTGACACTCAAGAAGTCCTAGAAAAAGTTAAACTGCTGGAACCCGCAACGAAATTAATCAGAAAAAGTTAGATGAGTAAGAAATCTGATCAGTCCACTTATCTCCTTAGCAATACGGAAGACAAAACGAAGTAAAAAAGTATTAAATTAGATATATTAGTCAATATTGCAAGCTATGCTACACCGTCTTTACAGTACAGAGTCGAATCTTATTTCATGTGAGCATCTAATAACTTACTTGTAAAGAGAGTCCCACAACTGCCAACACTAAAATAGCACAAAATAGTTTCATTTTTCTAAGCGAGAAATAAACGGATTAATCCTCCAATGGCACACACTTTATAAGGAAGACTCGCATAAAAGTGGTCCCGTTCTGACTAATAAACCAGCATTTATCGAATTTATTGCAGACCTGAATACGTTTCCATTGCCGTATGCTGTACGATAGTAATATTATATTTTCATACCGCTGATAACATAATCCACTTAAATACTGAAACAATTTAATATCAATATTTCCTCAATTCACTCTGGCAATCTAAAAATAAATAAATAGTCATGTTTTTTTTATGTAATTCATGTCGAAGCGTGGCTCTCCCACGGTTGAGTTATGTTATGTCCAGCAGTGGACTGCTAAAGTCTGTTGATGTTGATCACTGGCACAATATTGCCTCGATGTTTCGTCGTGTCGATGTTGGGCCAGTTTGAGAAATATTACTATAACTTACAATACACCGAGGCCAATGCCCTAACCCCCCCAACAACTAGCTTAACAGGACAATGAGTCATCCTTTTTCGTGCATGCAGCCCACAGAACAAGCTTATAGTCTCTGTTCTGTGATGCAGCCGGCGTTATTCAATTCATTAGACGTCACGTCAAAAAAAACTTAACTTTCTCTAGTGACTTATTTATCTGTCGACTATCTAAATTACTTTAGACTGATCTATGAGCTTTTTCTGTCACATTATGTTAAGAAGAGAGACTTGAAGGAGTTATAAATAATTAAATGGAAACGTACAGACTAGCCGGAATAAGGGGACATCCCGAACTGTAGGTATTGTTGTGCAATATATTACCTTGAATGCTGACTACAATGTCTATAATACAGCTAGTGTTCGCAGCCTTAGTTACAAGAGGTTACGAGCTTTTATCTTATCTGTGACTTAAATTTCTATCGTAACTTATTTTGACTGATAATGAGGTAAGGTGAGTTTGCCTGGAAGACATTACATTATATGTCTGACATTTTATGTATTCTCTTACAAATCTTTATCTAACTAACTAAAACATAATATGCACAAAATACAATGATTTGTAATTTCATGGTAACTTTTTAAAGAACATTGCTACCACCATCATTTGATATGCCTAGAAGTTTACCTAGATATTTTAAAGGTGGATATTACTTTGAAGTCTTGGATCAACTTTTAAAATTCTCTTTAAAATCGTCAAAACTTAGGGATCCATACTAAGTACACTTGAGAATTTTGAAGCGACATTACTTAGTTTTCGTATTGAGTTTAAGATCAACAACCGCGGCATTTCCCGCGGTTATTGTCGTTCCGCAGGTAAAGCCGCGGGACAAAGCTAATCTAAGAAACGTCGCCTAAGTTACTATTTAGATCATCGTCCAGCCGTTCCAGAGTTTACCCGGAACAAACAGACAGACAGACAAAAGTTTTTAAACAATTTTGGTATATGTACTGTGTATATTTACTATTATTACTAGGTTATTTTAATATTACAAACAGACACTCCAATTTTATTTATTTGTATAGATAGATGATGCAAAAACATCATAACATAATATATGGCATATATATAATATATTACACATCCTATAAGATATATTTGTTACTAACTTACTATAGTCGGGCGAATGAACGTGCGAAGTTGACTTACTTTACTAAATCATTTTTATCAGACCTCTCGCTCACGCTTGTAGGCATTTAGGAGCTCTCGCTCGCACTTCTAGTGTGGTGTGTAACAATAAAAAAGTGATTTGTCGATAATCAAGAGCAGGTAATGAGCTAATGAGGGAAAGGTTTAGGAAATAATGAAAAGTATTAACTTTTATATCTGCTCCTTAAACATACAATATATTAAATGTTATCAAACTTAAATTAATATTTTTTATATATTTAACTAGCTGAACCCCGTGGTGTTACCCGCAGACCCGACAGACAGACAGACAGACAAAAATTTAAAAAAATGATATTTTGGTACATGTACCGTGTAAACATACATTTGCATTTGTTAAAAAGCGGGTATTTTAATATTACAAACAGACACTCCAATTTTATTTATTTCTATAGATTATTATTTAGATTTACATATTTATTTATTTCATATATAATTTAAAAAACGATTTAATATTTAAACTAAAACTATTTCATTAAATGGATTGAAAGTTCTTCTTAACGAACGTATGGACAGAGTATAACACAATTTTTACAAACACTATTTACTATTAATTTATCTACATAACTACATTAGTCATCAACGACCGCATCGTCCTAGCTGCCTTCGTCCAAGCGTCATCCCTTTATCGATAACGAGTGGCCCGGCATTGTCACATTCCTATAAAGAAACTTAGTTCGCAGGTTTGTAATGGCCCCACTATAGTCATAGGCTTGACAACAATACGACTTATATGAATCTATACTAATATATAAAGCTGAAGAGTTTGTTTGTTTGTTTGTTTGAACACGCTAATCTCAGGAACCGCTGGTCCGATTTGAAAAATTCTTTAGATGCTGGATAGTCCATTTATCGAGGAAGGCTATAGGGTATATATCATCACGCTACTACTAATAGGAGCGGAGCAACAATGAAGAATGTTTCAAAAACGGGGGAAATTTTCACGCTACGGGCAATATAAGGCGCAAACGAGGTTTCGTGGGTCAGCTAGTCTATACTAATATATAAAGCTGAAGAGTTTGTTTGTTTGTTTGTTTGTTTGAACACGCTAATCTCAGGAACCGCTGGTCCGATTTGAAAAAATCTTTCAGTGTTAGGTAGCTCATTTATCGAGGAAGGCTATAGGCTATATATCATCACGCTAGGACCAATAGGAGCGGAGCACCAATGGAAAATGTTTCAAAAACGGGGGAAAATTATCACGCGACGGGCAATAAAAGACGCAAACGAGTTTGCGTGGGTCTGCTAGTATATGATATGACGGCTAAGGACTTTTATCTAAACAGTTTGTAAATAGGTAACGAACTACTAGACAGATAACAACTTACACGAAAGTACATATTATATACACATAACAAGGTAATAAAGTAAAGTAACTCGTAGAACAAGTAATGTTATGACTTGACTTTGGAGAGTAGTTTATCTTTAACAAAATGTAATAAGAAGATAAGACTGATGATAGTGTGATATAGTGCTGTAGTAATATGAATCTATACTAATATATAAAGCTGAAGAGTTTGCTTTTTTGTTTAAATGCGCTAATCGGACTACTTGTCCAATTTTAAAAGTAATTTCACTGTTAGATAGCGCATTTATCGGGAAAGGCTATAGGCAATATATCATCACGCTAAGACCTACAGGAGCGGAGCACCAATGAAGAATGTTATAAAAACGAGGGAAACTTATCACGCTACGGGCAATAGGAGACGCAAATGAGGTTGCGTGGGTCGGGCTAGTCATAGATAAAACTGAAACCTAGTAAGTACCTATCAACTTTTAATAATAACTTGTTTTAAATGTAAACTAGTAGATAACACATGTATGTCACTTGTGGTGGAGGTGCAGCAAAGAGGGTAAGGTCAAGAGGTAAAACTCATTAGCTAACTCATTATAATAGGTAATGTACTAACTTTTAAACTTTCGCGTTCCATGATATATTAACAATTATTTTTACGGGAATTAACGCGATCACTTATTAAAAGGTATTACATACCTCTGATTTGCCTGACGTTTCGACCAGGTTGCACTGGCCGTGGTCACAGGCTGACTGGCTCAGCGGCGCACGCCCTCCGTCGTCGAATCCGTGAAGTAGAAGGTTCTTCGTCCACCCGCACTTTTTCGATATTTTTGATAAATTTGTTTTGCCATGTACCGTCACACACCACTAACGATGACGGTAGTCAGCCTGTGACCACGGCCAGTGCAACCTGGTCGAAACGTCAGGCAAATCAGAGGTATGTAATACCTTTTAATAAGTGATCGCGTTAATTCCCGTAAAAATAATTGTTAATAGGTGATGTAGATATTATCCATAATAGAAGTTCTAATAATATTGCAATATCCAAAATGCTGAGTCGGCAAGTTACCCCGGGTTATTGCAACGCAATGTGTTGCCGCCTTTTGTCTTTTGTTTTTTTTTTTATTATTTCGGAGACCTTACACACAACGCCATCTAGTCTCAAGCTAAGTAGAGCTTGTTTTATGGGTACTAGATAACTGATATAAATACATAAATATACTTTCCTTTTTTTGGAAATACATACAATTTATACATAGAGAACAACCAAACTCCGAAACAAATATTTGCAGATCATACAAACATTTGTTTCGACCCGGGAATCGAATCCAAGACCTCAAGCATAGCAGTCGCTTACGCTACCACATACGCCACCACCGAGGCAGTTCACCTACCAATTTACGAGCTGACGCTGCAACCGAGTTAGCCATAGCTAAAAGCGTCTTAACCGTACTAATATTACAAATGCGAAAGTTTGTAGGGACGTGTGTTTGTTGCTCTTTCACCCAAAAGCTACTGAACGGATTTGGATGAAACTTTACAGTAACATAGCTTATACATCAGAATAACGTTTAGGTTACTATTTGCCGCGATAACCGACATACACGCGGGCGGAGCCGTGGGCAACAGCTTGTAACACAACTAAATAATGTTATTCTCTAGTATAGTAAGAAAATGCAAGAGCATTTTCTTACTTTCGAGAGAGAAGCTTATGTCCAGCCGTGGACTCATCAAAACTGTTGAAGGGTGCACAGGTGCTTTTGTATGTACTCATGACAGGTCGTCATCGGATCTCTGGTAATTATTTCACTATGGAATTCAATTTATATGTAGTTTTATAAATTTTATTGAATACCAATTTATTAGTTTTATTTAAAAGAATTTTGCAGCGGTTTCAATGCTAATTATTCATATTTAAAAAGTTGAATAGTTATGTAACCAAATACAAGCTAATTTTGGGACCAAATAATGTAAATAAATGTTATTTTTACAAGTACAATTTAAAAAAATTCAACGGACTTCAAGGTTCGACTCGATTTCTCTTGGATGCCATCATCAGATATTAATGTCCTCATCATAGTACCACCGTTGGGATATCTCCTTTCCATTAAAAAAAGAATCATCAAAATCGGTTCATAAGCGACGAAGTTATCCGAGAACACACATAATATATATATATATAAATACGGTCGAATTGAGAAACCTCCTCCTTTTTTTGAAGTCGGTTAAAAACAAAAGTAGGTACCAATCGTCGTCACACACATTTTTCAATTTTTCCTACGTAATATTTAATAGCATTTCTTTAAGTTGGAAATTCAATCACTTATCTTTGTCAGGCGTTATTAATTTATTTAATTGTACAAGACTAAGATGTTATGTGCAAAATAACAATGTTATGTGCAAAACATCAAAAAAAAATGTTTTTGATGTTACCTCCCCGCCTCTTAATACGCTGAGTGTTACGTCTTCCTATCCCCACATGGGACAACCCTGTGTAATTCACAAGTTTTTGATCTGAATCGGTGTTCTTGTTCGTTTCTTGTAGTTACAAGAGTTTATGTATTTTTTTTTAAATATGCCTTCTCTATTCCACTCAAATCTTTTAGGGCAAACCAAAGCTACTTTAATTTTGAAGACGCCTCCATGACGCAAGTGATGTGTGTTTAAGATTTGTAACTGATAATAATAATATTAATATTTATTTGTATTTGCGTTGCGAATAACTTCTTAATATAGCTTTTAATACTAAAGGATCCCTTTTCCTTTAGATTTAGCAAATGTACATATGACCAGAAAAAAGGCGCTAACAATATTCAACAGCTTTTTGTTCATTTAATTTGTTCAAAGTAAGTTATACAAAATAATAAATGCAGTAACTAGTCTAATATGTGGTAGAGCCACGCTGACTTCAGCACCAACGGGCCAGCTCGACCGGGGCGGTACTAACCCCTCACATAAGACCGACCGAAAATGATAGCATGCGTCTTGTCGTGTTTTGTTGCGACACCGGACGCCCAATCATGCAGAAGCTTCTCAATCTACCACCATACTGTGGGTCACCAAGTCACCATGCTGCATTGTGTGCATTCGCAATGAGTATGGTGACCACTATTTGTGTTCTACTCATGCTTTTCATTAGGCAAAAAATAAAATATTATTAAAAATTACAATAAGTACCTAACTGTGTAAATAGCTTTGCAAATTCAACTCAAGTACTTGGCTTACTTCCGTTCTGAAATATTTGTATATCATAACATCTTCCAAGCCATTATTATTCCCAAGATTATTTGAACTCGGCTACTACTTCAAATGGTTTTACATGAATTTCAGTTTATCTACGGAGCAACTGGCGTCAAACCTATTCAACTCGGAGGGTGAACTGAATTCGAAAATTGAACCACTTGTGATTATATTTGAGGGCACTATTCTCCTTACTTCTAACTTCCATTGCGATACTTTTGAATGAGTTAAACATTATTTTGTAAACCGGAGACAAAGGTTTAAGCTGAAAACCAGCGAGTGGTATTCCAAGCATTAGCCGACGCTTAGATTTTTTATTTGGTTTTTGTGTATTTTTATGCAAATCTGTAGTGCTGAAATCAATAAACTTTTATTCTATATATCTATACTCTATACTAATATATAAAGCTGAAGAGTTTGTTTGTTTGTTTGTTTGAACACGCTAATCTCAGGAACCGCTGGTCCGATTTGAAAAAATCTTTCACTGTTAGATAGCCCATTTATCGAGGAAGGCTATAGGCTATATATCATCACGCTAAGACCAATAGGAGCGGAGCATCAATGAAAAATGTTTCAAAAACGGGGGAAAATTATCACGCTAAGGGCAATAAGAGACATAAACCAAGTTGCGTGGGTCAGCTAGTATTATATATATTTTATTCTAACCCAGTGGCCTAGAGACTTGAAGTGAGTGGCTCTGTTTAACAGTGCACCACAGAGTGAGATACTTGAGATGAGATGAGAGAGATGGCACCTCTGAGATGGCTCTGAGAAAGTTTCCTGGGTGCTCTAAAAACCATAAATTCGCTTTTATATACATTATTTTCTAAATTTAAAAATTAAATCTATATATACCTTATTAAAAATTAAATCCTTTAGGTAATGACCTAAAGGACTCAACCGTCTGGAAAGCATGCTATAGTGGGGCAAAACCTCCTTTCCAAGGAGAGGTCTATGAAAGGCTGTCGCTGATGATTTCAGAAAATACATTATTACTGAGTATTGAATTTTGTTTTAAATACTCGTTGTTATGTCTTTTTTTATCATCTAACATTATTTAAAAGTAGAGCTTAGAATACGCCAAGAAGGTGGTCAACCTAGTCACAACCTGTAGTCGCTACTGTGGGATGATTTCTTTCACCAGACAAATATGTTTTTACTATTACATTAAGGTTTATACTCGTGTCATGATTGTACCTATGTAATAATTAAAATACTTGTGATGTGGATGCCCGGGTCACTGGGTATGGGAGATACGGGTACACTCCCATCCCATAATGTCCTCCTCATTGAAGTCGCAGAAAAATAACAAGTAAAACTAACATACCTTTTTTACCAAGTCGTTAAAGCTTCTACAAACCTGTTACAAGATTTACCAACATTGTGGAACATTCTAAAGCCCCTACATACAGTACATGTCGATTTTTGCGTTTGTCAGTGTAAGCAGTGCTATTTCACTCAACCGACGACATTGTATAAGCTGTACAAATGACGAGGATTGTCTACGGGCGACTACAGCGCGTCTGTATTGCTGTATATGCCGGTATACGCGCAGTAGACGCGCATTTCACAACTGCCCCGTATGCTTAGGATACAAGGCTGCGTTCAAATCTCATTTGAAGCGCGTGTACGTGCGTCCTCTACGCGTCATCTGTGCGTTTAAAATACGCCGTATGCTAGGGGCCTAAGTCAGTTGAAAATCATTGCTGTAGGGGCGTAATGTAACAGTGCGTTTTAGTACTAGCTTACATTCAAGTCAAATAAACATAATACGGCCCAAAAATCAAGCTTTTTCATTATTACCTCAAAAATGCGTCGTATCTTTTTAAAAAGATAATAAAAATGAGTTTACGAGCTAGTTTACATTTAAAACAGATTGGTAAAGGAGACGTTTAGGAAACCAGATACCCTAATGAACCTTATAGTTTTTTGACGCTGTCTTACATAACTTAGTATCTGTGTTTACCATGCATATTATGTTTTTTTTATGGCGACCTTTCCTGGCCAAAGTAATTGTGATAAGTGATTGAGATTAAAACTTTTTGCGCAGTATTGCTCATAATTTACACAACGTAAAAAAATACTTTGATTTAAAAATTGCCTTATGTTATTCTTAATTACATCATTTTAATGTTATGCTCATGGAATAAAGTGATAGAACTATTTTTATAGAACTGTGTTCTAAGTGGTTGTCTGCTTAAAAAACTTACAATTTACAACTTCGAATTATAATCTGGTTTCTAAACACTGTTTACAGTTTACACTACTTCGGGGGCCAGAGACTTCAAAGTTACTGTATGAATATAGTTTTGTGTCAATTAATTTAAAAAAAAAAAACAATTGTCATTGTAGTTACTTAATCAGGGTCGAAATTTTATGTTCTCTTCTCTATCTAATCTAATACCTTTCAACATGCAATTCCTGTATCTTTATATATATAATTCTTCTGTGAGTGTGTATGTCACTGAACTACTCTCAAACGACTGGACCGATTTTGATTAAATTTTTTGTGTGTGTTCAAGGGGATCTGGGAATTAATATTAGTAGTTATGGCAAAACGACGTTTGCCGGGACAGCTAGTACATATATATAACCTAAATCTCGGAAAGAGCTCTACCTATTTTCATGAAATTTACTATACAGGGGGTTTCGGGGGCAATAAATCGATCTAGCTAGGATACATTTTTAGAAAATTTACCAAAAATAAATACCGAACAAAACTTGATCATCCAGGTACTAATTATCTATGTATACTAAATTGAAGGATGACCGTGTGACAAGAACTGTGAGTAACAAATAAAATTTTAACAAAAATAAAACTGACGTCAAGTTTTGACTCGATTTCTCTTGGATGCTATCATCAGGTCTTTGTGCCCTTATCATAGTACCACCGTTGGGATATCCCCTTTCCATTAAAAAAAAAAAATCATAAAAATCGGTTCGTAAACGACGAAGTCATTCGCGAACACATATAAATATATATATATATATATATACGGTCGAATTGAGAAACCTCCTTTTTTTGAAGTCGGTTAAAAACGTATTTTTATTTTTATGTTGTAGGGGGCACACAAGCAGTCTGATCAGCTGATGGTTGGTAGCCCCGGAGCCTTGGAACACGTGCGACTATAGAGTCACGCCCAATTCCATTGCCGATATTTGAGTACTCCCACCCAATAGTCAAGAGTTTGAACTCCTATAAGCTCACTCACTTAGTAAGGAAAGAATAGGATAGATGACACCTTAGTCTTCTTCTTTTTTGATGAACTGGTAACCTGTCGGATCACTCGGATCAGCTATTTCTGCCAATGTCAAGTGTTTATAGACTTCAAATCATAAGTCTTCAAGTCTTTACGACTTCGTCGTGATGAAGCTAGTGTTAAAAAATATATAAAACTAGCTGACCCACGGAACCTCGTTTGCGCCTTATATTGCCCGTAGCGTGAAAATTTCCCCCGTTTTTGAAACATTCTTCATTGTTGCTCCGCTCCTATTAGTAATAGCGTGATGATATATATACTATAGCCTTCCTCGATAAATGAACTATCCAACACCGAAAGAGTTTTTCAAATCGGACCAGCGGCTCCTGAGATTAGCGCGTTCAAACAAACAAACTCTTCAGCTTTATTATATTAGTATAGATATGGATGAGATGAAATGGGGACCGTCTTTCGAAAAAAACAAAAAACGGTCTCCCGATACCTTAGTCAAATTAGTTACTTTTTATCATCTGTCAAAACGATTCTTTTTTCGATGAATTGGCAACCAGCCGGATCAGCTATTTCTGCCAATATCAAGTAAGTATTTATAGTATTTAAATCTTAAGTCTTCGAGTCTTCAAATCTTCGTCGTGATGAAATTAATGATAAAAAATATGAAAAAAATGTAGATGACACGAAATGGGGACCCATTTCATGTCATCTACATTTTTTTCAAAAAATCGATCAGGGCCGGATTTAAACTTAACGCCGCCCCTGGGCACCGGATAAAAACCCGCCTTAAGGCGGGTTTTTATCCGGCATTTTACTTAAACTTATAGTTCACATATTTTATTTGTCAAAATTAAATAACTAATTTGTTGAAGAAACTATATTTATTACATATTCCAAAAACATAAACAAATATTTGTTTCTTTTCTAACAATTATAAATTTAGCACTAAAGGTGAGTCTTAATTATATTATATCAATTTTATAGCAGGCAAATTCGTCTGACTTTTTGAATTGAGAATTGTTTGATTAAATCTTCGCAATCTAAACGTTGAAGTACGTCGGATTCGATGCATAGAATAGCTAAGCTATTGAGCCTATTAGCAGTCATTTTAGAACGTAAGTAGTTTTTAACTCTCTTCAAACATGAAAACGAGCGTTCTGTACAGTTTGTTACAACAGCTAATGTCATAAATATTCGATAGGCGATTTCCACGTTTGGAAAATGAGTACAGGTCATTTGCATGCAACAATTTCAAAAGATCGGAAAGCGAATTCTGTTCCATAATTTTTTCAATGCAATAATTTCCTTTTGCGTATTAGCAACAATTTTGATCAATTGTTTATAATTTAACAATGAAGTATGTTTCATCCACTTTATAATATTATAATACTTTATCATATTATAGTGTAGATGAAACATAGAAGAGTTTGTTTGTTTGTTTGAACGCGCTAATCTCAGGAACCGCTGATTCGATTTAAAAAAATCTTACAGGTGGATAGTGCATTTATCGAGGAAGGCTATAGGCTATATATCATCACGCTAAGACCAATAGGAGCGGAGCACCAATAAAGAATGTGTTAAAAACAGGGGATAATTATCACGCTACGGGCAATAGGAGATGCAAACGGTGTTACGTGGGTCTGCTAGTAAATCATAAATCAATAAGGTAAAATATTTTTTTATGATCATGAATGACAATGGCCATATTAGCCGCAGAAGTGATTACCGTTGGGGTAAACGGGTTCTTGAGACCGCGTCTCGGCAAACATAGTGCAGGACGTCCACAAGAAAGGTGGAGTGATATCTGCGCAAGACAGCTGGCAGGAGCTGAATGCGAGACGCCGAGGATCGAACCAAGTGGCGGGCAATTGGAGAGGCCTATGTCCAGCTGTGGACTGCGATAGGCTGAAGATGATGATGATCATGAATGAACAATACTGCTATAAGCGTCATTGTCATGAATAAATTAAATTAAAGAAAGAGTTGTTTTAGTTCTTAATATTATTTTTGAAAATGTTATGGCACCAATTTTGAAAATAACTTGCCGCTTAAGATGTTCAAAGTTTTAGCCAAACCAATGACCCTTTCGTGTATCCAAAGATATTTTTTTTGTTCTTCACAGTTAAAAGGTCTATCCATTTTTTTTAGGTTTTTATCTACAGTAAGGAACTTATGCCTGCCCGTTTTATTTGCCCACATAGGTACTGCACAACACTGCGGCATTTTAGAAAACAATATTTGTATAAGAATGTTTATAAAAATAAATAAACCAAAATAATTTAGAAAAAAAAACAAATATCGTACTTGACAGTTCATTGGACCTGACGCCAAAGTGCCGCCATCTGGAGTAGACCATTCCAAAAAACCACAAATCCCCCACATATAATCGATGAATTGAATAATCAATTAAACATAACATTATTAATTAACGGAATTAATAAATTATAATATATTGAGCAATCTTGGTTCAGGTCTGTTTGCCGCCCTAAAAAATTTGCCGCCCTGGGCACGTGCCCCGACTGCCCCTATTGTAAATCCACCGCTGAAATCGATTTCGAAACGATAACTTCCTATGAAAAATATACTAGGCACAAACATGTGACATCTCTGTCAGTCTACTCAATTAAGCAATGTATTTCAATGTCTATGTGATAAAAATTTGTAATATAAATGAAAAACAGTAATAATTATATTTCCTGAGATGTTTTGTAATATTCATTTTAATGGAGGAGACATCAGTATTTATTTACGATACAGTCAACTACCCCATTGCTCAACACTAGAAAAACCAAACACTCGAAAATAGCTGGCAGAGGATGGATGCTGACTACCCAAGGCCGGAACAGTTGGCGCTCTTTGGGGGATGGCTTCGTTCTGCAGTGGACGGCAGTAGGCTGAAGAGAGAGAAAAATTACGTTGAAATATCCGTACAAATAAAGTTATTTATTTATTTATTTACATTTTATGGAGGATTTACAGCTACTAAATCAAAACAGAATTAAACAAGAAAACAGACAGCCAATAACGAATCCTCGCTTATATGATCTATACATCTATACATCTATACAAATAAATAAAATTGGAGTGTCTGTTTGTAATATTAAAATAACAGCTTTTTAATCAATGCATGTGTATGTATACACGATACATATATAAAAAATGTAGTTAAAAATTTTTTTGTCTGTCTGTCTGTCTGTCTGTCTGTCTGTTTGTTCCGAGTAATCTCTGGAACGGCTGGACGGATTTTGACGGGACTTTCACTGGCAGGTAGCTGATGATCCGGGGAGTAACTTAGGCTACTTTTTTTAGACTAACTTTGTCCCGCGGCGTTACTCGCGGTACAACAATAACCGCGGGTAGCACCGCGGGGTTCAGCTAGTTAATGTATAAAATGTATGTATACAATTCCTTTGCTGTGTTGGTGAATTTGTGTCTGTATTTATGCCTGTAGTGTATGTAGTTTACTAAGCTCCCACCACCACTTCGCCACCACTGTCACAACTACTTCTGTTGATTGAAATCGGAAAATTAATTAAAATTAGGTAAAAAAGCAGTATTTTTTATGGTATTAATTAAATAGTTTTTGTGTTTATTTAAAAAAGTGTTACACGTAACTTCTTTTTAAATTGAGTCTGATTTAATTTTTGTTAACTAGCAATTAATTTAGTTTAAGCAATTAATAAATTACTGTACTAAACTTATTGTAATTTGTATGCCTATTACTGGCGAAATGTGTATCGTGCATATTTTTTCTGCTATCTTTTTGTACCACATTTATGCAAATAAAATTCTATTATTATTATTATTAAATGCCCTGTAACGGTTGTGAGAATATTCAGAGGTGTGAAAAATACGTATGAGATACAATACATTACGTTGATCTCACGCTGTGTATATATAGTTAGGTGCTACTCATTTTCCATTATGGACAATTTCTGGTGTTATGTTCCATAATATGTCAATGTATATAACCTAATTGAACACGTCTACTTACAATAAAACTTAATCCGTGGGAGAGCCACGCTTCGGCATGAATGGGCCGGTCCGACCGGAGTGATACCACAGCCTCACAGAAAACCGGTGTGAAATAGCGCTTACTAACTACCCAGACCCATTAATACTATTACTACTATATTATTATTAATACTAGGCCCATACCCCAACCACTCCCCACATCCCATTTCCCATCCCCCAATGGTCGGCAACGCACCTGTGACGCCTCTGGTGTTGCGGGTGTCCATGGATGGCGGTAATCGCTTACCATCAGGAGGATATGTCTGCTCGTTTGCCCCTTTTTATTACATAAAAAAGATCGAAAACATTATTCTACGTTTCAAACTGATTTTATAGTTTCTAAAATAAGTTATTTAATTTATTTTTATCTTCTTTGTATCTCTGAATAGTTGGGGAATTAGGAGCTAAGATTGTTTCTTATTTATTTCTTACCAAATTCAATTCTTATCTTTACAAATTTATTCCTAATTATGTGTTTTTTTCCACTAACTATGGAGGGCTCGTACCATGTAATTTGAGTTCTAATATGCAACATACCTAACGTTACACAATATAGATAAAAAAAGAGAGAATATGAAGAAACAATAGGAGTCTATATTTTAATTGCTAGCTATTGGGTTAAGATAAAAACATATGTATACAACTATGCTTAACTCAACAACAGTTTGTATTATTATTATATTGTTGCCTCAATTTACGAACATTCGTTTGTTTATACGATGTGTGTTCCTGGGAGCAAGACAACAATGTCTACATTCATAACATCATTGTCAACGGATAATGTATCTACTGGGAAATTAAAAGGAATCTTCGTTACTGATTATCGTTCTGATTTTCAGTTGAAGTTGATTAGTTTTCAGCTGTACTCTGCACAAGAGAGTCATTTACGGGCAGAGCTAGAAATAAAATATTGGGTAGAGGCTTGTGAATACACAAGCGACAATGATGGCAGCACTTTGGACAATATTGGTGGTATTAATTCCGCTAATAGAGGTATCTGCATTGTTTAATGTTATAATACGTGTTTCGTTTCGGTGTTTTTTCAGTTTAAAGACGTGCATTTTCTTAAGTAAAAGCATCGTATGTTAAATTATTATTTTAGTGATGTGGCTTTTGTGCTCTTCTTGTTTTTATATTTAGACTGACTTACAGGTAAACTAGCTGAAGTAACTCTTTTCAATGATGGTCGACTCAGGCGCGGTTCTAAAGGCGGTTACAGGGGTCATGACCCCCCCACCTCCCACCAAATCGTACACATGTAATTTTTTACAACTGAGAACCTTTTTATTTTTCGTGTTGAAATCCCCTTGGATACCACCTCCTGGCATGTCGGACACGAAACGACTAAAACCGCACGCCGTCTCGGGTACTAGACACCGGTGAACCAGGTGCACCCTAGAAAGGACAACCCTGGGACCCCGACGTACCTCGGGCCACCCACGGTCGCAGATGGCCCCTTCCTGTGTGGGAACCCCAATGTTCCCGTTACAGTACAGTACAGATAATTTATTGTATCTTTAAATAGAAACTCCGTATCGATCTATCTAGCCAGCGTGTCGTCAAAACCTCCTTGCTAAGGAGAGGCCTTATGTCAAGCAGTGGCTTATTAAAGGCGTGGATGATGATAATTATCTCTATAATTTCGTTGATCTTATCCCTAACTTTGCTAAGATATCATGAATTAATAAAATTAAATGCAAGTATTTTTTTTATCCTTTGCTATAAAAGTCAGTGTTATAATATAAACTACTAGCTTTTGTCGGCGGTTCCATCCACGTGTATGTTGATCATCGCGATATAAAGTAGCTTATGTCCTTCCTCAGGAATCTAAGTATCTCCATGCTAAATTTCATTGAAATCAATGCAGTGGTTTAGCCGTGAAAGCGTGACAGACAGACGAGTTTCCTTCGAATTTACATTATTAGCATAGATTTGGGTCTTCAGAGTCACGTAGGCATTCACAGGTATACCTATATGTCAACTGTGTCCATTTCGTTTAAATGACACATTTTATCTTGTTTTTTTTAAGATTACGACTTTCATCATTATATTATTGCTTTACGGCTAATTAAGTTTAACGGCAACAGGATTCTGATAAAGTGATAAGACGGATCTGTTGATTTTTTTACTAGTGACCTTGGTAAAACCAGAGGTCGTAGTTTCAATTCCTATGTAGGACAAAGCAATGTGATCGTTTTTTGTGTCTTGATGTAATTTTTTATCTATAACGTGTGAGGTGTTTAGAAATATTTAAATATTTTCAGCGTTCTGGTTGTCATCTTGGTACTGAAAAGTTCAATTCATATTAGGTTATACGTTTAATATACCTAAGTAAGTTCTTAAAAATTCAGAAAAATAATGATATTTTTCAAGTTTTTATTATTTTCAGAACATCCTAACACACAATCTAACCCATGACGATATCCTACAAGATCCGCCTTTAACGAAATCTTTCGGCTATACCATGCAGAAGGCATTGGGTGCCCGAACTTTAGACGACGCCATATTAAATCAGAAATATATGTATCAGTATAAAGAAATATTAAAAGCTAGTCAAGAATCATTTGAAAACTTCGAAAAACCAGACGAAAGGAGATTGAGAAGAGTAATCGGGAATAGCAACTTCAAATTAATGAAAGAAGGTTATTCGTTAATATAAAGATATTACTTAGTATTATTTAATATTCAGTTTCTTTAAACTGTCGCAAGTTACATGCTTATAACTTAAGTAAACAGGGTCTTAATTGCCGATTAAGAACAAGATGCGATGTCTTTTTAGGATATCCTACGTTTTGGTGAATCTTACGTAATCTAAGGTACATAAGCGACAACCTCGCCATTTTTTTTTTTATTTATTTAAATAGGGGGCAAACGAGCAGACGTATCACCTGATGGTAAGTGATTACCGCCGCCCATGGACACCCGCAACACCAGAGGCGTCACAGGCGCGTTGCCGGCCTTTTAAGAAGGAGTACGCTCGTTTCTTGAAGGTTTGAAGGTCGTATTGGTCCGGGAATACCGCAGGCGACAGTTCATTCCACAGTTTTGTTGTGCGAGGCAGAAAGTTTCTTGAAAAGCGCACCGTTGTGGACTGCCAACCATCTACATGATGGGGATGAAAGTTTTGTCGCGTAGGACGATGGCGATGGAACATAGATAGAGGTCAACACTTGACAGGTATATATGTAACATAATGTTTAACTTATTCTATGTACTCTACTAACTCAACATGCATTTTATGCCACTTGCCTCAAGAGCTCCATTTTGGAACGCAACCGTTATCTAAGGGTATTTAATGGTAGAATACGTGCATCCATGTTGCCAATATTGTCACTGAAGAAAACTTTTAATCTCTTCTTAAGTTTTTCGATTGAGCTTAGAGATATTACAGAGTTTACAAAAAAATTAAGACCCCTAAACTGGAGACATAATTCATGATATTAATAAAGTCATTCAACACTTTTACAGCTGGGGTTCTGGATCGACGTCGAAACGCACCTCGTTTCGAATCACCAGTTTTCAAAAGACGCGCCCGGACACAAGCTTTGAGAAGAAACAAACTCAATAATCAAAGTCTCAAAAGTCATTTACAACATTCTCTAAAAATGGCTGACGTAAGCTCAAAACAAATGCAGACGTAAACATTATGGGCATCATCTGAAGATGTTTGGTTTCTTTAAGCAGGATTTGAATTAAATACAAATCTTAAAATATGTTTTCGGTTTATATTATAAGATTGGATGTGAATATACTTTAGTGACAATGTTATATTACCTGTACTCATGTTTTTTCACAACGATTTAAATAGCAAATACAAGTACGTACTAATTCGTGTGGATCTTCTCGTAGGGTTCTTGGGGTGACTTCTCTAGTCTACGACCTGCCCAAGTGGTCTTCCAAGCCGTCGCTATGGCGCCCGAATAGGCCTGTTGGTAGTTCCTGGTCCAATTCGAAATAGGGAATTCACATCAAAAGCTTGCTACTTTACCAGGAACTTGTAGTATGTTTAAATTCTTTTAGTTGAGACTCTCAATACTGTAAAAACCTATCTTGCTGACAGCCACGGTAGTACTCTTTTAACATAAATGCTCTAAAACTCCAGCAAAAGAAAGATATGTTCCAACTATTAAATGAGATCATGGTTTAGTATATAAACAAGTATGTAATAAGAATAATGTTATAACTTCGAAAGAAACTCTGTATGTCTGTCTATCTATTACACTTTCACAGCTAAATCGCACCAATTTCAATAAAATTTAACATGTACAGATACTTTGATTCTTCAGAAAGAACATTGACTACTTTTTAAAGTGTAGCAGCGGACAAAAGTTAGTTTATAACTAGCTGAACCCCGCGGTGCTACCCACGGTTATTGTCGTACCGCGGGTAACGCCGCGGAACAAAGCTAGCCTAAGTTAGTCCTTAGACCATCAGTCTAGCCGTTCCAGAGATTTGCCGACAGACGGAGCAGACAAAAATTAAAAAAATGATATTTTGGTACACGTATCTTATATACATACATATGCACACACACACACACAGCAGTTATTTTAATATTACAGACACTTCAATTTTATTTATTTGTATAGATAAAGTAAATTGACATCTTTTTAAAGCTTTTTTCGGTTTTCCCACATTTTTGCTTTTGAATATCATAAACAATACAGAGATCGAAAATAATGTTATGAAATCACAATCATGTATATATTTGCACATTGCGCTGGCGTGATCCGGATTGTTGATCTTTGGGCTATTTTCATTTAACATTCAGATAAGAGCGGTCGTCACGTTTTGCTTACTCAGTACAGTGTCCGTTCTAGTACTAAACACATTTCCTTTATCCTTCGTTGTTTTATATGAAAGTAAATAAACTTCGTGTAGCCAAACGAGTAGTTGTATCACCTGATGGTAAGAGACTACCGCTGAACATGGACATGTTGAACTCAAGAGTCACAAGTACCTTGCCCTCCTCTCAGTCGCTTGAACCGACTAAAAACCGTCTTAGGTACTAGAATGCGGGAAACCAGATGCACCCTCGATAGAAATTCCCTGCAACCCTGACATACCACCGGCCACCTACGGTTTGTAGATGGCCCCTCCTGTGTAGGAACCCCGATGCTCCTTTTCTATTTACACTATGAAGCGCTTGCACCGCCACCTCGCCTTACTTCTCCTAGGGTGACAGATGGTCCTTCCCTCCCCCCAGAATCAAGGTCAGGATGGGCGCTAGTAATCTCCCAGGAAAATAAAATGCCTTGGAGTTCGTAACGAAATTAGTCATAACGAAGCTGGAAGAGTTGAAAATATATAAGGTTCAGTAACCTCATTTACTTGGTAAATAGTAATGAAATAACTGCTAAACAACAGTTATCTGTGAAGATGTAGTTTCCTGGCCAGGCCCGTCCCATCCCTCCAAAGCATGTCTCTTCTACGATTAATGAAAGATGCGATTAAAAACAAAAGTTACCCTTAGTGTTCACCACTTGATATTATAATAGTATTACCGGTGTTGTATTAATATACCGTAAATTCGAGTATTGCTGGATTAAATGGATACTGAACTGAAATTAACTTTTTCAACTATTACTAACGGGCAAATAAACTGAAACATAATATGGACGTATTGTAAGTAATTATAACGTAAGTACTATCTTCGTGTGCATTACAGAAATCATTGTTTATTTCAAGAAAGCGGTAATAACCAGTTCAGTTCGTTAGTTATATCGGTTATCACGTACGCTTTAGATATTATGTAGTGTCTTTAAGTAATAAAATGGTTATCAATAAAACAATGTTCCTAAGAAGTTTTCCTTCAAGTTAGAAATAATTTCCTTTTTTATTTTTATCGGTTTAATTTATTGTAAGAAGACAAACATTATCAAATTAGTAAGAGCTTAATATGAGCCATAATCGGCCCTGATAAAATGGCATATATTCAAAAAGCCAAACTTTCAAATACATTTTTGGTAAATGTACCGTGTACATTTAGTAAAAAGCGATTATTTTAATATTACAAACAGACACTCCAATTTTTAACCGACTTCAAAAAAAGGAGGAGGTTTCTCAATTCAACCGTTTTATTGTTTTTTTTTATGTGTATCGGGGATAACTTCGTCGTTTATAGGCCGATTTTGATGATTCTTTTTTTAATGGAAAGGAGATGTCCCAACGGTGGTACCATGATAAGAACATTAATATCTGATGATGGCATCCAAGAGAAATCAAGTCGGACCTTGAAGTCGGTTTTATTTTTGTTAAAATTGTACTTGTATTTATTTGTATAGAGTATTATGTGTATCAGATATTCTGATCTCGATAAAAATGTTAATATTATTAGTGATTCTGGGTAAACATTTTGGAAAGTTCGGGCAGTGATGTCAACTGCGTTAGATCACTGTTTCCCGAAACATTGAGATGTTTAATTATTCATATTAATTTTTTAAGCAAAGATTTGTAGTACATTTTGATTGTTATCAATTCGACTATTTTTTTTTTTTTACAGTAATAAATTATGGAGGTTTTTTTGAAAAGTCTCTCATCTACGACTGCCATTGGAAATATTTACAACTTAAGTTGCAGACAATGTTTTAATTACCTTCATCTTCTATGTATATAAAAATGAATGGATTTTAATAAAAGCGCACACGAATTTGTATTTAAAATTCTTTAAACAGTTTACCCCACTATTCATCATGTTTTTATCATATGGTAAGTAAAATTCTTTCAAAGTAAATTCAAGAACTCACAAAAAGAAAAAACTCAAAAATTATTGAGTGTTGAGTGTTGTTGTTGAGTTGATGATTTTTGAGTTTTTTTCCGAATCTGCTACGAACTTTTTAAGGTTACTTATTTATTTTATATTATTATTTCTTATTTCTTTTATTTTAAAAACTAAAACATGATGTCGGATCATTCTAGGGCATAAATTTGACATTTCCTTTGTAATTATTTTATAAATCTCGTTAAACGCGATTCGTATTTAATTTTCCACGAATTTGTCCGGAACTTATTCCTCGCAAAAAGCGAGGTGGCACTGTATTTTTTTATAAAATAAATCTCTTGGTAATTTTTCATTTCGTGTGTGTTATCAGTTTTAGTACTTAAAATGCATAATATCGACAGCGACCACTACTTACTGCCACTAAGAGTTCTTTAGGACACACCGTCTCCGATAGTCACATCGTCTTATTCACAACACTCATTTCACACTTGCCTATGATACCTTTTCCACTCTGCTCCTCCATCTGCACCGAAGAGTTTGTGGTCGCTGTGGAGAGAAACAGATGAACAAATTGGTCGGTCAACATTTAGGAGTGTTCACCTATTGACACGAAGAAGATTCACAATAACTAGCGTCACCTGCGATATATTGTACTACCAGCTGTTGCGAGCGGCTCCGCCCGCGTGTATGTCGATTATCGTGGCAAATAGTAGCCTATGTTTTATTCTGATGCATAGATCTATGTTCTTTGATAATGTGTTATTTGTGTTAAGTTTGTGTTATGATGTATAAGCTATGTCACTGTAAAGTTTCATCCAAATCCGTCCAGTAGTTTTTGCGTGAAGAAGTAACAAACATACACACTCAAAATCTTTCGCCTTTATAAATTAGTGTTATGTGATGTAATGATGCACATAATGATTAATTACCACTAACGAGAATAAAAAAACTGAACTACAGGTTCTTCTTGTAAATTAAAAGCGCACAAAATCACACACTTAGTTTATGAGTACGACATTGTAAACAATATACGTCTTTCATATTACACAAGAATTCGATTAAAATACATAGCGACATGTGTACCTACGGAGATAGAATAAGTTAAACTACAAAATAATGATGCAGATATCATTAAATTGATACATGAGCAAACGAATATGAATTAGTTTTCTTATTAGAGAATAATCAAGAAATCAGCTTCCAGAATACAAATATAGACAGAATACAAAAAGGCGGTAAAAATTTAGGAATGATAGTTTTTTTTTAAAGAATGTAAGTTTCGTGCTTCGATGGTAGAAAAAGTGCTACCTATGTTATATGCTACCTTTTCACTATGGTTACTATGTTAAATGAAATTATTGAATTGAACTTACTGTTCTACTTTTTGGGATCAATTTGAATGCATGATAGCATTTCTTACCTGTTACGGAAACCACTTCTAAGACACCCAGTGATCAACATAATAGATTAATAACAACGGTTGGATGCGGGCAGCATAGATCCAGTTGATGTTGCCAGTCTTACCCCCTTAGTTTATTATTATGCCCAGTAGTGGACGTATTTAAAAACTTCACTTCACACATCTCACACACGACAGTTGATTGCAAATTAGGTAAACTATGTTGAACAGTAACTTTGACTATTCATAAATTAAAACCCAGACACAGAAGAAATGATAGTGCTCACAGAACAATTGCCTTGGGTGGGAATTGAAACCACTATCTCTACTCCTCGTTACTAACTACTTGACCAGTGGGATAAGGACTTAACAACAAGTAAGTAAAGACTAGAGCATAACAATATTACAACACATTACATTAATGGTTGATCGATCCTCAAGGAATATTAAATAGCTTAAACATGAATATATTAGTAAAACTCAGTCCAAGATTTTTCCGTAAACCACTCTTCGTCTCTACATAAAAGCAAAAAATGATGTCATTTAGGTATTTGAGAGACCCAAAAACACACTGTTGTGATATGAACAACAGCTGATAGTCGGCAGTCTTGAGGTCAGTTCAGTGACAGCCACTTATCTAGGGGCAAATAATGCGACGTGTGTGTATCGCCAATCAAACTAGATCGAACCAGTTCATCTAAGTTGACATTTCAGTTTATATGCAATTATAAACATTTATGTGTTTAAGAATGTCACACATATTGCTGGGTGGCGTTGTACAGCGTATAGGAGGTACGTTTAGTGTGATCTGTATATACCTAAATACGAGTTTCTGGATGATTTCAATATAAGTACCTATATGTGGAACTGGTTGTTGGTGCTGCGTGCTGCAAAAAAACATAGAATCTTTTTAATTAGACAAATGGTATTACGTATCTAATTTTAAAGATTAATCACGACACCAAAAATAAAATTCCATTTCGCCTCTAATGGCGTAAATTATTCTACACCAGTTAAAAACATTCCTGTGCTATATTAGTACCTATAACTACTTTTAAACTACAGCGGAAACTAAATGAGAAACAATTTCTTTCAATAATACCTAATTATGTTTTCCATAATTAAGTAAATAGATAGTTAAGAATTAATGTACCTAAGTATGTATCATAAATTAAGATAAAAGTATTTAGCTTTTTGAATAAGTAGTAACACTTAAATTTGGTTTGGAATCTTTTAGAATTTTCTATACAATATGATCATTAATTTAGAATATTTTTGTAGTTAAAGTTCCCTAAATATCCATATTTTTATTTAGTTTTATTTTTTTTGAATATATGTTTATAATTCTAGGATTTTTTATGAGTTCTAAGTTGTGTAGGTAATATTTGTTGGTGAAATGTATTGTATTAAACTAATATACTATGCTGGTATAATTAGTAATTTTGTTTAGACAAAAATCCAAATAAATCCACCGTCGGTTTAATCAGAAGATCCAAGCAGACGAAAATCTTCCAAATGAATCCCCTGGGGCATCAAAATGAAATTGAAATCCAAATACCTAGATCCCCTAGAGGATCACTGGGGACCAATTTTCCACATGGATCCCCCAGGGTATCTAAACAGTGGATCCAAGAGGATGGAGCCATAAAAAGAAATAAAAAAAGTGCTCAACGCGCCCAAAGAAGTTTTGTGACCTCAGCATGTTGGTGACGCGAACTCATAAGATTTTCCTCTACGAAAAAGCGCTCAACGCGACTAAAGAAGTTTTCACTTCAATAAAAGTATAGAATAATTCTAATAGTTTATTCACCCATATCCAGTAAAACTATAAAATAAATATCGGAAATTACGACGGACATCAGCAATAAAATCTAATATTTAATTAAGTTAAGAAAACATAATTTATTGTACCTGCAGCTTTCTTAACCTAAGTATCATTTAGTTATTATTGCTAAAAACCGACGTAAACCAGTTTATTGCGTTATCATGTCATATATTTTGTTAGCAAGTTGAACTCTCGACATATCGGTAGCAAAACAATCTATTCACGCCCACTATACATGTAAACTATTTCTTTTATTTTAAGACAAATTTAATAGGGATATGTGTCTATTAACTAAAAAGAAATATTTTTATAGAGTACCTATCAGCTGACCCTGGCAACGTCATCGGCGTCTCCCATAATGGGAGACGCAGATGATGAGACGCTGGTCTCAGGAAGTACTGACCGGATTAAAAAAAATAAAACCAGTGTTATATAGCCCAGTTGTCAAGGAAGGCTAAAAGCTATATATCAACACAATACAAAAATAGGGAGCGGTATATTAATAAAAATTGTTGCATATGCAGTCGCAGACTTTTTTAGTACTTTGAAAGGGGACCAATTTTGTCATACATTCCTTTTGTGAAACTTTGACCGTTTACGCAGCGCATGCCATGGAAGATCTCAACTGGAATCATTTTCCCCATCGTTGCAACAATTTTTATTTATAGGTATACCGCTCCCTATGGTTGTATTGTTTTTTATATAGCTTAAAGCCTTCCTTGAGAACTGGGCTATCTGACACTGGTTTTATTTTTTGAATCCGGTCAAACAAACTCTTCAGCTTTAGCTTTATAACATTAGTACTAGTACATCTATTACTGGAAATGTTTGTACTACCTAGATACGTCTGTAATTAGAATTAATCTAGAAAAAATAAAAAAGAATGGGTTCCGTTTTAAAGGTAAGTCCTTTCATTTTTCAAAGGCACGGAGTTATAGTAAAACAGGAGCGAAAAGTATAGTCTAGCCTCGGCCTCAGCCAAGAAACTAACTGCTGATGAACGGGAGTAGCACTACGAAAATGGTATAATAGCAATCTCTAATAGGTTATTCTGACCAAGAACTGACAAGAAGGAATAGATTCAATGCGAATACGAAATTCCAGACTCGAAGATCATGTCTCGGTGCTCTGTGAAAATGTGTGAATACCTTTAGATAAAGAATAGTGCAATTGTTGTTACCATTTTTATAGATTTTCGTTAACATTTTATTAAAACCACTTTAAACCAGGTGATAAAGTTTTAAAGTTGAAAATTTGATTCAAAATGGTATTTTGCATACTTAAGAACAGATCCATCGGAATGAAATTCAAATCCAGACAAATGTTTTAACTTTACGAGGTTCACATTCGTTCGTTCACATTACGAACTTTTAACTTTAACTTTAAGCTAATATATTTTTTTATTTAAGTTCAATTTGCTATCGTTGTGACTAATAGACCTTGAAAATAATGAAAATTTTGCAAATGTGAACCTCGTAAAGTTAAAACATTTGTCTGGATTTGAATTTCATTCCGATGGATCTGTTCTAAAGTACGCAAAATACTACTTTCAAACGAATTTTCAACTTTAAAACGTTATCATCTGGTGTTATCTTAAAATGCGATGTGAGAATTTTGGATTTATGAATGCCATAGATTTCAAAAGGTTTATTCAAGTCATAACAACAGGATTTACAAATTTTAAAATATATATAACTATTAATATTATTCTAAAACCGGCTTATAATTGCTTTTATAATGTTAAAATGGTTTTAATAAAATGTTAACGAAATTCTACAAAAATGGTAACAACAATTGCACTATTGTCTCTGTCAGAGCCAGGAGTGTCACCTGTCAGAATTGCTGTCATGACATTGCCCGTCCTGTCCCGCCTTGACTAATGTCAAAACATAATTTTAGCGGGAATATCTTTAGCTATTTTTTTCGAAATGAATAAGAGTGTGTCTTGTATTATCGCGAACTTAAGATAGCGATGTCAAGGCTGTATTGGTGGTGGAACAGCTAAATAAGACCGTACTGTTGGTTTCGAGTCAGTTTAACCGCGCGCCACTTGCCGGCAAGTGTGGCTAACAACATACAAAATAAATAAAACATTTTGGAAATTCACACATCACAATGCCCCCTGTTTCTTTAACCAACGAGGTTAGTACCAATCTCATATTATTTACAATTAAGTATCTTTCATTTGCTACATTATTATATTACTTAAAATAAATTAAAATAGGAAAATTTAAGTTCAGTTAATATACTAACTAAAATAGGTTTTTTTTCTGCAGTGTTTGCAATCAAGGCTATTTAAGTCTGTTAAAAAGTTTCTTGTGTAGTTATAAAACTCTATATTGTAGGCACCCAAGAAGAAGCTGCGTGTAGCCATCATTGGGCAGAGCACATTTGCAGCAGAGGTGTTCAAACTGCTGCAAAGTGAGGGTCATGAGATTGCCGGTGTATTTACTGTTTTGGACAAAGGCAACAGAGAAGATCCTTTGGGTAAGTTGAGTTTTATTACAACTAATTAGTTATAAATTTGTTTATTAAAATCAATTATATTTTGATCAAAGATTGGTAGTTTCATTTGCATATAATTTTTTTCATTTAATTTAATATTATTTGATCCCATTACTTATAATTTAATTAAAGATTTACTAATTATTAAACATTCAATTTTAATTATTAAAACCTAATTTGAAAAAAGAATCTTAGAAGATTATTTTTTAGAGTAGACCCATTGCTCATATAAACCCTTATTGATTTATTTAATGAATGAATCATGACTCAAAGATTTTTTTTATTTTGCAGCTACAATTGCAGCACAGAACGGCAAACCAGTTTACAAATATAAATCATGGCGGGTGAAAGGTCAAGTTATACCCGAAGTTTTGGAACAGTACAAATCTGTGAGTATGCTATGTTTCTTTACGAAAAATCTCAATGTAATATTTATATGGATTTTTTTTTAGTACTTTTTATGTATTCAACATGCATACATACATTTTTCATAAAAAAATAATGTTAGCCAGCCTAAATTAAATTTAATTACTTTTTTTATTTAAGACTCATATAAAAGTATTCTCTGAAAATAGGTAACATTTAATAGCACAATCGCATGATAATTCATGAAGTACATAATATTATATAATACTAATTATTTCAATGCTTTATCTGTTATGTTACATTGTATATTATTATGAAAATGTGTTATAACTGCATATCAAAACAACCAGTAATTGTATCTAGCACTCTAAATATTACAATCCACGGCTTCTCGCATCCAGTCCTGCCAGCCATCTTGAGCAAATCTACACTCCACCTGGCTTGTAGACGTCCAGGTGGAGTGTAGACATTACTTAATGTGACTGAAATAAGTCATCTTCTTTCTTTATTATCTCTAAGATAATTATGGTCAGCTACTAGTTCAACCGGTTTTACCTGAATACTAGCTGTCACGGCAAACATCGTTTTGCCGTAACTACTAATAAATTAAAAATTAATTAAAAAAACATTGTCCAGCGGACAAAATTGTGAATCTAAACCATTCCCAGATCCCCTTGAACACACACAAAAAATTTCATCAAAATCGGTCCAGTCGTTTGGGAGTAGTTCAGTGACATACACCCTCACAGAAAAATTATATATATAAAGATCAGTTTATTCACGCAACGTCTGGCAGCGGACCTCCGCAACCCTGAGGATGAAGTGAATTCGAAGGTTGAACTAGTTGTCAGTATATTTGAGGGCACTGACTTCCCTATAACGATTGTCATAGGTGTTCGATCGATCGACGGGACAGCCGAGATCGACGGGACTAATGTGCTCTCCGAGGCACGGCCGGAATACGTGTGGCTAAAATAAGTAGAATTTAAAAATGCATGTAACAGTCCTACTAGAAATACCAAATCTATAAGTCTTCTAAAAACCTCGACAGTAGGTACATACATTTAAAATCAATTACTTAAATAGAAATACATAGACAGAAATAAACCACTTTGATTACTAGTTAACGCAGCATGTGATTGCGAGCCTGCAATTTGTCTAGCCAGGTCCTGTCACTGACATTCAATCCAGTTATAACCAGTTCCAGTGAATTGGTTAATGGTTTCAATAGATTTTATCGCAGAGTTCCGACATTTATTTTAACTGGTTAAAACTAGTTTCTAGAATATAAAGGTGTGACTACATTACGTGCTGTTGACGAAATTAAACCACGTAGGTAACTGATAATTATGTCCGTTTATTTGAATTGTTTAACGTTAATAGATTTCGGTTTTAAATTGGTTGGTCCCGTGCATCAGAGAGGAGCACTCCCCGGTCGTGTCGGATAACCGTCCCACCGGATTATAATAGTGAGGGAACAGAGAGTGCACCTGTGTCTGCGCACTCACTTGTGCACTATAATATCTCCTGCGTAGTTGTCTGGTCTGAGTTGAGACTGACAGACGTGGCCAAAATCGGCTAACATACATCATTATATGGGTTACTCAGTAAGCGTCTGCGATTAATCCTTTCTTGTCCTAAACATTCAAGGCAGTAGAGCCACGCTGATTTCAGCACGAACGGGCCGGCTCGACCGGGACGATACTACCTTCGCACAGAAGATCAGCGTAAAATGACAGCGATCATGCTGTCGTGTTTCGTTGGTGAGTGCGAGACCGGAGGCCCAATGATGCAGAAGCATCACTAGCCCGCCATGGTGTGGGTCACCATGCTGCATTGTTGCATTGGATACCGACCACTCTTGGATACCGCTCATGCTTTCCATCAGGCAGAGTAGAGTTATTTTGGCAGGGCCAAACATAAAAAAATCCAATTCATCAACAGCTTTTAATAGTCAACTGCTGAACATCGGCATCTTTCTCTTTAGTGCTTTTGTCCCGCAAAGCTTATTTCCTCAACGACTCCTATGGGATGAATAGGGACGCCCAATATTCTTAATCGGTCGACAATTTCTAATTATTAGACATTTAAATACCAAGTAAGCTAGTTCGGTTTTGTCTGAGTCCAACACTTCAAACTGGCCTTCTAGTAAGTAGGCTAGCATCTGCCATTTGACAGAAGAATTAATCACTATCACTACATATTATAAAATAAAGTTCTCAGACGCGTCTGTATGTCTGTCTGTTCGCGATAAACTCACGGATTTTGATGCGGTTTTACGAATAGATAGAGTGATTTATGAGGAAGGTTTTTGTATACAATTTGTTAAATTTTTGAGTATATTTACTATAATATACTCAAAAATTTACGAAACGATATTTGTCGAAGACGTCGGAAAAAATTAAGCCGCAAATCTTCTCGGGGTAACATAGGCTATACATATTATATTTTCCGTAAAGAGCCCGTCCGGAGCCGGTGTGGGTTGCTATTAAGAAATAAAATCATTTTTACTACAGAACTGACAATGTGTTGCTGCATTCCAAAATTTTAAATTAATTTTTTGGGGGAAAAAGCAGTAGGTTCTTGAAGTTTTAAATTTGGCAAATGTAAACTAATCTTTATAGCAAATTGAACAGGATCTATTGAACTATTTTCGTACATTTCAAACTTTGGACGACACACTTATGTAATGTAACTAGGTATACAAAAATGTAGTATCATTCTTGTTGACTTAAAATATATTACATACACTTAACATTGAGTTCCACGCAATTATCATTTTTATGAGGGTGGCCGTCCCTGTTTATATAATCTAATCGATTGATAGAATCATGCAACTGAATGTGTATTTTTTTAAACGATGCTCCAAAACTGATAAATAAGAAAAAATGTGTCATTTTATTTTTCGTAAAATACTCTACGTTTAATAACATTTTCAAACTTCAGATCGACTTTAAATTGTAATATGACTACTGTGTAAATGTTAACATAGTTAAACCTACCAGTACTGTATTTTTTTCCTTTTCGGAGTCAATTAGAAAAACACAAATATCTATTTAATTATTTATCCTTAAATACTTCGTACTATCGTGGTTCCTTTAAAATCTCTCATCAACAACCCATAATGTCCCACTGCATGGCTCGGTTCTCCTCTCAGGAGAGGGTTAAGGCCATACGTCATAAAACCTCTCATATTCAATAAGAATATGCCATGGACCTTACCTCAAAATATGAATCAAAATAGCCGTTACTATTATTTTCATTATTTTTTATGTAACTAATTCATATTCGCTAATTTCTATGATTATGGTCATCGGGCTTTAGTTTTCTTTTAATGAAACTATTAAAACTCTATCTCCAATTTCGCTTCTACTATCTTATAGTAAAGTATATTCATTTCGACTACATTAATTAGCGTTTGCCCAATAATTCAGTTAGCTTGCAAAGTCGATTTATTTACATAGGTATTTAATAGCTTAGATACTGTGAAACCTAAATACAGAAACACGAAACCTTCTCATATTTAGCTGTCATAGATATACTAATTTGTACTACCTATTCTATACCAGTATTCGTAAATAAACAAAGACTTATTGATTGATTGAATTATGTTGAACAAGATTTTTTTTGTTTTTTCTGTTAATGTTTTGTACATTGTTAAACCATATTATTTCTTTACGTAGAGTAAAGTAATAATTATCAACTGCTTTTAATAGACTACTGTTAGCTTCTCCTTAGAAACGAGATGCTAACAGTGGTCAATACTATATATACCAAGCTAGAAATAAAGAAATATATTTATAAGTCACCCTCACAAACGTAACGAGAAAAATAATACAATTAACAATACTAAGCAACAAACAAATATAATACAAAACAAATAATATAAAAAACACTAAAATAATCTGGCTGTGTGACTAAAGGACCACAGCTCAGCTTATGCTTAGACACAGACGGGTTGATAAAGGGCTTGTTTAACGTGGTTTAAAGTTTCCTTCTCGTTGCGGTGATGTTGTTATGCACTTTTTGCTCCCTTAGTCACCTCTTACGAAACCCGTGGGATCAATAGGACTGGTGACACCTTGTTTTCATCCCAAGGGAAACATAAATCAATACTAATATATAAAGCTGAAGAGTTTGTTTGTTTGAACGCGCTAATTTCAGGAACCGCTGGTCCTATTTGAAAAATTCTTTCAGTGTTAGATAGCCCATTTATTGAGAAAGGCTACAGGCTATATATCATCATGCTAAGATGAAAAGGAGCGGACCACCAATGGAGAATGTTTTAAAAACGGGGGAAAATTATTACGCTACGGGCAACAGGAGACGCAAACGAGGTTGCGTGTGTCAGCTAGTAATCTATTCATTAATATGGGAAACAAAAACTTTGTACACCTTTTTACGGCAATTATAAGAACGGAAGAAAATGTAATTCGGCACAGTTGAAATTTATATGGAAGAGGAGTGCAGAAAGCTACAAAATAAATTTAAAAAAAATGATTGTATTGCGACCACTAGTATGGCTCTAAAGCAGCTGAAAATTTACCTTTCATCGTTACCGCTTTTTTTAAATATATATTCATCTGACCACTAATAAATTTTCAGAATGAAATTTATTATTAGTAGAAATAAAGTCATTTTATATTGTTCCTGCCAATTCATTTGCAAAGATAAGTTGTCGATCGGATATTTGAGCAGAATGTACCGACGTTTCCTAGTGCACTATTGACCTCTTATATCTAACTTGGACGCTCGTTACTCGCGCCTATTATTTCAGATGACATAAATAAATTATCGTTATCGATATTTAAAAACTCACTTTGCTTGTAATGCAAATCAAATGTAATTTAACATCAATCTTTTTCCATACATAAACTAGTTGCAGCTCATCTGCGTTTCCTTTCAATCAGGCTCGGCTCCTTTTAGTCTAAGCGTGATGTTAACTATAGAATAGTACATGTACGTATATACATTAGCAAAACATGCATTTAAAAAACGTAATAATAGGTTAGATAGTTTTGGAGTTCATCGTGAGGATGAGCAACAACCTGACACGAGAATCCATACTTCCATACTATACTAATACTAGCAGACCCACGCAACCTCGTTTGCGTCTCCTATTGCCCGTAGCGTGATAATTTTCCCCCGTTTTTGAAACATTTTTCATTGGTGCTCCGCTCCTATTGGTCTTAGCGTAATGATATATAGCCTATAGCCTTCCTCGATTAATCTAGGATATCTAACACTGAAATGATTTTTCAAATCGGACCAGTAGTTCCTGAGATTGGCGCGTTCAAACAAACAAACAAACTAACTCTTCAGCTTTATATATTAGTATAAGATTCATGATTTGGAAAGTAACTTCGTCTGCCTGTCTGTTACGCTGCACCGATTTGAATGAAATTTGGCATGGACATAGGTACGTTAATGAGGTAACACATAGGCTACTCTTTACCGCTATAACCTGAGAGCGAACTGAAGGTAGAGCTAGTTGTCTTGTGGACACTACTTCCGTATAACTATTGCCATAGATGTTATTGTCCCTATGCCATAAATAGCATTTTGAATATGAATGGTAAAAAAACTTACAATTAATTATTCTGTTAAAAAATTTGGTATATACGCACTTTAAGAAGATAACAAAAATCAAATAATAATACTTGGGGTATATGTTGTTACCTAAAATGTGCTCGGAACTGCGATTAGTAATGATATCTTCACGGCATTTAATTTTTTGTTATACCCGTGATCTCATTACAATCTATTGCAGTAATTTTACAAGCAAAATACCTACTTAACAGATTTTTAAAACGGAATTACATCTAACATGCGCCCTCAGCCAAGATATTTTGAATAAAAAAAAATTAAGAAGAAAATATCAAGGTTGTCGTCTATCCCCCCTGTTTTAGTAAGAATGGGAGAGATCCAAATCTAAGAAATAGATGTCAAAAGTAGATAATGTTGTTTCGATCAGTACATGTTCTGCATTAGAAATTAATTACCTATTATAAAAAAAATTTTAGTCGACGCCTTCTCTCTTTACTTACTGATAATAATTTTCCCTGTAAAAGCCACAAACACAATACGAATTACTCTTTCCTTTAAAAAAAACCAAACCCTGTTTTCCTCAAATCAGGCGGCTTTTAATTCTATTCTATTGGTTAAAAAAATATTGTATGGGCACATAGTTACTCACATTTTTTTAATATTTTTTAGACAAATGATAGAAATAAAAAAACTAGAGCGTAAAAAAGAAACAAAGTAGGTTACATCCAATAAATTCAATCGAAACTCTTTTAAAAAATGTAAGGGTAGTTGGTATAGGCTTTTGTATTTTAGGTATGCTATTTTAATAAAATGTCACCTAAATCGGTTCACCCGTTACTATCTATACTAATATTATAAAGCTGAAGAGTTTGTTTCTTTGTTTGAATGAAAAAAGTATTTTAGTGTTGGATAGTACATTTATCGAGGAAGGCTATATCTATCATCACACTAAGACCAAAAGGAGCGGAGCACCAATGAAAAATGATTCAAAAACGGAGGAAAATTATTACGCTACGGGCAATAGGAGACGCAAACGAGGTTGCGTGGGTCAGCTAGTAGATTATAAAAACAGATTGAACACACTATAATTAAACATACTTCGATCTAGTGATCGATCGATAGATCAATCTAACGATCACATTTTTCTTGTCTACAGGTAAATGCAGACATCAACGTTCTTCCATTTTGTACACAATTCATACCCATGGAGGTTATCACTCATCCCAAGTACGAGAGCATCTGCTACCACCCTAGTATACTACCAAGACATAGAGGAGCATCATCTATAAACTGGTAAGTCGATCTTATCATCTATAGTTTTCATCTACCCTTGTCTGAATACTCTCTGAGAACCATGTTTTAAAGCGTTTTGTGGTCCGTTCGCGTTAAGTAAATTGTGACGCATTTGAAGTTCCAACATATCGTTTCGTACCGAACCTATCCTTTGTTTTTGTAAATTACTTATAATAAGCTTTGTCAGAACTTATAGCCCAGGTAGATAGATCACTAGCTGCACCCTGCCACGCTATGGAATATTGTGGTTGCGTTGATGAATAATTAGTGACAAATCTGATTCGAGAATTAGATGAAAATAATATTAAAAACGGTTTGTATATCGTGTCAAATTTGAGTTTAAACATTGTAAGACTTTTGAAATCTACTTAAACTAACTTTACAATTTATATACGAGTTTACGAGTATACATATACAGTTTAGATAAGGTAAATATCAAATGACAATATCGAAACCTTCATTTGTATATTTCGTAAATGTCAATCAATTTATCGGTATATTAAACTCTTGTATATATAATACCTAATGCGGTATTAGGTAATAATAAATATGAGCCTATGATATCAGTCTCGAACAATCCACCTGTATCAAAGAACTAACCAACTTCGTGATGGATGAAACGATCTCACATATAGTCAATATACGAACACGTTTACTATCTGAACTGTTGGATAATGACGGACATCGCAACATTGCAATACGCACATCAATTTGTGGCAGCAAATTGCCATTTCATTGTAAAGTCTTTAATGGAATGGCTATGTTTTAAACACAGTTCATAATTAACTCAGATTAACAATCACTGTGAGAAGCAGTCTGTAATATCAGAATTAAAATCTCCTTTGCATTCCGTAATCATCAAGACATGACATAGATTGAGTTGCAGCTGCCCATGGGTGTCGGTAGGCACTCATCATCAGGTGGTTCACCTCCCTTTCCGAATAGGTACGGTAATTATCGCGGTTATGTAGTAGGGACATACACTTGAATTGGTTAGGTAACGTTTAGTCGAGGTAGCGATAACTGACTGAGCGGGGAACTCCCGCATTGGTTAAAACTTTTAAATTACTTCACCTACCCGCATTATTTCGAATCATTTTGTTTTTTAATTTCGTAAAATACCGTCACATCTATAGACTTACGTACATACGTTATGTACGTAAACATGATTTTCTTTATTTACGGCATCACGAGGTGAAAGGCTCTACCAATTCTGCTTTTTTTCGAATCGAGGAAGTTTATAGGCTATATATATATAAAACATCACACTAAAACCAATAGAAGCCTAACATCAATTAGAAATATTTCAAACACTTAGGCCTATCTAAATTCGTAAACCAAGTTCCGCGGGTTAGCTAGTACTAAAGTTTTCTTATTCTCTAAATAAGCCATCGTGTATGCACTTGCCTTAAGATCGTTAGCAATTTCCTTTAAATAAGAGTTTACTTTATACATTCCAGTTTCTACCTTACTGTAGTATTTGCGTGATACAACCATTACTACACTGTACACATCGGAATGCCTGTATCATTAGTGTAATCACATAGGATGATAGCAGTTTTTGTATGATAACCCCAACTAGAATGATTTAGCAAAAACAAACGCGATGTTTTTGCTTAAACTGATGTTGTTAGCAATAAAAAACATACATTGTTTTTATCAAAACTTTTTTTAAAAATGGTTTTTTAAAATTTATTTATACAAAACAATTACTCAACTGCGTAATTATGCTTTTGTCTACATATTTCAATAAATCTTTTATAGTCAATTCGCACACAACTGTCTATTTTACAGTTCCCAGTTTTTAGGACTGCATTTAGAGTAACTTTTAAGAATATTGATAGCCGGTAACAGTCCATCCTGTCATAGGCCTCTCGTTTGAAAGGAGACTATACTACACTGACTAGATGAGTTGATATAGAATTTGTTTCAAGTTTTCCGTCTCCTTCCCAAGTGGGGTTATTCTGCGTAATTTACTACTTTAGTCTTCTCTTACCAGGCCCTTACGACGCCCACAGATGAATAGTAGAGGCCGCTCGAACGGAGGCCCAATGATGCATAAGCATCACTAGTCCGCCATGGTGAGACACCATGCTGCATTGTTGTATTGTCAGCATTCGCAATGAGTATGCTGGCCACCACTCTTGGATTCTGCTTTCCTTCAGGCAGAGTAGAGTCATTTTGGCAGGCTCTACATAAAAAGAAAAATGCTGACAATTTGTTTCCTTAATCCTATCACCACACGGAACATTTACGAATCTTATATTCTCTATAAAAACTACACGATGAGACTAACTACGCCCTTTTTTTAAGCTGGCGGTAAAATACTTTATCAATGCAAAAGTTAGATAAGAATACATGCTTTTCGGTTTATTTAAGATACAGATTAGTAGATAGCAGTTAAAATTCGACTTGTGCGGCTATATAATAACTGATATCTGTGTCCTTATAATTGGTTACAATATCAAGGCCGCTCAATCACGTAATTACTTCAATTACATAATTCTACTATTATTATAATTCAGATGTTCCGGCGGTAATTTTGTAAATTGACAACATTAGACTCACAATAGGTACTATGTGAATTTTAAATTGAATAATCTTTTTTTTTATAGTAATCTAATTTAACAAATTATTAGATTATGTTTTTTAGCTTACACACACATAGATACAGTACCTACAGTAATTTTGTCTAAATGTGATAAACTCAAAAAACACACAGCGATTAGAATAGATTGCAGAAGAAATCGAAAAAAAATCCGTACGTAATATTGAGAGAAAAGTATATGACTGACGGAATTACTCCTCAAAAGTACGTTTGTAACTTCTTCTTGTTCAAACGTCTGGACCAACTTTGATAAGATTCTGTATGGAGATAGCTTACAGCCTGGATTAGACAACTGTTTGTCTAAAAAAAATAACAGTGGTTAAACTATTATCAAAGTACACGCTTCCATTTCGGTCTAAAAATACAAAAGCGAGTTCTTTCATTTTAGTTTTGTTTACCTAAATTATTATTTAATGAAAAGGAAGCTAGTTAAAAAGTTAAACTGCTATCAACTCTATCTTCTTCTTTCTCAGGACATTGATTGAAGGTGACACTACATGCGGTCTGTCAATCTTCTGGGCAGACGATGGACTGGACACTGGCCCGATTCTGTTGCAGAAGACCTTCCCGGCCACGATTGATGACACAGTCGACACCATTTATAATAAATATTTGTACCCAGAAGGTGAGCAATTCATAAATTACTGATAATACGACTTCATCATCATATCTTATACTAATATATAAAGCTGAAGAGTTTGTTTGTTTGTTTATTTGTTTGTTTGTTTGAACACGCTAATCTCAGGAACCACTGGTCCGATTTGAAAAATTCTTTCGGTGTTGGATAGTCCATTTATCGAGGAAGGCAATAGGAGACGCAAACGAGGTTGCGTGGGTCTGCTAGTACTAGATAAATTTGAATTCTAAAATTCACATCAAATAATAATAAATAAATATTATTTATTACATCAAATGCTGTTGATATTGGAGTACTGCAATAAAAATGGTCACAATTTAGTCCCTACAAGCTATTTCTTTTATTATTCTTCTACTTCAACTTCTTTAAGTACACCTACCTCGTGCTTTCTCTACATCACCGAATCGGTTCATTGGTTAAGGAATTCCGAAGGCATTAAAAATACATACAACTAAAAATACACTAATATCATTTTCAATCAGATAGAAGGTAATATACTGATCCGATCAAATTTATGCAGGTATTAAAGCATTGGCGGAGGCAGTGAATATGGTCGCAAATGGCACAGCACCTAAAATGCAACAAACTGAAGAAGGAGCTACGTATGACCCCGCTCTGTTTAAGCCTGAAACGCATCAAGTAAGTTCATTTTTATCGTAACATTTTTAGGCTTACAATTTTCCAAGAAACATATAGAGAAAGGAAAACGCAAAGATTCTGGCGGATAATAAATACCTTTGCACTGTACAGATTTTTGTTTAACAGTTCTGTGAAATTCACTCTACAGAACTGAATAAAACCGTGAATATGAATACTTTTCAACAACTTAAATAATAATAAATATTTCGGACATCTAACACACAACGCCATCTAGTCCCAAGCTAAGCAGAGCTTGTGTTATGGGTACTAGATAACTGATATAAATACATATATTTTTTTTTTGTAAATACATACATATTATACATAGAAAACACCCAAACTCCGAAACAAATATTTATAGATCATACAAACATTCGCATCAGCAGTCGCACTCGCCAACCGCTAGACCAACGAGGCAGTCATTATATTTTATTATGTATTTGTATTTATTTTTATTCTGGCATTTGACTGTTCTATTTAGATGATACGGCTTAATAAAATCTGTATATTTTAACAAACAGATCGATTGGACCAAAGGTGGTGTTGCCCTACACAACTTCATCCGCGGTCTCGACTCGTCCCCTGGCGCCACAACCTTCATTAAAGCTCAGACCAAAGACGGCCTGGTGCCAGACAGTGATGACAAAATTGAAGTGAAGCTGTTCGGCTCTTCACTGTGGCAGTCCGAGTATGCAACGTCAGGGGACATTCTCGTTGTAGACGGGTTGAAAAAGCCTGCTGTAATACATGACGCTGGATTGTTGATTACGGCTAATGACGGCGTACAGGTAACTGTTTTTTTATAAATTTATTTTAATAATTTTAAAAAGTATATAAACATTTCTTTACCAAATTTTTTAAAGTTGGCCGCTACTCTTTTTAAACGTGTGGGTTGGGTTGTATGTGACATAATAATATATACATAAGCATAAAATATATTATATATTTACTAGCTGTCCCGGCAAACGTCGTTTTGCCATAACTACTAATAAATTAAAAATTAATTAAAAAAACATTGTCCAGCGGACAAAATTGTGAATCTAAACCATTCCCAGATCCACTTGAACACACACAAAAAATTTCATCAAAATCGGTCCAGTCGTTTGAGAGTAGTTCAGTGACATACACACTCACAGAAGAATTATATATATAAAGATAACTTCTAAAACTTTAAAAATAACTAGTTGAACCCCGCGGTGTTACCCGCGGTTATTGTTGTACCGCGAGTAACGCCGCGGGGCAAAGTTAGTCTAAAAAAAAGTAGCCTAAGTTACTCCCTGGATCATCAGCTACCTGCCGTTCCAGAGATTACCCGGAACAAACAGACAGACAGACAGACAAAAATTTTTTTTACCACAGTTTTGGTATACGTACCGTGTATACATACATATCCATTTAGTAAAAAGCGGTTATTTTAATATTACAAACAGACACTCCAATTTTATTTAGTTGTATAGATGTGTAAAGTAATATGCATTTATTTTTTTAAATATGTATTAAAAGGTTTTCTGACAATCTGTATTTTTTTAGTTAAACATCCAACGTCTAAAAGTCAACGGCAAGATGATCAACGCACAGAACTTTTTCAAATCAAATGAAGCCAAAGTATCCCTAGAACTAACCCCAGAAGAGAAATCCTTCGTAGAAGGCGCTCGGAACATTTGGAAAGCCATCCTTCGTATAAACATAGAAGATGACACCGACTTCTTCGATTCAGGAGCTGGATCAATGGACGTCGTGAGACTTGTAGAGGAAGTTAAAGACTTGGCTAGCATTGAATTACAAAACGAAGATATCTACATGAACACAACTTTCGAAGAATTCTATAACGTGGCGGTTCTCAAGGCCAGGGGTGGGTCGGCTTCTCAAGAAATTGTATATGAAGGTATCGAGATGGATGTTAACAAAATGAAGATAAAGTTCCCTACACAATTGTTTATTAATGGCGAATTTGTGAATGCTGATAGTGGGAAAACTATCACGATAGTTAACCCTACCGATGAGAGTGTTATATGTAAAGTGCAGAGTGCGTCTGTGAATGATGTGGACAAGGCTGTTAAAGCGGCGAAGAAGGCCTTCGATGAGGGAGAATGGTCGAAAATCAGTGCCAGGGAAAGGGGACAGCTGTTATTCAAGTTAGTATAGTATTTTGTTTAATAAATGTTATGATCTATTGTTATTTATAGATAGATAAAATTAATTTATTTAAACATTATTTTACATGCATTCTAGAAATTATCCTAATGTCAGTTAAGTTTTGCTGTAATCAGGATAATTATTTCAATATGGGTTGTTAAATGAGGGTCAGCTCCTTTGACAGAGTATCGTAGCGTGACGATTCAATTCGATCGTGTACCCATATTAGACACAACCTCCACTTAGTTACAATTTCAACATTTTTCTTTTTTGTAGCTATGTTTCTTTTCGTTTGTATGTATGACTTATTTCACTAATATACGCATTTGTTTAAATAACAGATTAGCTGATCTAATGGAACAACACAAAGAAGAGTTAGCCACGATAGAATCTATCGACTCCGGCGCAGTGTACACACTCGCTCTCAAGACCCACGTGGGAATGTCTATCGATACCTGGCGGTACTTCGCCGGGTGGTGTGACAAGATCCAGGGCTCCACCATCCCCATCAACCACGCCAGGCCGAACAGGAACCTGGCGATAACCAGGAAGGAACCCATTGGGGTCTGCGGAATCATCACACCTTGGAACTATCCCCTCATGATGTTGTCGTGGAAAATGGCAGCATGTTTGGCTGCTGGCAATACTGTTGTTATGAAGCCTGCCGCTGTAAGTAGATATAATTCTTTTACATACTTATAAAAAGAAAAAAATATGAGCAAGCTTTACAATTATTTCCGCAAGTGTAACACACTTCCGTCTCTTCTAACAATATCACTAAATTAAAACCAGAATATATCTAATAAATCGGTACCGTTGACAATTATTTTCGTTACAAAAAATGATTTGAGTTGAGTGTATCTATAAAAATCAACCAGAAGTAGCACATAATAATCGGTCGGTTATCGCGGTAAAGAGTATCACATGTAGTTCCTCGAGGATCAAAGTATCTCTATGCTAAATTTCACTGATATCGATGCAGCGGCGTGACCGTGATAGCGTATTAAAGAGACCGACCGAGTTACTTTCGAATTTATAATAATTTTAAAATAGCTTTTCCCGCGGTTTCGCTCGCATTTAATAAAAGTGTCCTATGTTACTTTAATTCCTCTAAGAATATATGTACAAAGTTTCATGATGTTCGGTTAAGTAGTTCTCGCGTGAAAGCTAACAAACAAGCTTACATTCACATTTATAGTAATAGATAGATATTAGGATTAGAATGGACTACAACCAGTCCAAATTAGTGTAATGTGAACATTTCTGTCCCCAGGTGTGTCCCCTGACCGCTCTGAAGTTCGCGGAGTTATCTGTACGTGCCGGCATCCCTCCCGGGGTCATCAACATCCTGCCCGGCAGTGGAGCCGTCACTGGCCAGGCTCTAGCAGACCATCAACTCATTAGGAAACTAGGATTCACTGGCAGCACTGAAATAGGTCGGTATCAGAACTAAAAAATGCTATTAGATGTAGCACAAAAAATATAATAATAATCGCTTTATTATATACCAGAATACTTGCAGAGGTAACTTAAAGTTAGGAGGTACATTTTCAATTTTTCAAATTTGCAATTGGCAAATATACATATGTCCTCCACATATTATGTATATTTGCCAATTTGAAAAATTGAAAATGTAAATGAGTATTAAGTTTCTCTATCATATATCTACTAGTCGAGGGATCATACCTGGTTACCTTGGGATGCAATGATGAATGTAATCGGCGAGAAAATTAGTTATATCGCGATACAGAATTAGTAGTTACTCTGTAGTTGGGTGTATCTTCGTTAGATGGCGCTGTATTTAATTTTTTCTAACTATATTTTTTCTTTAATCTTTCTCGGCGATTTGACATTGCACAACTTGAAAGAACGTAAGAAATAATTGAAAGGTATGCCCTTTGAATGGGATTCAATTCTTAAATATTATGTTACTCATTGGATAATAAATGCTATGTTCGTAACAATAGGGTCTATTTTCAGGTCAAACGATAATGAAATCATGTGCCGCTTCAAACATGAAGAAAGTGTCATTGGAATTGGGCGGCAAGTCACCGCTTGTTATATTTGAAGACTGTGATCTTGACAAAGCTGTTAGAAACGTAAGTAACTTATACACATAACATGGATACACTTACATAAATATATTTTTATTAGTACACAAATAGACGGTTCTCACGTTCATATACATATATTTATATATATATTAATATGTGGACGTTACTAATATATAAAGTGTATAATTCCCTTTTTTTATTCATTTCCTAACTTAATATTAATATTAACGTTAATAATGTAAGAAAAAAATTTATCAGATGAATGTAATTAATAAATAAAAGTAATATAAATTCGTATTCTACTTTTACCTAGGTGATATACAAGTAAACAATTCCCCTGGACGGTAGACGTTACCTGCACATATTTACACTTTCAATACCAACAAAGATTTATCCCTATCGTTATCAAGTTATTCTAATCTAAAAACAGGGTATGGGATCAGTATTCTTCAACAAAGGCGAGAACTGCATCGCAGCGGGTCGGCTGTTCGTAGAGGAGACGATACATGACGAATTCGTTCGGAGAGTCGTCGCTGAGACCAAGAAGATGAGCATTGGTGACCCGCTTGACCGAGGAACTGCACACGGACCTCAGAACCATAAAGCACATATGGACAAACTTATTGAGGTAACTATGGTTACGTTGCTTACACACTGCACAGTTGGCCGAGTGATTTATGCGGTCACCTCGCCGCTCTCTACTGTGCCAAGCCATACAATTATTTTGTCTGACCCGAGAATCGAACCCGAGTTTATGTCGGTTGTCCAGTACCCATAATACAAGTTCTGCTTAGATTGGGACTAATTAGCGTTGTCTTAGTTGTCCAAAATATTTTTGTTTTTATAACGTAATATCAATATTTTTACCGTCAATTTCATATTTTAGTTCAGTGCCCGTGGTGTAAAGGAAGGTGCAACGTTAGTGTTGGGCGGTAAGCGTGTAGACCGCAAGGGATACTTCTTCGAGCCCACCATCTTTACTGACGTCACAGACGACATGTGGATAGCTAAGGAAGAGTCCTTCGGCCCTATCATGATCATCAGCAAGTTTAGTAGCAAGTGAGTATGGACGAAACAATCACAAATACAATAGCGATTTAACAATAACAGTCATTCCTTAACACCTACGAAAATGTTGTCTGTTATTTAAAATACTTAAAAAAAAATACCCAAAACAATTACCCTGATAACACTTTTTGCGGTACTGACACCTAATAGAATTTATTCAATGACTTTTATTGGACCCTCCCATGACAAAATTGTCGTCGATGCAATCCTCCACGTCCTTGCAAATTAGTACCAATTTTATTTTATGTATGGCCCTGCCGAAATTACTTTACCTTTTTCTTTCAAACAGAAAACTATTTTTCCTCAATTAAAGATACATTAAGTATTGTAAATGTTAAAATAATCTACGCTACACAGAGTTATAAGTACATGTTATGTTGTGGTACCAGGAACATGGACGACGTGATACGTCGCGCCAACAACACAGAGTACGGTCTGGCGAGTGGCGTGTTTACTCGCGACGTGTCACGCGCTCTGCAGTTCGCCGAGCGTATCGAGGCTGGCACCGTGTTTGTCAACACCTACAACAAGACGGACGTGGCTGCTCCCTTCGGCGGGTTCAAGCAATCCGGCTTCGGAAAGGACCTTGGTAATTATCATATCATTATAACTCCTATCCGTCCTAGTAGGAAGTAATCTATTAATGATTAACAAAAAACCGACTTTATGAACTAGACCACACTAAAATGGAAAAACACGGAAAGCACTAGCTTTAAAAAAAGGAATCATCAAAAGCGGTTCACCCAGTCGACAGTTCTGAGGTAACAAACATTAAAATAATACAGTCGAATGGAGAACCTCCTCCTTTTTTTGAAGTCGGTTAAAGAAACGAAAAAAAAATAGATGTGAAATATGAATATGTACAAAATATAAACACATCTCCGCACCGCTTCATATGTTACAAGTACACATAGCATGGCGACGCATGCAGTGGTGCCGCGTCACCACGCCAACTGCCGGTCCTCTGCATTAGCTATTGCACTTTAAGTGGCTTCCCATAACATTAGCTATCTATCAGTCAGTAGAAAAGCCATTTCTTTAGGTGTACACCATAAAAAGCAAACAGACAAATTATTAAAAATGATTTCGTAGGTGACATTATAAGTAGACACTTATGTATAAAAACTTAGAAATACAAAAACCGACTTTTAGCTGTAATTAGACCGCGTGGTCTAATTACAGCTAAACGTCGATTTTTATATTTCTGCGCTTTCGTTTAGCGATGATTATAGTTAGATATATCTCAGAGCGTTCATATCAAACCATAATGATCGCTCAAACTCAATAAATAATGATTACCATTCATTCGTTTTTAACGCCATTACGATTGTAGTAATTTACTTTTAATTTTTGTTAAAGGTCAAGAAGCACTAAACGAATATTTGAAGACCAAAAACATCACAATTGAATATTAATCAAAAGATATTCCTAACGCATCGATCTCGAATAACAGCAGTTTTTAAAACACAGAAGCTAAAAAGCCGCCTTTTCAAATACTGACTACAAATAGAATTTGTATTGTCTATAGCGTTCATATCTGAACAAAGTTTGATCTGATTTTATTTTCCTAATTTTTATTTTTATAAAAATATATTAAATAGGTTATAGTACATAAGATTGTTATTATTTGTATAAATTATATTTAATTTACTGTAAATAAATAATTTTAAGATGACTAATAAATACAATAATATAAATTTGGTAATTCAACATGGTCTTTTTATTTCTTTTCATACATTATACAAAATGGTTTTTAACATTTACCAATACATTTGATACCAACACCTTTAAAACAATTGTTTAACCGACTTATTGTTATTTAAAAAACGTAACAGACATTAACTAAATACAGTTGGTTTTCTCGCAATTCTCTCTTCAGTAATGAATGGAATGTCTAATCCACTCTTTCTCTACGTCCAACTGCGGTCTTTGATTCCACTTTGCAAGGACTTCGGCACTGAAATAGTTTAGAATTATTTAATTTACCCTAACAGATTTACCTATATATATATACTAGCTGTCCCGGCAAACGTCGTTTTGCCATAACTACTAATTAATTAAAAAAACATTGTCCAGCGGACAAAATTGTGAATCTAAACCATTCCCAGATCCCCTAGAACACACACAAAAAATTTCATCAAAATCGGTCCAGTCGTTTGAGAGTAGTTCAGTGACATACACACTCACAGAAGAATTATATATATAAAGACTAGCTGTCCCGGCAAACGTCGTTTTGCCATAACTACTAATAAATTAAAAATTAATTAAAAAAACATTGTCCAGCGGACAAAATTGTGAATCTAAATCATTCCCAGATCCCCTTGAACACACACAAAAAAATTCATCAAAATCGGTCCAGTCGTTTGAGAGTAGTTCAGTGACATACACACTCACAGAAGAATTATTATATATATAAAGATATACCCTCCACCAGCAGTACAGCTTTCGTAAGGGTCGATCGGCTGGTGATCTTCTGGTATACCTGACACGCTGGGCACAGGCGATTGAGACTAAGGAGGACTTAGCAGTTGTTTTGGTCATTGCGAAGTCCTTCGATCGGGTCTGGCACAAAGCGCTTCTTTCGAAGCTCCATTCCTATGGGCTTCCCGAATACCGAGAAATTATGCGATTGGGTCGACGATGAATGCTCTGACTCCATATCCATAAATACTGGTGTCCCGCAAGGCTGTTTGCTATCGCCCACTCTGTTCCTCCTCCGTATCGGTGACATGCTGCAAATTAGCGGCATTCATTGTTATGCGGATAACAGTACGAGCAATGCTCTTTACACCGGCCGCGCCAATATTACTCGGGAAAACGTCATTGGGAGTCGAAGCAAACTTGTGTCTGAAGTTGAGACCTCTTTGGAAAAGGTCTCAGTTTGGGGTATACTTAATTTAGTTCAATTTAACCCCACAAAGACAAAATTTGCGCGATCACTGCTAAAATGTACCGTCTTAAGTCCTCGTTTTGAAGACACTAACTAAGACACTCCCCGATCTGCTTCAGCCAATATTGAAATACTTGATTTCGACATATCGGGCCAAGTCCAGTTTCGTGGCCATTTGAAGGGGAAGGTCAAATTAGCCTCGATGAAGCTTGGTGTGCTCAACAGATCGAATCAGTATTTCACTCCGGCCGACCACCTTTTACTTTATAAGGCACAGGTTCGGCCTCACATGGAATACTGTCCCCATCCTTGGGGTACCCCAATACCAGCTCTTCCCTTTGGACCGCATCCAACGGAGAGCGACTAGAATCATCGATTGCCAAGAACTTTCAATTCGGCTAGACTCTTTGGCGCTGCTTTGAAATGTGTCTTCGCTGTGCATCTTCTACCGTATTAACCATGGGGAGGGCTCCAAGGAATTGTTCGGACTGATTCCTGCCGCCTCTTTCCGCCATCGTCCGACGCGACAGAAGTTCTATCACGACTGTGCGCTTTTCCAGGATTTTACTACCTCGCATAATATGTAACTGGAATGAACTGTCACCTGCGATATTCCCGGAGCAGTACGACCTTCAAACCTTCAAAAAAAGAGTGTACTCCTTCTTAAAAGCCAGCAGAGCACTTGTGCCGCCTCTGGTGTTGCGGTCGGCGAGTGTCCATGGGTGGTGGTAATCGCTTACTATCAGGCGATACGTCTGCTCGTTTGCCCCATACCTCATAAAAAAGCTAATCTCTTAGACAAGATGGTCATATTATTCTGCAACATGCAATATGTTCGATTTAAAAATAATCTTACCGAATTTCTTCACGCTCACTCGATATGCTCCTGGGGTCCCCAGCGAGGGTGCCCGATTCTTGGATATCTTGAGTATTGTCTTTGCAAATATTTATCTGAGCAGTGGGACAGACGGCCAGACGCAGAAGAACTATGTCCTTAGTTACTCTGAAGAAAATGAAATAGTTGACCACACGGATGTGTAGTATAATGATTTAAACGATCACCTCGATATTTCCTATTATTCTGAGTATTGTGGATTCGATCTCGACCTGGGACAATACGTTGTATGATCTGAGTTTGGATGTTATTTGTGTCCGTTTCAAGTACGTTTGTATAGGTTAACGACTAGGATTTATTATTCCTAGTGTGGCATTTTCTTTTAAAAAAGAACTTTGTAATAATATTAATATTTTTTGTATTGATTTGTATGATTTACTTAGGCGCATCGACTTTTTGGTGCCCGTTTATATTCGAAATCTCACCTGTCATATTCTTGAGATGTGTAAGGCAGCTCATTCCTTGCCAAGTTAACTGTAGAATAGGACCTGTAGACTTTCTGAAAGGAATATGTAATGTAGTGTATTTATCAGTAGTCTATTATCCATACTACAAGCTCTACTTAGTTTAGGACTAGATGGCGTTGCGTGTCAGATGTTCAAAATATTCTTAGAGAGTGTTTTCTGTAATGGTCTACGTCAGATGGCAGCACTGTAGAGTCAGGTCCAATAAACTGTCTGTGTTTATTTATTCTCACAAACATTCTTAAACGAATATTGCTTTCTAAAATGCCGAAGTGTTGTGCAGTGCTTATGTGTGCAAATAAAATAGGAAGACATAATTGCCCTACGGGAGATGGAAACTGATTAGAACAGTAGGTTGTAGCCTTTCGCAGAGATAAATTTACTCCAGCAAGACCTAGTGTGCCATAGACAAGTGGACGCACATACCAATTTGCATGACTGATTTGTCGGGAAATATACCAACCACAGAAGTTTGCGTGAGAGAGGCAGAAGCTAACCAAACTCACGCTCTCTCTCTCTCTCTACTGCGATTAGTCTTTCCGCCCGTTCAGATGCCCCTCAAGGTATATATATATATATTCTAAGTTTATACAAGGAAACTCGGGTCGCCTCGAGCAACTTCCATTTGTTGTCGTTTTTGCATCCGAGTCAAAGGATTCAAAGTTACACGAAGTGCCTAACGTACACCTACACTACTCAGGTACAGTGTAACCAATTATATAGTTGTAGCTGTAATCTACAGTTTTTTGTAAATTCCTTATTCATAGGTAGGTAGCGAGCGACGTACTTAGTTCGTCGAGTAACTTCGAGAGTAGTGTGGAGGCAACAAAGTTCCGATGATAAAAAGGGGTATAGCACAAAATGTTCACTTACGTATAGGAATGAAGTTCTGAAGTTTATTGCTCGTAACATTTTAACACAATATGCTAAAATATATTTATTATATCACATAAAATTTTGATATAAGTCTTGGTTTTAAATTTTGACCATTATCGTCTTTCACTTTATAAATAATCTATGGTGTGTATTCTGTTTTTGAATGACACAATAGCACAAGCTGTAGCAGTTCTATTTTCTTTAGTTTGTAGGTACCTAATTGTCTTTTGTGGGTTTCGCTTGTGATACTAATCTAATAATTTTAACTACGATGCAAAGTTCTTGTATAGGTTCAGTCAACCTTCAGCCATATCTCGTACGTAAGAGACTTATTCTTCTTTAAATTTAACTTGTATAAGTCACAGGTCAGTGAGGTCACGGTTTAATGACTGAGTGGCGATGGATTAAGAATATGAACTGTAGACTAGATCCTACTAAGAGAGTGAACTTTTTAAGACAACAGCGCTGTAAAGGGCAGAAACCATACTTATATTAATCCGTCTCTCCAGATTGTTATAGTTTAGTAGGCAGAAACATATTTCCTAAGGAGAGATCTGCGTCCAGCTTTAGACTATCATAACTTCATAAGTTATTGATGAAGATCGGTCGAAGTGTATTAAATGTCTATGCAGTTTGGGGTACAAAACCTATGAATAAGGAATTCTTAACATAATTCTTCTTCTTCTTCTTCTTTGATGAAATTCTTCTTATTATTCCTACCTCTATGTACAATACGCAAACGTCAAAAATGTCAAAATAAGAAATGACATTTATTGACATTTGTTTGTTTCAGTGATTCCGAAGAAGAAAAGTGAGAAAAACTTATATCCTTGATTAAAATTCAGTTTTTGGTTAAAAATGAGTAAGGCAAAGGTACCTTTGCGCGACATTTCGCCAATTTTGCAGATGTTTAGGAATTTTCTTCTTGGTGTAAGTGTTGGAACGTTTTATTTTGTTCAATAATTATGTAACCTGACATAATATTGGACTGGTATGTTATTTCAGCGAGAGCATACCAATGCACTACGTAGTGAAGCGCTTATTGCAGCCAGAACCCAGCCACCGCCTCAGATACCCGATGGAGTGTCACACAAGTAATCAATTATTCTAACCTAATATTTAGATTGTTTTTTTACAAGTGTGTACTAGAAACAGAGACATTACTTTTATACTGTTACAGACACGCTCATAATTACTATTACACAAGGGATGGCCGGCGTGAAGTGACACCTCCATTAGATGTTAGTCAACAACTTCTTGAAGCCAGTTCTGACAAAGGGTAATGTTTTTATTATAAATTTATGCAGTATATACTAGAGATGAAATGGATAGTCGGTAACTATCAGGTAACCGGCCTATCCGGCTCAAAATTTAAATCTGGCTGAATACTTATCTGGATAAGAAACAAGTATCCAGCCGGATACTGGATTTCAAATAAATACGAAAAATATTGAAGGCACTTTATTTAACATAGAGAACCATGATTTTTTTATAACAGAACAAAAAATTAAATACTCAAACTGTACAAAGGGCTAATTATGATGAATAAATATCAATTTCTCTACTTTAAGAGGCAACAGACGGTTTTCCTTGTCTTCGTATACCAGGCCAGCTTCCAAAATAAGTATTTTGCATTACATACACTGGCTACAGGGCACTGAAAGGTAAATTCTAGTAAACTTGGTTAAGTTTGGGAGTTGTACAGCATTAGCTGACCACCAAATAGAAGGATCATGATTGCGACCAATGCATACTGAATTCAGATAAGAATCAATTTGACACGCAATTGCGTTTTTTCCTTGAAATCGCATAACCTCTTGTGATCATATTTGCAATCAATTCAAAAAGAGAGGGAGAGCCACACTTTGGCATGAATGGGTCAGCTCGACAGAAGAATTCCTCCGAACATATTCAGCTTCAAGGTTGGTCGAATATACAGTATTCGGCTAAAAAATGTTCTGTTTCATCTCTAGTATATATAGTTATAAATACAATTTGCTTTTAAAAATGAAAACAAACACTTTTGCTCACATTCATGTTGATTTCATGAATTCATTTTTTCTTCATAATTATTCTTCTTCAAACTAGAATTTATGTCAGTGGTATATTTCATCTAGATCTGCCATTTTAAAATATTAATTAGATGCCTGGAAATAAATAAAGATATTGTTCTCTTATTAGACCAGCAATATATTAAGTGAATGATCTCTTTAGTTAATACCTGATAAATAAACTAATAAACTTTCTAAAGCAAAACAAAGTTGGTTGGTGTGGCATATTGATGTACTTTTGTGGTTTTAAATTTTCTTACAATACAATGATAAACATAATTATTTATTATTTCCATTAAATAATAATTTTCTTACATATTTAACTAATCCAATAGATATGACGTTAAAAAAATTTGAAAGCATTTAGTTTATATCATTCTAGTGCAGTTTATATTCTGTAGTCTGGTTGCAATATGATATTATTACGGATAAGATTTTTTACATTTTTGATGCTTATTGAGACCATCATAGAGTATGGGGCCTATATCTAGCAGTGGCTGTCTTTTGGGCGAGATGATGATAATTTTTTTTTAAATACTTGCACCGCACTAGAAAATTGTAAAGGCGTCAGGGGACTTTACAAACATACAATTTGTGTCCTATGTGGGATTTAAACCCACGACACACCACGAAGTAGGAAACGGCGTGGTGACCGCTAAAACACTATGATAAACGTGCAGTCAATATTATATTTGACAAGTGTACGAGACATCCTTGATCACGCTAGAATAATATTCCAGCAGAGAATAGTTGTTGTTCTGCTGACAGTACTACTAATGATATTTTTTTAATATTATATTTCAGAGCCCCTAAAGAAGCAGCCAATGTGTTCCGAACTCCTGGTAAACTTTACAATTGGGACAAACATTACTAGATCAATGTGTAAATATTTAAAAATGTAATGAATCAAAGTAAGTTAAATAAAGTTGTAGAATAAGCATTCATGTTTGAATTTTGGTATCTTTTAAAAGTTGATTTGCACCCTACATATATCTTCTCATTTCGTTCCCGCCAACCACTTCTTGCAGTCTAGATGTTAAAAAATTCATTTGAATTTTATTCATTCTCCTAACACATATATTGCAGAACGTCAAGGAAAAATTCAAACAACAGAATACATTCAAAGAAATTTAATTTCCTTGAGTTTTTAACCCATTTACATGCAAACTACATAATTATGTACAACACAAAATTCACATAATCTTACCATTTTTACATACCTAAACAATCTAACAATACAAATACAACATTGTATAAGATAAACTTCATATCCTGCTGCCGTTTAAATACTTTTATATCAACAATGAAAAACATCTACATAGTTATTTGTTCTAGAATCTGTGAGATTAAACCCCCAAGTACCACAAATAACGGACCGTCTGTGCGAACGAGTGAATCGCGACAGTTCCGCGTTTCTATCGTCGAGTAATCTCCACGAGAGAGCGATTATATCGCCGCAATTCCGTCACTCGTGAAGACGGCCCCTTACTGATTACATATCGTAGTATCTATTTGATTACATTACATAATGATTTTGTACTGTTTAAAGTTAATATACTTTTATTGTTAAAGAAACTGTTAAATAACCCTAAGTCGCATGTGTTTCTACTATAACTTTGGAGAGTTACAAGTTGACAATTTTAGAACAGTTAAGTATACCATAGTTACTGTTATTGTTATTAAGAGCATCCAAAAATCTTATTCGTCTTAACTCTAACATTCAAATTTTATTCTCATCTACAATCCCTGTAAACACGATTCTAAGTTAATATACCATTCCTTAAAAACATAATAATGACATTGGATTTTATTTTATTACTAATGTATTTTTCGTACAAAATTGGACAAAACTACTTAACAATAATAGTCCACCGCTGGACGTAGGCTTCTCTTTAGAAAAGTTTTGGCCTTCAACACGTCTGGCCAAACAAGTTGGTTTATGTTTATTGAGAAAAAGCATTGCACAAATGTTACAAAACTTTTAATTCAAACCGTTTAAATACTATGTATATATTTTTTTATAATTATTACATTAAGTAATGATTAAATTACAACAGTTATTTGAAATCAAGTCTAGCTTAGTTTATTTTTTAATTCATCTATACTAATATAAAGAGGAAAGATTAGATTATTTGTTTGATGTTTGTTTGTAACCTGTCGAAAAGTACTTGACCGATTTGAAAAATTCTTTCACCATTAGCAAGGTAAATCATCCCCGAGTAACATAGGCTATATTGCATTTACAAAAAAGTTAGGGATCCGTACGAAAACATCGATAATGTAGCCCAAGGTGTAAAAAATACCCGAAAAATCCATATATCGCGTGCGCTGCGGAGAGTATTGACAATAAAGCAAAATGATGTACTACAGTTTTATAGAGGACATCAATATCCACAAAAAAGCCCGCGATGCCGTATGTCTAACTATTACCAGTATGTCACAATAACTACATTTTTTGATAAAATTTGTGACGTTTAAATTTTTAGTTAATACCTATGTAAACCGTGCGAAGCCGGGGCGGCTGCTACTTCGAGATATTTTGGTTTCTACATCATTGGTTTCAGTAAGAGATTAAACATGGTAAAGTTATACATATTTTAGGTGCACTGCGCCTGTAGATAGGTTTAATAACCCAAGAAGTAATCCGTTCACAGCTCTTATAAACTAGAATGAAAACGAAGCGATTGATTTCCGCATATGCATAAAACATTGAAATGTCTCTCATATCACCAAACAACAACAAACAAAAGATGCTTTCATATCGAAAAAATATGACAATATTATAATTTATACATGGCATCGTTGATTTAAAAAATATATAATTATAAAGAAACTAAAATATTAATCGAAGTCACTGGAATCAGTAGTACCATCGGGCGTGCGAATTTTCATCAGAGAAAAGTTGCCAAAGTTTAGCATTCTCTTTCTCGGAGGCCGACGAGACCTGTACCTAAACTTTTGTCATTTATCGTCTCCAAGGACTTGCTTCCTGAACTGCATAGCATCACCATAAGCCTTCTTGACAGCTTTCCGGTCAGTGGGTTTTCGAGATTCAATTAATTTTGCTTGATCCACGCTCTTGTCTATGCCTAAGAGATCAAGTTTGTTCGGTGGTAGCCATTGCCAAGTGCGTTTGACGTCAAAGAAGAGAACTAAGTATAGAACGGGCTCGTGTGAATGGTTTTTCTTTAGATTGAGCACATCTTGCGGTGGAACTGGTAACGGCACGCCTTTGTACATGAAGCCTTTTGGAATTTTTGGGTCGATGATTAGAGCTGGATACCAAGGGTAGCCTCTGCAGATATTAAAGAAATTTAATATTAAAAGTTGAATAACAGAACTATACATAATTTAAATATAAGGCTATTAAACATAATTTTGAATTAAAATAACATTAATTAATAAGAAACATAGACAAATTACGGCAAGTGACATTATGACAAGGAAGGAGGAGGTTCTTGCCTTACTACACCGCATTGGTATAGTTTGTGAAAGTTTTCTTTGAGTTTTCAGTGCTGTAGTCCTCCGTAGTAAGCTCCCTTAGACAACTTTTACGACACCCACGAAATGAACGGGTACTGACCTGCACTTAGCCCAGACGAGCTGCAAAGGTTCTAGAAGTAAGTCTGAAGCTTGAGTCGCTTTTACTGGTGTTTTCGACACCGAGGAACGGGTACCGCGGCCCTGTATGTAAGACATTGTTTAGTTGTGACATAATGCCGTTATCTACCAACAAAACATTAGAATTCTCGAAAAAAAATGGTATTAAAATAAATATATGTAATTGCGAAATAGCTTACATTTAGTGTGTGGTTTGCTATTTAAAATAAACAATTATAGACCAATCAAACTGAGAAAATTAGTAATTTTCGCTATACGAAACTATCATCATTATGCAGCTGGTCTTTCCATTTGGAGTTATCAATGAAAACTAAACAATTTTTACGGGATAAAAATGTATCACGTATTACGTCACACGACCCCAGAATTAGTGGCAGAGAGTGAATGGAGATTAAGGCTAGTAGCAACAAGGACCTTGGGTGGCGTGGAAGGTTCTGTGTCGGATTGAGGCTGTGCAGCAGCCCGACGTGACCGGCGGCGCCCTGGGCCTGCGCCCTCGCCCGCCCACTCCAGCGGCTCGTTGTCGCTCGACCTGGCACACATACACCATACTTCATACTCTAAACATATGTGTGTACAACGAACTACAATTACACAATCAGTTTAATGTGGTGTACTTAAATCGAAGCCGCTTATTGAAATTGTTATTACAGTAGAGAATTTTACAAACATACTTGAAACGGGTACAAAGAACATCCAGAAGAACACACAAAGTGTTACTGCATATGGAATCGAACCAACAACATTGGAAGTTTAGCTTGTTTAAACGGATAATTCCTAAATGGTCAGATTTGTACGAAAGTGCAAACTCTCTGTTGTGTTCATAGACAAGATGTTCTTTAAATATTTTATCATGTTAAAATCGCGTTACCAATCTGTATAACCTCTCATCAACACTCATCATCTTCCTAGCCTTTATTATTCCCAAAATTTGGGGTCGGCTACTAGTTCAACCGGTTTTACCTGAATATCAGTTTTTACACGGAGCGACTGAGGGTGAACTGAATTCGAAAGTTGAACTAGTTGTCAGTATATTTGAGGGCACTGCCTTCCCAATAACGATTGCCAAAGATGTTCATGAGAACTGGGATCGACGGCTTAACGTGCTCTTCGAGGCAACTTCCTTACTCCGGGCTGCTACTAAGAAATACCCAACTGTAGTCCGACCCGGTAACACTTTAACAACGCGTGACTACGGCTTTTGAAACTTGTTTAATACTTTTTAAGCGTCGTTTTTTGTCGTAGTTGGGTTTTAGTTTTTACTTTTTTATAGCAATAAAAATCTACATTGTTTGTGAGTGTCATTGGCTGTATATTAACCTAAACAATGGCTATAGTGATATCCTACAAACACACGGGCGGAGAAACAGACAAAAGCTAGTAACAAATATTTTATACTATACTCTAACTTTTAATTCAATTCCAGATTTGACAATTTCAGTGTTACAACGTTATGACAAGTACTAAATAGTGACGTTGCGAAATTATTCGATACGGAAATGGACGATTTCTGGATCGATTTCTCTGGTTTATAGTAGTATATCTAAACAACTACTACTTTAATAGAAACTAAGTATACCCGGAAATTAAACATTTCTAAACTGATAATTTAGTTATGACGATTAATTATATTAAGGATCTGAGAGTTTTCTTTAATAATTGTGTGTGAAATGAATAATGTGATCATGAAGGAACATGAGAAATAAAACCAATAGATGTAGGTAATATTTTATTTTGTAAATCATCGCCGTCATCGCTACCGCTGTCGCTGTCATTTTCTGTAACATTTTATTCCCGATGTGTCTGTGATATTGTCAATTAACATATCTAGCCTACTCATTTTTTCCTCTTATTTGACAACATGGGATACGCATTTAGACCATTCCGTAGCCGTAATTTTTTGAATGCCTTCCTCAAATAAATTTCGCACGTCTGTTAAAATGAAAGTTTTATTATTTTGAGCTACATGCCCTTTACCTGCGCCCATTTCAATTCGATAGGGTTTAGCTCGCAATAGTAAGGGGGGTAAAACCGGGATCCCATGTTGTGCTGCCATTTCGTCTACAGCGTACTTATTAAAAGACTCGTTATGTGGAATCAGTTCTAAAAGCGTAGCTTTAAAGATATATGGTTCGTAATGAATATTTTTATTTAAAAGCCAGTCTTGAATAGCAGCTTTTTTCCAGCTTATTTTTGGTGCCGTTTCCAATTTTCGGGAGTGGTAAGGTGCATTATCCATCAATAAGCTCTTTTATTATAAGTTTTGTTTTTAGTATAAAATACAAAAATACTTACTAACGTTTTATAAAATAAAACAGCGGTTACTAATTAATAGATAATTATTATGAATAATTATGTATTTATTTAAATAAAAATCAATAATTTAGTCTTTAATTGGCAGACCAATATTATGATTACATAAACAAAAATCGCGATTGTTCATCGATTTTTGTGTTCATCACTACACTATTAGATGTGGTATCATTATTTAACAAAATGACAGTAGCTAATGTCAAATGTGGAATCGAATTAAAAGTCGTGGTATAGCTCCGCCCATGGACATATCGTTTAATGCTGCAAAAAGTTGCCTATGCGTTAATCCAGGGTGTCAGCTGCCTGCATTCCAAATTTTATCAAAATTGGTCCATTAGTCGTTTGCGCGTGAAGAAGTAACAAACATACACACTCACAAACTTTTGCCTACATAATAACAGTGTGATATTTTTATAGTAAGTTCTGGAATGTCAAAACTTACCCATCGCTCGAGCTCATAGAACACGAATGATCAGTTCCGTCATCATCATAATGCGTGCAAGACGAACAAGACTGTGACCACGCTGAACTGCTGCTGGAAGACCTGGACAATGCCAGGTCACTATCCGACCCGACTTCGCCTGGAGGTCCTCGGTACTGCAGGAATGAAGCTGGCACTGGCGTTGTCAGGGTCTTGCCTTCACCAGATTGCACCGATCTGTATATAATTGTAACATATTTATTGATTATTGAAATTATAGTTAAAAAATTGGTCGACTGTAAAGTCGGTTTGGAGACGATAATTTTATGTGGTAACGTCATTAGAAAATATTGATGGAAAGTATGCGTTACAAGCCGCACGCTTAGGTCTCTATCCCTTGTTCGCTCGCTCGCACGCTGGCTTCAGCCGGAACGTGACAATAAGTTATGCTTTTTAGTGCCCGCAGCCGGCGTTCATCGATTTATAAGACGTTATCACGACAACATGTAGTCTTTAAAAACAATAAGTGCAGTTAAATATAGCTTTTAACAGTAGGCAACTACCCTCTTTTTTATCTCTCGGATACTTCTGGACGACTATTGCAATGGTTACGTCGGAATCGAACCGTTTAGAAACCGTACGCCGTTTTTAGCACTAGTGTCCTTATAAAATAGTTAGCTTCTCTGTGACAGATGGCTACGAAACCGACGAAGTAACTTTGAACACGCGATTTAATTTTGTATCACCTATATTTTTATTCTTTAAGTGCCAATTTAATAATAAATGAAGTGGAACACATTATAAATATAAAGAATCACACTTCACAAGTAAAATATACCTAGTAAGTTCTAGAATGAAACAGACAAACAACTGTTACAGAGATCAATATATATTTTAAAGACTAGGGTAGTCAAGGATCCTGGTGTTACATAGAAAGGAACTTCCTGATAACAAAATCCAGTAGGCAAGTACTCTATTATTATTTTTTATACAAACCCAATGATGCAGAAGCATCTTAATAGCCAAGTCGAGTGCGAGTCACCATGCTGCATTATCTGCACTAGTAATGAGTATGGTGACCACTGTTCTTGGAATCTACTCATGCTTTCCATCAGGCAGAGTAGAGTTACATTGGCAGGCCTATATATAAAAAAACCGAAGGGCACCACAGTTTTATATACCTAAATAGATCAGGTGATGACGGAGACTTATCATTGTCTTGCTTTCTCGGTCTACCGCGCCCTTTCTTCTTGGGTGATGGGTCTAAACTCGACCGGCCAAGACTAGCTGATAGGGTCGGCAGCGATGCTGTGGAAACCAAATGATTAATGATGATTTATCGAACCAAATATTTAGTCAAATGCAATGAGAAACGAAATTAAAGAAACTGTAGAGATACATACTAAATAAAACTAGTAACAAGCGTTTGGCATTTAAGTATTGTTTCATCAATCAAATATTATAAAGAGATAATGTTTGTGAGGTTGTACAGGGTAATCTCTGGATGTACTGAATCAATTTAAAAAAATACTTTACAAATAAAATGCCACATTATTTATGAATATCATCATATTCTATTGTTAACCCCAAAAGTAAGAAAGTTCATCATTTTTAAATTAAAAAAAACAAACGGGCACAATTGCGGGCCATAGCTAGTTATTTATATTAAACGATTATTTAATACCAGATAACCCACGCAACTTCGTTTACGTCTCCTATTGCCCATAGCGTAATAATTACCCCTGTTTTCGCAACATTCTTTATTAGTGCTCCGCTCCTATAGGCCTAGCGTTATGATATATAGCCTATAACCTTCCTCGATAAACGAGCTAACACTAACACTGAAATAATTTTTCAAATCGGACGTGTAGTTCCTGAGATTAGCGCTTTCAAGCAAACAAACTCTTCAGCTTTATATATTAGTTTAGATAACTTGTTCAATGCCAATGACTATAGAATATAGTAATCATTCAGAATATAGTTAGAACTCTATTTACACTAGCTAGATGTTTCTTAGATCATTTTTAATCAGGCCCAGGTCTTGACTTAAGTGTCACTATTTTCATAACGCGAATGAACTATAAATTCATCGAATAAAAATAACCATAGCTTTTAATAAGAATTACCATCAGATCCAAAGCTCTTTGGAGGTGTAGTGATAGACGATGGCGAGACAAACAACGTAGGTTTTCTTAACCCACCCAGGAGTCCAAGGCCCGTGGTAACTGTAACCAGAAACAAATTGTTATGTGTGTTAACCAACACAATTTGATTATCCAAACTTGTATACATTTTCTTAAAAGTCAAAAAATATAGTTCTGCTTAATCATTATTAAAGGGAAGTTTGTGAGTCTGTCGGCATTTTTATTATATCTTTCCCTCTTAAACGGCACAATCAATATTGATATATTTTGGTATGAAGCTGATAGCCTGGATTAAATGAAGTTTTTTTTCTGGGTTAATCGTTTTAGTGTGTATAAAAAGCGGGGCGCCCAACTAGTGATCTATAAGAGGCATTGGTGTATTTGTTTGTGTGTTATGGTGTTTATCAAATCGAGTTTGCCCTAACTAAGCTTGTGAATATTTCTTATAACTTGGTCAGGAGTTTATTACCCCTACCATGATGTTGATTTTTAATCTGAATTTATTAATGAAATTCACTTTAGCGGAAGTGGGAATATTGTGTCGTGTGGTTTAGTATATATAAATTAATTTCATCATCATCTCATCATAAGACTGTTGGACAGCTTCCTCCAAGTTTCTCCACAAGTCACTCCAAGGTCCTGTGCTGCCCGCATCGGCTTTCCTTTACCAGGACGTCGGATAACCTGGTGGGGGCTTACCAACGCTGCGTCTTCCGGTAAATTAATATAATTAAGACTACTTGTAAGAAAAATATTTTACTTGGTGTATCTCGTGCGGTAGTTGTGGTCTCCGGTTTGGGTGGGGACCTCTCTGGTGTGACAAGCTTGTGAGTTCGGTCCACACTCCTTCTAATAGTTGTTGGGTTCTCAGAGTCTGAGGTTGGTGTTGCTGTAGCTGTATATGTGAGCAGAAGTCTCTCTTTCAATTGATGTAATGTCTTATTTATTCTACATTTTTGTCTTGAACAAAAAAATAGCATGAAATACAAATAAAGCTATCGTTTAGATCTATCAAAGTACTCCACAGATTTTAATATTTGAGTGTTTTAAATAATAGAGTGATTTAAGAGGAAGGTTTATTTACATGTATAATAAACAAAGGGGAGCATGCATGGTGAATAAAGGAGAGAAAAACAATTACAAAGATTTATAGACCCTTGCGAACCTGGGGCTGGTCTCTAGTACCTTACTAGATAAAACTAGAAACAAAAATTCATAGGGTAAAAATATGTTTATATTAAAAAAAAACGGTTATTTAATTTTTTCAATTACCATTTTTTCTTATGGAAAGTGTAAGCATTGCGATACAAACAATGCAGCATAGTAACCACATCATAGCGGGCTAGTGATGCTCTACCTCATTGGGCCTCCGGTCTCGCACTCACCAACGAAACACGACAGCACGAACACTACCATTTTACGTTAATCTTCTGTCGAGGACCGCCCCGGTCGAGCCGGCCCGAAACCATAGTCGTGAAATCAGCGTGGCTCTACTACCTTGTAAATATAGTACAGTTGTACAACTCACCATTATCGAGGGTGTCAGGTAGTGTGTGCGCGTGCGCAGGCGCAGTGCCGGCGGCGGCTCGCCCCCGCCCCCGGCCCCCGCGCCTGCCCCGCGCCCGCCCCCGCCCGCGCCGGTACCAGCGCCGCCCTCCCCCCGCAGGAGATGTCGCGCGCTGCAATACCAATCTTAGCGTTGTACTAAAGCCCTTTTTTAAACCACGGCGGCCAGTCTCAACGGAAACCAGCCAACTACGCAGAACATATTATAGTCCACAAGTGTGTGCGCAAACACAGGTGCACTCTATGTTCCCTCACTATCAAAACTCGATGGGACCGCGGAGAGATCAACAAACGACTTAACGTGTTAAGGCTCAAGGCTAGCATTTCCATAGTTAGAAAAACTCAATAACATTTTTTAGCCTACCCGGGAATCGAACCCGCGACAGTTAATTCTACTGGCTATATAAATCTTAGTGTCATACTAAAGTACACACAGAGGCGTCTCTAGCCTGTGAAGCGCCCGTGTGCAATCATTCCTCTAGCGTCGATTAGTAAGCGTAGCGCCTTCAGTAAGTGCTTATTCACTAAAGGTAATGCTGCCAGTGCCCCTAACACCACACCGCACACCCTGCACTACAGAAGGAAGGCTGAAACTCAACGGAAACCAGCCAACTACGCAGGAGATATTGTAGTTACTTTAAAAGGACGTAAAATATTATATACTGATCTTGCCGATATAGAGCTGACAAGAAAAACTGACATTATTTTTTTTACAAATTTTATATTTTTGACATGCATTCTTGTTGTTTATTTGTGTTAAGTCCTTTTTAAAAGGCCGGCAACACTCTTGTGAAATCTCTGGTGTTGCGGTTGTCCATGGACGGAAGTAATTGCTTACCATCGGATCAATCTGCTCGTTTGTCCACTATACCATAAAAAATAATATCATTAACAACCCAAACGTCCCACTGCTGAGCCCGTGTCTCCTCTCAGAAGAAGATAAAGGCCATACGTCCCCGCACTGGCTAAAATATGGTTGCTTGTGGTTGGGGCAAAAAAAAATATAATGTTGGTTTAAAAAATAAGGTTGTTTGTTTTCTTTAACTTTTGTTTTTAAAAATAAGGTTGGTTTAAAAAATTATTATTATAATCCTATCTAACCAAAATCACATAAATTGTAAAAAACTTACCGCCAGGTTAGTTTCCACATCAGAATCATACCGTGGAACTGACTGTCGTTTTTCACTGCGAGCCCTTGATACGCCACGCTCATTACGTCTATCTGTATTTTAACAAATATTTTGACATAAAATTTAACTTAGACATTTAGATTGATTTTTCTGTTCTTTGTAGTGGATTAAACATTGAAACACTTATTGTGAGAGCCATCTCAGCCAAGAGGTGCCCACTTTAACAACAACTACCTTTATGGTTAGTTAAGGAAATTATTTTAACTAGCCGGCCCACGCAATCTCGTTTGCGTCTCCTATTGCCCGTAGCGTGATAATTTTCCCCCGTTTTTGAAACATTTTTCATTGGTGCTCCGCTCTTATTGGTCTTAGCGTGATGATATATACTCTATAGCCTTCCTCGATAAATGGACTATCCAACACCGAAAGAATTTTTCAAATCCGACCAGCGGTTCCTGAGATTAGTGTGTTCAAACAAACAAACAAACAAACAAGCAAACAAACAAACAAACTCTTCAGCTTTATATATTAGTATAGATAGATACAGTTTTTTTCTTAAAATGGCAACTCCCGCATTAGGTACATACATGTGAAATTTGAAGCACGGTAGGAAGCGGTATGACGACCACTTAAACTACTGACCACTTGCAATTGTCTTATACACGTTTCAAAATTGAATGTATGTATTTACCTGGTGTGTGATCACTCTCACTGCTAGACCTGGGTCTACTGGCAGCTCGGCTGACACTCCTCCGTCCACTGAGCGTTCGCATCGGACTGGCCTGCCTCACAGGACTGGCGCTAGGACTGGGCTCAGGGCTGCCACTGCACAGATCTATGAGACCCGCTTCGCGAACGTCCCGTCGAGCTTGGCGGAAGATAGGCATGCATTGCTCACGCATTTTTACACCAGCTCTGTAAATTAATAATAGTTTTGCAAACCAAAATCTGGAATACAATATTTTCTATCTTTAAATCTATGCATCTTTATATCTATATAATCTAAATAGAGTTTTCAGCCATGTCTGTGATAGTATAAACTGTGTGAAAGACACCAAGTAAAATTACTAAGAAATATCAAATCTATACTAATATATATAAAGCTGAAGAGTTTGTTTGTTTGAATGTGCTAATCTCAGAAACCGAAGGGCTGATTTGAAAAATTTTTTCAGTGTTGGATAGTACATTTATCGAGGAAGGCTATAGGATATATATCATCACGCTAAGATCAATAGGAGCGGAGCACCAAGGAAAAATGATTCAGAAAGGGGGAAAAATTATCACGCTACGGGCAATAGAAGACGCAAACGAGGTTGCGTAAGTCAGCTAGTACTCTATATAACATGTGAGTCCATGTTATTATGGTAAAATTAAGTATTTGAAAGTAAAGGAGACATTGTTGGAACACAATTACTTTTTTCGAAGCCATCTCCTGCACAAGGAATATTTTTTTTATTATTATACAGATATTTTATTATTAGAAAGGACAGATACCCAGACTAAGAATAATCGTGGTATCACACAAAGTGTTTTCTAACGTGGGGGTTGAACCCGCAAAACACAGTAGGATGCCGCACGATTAAACCACTACCACCATCCGTGCAGTCAAAAACAAGAACCATGTACTTATACAAGGACAAGTGTTAAGCAAGTAATTTTTTACTCGCTGACCCACGCAACCTCGTTTGCGTCTCCTATTGCCAGTAGCGTGATAATTTTCCCCCGTTTTTGTAACATTCTTCATTGATGCTCCGCTCCTGTAGATCTTAGCATAATGATACATAACCTATAACTATAACCTATAGCCTTCCTCGATAAATGGGCTACCTAACACTGAAAGATTTTTTTAAATCTGACCAGTAGTTCCTGAGATTAGCTCGTTCAAACAAAGTCATTGCGATTGCAAACGAGTCGTGGTCCATACTCATTGCGAACGCAGACCATTGCAGCACGATAATCTACACTATGGCGGCCTATTGACATGCTTCTGCATCATAAGTTATAAGAAGAATTGAAAAGAGATTTGTTATATTATTGACTGGTAAACAACTTACTTATAAAACACAGTGTCTTTATTATTGTAGGTAAGACAGTTCTCGATCATAAGCTTGAAGTCGGCCTCCAGATCGTCTATGGTCTTGTACGCATCGCGATCGAGTTTCTTGCCCATCGTACTGAGGTCCATTGGATGCTTGACTATGGTACTGTAATCTGGTACCTAATAAATATATAAAAAGTTTTATGTAGGTACAAAAAAAGTTGTCCTTTTATAATAAATAAATTTGTTTAAATTAAATGCAGGGTTTCGATATTATAAATACAAATAGATGAACAATTAATGAGCTGGAGTTAGTGTTTATGAGTGTTTGCGTGATTCGAATGTGTTATTGTTCCAAGCTGACTGAAAGATGTAGATGGTTGGACGAGAGATAGAGTAGAACACTATTTCAAGAGTGTGAAATCATAGTTTTTTTAAACAAAATGAGGAAAACGTTTTCAATACTGACAGAGTGCCAATTCATATATTATTTATCTCAATTTTAATATTTTAGCTCAAGTTTAAACTATGTGCGTGAAATCTTCTATAGCTGATATGTAAATAAACCAATAAATAGCTTATAGATGTCAAGCGTCAAAAGAATTAATAGATACTACACCAAATGGATTTATAAATTAGTTGATTTTTTATAAATAATAACGAAATTGTCGCTGGTTTTGCTCAAAATATATTCTTATTTTAAAATCATGGGAATTTGAAGTCGAGAAACTTTTTTTTTTACTTCTTAATATTATCGAATACTTTAGTTATTTTCTGTTATGAGTTAAGCAAAGATTGTGATTTTTAAAATATTGAAGAACGTGCCTAGTAGGGACACAGATATTGCCTTTCAAGAGAGACTTCACATGAAGCCTCCTACAGCATGTTGTTGTTGACGAGTTGCTGTCGATCAAACGTATGACCACCAGGTTACTCATAACTAAAAATTTACACAGATTTTAAAGATGCTTGTATTATTAAACTACTACGTTTTGCCTGCGGCATTCCCCTCTATCGGTTATCGTGGTAATTAGAAGCCTATGTCCTTCCCAAAGAATCAGCGCATCTCCATGCATCCGTGTAATCGATGCATCGGTTCAACTGTGAAAGACTTTCGAAGAAGGTGACTTTCGAAATTATAATATTAGAAAGTATGGATAGTATGATAAAGCATTAAAAAGAAAATTTTGAGAAAAATCAGCAACCATTTTGTTCTTTTATATGTAAAGCAATAGGGAATATGCATAAAACTTTTATTTGTCCAAATATTTTTTTCAAGATTTTTTATTGTCTTTACAATATACTTAAAGGTATTTTTTTTATTTAGTGATTATATTAATAAAAAATGAAAATTAAGGGAGGGAAATTCAAATCTACAAAACGCGTTCTATTAGTCGAAACGAATGTGACGTCGATTGTTACATTATCGAAATTATCGACGTCGAAATTCCTGAGTAGCGTTTGCAAAAAAAAAAATTCTTTCATGATTTTTATAACCATAAAAACTGCAAATAAGTACAAACTAACTGAAACACTCAATAGTAAACACACCCTAAATGAAAATAACGTCATTGGATTTGTCAAAAAACGCGCGCAAAATGGAGGAGTGTTTTAAATTTCACTTTTAAAATTAGTTTGACTATTTTCAAGCCTATTTATATTTTTTTCTATGTTATAGAGATGTAAATGATCAGATTAAGAAATAAAAAAAAACATGCATATTCCCTATTGCGTTATGCACATAGATAAACTCAGTTTGGCATAGCTTAACAACAAAACCATTGTCCTAAGCAAAGCATTCAACTTACTGACGCACACTTGACAGAAACAAGGGTTTTCTTTCATTTCCAAGACAGCATGGAAATTATATGGACATTATATAAAACTTATCAAGCAAATATCTTTCTAAGTTAGTAGTCTAATATTGGTGCTAATTCTGTTGTTGTCACTAAACTAAAATCTATCTATATATTAATACTTGAAGTAAAACTTTGTACCCCTTTGTACGAAAATTATTTGAACGGAGTTGTATGACATTTGGCACAATTTAAGTTTATATGGAGTGCAAAAACAAAACAAAAAAAAGAAAACAATAAATTACGATCGGAATAGGCCGCTAGGCGACCAATAGTTTCATTGAAATTTTCTTATTTTGATAAAATTCTAAAATTATATTCTCATTATCACAGCATTAATTTAGAGACGTCTCAATTTAGTGTGATATGTTTAATTTTAGTCAATCTTAGACGTTTTGAACGTTCAACAGACGAAAGCAAATAAAAATTAACAGAACTTGAGTAACTTAACTAATTTTGGTGGAGTCAAACTAAGTTTTTTCTTTGGGTTTTTTTTTTATTTCTAAACTTAATTTGTCAAATTTACTTATATAAAATTGTAGTCAGTTTAGTTTAGTAAGAGAGTTAGGACAACAGAATTAGCGCCATTATTTCTTACATTATACTACATTCTTTAGTATAACAGAACACCAAAAACTAAGCTATAATCGTACTTTGTACTGTTATTAAAGAATGCATTCAAACTTGTGCTGATTAAACTAAAAAAATTAATTACTTATAACAATTTATAACATTGCGTATCAAATCTTTTAAACTAAATAGATATATCTATTAATTTAGAGGTCAATCCTTAATTTTTGTTTTTAATAGCCTATGTCCTCAAAAATCAAGGTATTGCCATGATTAATTTCATTGAAATCAGTTACGGACGGACGGAGTTACTTTCAAATTTATAAAATTAGTATGTATTTAGAAGGCTAGACCAACGTTTTGGTAATTTATTTTCTAATGGAGTACTTAACCATATTTTAGTATAACTTTTTATATGGTCTTCTACGAAAAATACAATAAAATATATTCGCATTTAAATTAGCTATTAAAATTAAATAGAAATATACGTTCTACTACAGTTTTAAAATATAATAATACATAGTGTATATACAGATAACATACTGTATTCCATATTCTATTTAAAGATCTTCTACCATATCGTTAATGATACATACCTCTTGTAAATCGACAGGTTCAGTAAATATATCGCTGGTGTCCTTCTGTCGTAGCAGACGTAGCAGTTTGTGTAGCGCAGCGCGCTCGGGTCGTAGCGAGTGTAGCACGCAGCGCTCCCACACCCGGGTGTATTCCGCCTTTAGACGTTCACGTTTGCGAACTAATTCGCACAACAACCTAACGAATAAAAGAGATAAGTTGACTGATGAGAAGTTAGCAATGACTGTCACTACCTTGAAGTTTTCCATGTCTAATTAGTAGGTATACAAGCAAAGCAAGGAGTAAGCCACTATCAATTTCTTACAACTCTGCGGGGATTTTACAAACATACATGAAACGAATAAGACATATATCAACAGTTAGTGGATTACACAAAGTGTTGTTCTATCTATCAGACCCACAACTCTCAGCGTCCACTCCAGCAATCTGTTCTTTTACTCATCTCTAAGTCAATACTTTACAATAGTAGAAGGTGACGAGGTAATATCTTAAACTACATACAAACTGGAACAAATACAGATGTGACAAAGAGACATTGTTAGGATAAACGAATGTTACCTGGCCCGCTCCAAATCCTGTCGTATTCTCTGCCAATATTTGAGCTGATTACAGAGTTCCCTCACGTTTACAGTGCCATCTTGGATACCTCTAGTGCCTGTGACAAGAAAAAGTTATTTAGCTACAATATACCAGATAACACATGTAGGTAAATCAAATCTGCCAATTTTTAAAGGAAGGAGAAAAGAAGTATGTACTATTTTAAGTGGGTTCTTCAGTATAATAATTGCATTGAATTAGTTTCGTTACGTAGATAATGTCACGTCTATTAAATAGATGGGTAGGCGAGACAATTGACAAGATAAAAATAAAAAACAAAATTTGGACATATAACACACAATGCTATCTAGTTCCAAGCTAAGCAGAGCTTGTGTTATAGGTACGACTGATATATAAACATATATACTTTTTTTATATGTATGTATATGTTTACAAAAAAGTATGTATTTATACATAGAAAACAACCAAACTACGAAACAAATATATGCAGATCATTACAAACATTTGGTCCGTCCCGGGAATCGAACCCGATATCTCAAGCTCAGCAGTCGCATACGTTACCACTGAGCCACCGAGGCAGTTATCTCCATTTACTTTGATCCTGACACACCTGTTTTGCTTCGTCTATATTCATCAATCAGTGTATGCATGCTCGTAGGTTCCTGATGCTTTCACATGGCCTTTTTAGAACATAACTAATTTGCTCGGTAAATGTTCACCGTGGACAATTTCTTTCAACACTGCCATACATATTCAATCTATAAATTCCTTTCGTGAGTCTCCTTTTATCCAACCTCTCGATGTGGCAGCATTATAACCACGGAGCAAATACAAAGAGGAGATGGCATAAGCGCATCACCCCCGTGAGAAAATACAGACCCCGACGTCATCGCAGTTGACGCAACTTACAAATTATACTATTAATGTCAATGTTCTAGAACTGCATCGAAAAGTCGTAATACTTGAATATTCTCGGTACAATCAAATAAAAAGATAAAGTGCTGTGTTATACCTTGTACAAATATCTCGGATAGACGTTCTGGTACCATAAGTGGCATCATATTTCTTTTATAAGTAATTTTTTAGCTAATTTTTTAAAAAGTTCTAGAAAAATCTCTTAGTGTTTTATTGAAATGTTATTATATTTACTCGCCACTAGATGGCAAAACTTTGTGTTACTGGAAATAAAAATACAATGGTACGTTGAGCTGAATATTAATAAAACATACCATAAGAAGATACGGAAATGAGTTCTACATTCTTACCTAATGAATTTTTATTCATCATGGTATTTTTTTTGTATTTTTCTTAATTACATCGTGAACAGACTGACATCTATCGCATCTATTCTAAAATAAAAAGACAGGGTCGTATTTAGAATCCAAATATTTTATCAAGTTACGACTATATTAATCTTGCATTGAAAGTTGTTACTTTAAATATTGAAAAAAAAAAAAGAAATTTTACTTATGCTGATGATTTGACGTTTTTTTTTTTAATTCATTAAAATAATACAATGTACCAGTATACAGGTAATGTTCTAAATTTTCATCTAAAGGTAGTATTGAAGAGCAAAGGATCAAAAAAATAATAGGCAAAACTGGACTCCTACAAAATACACCAATATTTGTTCTTCCCGTTGTTATGATAGTGATTCATTTCAAGGAAAAATCATAAAAAATCGAAAAAGGAACTTATTATCTAAACCCAAATTAGGCAAGATTAAAAGTGATTAGATGTGGATATTAGAGGCAACATTGGTATGACCATTCAATTCAGATTTAGATTAGTTGATTTTCTAAGATTAGCGTTATTTAAGCATTCCAATTCCGAAGTGAAATAAAATATAAATTTATTTATTTTTTAAATAAAAAGATTTGCACAACATATATTAATTTTTGTTCTACATAATCCACGTGTAAAGCAAACATATTGAACAATGTTTTATTTAGGGTTATTTATTAGAAAAAAAAGTTCACTTTTGCAAAATTATTTACGAATGATGATTTTTGTTCAAGATGCTTACAAAATTAAAAACTCCTCCTTGAAATTCTGAGTACGTCCACACTAGTGTCAGCTAGCTAAACTACATAGCAATATACTCGTACAACGATGCAAGTAGTTTTGCTATTGTCTGGTAGATGGAAAAGTGTAAACTAACACCCCCTCACCCCCGCATATTGTCACGCATTGCTTCATACAAAAATCTCATTAGGGCATCTCCTCTTTGTATTTGCTTCGTGATTATAACCAAAAGAACAGATAATATGGATATGGTTAATGTACCATGGTGACTTGTCAAACTCTGCAACCTCCTAAGCAGAGGCACTCCATTCCTGCTATGCCGTTTGAGGGTCCAATATGCCAGTAGCCGCTTCATGAGCTGAGCGCGGGCGGCAGGAGCGCCAGGTGCCACAGCAGCCACTTCAGCTACTCTGTCAGCTGGTAAAGTTGGCACCAACACTACTGGTGCCCAAGTTCGTTTTAGAGCTAAGACACGACGTGCCTAAAAAAGTAAATAGTCCATGAAATTGATAAGTACATTTCGATCTAAGTTGTGTGATCCCATTTCAATTTGGTACAGTTCTTGAAGCTGGTTTTTATTTTTTTCATTTGTGTGCAAGTTTAAAACAGATTCCAACAGTATGTTCAAGGGAGTCCTTTGAGCTACACAATTATAAGTTAATAGTGTAGCTCAGTGTGACTTTTAAAAATCTGAACAGTCCAAATTAATATTTTTGTTATTAATAATCATTTATTATTAAATGTTTTTTTTTTTAAATAATAGTTATTAACTAAAATAATTAATGATTTTATAACAAACTACACTAATTACCTGTTTTATTTTATCACGACCCTTCTGCCTGATTGCTGATAGATCATTAGATTTTGAGTCACCCTCTGTTTCTTGTGCTTTTCTTTCCTAAAATAAAAAAAAAAGCACTTTATCCCATACGAACGATATTTTCTTTTTATATACTTCTTGGTAATAAAATAGATAGGATGTAGATATTTATTGTTTCTTACCTGTAATATGTGTGCGGGCGTGTGAGCATCGCAGTAAGCCATTTTAGCGACCTGCACCGGTTGGCTAGGATCTCGGCCCGCGCCCGCAGCCTCCATCTTCATGTATAAACTAAAATAAACAGAGTAAAGTAAATACCAATACATTCTTCTGCCTGAAGACCAAAGGTATTTGCTATGATGTCAGTTTGTATCAGATTTATACAGTTAAAGCCCCCACTGTACCCGTCTTAACAACTTTTCTGCACAAATCACAAATATGGGTACTGGATATCAGCCTTTTTTTCGTTTGCCTTCTGAAAAATTGCACCCATTGACATGTATCTACCTGATTTATTTATTTTGAAGTGAAATCTTCTTTAGTGGTGGACACTTTCTGGCTGAAGAAAAATAATGGAACTCGCGTCATCATCACCGAACGCTTTCCATGAGCTATATTTTGTTTATAGTTTTGAGATTTCATTTCTGTCGGCAGTCCTCGTGACCTCTTTGTGATTTAATCTCAATTTGCTATATTTAATTTCGCGTAAAGCAACATACATACTCTAAAAGGGTTGACATAACATAGTCCTACTAATATTATAAATGCGAAAGTTTGTAAGGATGGATGGATGTTTGGATGGACGTTTGTTACTCTTTCACGCAAAAACTACTGAACGGATTTGGATGAAACTTTACAGTAATATAGCTTATACATCAGAATAACACATAGAATACTGATTTGCCACGATAACCGACATATACGCGGGCGGAGCCGCGGGCAACAACTAGTGGGCTATAAAAGGATGTATTCAAGTCACTCACCCAGCTTGCTGCGCACAAGTAACATGGAAAGCGGAGTAGCAACTGGTCTTATGACACTGTATACACGCGCCCACACTGCGTTGTTTGCACACCATGCACTGAAGCTTCCATCGCGCTGCAGGGATCATCTCTATTGAATCTGCACAAACAAAAGACTATTTAAAGAGGTATACTATTGATTAGATAATCATGATATGTAAAGATACTTCAAGTAAGAATTTTTGTACAAAATATAACACTTACCAATGGGTTCCAAAAACACGGTGTTGGCAAAACGCACTTCTGGTATCCATAGAGCGCAAACAACATGCGCCCACGTGCCTTGATCGGTTTGTTTGAAAGCACCTGATAACATTATTAAAATTAGGTATATGTACAAAAAGGTATGTCTTTGCTGTGATGTATTAAGAATATAATGTTCTCACTCCTATTCATTCTATAGTTGTGAAGGAAGCGACTAAGAGAACAAACTAAGCAGGACAATAATACTGATACAACACAAGAGAAAGTTAAATTTGAAACAATTGTCCTATACCTGTCAGTGTGGTATCATCAACAACTCATACTACAACTGCTGGGCTCGGGTTAAGGCCATACGTTCTTACGCTGGCCGAGTGGGGACGGGCAAGACAACATTGTGGCTACGTAATCTTGCCTTTGGATGTTTTTAAGCCGCCCAAAGGCCTCCAACTAAGCTTCACGACTGGTATCCTACGATAACAAACGGGACCGAGTGCTTAACGCAACCTCCGAATCACGGAGACGCTCATGGTATTATGCCGCCAGCGGTCACCCATCCAGGTACTGACCGCCCCGTCGTTGCTTACCCTCGGTGATTGTTTCTAATCACCGAGTGCAACTGGTCTATGAGCGCCTTGGTGTGGTAGAATAGGGCAAAGGAACCTCTAAGAAAAGGTATATGTCCAACAGTGGACTGTTAATGATGATGGTTAGGCCACAGTACAATATTTTCTGTACAACATAAGTTACAGTACAAAGATGGAATTCAACAATAACATAATGCTTACCTCCAGTATTAGGGCACAGTGCACAATTGACCAGTCTGGATGGAGACTGCAAGCATCGCCTACACAACCACTGACCTTCAGGAATGTATGGCACCTATAAACATATATGTGAAGTAACTTGAAAACCAAATTAATGAAGGTGGTCACTTATGACTTGTCTATAATAAATAAATAAATATTTCGGACATTTAACACGCAACGCCATCTAGTCCCAAGCTAAGCAGAGCTTGTCTTATGGGTCCTAGACAACTGTTACAAATACATATGTACTTTTTTTTTTGTAAATACATACATATTATACATAGAAAACACCCAAACTCCGAAACAAATATTTGTAGATTATACAAACATTTGGTCCGACCCGGGAATCAAACCCGAGACATCACGATCAGTAGTCGCCAACAAGGCAGTCAAATGCGTACTGTCAACGAGGATTACCAACCTATTTGTAAATATTTAGAACGTAAAATTAGCACTTAAAACTATTATGTAAAAGCCATTTCATTTATAGAAAAAAAAAATTGTATCTACCCCATAACAATCTTGATGCACTGCAAGATTACACATGTCACAGAACAATATCACATTTGTATTTTGACACTCCCCATCCATACAAATGCAGCACACGGCATCTTCATCCACAGTGGCAGCTGTTTGTTGACCATTCTGGGTTGCCTGGAAATAAAGAAGAAATTGAGAAAACCCGTTGCCAAGTTCACAAAGCTTATTTACAAATATCTAACTGTTTTACTTAATTACAAGTTGTTTTTTTTTTTTAATGATAATTACAAATTTAAACAATATGAACCAACTTCAAGAACTGGACCAAATTTGAACTGGACCGCACAGGAAGCACCAGCTTTCAAATAAAAATGAGTCATCAAAGCCGGTTCACCCAGTCGAAAGTTATGAGGTCACAAACATTAAAAAAATGCAGTCAAATTGATAACCTCCTCCTTTTTTATTATATTATGTGCAAGATATATTAAAACGTGATAGCAAAATGTACTAAATTTGTCTTCGGAGCCTTCTTTCTCAATTACATTTTGGTTTAAAAACACTGATTCAAATTATGGTGGTAGATAAGGCATTTATCATAGAAGGCTAAAGGCTATTATCTAATACCATTAAACAAGCAATTTATGAAAACAAACAAGCAAATATATGTATTCAAAATCTGAGTCTCGGAAACTCCAATTGAATGCTCCAATGATTTTCATTAAATTTAGTATACAGGGTGTTTCTGGGACGATTGAATGAAATGAAATGAAATTGATCTAGCTAGGACTCATTTTTAGAAAATTTACTAAACGAAAGTAAAACATCATTGGAAAAATGTAGCATAAACAAAGAAAAATTTATCGTTTCTGAGAGACAAAAGAACTAACAAGGGTTATTTGGTCAATAACATAATAAAACAATGAAAACATTATTATACATAGAATTAAAACATACTAAGTAATAACTTTTCACACATTTCATTCTAGAGTATAGAGAGTATAAATTTCACACATTTCTTACTTGAAAATATGACTCCTTCTCAAGTCTATCCATCAATAACTCTAACGTATCAACAGTTACAGGGGGTAAACTATTCTTTGCTCTTGTCTTGTTGATGATAGCCAACCAAGCAGTATCTTCTTCATCAACATCATATTCTACTTCTCCGTCTAATTCCTCAGCTGACTTTTCTATGAAACGAATATAGGCATTTGGGCGCAGTGGTGCATCTAACACATTGTAATCGGGAATTATCTGAAAGCATAATGTTTAACTTATTAAGAATGTTTTGGAGATGCCTACACCCTGTATATATACAGGAGCCTGTGTCACTTGCTTGACTATTACTTACTGATAAGACTAATACTGTCTAGGTAATAATGCTTTCTAGGTACAAGGTTTACTACCTAGTATCTAGACAGCACAACCTGCCTTAATTTTACAAACAGAACTTTTAATAAACTTAAGTTCTAAACACAGAAGCTTAGGTTAGTAGCTGACATGTAAACAAAATACAAATTATTAAACTGTGTAATAAATAGAATGTAAGGCCCTAACTTTGACTAACAGCAAGTGATTAGTTGGCTGAGTAGTAATGTGATTAGAAGCATGATCTATTTTTTGCGACTACAAGTAGCCACATCCCGCTCACCCTCCCTTCCCCCTCGCTTGCAGTGTGTCTACTACTAAACATGACTGGATAGGCAGTTTTGTATTTTGGCATTGTCAGATTTTTGATTATTTTGTTTTAGTATTTAAAGTAATATTCTATCATATTTTTAGCAGTCAATTTCTTAAAGACTTGGTAGATTGCGCCTTGAATAGGTCTTTTATTAATTTTCAAACCCATACTTTTCTTGGTTTTGCAAGTTCAGCTTCCAGCTTCTCCAAAAGTTCTTCGGTTTCAGACTAAGAACTGAAGAAGAATTCACTAAACAAAGCCACTAAACATGAATTGGACACTACTGGCACTATACACCTGCACTTGAACTAATCAAAGTGAATTCCGGCCTTAACTAGCCATGCAAACAGTGTAAAATTAATATTAGATTAAAATTTATAACATTTAATTTATTAAAATATCAGATGTTCTTTTTGAAAACCAGTTTGTGTACTCTACCTGGTAACTTGCTTCAGGTAATTTGACATGAGGTTCTGGAGGAGGTTCAACAACAGGCAATGGTTTCTCTAATTCAGCATTTTTCTTCTCCCACTCCTCCAAAGACATGATAGCCAGCGGCTGATCTATTGCAATTCTACTGATCTTACCATCTATCTCGAATTGGACTACTTTTTGAGCTTCAGCAAAAGTTAATGCTTCTTTAGGAGGGCTCTGAAGAGCTATGTCCCCAGTAGGCACAGCAGCTCTGCCTCTTCCCTTTTTACGGTGGTTGGCAACAGCAGGAGTCGCGGGCGTAGGATTGTCATGGTCATAATGAACTAGATGATACTGTAGTCCACACAAGCTTTTGTAAACCTTGTCACACTTATCTAAAGGGCACTGATACGGCGGAGGCCGGTTTTGCCGCAGTTTTTTGCAAAATTCAAAGACGTCGAAGTCTAAGCCCATTTTGGTAGCTTTAAGGACACCGTACTAAGAAAGTTGCATCGTTTTATAATCGTAACAAACACTTGACAAACTTGACACGTTTTACAGCTGTAAAAGATTAAAATAAATACAATAATCCCGAAATGCGAAAGTGAAAGGCTCTCGCTCGGCGCTCGCTCTCAATCATAAATAATTTGTAACATTTGTTTGGAGCAGTGTTGCAATCTTAATATTTTTTTGCACATATTGTCTTCAGAAATTAAAACGATTCGAAGAGTATTCGATTTATTTACTTGAAAGTCGAATAAAAATTTGTATCTGTCAATCTTAGAGAATATATACCTGTAATAAATGGTATAAATGTATAAATGCTCTAAGGCTCTAAGCTTTCAATAGACTTGAAGAATTTTCAAGAATGTTCTGTACAGTTCAGATAGTTAGTTCTGTCAATACCTCAGAATACGTCAATACTGTGTAGTAGTGTCACTTTGACAACGTGAGTGAAAAGTTTATTGTTGTGTGTTGCGCATGAAAGTTACGTTTTTTTATTGAATAAATTGTAATCAAATATTGCAGTAACTATACCTGAGTAATAATGGATGTGTATGGGTATTCATCTTATCCGTACAATCAGTCGGATGAATTGGCGAAGCAAACCTTTGCTCAACAGGCTTTAGGTTCGACGGTTCCTTACAATAATCGTATGTTACCGGAGGCTCATGTAATGCCTGTGCCTACTGGAGCACCTTGGAATGTTCAGGGGGTCTCATGGGGTATGACAACACCACCAGGGCTTGTACATTTTACGGCGGCGGGTAGGCAGGCTTTCAACGCACAGGAGCAAAGACTTAGTCCACTCATACATTGCAAAAGAAAAAGTTTAGATGTAGAACCGGTAATGTAAGTATCTCCTTATAAAACTGAAAGAAATTTAATACATTTTATGAATGTATGGTTCGATAATTTCAGACAAATTGCTTCTTGAAAGTCATCTTGATATTTAGAGCATTTAACATTGATTTGTTGTTCCTAATCTAATAAATAATTAGAAATCTGATCTGATTATATTGTGGCTAATGTTTCTTCCATATCATGGATTTTATTATACATACAAGTAAACAATTTTTGTTAACTGTATTACATCACTACTGTTTTTCAATTGAAGTATTTGTATACTTCTAACGAAAGCTAGATCTGCAAATATTCAAAATGCTGACAAACTTTAAAAACTTTGGTCATGTTTATATAAAAAATTGTATCTAACAAAATAATTCAACGAAAACTATTTTTGGAGGCTAACATGAATACAGTTTTCTACATTTACACTTCGAATTGTTAGCATACTAGCATTTTTACTACACCACAGACTTTACTTCATTCTTGTATGTCTTCATGTACCTATTACAGACCAGCGAAGCAACGGATCACTGAAGAAAAAATGGCTGCTCACTTAAGTGGATTACACATATCATCAGATTATACCTCTCATTCTCTAGCACCAGATTATACAATGGACATAAATATGGAACCCTCTACATCAACTATATCAGCTGTGGACAAGCTAAAGGGACATACAATAGTGCTCTCCGAGGAGCTAAAGAAGCTACAGGATGAGCCTCTATTACCTGCTGCACTTATTGAAAGGTAATACATTATGCAGTCATGCTTTGCTCCTTATCATATATGTTTGTTAAAGCTTATGTAAGTGTATTTTTATGGAAAAGCAAACCTTACTTACTTTGCTTTCCACACACATTTATTGAGGAACTAGCTGGCAAACTTTGTACTGCCATTTTTTAGGGTTCCATAACCAAATGGTAAAAACAGAACCCTTATGGATTTGTCATGTCTGTCTGTCCGTCATATGTCACAGCCACTTTTTCCGAAACTATAATGTTGAAACTTGGTAAGTAAGTCTAAGTTTCTAAGTTTTATATTATTGTTTTATTTTTCCATTTTAAATATTTTTTTTAAAAAATCATTGTAAATATTAATTACAAACTGTTCTGACGAACAGTTTGTAATTAATATTATCATCAAGAAATTGAAAGAAACAGATAAACATTGCAGTGTTTCAGAAAAACAGGCTTTTTTTTTTTGAACCCATGAATTGGTCTATTTAGAACCTGTTCATCCTAAGCACCTGTGTTTATATATACATCTATACAAATAAATAAAATTGGAGTGTCTGTTTGTAGTATTAAAATAACCACTTTTTACTTTTTACTGTACATATACCAAAAAAGTAGTAACATTTTTTTTATGTCTGTCTCTTTGGTAAGGGTTATTTCTGAAACGGGTGGTCTGATTTTGACGGGACTTTCACGGGTAGGTAGTATAGTAGGCGGGGTAAAAATGAAATTGAAAAGGTTAGTGCTGTCAGCAATATCTATTAAATAAAGGTTCACCATTTCAGAGAATCATATCCATTAATATTCTTTGTTAATCTTTCTTTCAATTCAATGGTAGTTGCCATTTTCTTTCTAGATTGGAGAAGCCTCGAATGTCACTAGTTGTATGGAAGCCACGAGAGAACATTCTAGAAACACTAAAAGAAAATGAAAAGAAAAATGAAGATGAAGAAGAGCCACAAAGAAGAAATGGAGTTCTTGTACCTTGCCACCAATTAGTTGAAGATGTTGATATGTGATAAGCAGAAAATCATGTAAGACTATGACTCTATGTACCTTTGAAAAGTTGAATGTAAGTCAAATTTCATAATCTAAGTTAATATGTGAATTGTGTGTGGTTCATTTTAAATGTTTTATTGTAAAAGGTAGCAGAAAGAGATGAGAAGAGATAAATCATTTGATTAGTAGTTGAGTAAAGGCTTTGTACCTATATACATATTTCTCTGGTAACAAATAAAAATATTTAACCAATTTGGTAATAACCTAAACCAGATCTGATATTACATACTTCTTAAATATGAAAATAAAGATATTTAAAATGAACCTATGCACTATGCACCTTTGTCATAGAATATAATTTAGATCTAAAAAACTTAGCGATTTCTTTCTGTCAAATTTTGTGTCTATTTTACCGTTTGTTTCTTATAGTGCATAGGATAATAAGTAATGAGTGTGATTCAAACAATATGATATGAATAAATAGAATATATATGCAAGTGTACTTTCGTGGTTTAGTTTGTTGTAACCAATCCCTTATTTTAGAACCATTTGTAATTTTTGTAGGTCACCCCTTGCAATTAGTGAATTTATAAAATTAATTCTAAATAGTGATTATTAAAGCCCCAATAAATACCAGAGAATTTTAAATACCATATGCATACTACTAACTTAACTTGGTTTAGCGGTCAGTGGTGGTAATTCTGTTGATGCCATCACTACACTAAAATTTGTTGTTGGATTATATACTTAAACCTCATCGACTTACAGTCCATTTTTGGATATCTCACATCTCAGCTGTTACTATATTTAGTTCAGTACCAACTAAAAGTTGATTAGAAGTACATGCTACTAAAAAAGTAAACTAAACTCTAAATATAAAAATTATTAGAAATAATTACTTAAGCTATTTAGTTGGCATGTATTTTAGACAACATCTAAACTTAGTGCAACCTGTCAAATTTTACATTACATGCTTTAAACGTTCGACACAAGAAGAGCAAAATAAAAATTATGGCCTGGTTGAGTAAATTAACTAATTTTGATTATGCCAAAGTAAATTTAACTTTTTTACGTAATAAACAAGCGTTTTTCGTTGGTGAGTGCGAGACCGGAGGCCCAATGATGCAGAAGTATCAATATACCGCCATGGCGTGGCTCTTCATGCTGCATTGTTGCATTGTCTGCAATGCAATTTGTCGCAATGAGTATGGTGACCACCACGCTTGGATTCTGCTTATGCTTTCAGTCAGGCAGAGTAGAGTCATTTTGGCAGGGCAATACATTAAAAAAGCAGATAAGATTAAAGTGTATGATCCAACAACAAATTTCAGTGAATTTTAGTTTAGTGATGACATGACAACAACAGAATTACCACCAATGGGTCACTAACTGACTGACTAACTACTTAGCCAGAGATTGTGTATTCAATATCCACCTAGGACAAATATTGAGATCATGGTCATTTGTTCGGTGTCTATGTGTAATTTATCTTATATAAGTATGTTTTTATATTTCCTATGGTCTGAGATTAGATTGCCATGTGTGAATTGTGCTAAAGAAGTCTATTACTACTACTATAACATTAAGCTCCGTCTCTTTCATAGGGATATATATATTGCCTGTTGAAATGGTAATTGTTTATTAAGCAACCGAATCTAATGTATCGTAAGTTCTTTTAATGTATACTGACTTTACACTTTACTAAAACTTTGTTAAACAGAGTGTTACAGAAATGTATGTTTGTAATTTAACTCAAATCTTACCTAACTAAAATTGCATTTTAAAATTGTTATAAAAGATTGATAATATTTCGTATTAGAGAAGTTACCTGAAATTAACCTTTATGTATCCAATATTAAAGATGTCACTGCAATCCATGATATTCTGATTTTTCTGACGATATGTGTATAGTAAAAAAACAATAATTACAATCATTGTAAAATTATTCAGAAACATGCATTTTCATGAATAACTCGGTTCTTTCGGTTTGTGCTTGTCATTTATGAGATGTATCAAATGTTTCTATCTATAATATGTATGTATTTACAAAAAAAAAGTATATAAGTATTAATATCAGTTGTCTAGTACCCATAATACAAGCTCTGCTTAGTTTGGGACTAGATGGCGTTGTGTGTTAGATGTCCGAAATATTTATTTATTTACTATATACACGAAACTGGCCTCAAATTTGACCACGCGTTCTAACAGTCTGTATAACTAAGCGAATTTATGTAAGTAATGTTCGCACATAATCTGGTATGCACTTTAAAAAAGTAATGTAGCAATCAAGTATGTATATTTTTGTTAAATGTATCGTAGGTCTTAATATTTCTGTGGAGTGTAATCTAAAGTATTAACGTTGAGAGATGGAGATGGCATGAATTTTTTAAGACACCATCAACGGAGGATGAGGCTTTGAATTCATGAGAGACAATAGCATTTCTGAGGTTTATCACACTAAATTAAGAATGTATAAGAACTTTTATAGAGAAGATGTACTTACCTTGCAGTAAATAGTGTTTTAATTACTATTCAATCCGCTATTGGCTCTTGTTGGTCTAAAGCAAAACGAAATATTTAGGATTTTAATTGGAAATTAAGTTTGTATAAGAACATGTTACCATGTTAAGAATGCTTGTAAGATGGGCCGGTTTTTTTTTACTGTATGATTTGGCAATAAATGTAAGTAAATAGTTATATTTATGATGTACTTTTCTTTTTCGTTTAAATGTTTCCCGACCTAATTCGATGCGAGTGAGTGAAACAGCGCTTGCACTGTGTTTCACGGAGTGAGTGAGGATACCGGTCTTTATCTTAACACCCTCCTCCTCCTCATCCCCCTAAGGCCGGCAACGCACTTGTGACGTCTCTGGTGTGACGATTTGCTCGTTTGCACTGTATTCCATAAAAAAAGTGAAAGTAAGACGCTATTAAAACGCAATGCATTCTTTTTCACTACACGAATATATCTTGTTACAAGCAACTTCCTGGCCTGATTAGACTGGCAGAACCAGACCATAAAAAATATAAATTACAAAAATATGGACCCTTGAAGGGTCTAAACTAACGTAGACAATTAGCGAAATTAAACTTGTATTTTCATCATCATCAGTATCGCAGTCCACAGTTTGATATAGGCCTGCCTCTCCCATTGTTGCACATACATGTTTTAATCTATACCTATATACCTACCAATTATTATGTTCAAGAGTTTGCTTGTGTGAACTCGCTAATCCCAGAAACAGCTGTTTCAAATTCGAAAATACTTTTAATATAATACAGCCTATTCTACTCGAAGAACGCTATAAGTTATTTAATATCAGCAGGTGAAAATACTGCAAAATAGGGGTAAAAGGTCGCAAGGAGGGACGCAAACGAAGTTGCGCAGGTCAGCTAGTAAATGATGTAACTACAACATTTAGTAATAACACATTCATTTATTTATTTTTAAAAATCATTTTCTTATAATTTAACAGATTCTCTTTTTTTGTTACAATACTGATAGAAGTTGAAATACAAGTCGCACAATTATAATATCGGTCCATAGTGAGATATAATATCCATTCTTACAGTCATAACGAAGTTATACACTACAAAATCATTTTATAACATCCTGTTAAAACTCTTTGGCTGATCAAGAAATATTAAAAATGCTTTTTTAATGAATTTAGTAACATGTGAACAGACAGCCAATAGAAAGGGCGGAAAGCCCCTCCAGATACATGCTCTAAGGCTCTATCTGGTTTTAGTAGTAAACTTAAGTTCTAGTACGAAAACTTGTAAGATCTGAATGTCAGTTATTCATAGCACCATTTATTTAATTTTAAAGTACATGCAATTTTAACCTTACCGCACTTAACATAAGGTATAGGTACTATAATAAACTCATTGTACTTTTCAAGTAACTCTAACAAGTCACTTGTAATAATATCTACTTAAAAATTACTAAATTTTTTCATTACTTATTCGACTTTTATTTATATTTACAAATTTATTGAAACATTTAAATGTTTTGATAACAATGTCTTTGAGACTAAAGCACAATTTACACACACAGTATAAAAATGCCAATCTGCCAGAAATTGGCGTCTTTTTGGGTGGAACAACATTGAACAGCACCAATCTGATTTATAATGGCGCGAAAATTAGGATAACAATATTATTTTTGTACAAAGACTTCCAAGTACTCAGACACATGTTGATTAAGATCCAGCTCATTTCAGCTAGTTTGACTGCCTCAATCTGCTCGACCTATGACAAAGACTTCATTCGTACTTGAAGCATTTTTTTTTTCTTAATCACCAATATAATTTCAATATCTCTAGTTGCCAAAGTATCCAATTGAAGGCAATAGGCTTCCTGCCTATTACTTGAATGGAACTAAGTTGCATTTGGCAAATTGTCAGTGTTTTAATATGTAGGTACATCTGTTTTGCCCAATTCGGGTGAGCAGATGACGAATTAAACTTGAGTTTGTCTCCAAAATTAACTACCTAAATATGAATGAATTATTTTAACTACATTCTTGTGATGTATCACAGAAAGAAAAGAAAGTGAATGTACCACAGAATGTAACTAGAATGCAACAAATCTTTAAATGTACAATTTTCCTCTTTATCTAGAAACAAAAAGTACAGGTAGGTATAAAATTGTAAAATATTTTCAAGTGTTTCTTAAATTGAATTTTGGCACAAGTTTATTTTCTTAATGTCTTAAATTAGAAGAATTTGGTAGGTATACCAAACTTATTTACAAGTAAAAATATCGACATGCGGAGTATCGTAAATTACCTATTAAATAAGAATAATAATAATCGTTAAAATTCGTTTAGCTAACGTTTCGTGATGCGAATATTTTTAAGTCGTAACAAATCACACTCGATAGAGATAGTGAAAAAGGCAATAAATTGTTTTTAAATAAATCTTTGACAGTTTTAGTTTTATGTTCAGGGTCGCATTGTGATGTGTATAAATCGTTTTTTTTTATTTTAAGCATTTTGTAAACTTTAAATTAATAGTGAATTATTTTCATTTCCCTAATTCATTTACTTCATATCAACCAAATCTTAAAAACTATAATAATAAACTGTAGAATTGATGAGATTTCTTTGTTTGTTGTAATCTTTCGAGCAGTTACAATTTCAGACCTTATTTCTCCATCTCGATTAGGTACATTTTAAATAGTCTCGTAATTTCACAACATCTTTTTAAAATACTATATTTACACGAACTTTAAAGTGAAAGACATATAGAAGATCCGTTTAAAAAAATAGTGCGTCAATAAATCAGTTAGAGTCGGCGTGTAAGCATAGTAATTAAAATTGAAGATTTCAAAGTTCGCATTACTGCATATCGTGATCTGCGGCACCTGCATTCAACCACAATATGGTCCAACATTATATTTTATAGAAGTGCAGTTAAACCTATGCAGTGATCACTTTGTGGATGATATTCAATCCAACGACCACCTAACAGCTCGCATCGGAACGGGTTTTGCAATCTTTAAACGATTTCAAATCGTGTGCGCAGCACTTATAGTCTATATTACTGTGAGTTATTCCTATATGAGCCGTCCGGTTGTAATCGTTATTTAGAATACCGAGATTTCCAGAAAGGTCCTATTTTCTAAATTAAAACATGTTAACCTTGACAGTAGCAGTGTCTAAGTCACGCTTCATGCTTTCTAATTGTTCTATGTCTTGATGTGAGGTCTCGCACTTCTGAACCACCAAAGAATGGTAGAAGTGAATTGCAAACGCCACGAAGACTATTAATACTGAAACAGAAATAAAATAATACATTGTTATAATAATAAAGTAGTCTTATGTTACTGAAATAATTGTGGACTCTAAATTAAAGGATTTCAAATTATAATAAAATAACTTTTTTAAGTGTCAAACAAATAGGTAGAGTTCATCAGAACTTACTATTTTCTGTCATTTTGAAGTATGTATGTTATTCTGAGGTCTCAAGTACTAATAAAAAAGGAATATGAGACGGTTACATTTAAATTATCTCATGCTAACAGATTAGATCATTAGATGTATGAAGGTACTTCAAAATTGAGTAACCAGTGTTGTGGGTAAACATTTAACGTGGTTGAAATGGTTTACTGAACGTATTCTTCAATCGGCATTTAAAAAAAAAAATTAAACGTAAATTAATATGTATGAAGAGTTTTTACGGCATGCGGACAATTTTACTATACCCAGATAAGTTTTTTTTTTTTTTTATGTTTGACCCTACCATAATGACTCTACTTTGCCTGATGGAAAGCATAAGCAGAATCCAAGAGTGATGGTCACCATACTGCGAACGCAGACAATGCAACAATGCAGCATGGTGACCCACACCATGGCGGGCTAGTGATGCTTTCGCATCATTGGGCCTCCGGTCTCGCACTCACCAACGAAACACGACAGCATGATCGCTGTCATTTTACGTTGATTTTCTGTGCGAGGGTAGTACCGCCCCGGTCGAGCCGGCCCGTTCGTGCTGAAATCAGCGTGGCTCTACTACCTTTCATTTTACGTTGATTTTCTGTGCGAGGGTAGTACCGCCCCGGTCGAGCCGGCCCGTTCGTGCTGAAATCAGCGTGGCTCTACTACCTTTTAGTTACTAGTTAGTTAATGATAGAAATTTAAAAACTACCAACGAAGTGACTTAAGACTTGAGTCCCAGGTTTCTCCGAACGCTGATCTAACCTAACCGAACTTCTTATCTGCTCGTTTGATGGCTATACCATGAAAAACTTCTTATAGTGTTCTTATGTTTAAAATTTATTGCCTCTCTGCCTAATTGATTCAGTTCATTCATATATAGATGCTTTTAAAAGTCGACTAATGGAACAAACTACGCAAGACAAATCAATGATGCAGAAGCATCTTTATAGGCTGACATAGTGTGCGTCACCATGCTGCATTGTCTGCATTTGCAACTAGCTGAACCCCGCGGTGTTACCCGCGGTTATTGTTGTACCGCGAGTAACGCCGCGGGACAAAGTTAGTCTAAAAAAAGTAGCCTAGGTTACTCCCAGGATCATCAGCTACCTGCCAGTGAAAGTCCCGTCGAAATCGGTCAAGCCGTTCCAGAGATTACCCGGAACAAACAGACAGACAGACAGACGGAAAGACAGACGAAAAATTTTTTTAACGACATTTTTGGTATATGTACCGTGTGTCCATACATATGCATTTAGTAAAAAGTGGTTATTTTTATATTACAAACAGACACTCCAATTTTATTTATTTGTATAGATGTATAGATAAGTTTGTTGATGTGACCATAACTCTTAGACTTGGATTTTGCTCATGCTTTCCACCAGGCAGAGTATAGTCACTTTTGCCGACTCATATATTAAAAAAAAAAGACAACACCATTGCAAAGCGAAGGAAATATGCGTGAAGCTTGGTGTAGAAGGTCACGACCTCCACTCTAAGGAGAGGTCCATGTAAGGCTGTAGATAATTAAAGGCGTTTGATGATGACCTGTACGAAGGCATGATCGTTAATGAAGGTGTATAACGTAACTGGTGTTGGATTAATTATTCATCCGATTGCCTCTTTATAGGGTCAGCGCATACGGACGGAGTGGCGGCAAAGAGACTCATTCAATTACAATTTAAAATCAACCTAAAATTTAAAATGACGGTGTGCGATGGTTGGTTTTAATAATAATAATAGTCCTAAGCTGAGCACAGCTTGTGTTATGGGTACTAGATAACTGATATAAATAAATATTAGGTATACATAAAAGACACCCAAACTCCGAAACAAATATTTGCAGATCATACAAACATTTGGTGCGACCCGGGAAACGAATCCAAGACCTCACACAGCAGTCGCATATGGTACCACTACGACACCGATGCAGTTAAATTTTTCTTTACATGAAATACAATTGTATACTGAAGAAATCTAGGTTGAATTTAAATTGTAACTGTATTAGTCTCTTCGTCGCCACTCAGTCCGTCTGCGCTGACCCTAAAAGGGTCTAGTTTTACACATATTGCAAATACATACAAAGTTATATACTAATAATAATGAGAACAGTATATTAAACACATACCTTACACATAGACGAACACAATAAAAGGTAAAAGTTCACTTACAGTATAATAAGTGGTATGATTGTACCTGGTATGACGATGACTGTTGCAGCGGTGGCGGCTGCGAACGAGTAGTCCCAGAACTTCACCCAACAGAGGATCGCTATCTCCACTAAGAACAGGAAAAGACCTGGAGAAGACAAGAATTATTAGTTTTTAATAGTTTTCCCTTATATGCAAACGGTTTGGTGATTGTGTTTTGATCCTTTTAGTTATGCTTTAATATGTATTTTGTGATTGAAAGGGAGAAGTATTTTCCCGGGATAAGAAGGAACAAGGCGTGGCGTCGAGTTGGATCTAATGTCACACATGATGAGGTCCTCTCAGAGTAGGATGCCGGGTTTTTCGTGGAAGCACCACATAATCTTGACTCCCGAATCCCCAAGAAGATTGAGATCTGAAGGGATTTTCCATCTCATCAACAAAAAGTAATGGTAATAGCCTAATTAAAGTTTATTGCTCATCTTTCAGAAATGAGCGATATTTACCTATAGTGAAATCGAACAAAGGAAATTTCTACAGACGCACCTAACCAATTTCACTATTCACTTCAGTCTTTTCCCAATTTTTCTTTTTCATTTTGTTTTAATTTGAAATATATCATCTACACGCAACAAAATGCATTGAATATTTAATCTTACCTAAAACTGTACTAAAAGCCCAAGCCAATTCGATGAATCCTCTCATTCTTTCATGAGGCGAGTCTCTTAACATTCTAGCGGGGGCTCCAGGAGTTTCCATCTTGCTGACTGCGTCGATGTTGGGCAGCAAGTATGTCGAGATCATGAGAGCGAATATGTGCACTGCGACCAGCACCGTGGTACACACTGCGAACATCACGAATAACCATTCGGGTACGTTCGTCGGTTCGTTTATTTGAAGTTCCACCATTGCCACCATTGCGAAACCTGGAATATAAGTTGGATTCGTTCTATCATATCTGTACAAAAGACTAGAAAAAATGTTTTAAAATTTGTTCAAAGTTGGAACAAAGTATGGATACTCAATACGAGTCATTTAGAGTAAAAGTTTATTTTAAGAAAATGTGACCATACGAAGTAATCTTGTCTTGACTTGTCTGTCGTTTGCATCCACCTGAATTTTATCATAATCATTTTATTTTACTTTATAAATAATAAATAAATAAATATTTCGGACGTCTAACACACATCGCGATCTAGTCGCAAGCTAAGCAGAGCTTGTTATGGGTACTAGACAATTGATATAAATACATATACATTTTTTTTGTAAATATGTACATTTACAGATAGAAAACAGCCAAACTCCGAAAAAAATGTATGCTTTTCATACCAACAATAGGTCCGACCCAGAAATCGAACCCGAGACCTCAAGCACAGCAGTAGTATACGCTACCACTGCCCCACATAAGCAGTCAAACTTAATTAAAACTTAATTTTTATTGTAACTAATAATTAACTTAGGTTCAACAAAATTGATCTATAGAATGAACTTAACCTAAATCTAGATTTTTAGCGAACGTAAGACGCGAATAGACTATAGCAGAAACCCTAAAGGACAAAGTCACATATATGCACAAATAACAATTTTTGAAATTAATTATAATAATAGTTACCAGAGAGTAATTCGGAGGTGGTAGCGGTGGCTTTGAGCTTTGCGCGCGACATGTGTAGCCGTCGCCACGATAGACCCTCGGAACTCTGTGGCTGTTCCTCATTCCAGCCGGGGGACACTGGCATTGTGAGAGCTACTTCACTAACACTCTGGAATAATAAATAATTATATTTATAAATTATAATTCTAGCTTCTCTGCACTCTGAGCTAGACAAAACTACAGAAAGGTGAATCTATATCTAGACATGGAATGGTGTCTTAGGGTGATTCATTCGCTCACCGGTTCACTCACCGGGTTGCTCGTAGTAGTAGTAAGTAGGTTAACAAACTACAGGAATAATATATTTTGCTCTTTTGAAGACTTAAAGGTTCTGCAATGACAGTTTAACATTTTTTTTCTGACGCCTCTTAATAACCACAAATATGCATACAGCAGTAAGGTATCGAAAAAATATACTAATATCTAAGATTTAATAGTACCTAATATTAAAGCCTGCTGCAGCTTTGTACGAATTCCACAGGATTATAGGTATGTGACGTGTTTAGTTTAGTTAGACCTCAATCTAATAGTCCCAAAACAACGCGCTCGGCGAGTGTGTTCGGCCAACGTGCACTGGGCCGTTTTGTGTCTATTTGTCGTTTGCGACCAACGGCCGACGACCCGATTAGTGTCGGTTTTTCATGCACATATCAAAGTAATTAAGAAACAGGCCAACGTGTGAACATAATAATATAAATATATATATAAACATAACTACGAAAATCTGCCGAGCACATTCGCCGAGCGCGTTGGTCCAACGTGTATCGGATCTATAGGATTTATTGTCAACTAGCTGAACCCCGCGGTGTTACCCGCGGTTATTGTTGTACTGCGAGTAACGCCGCGGGACAAAGTTAGTCTAAAAAAAGTAGCCTAAGTTACTCCCCGGGTCATCAGCTACCTGCCAGTGAAAGTCCCGTCAAAATCCGTTCAGCTGTTCCAGAGATTACCCGGAACAAACAGACAGACAGACAGACAAAAAAAAATTTAACTACATTTTTGGTATATGTATCGTGTATACATACATATGCATTAAGTAAAAAGCGGTTATTTTAATATTACAAACAGACACTCCAATTTTATTTATTTGTAAAGATTTGAACATTATTAATATTAGAAACAGACTGCTGTATCGCTATAGATGACTAACTTACTTTTAGATAAACATCACTGCAATCGTAGTCTTTTATTAACATACCAATGAGTTAAAAATGGAGTTTTGCAAGTATTCTGACATGCTCACCTTAATGGATTGGTTACATTGGCAAGGGTTCTGTAGATAGCTCGGACTGAGCAGTACCGTTGCCGCGGACTTGTTCGACGCCATCCCGTTAGGTGTGACGCTGCCGTTGGGACTTCCACCACCTTTAGAACACACGTATTCTAAGCTGTGGGGCGGAGTCAGCGATATCGTCGGACTGTCTGTTACACTAACTTTGAACCTGGAAAAGGTAATACAAACGACGCTGTTATTAAAGGTCGTGTTAAAAAAATTTGTATGCAACAGACAAGATAAAGCGAGTTAATTATTATTAGTAGCACGTCCTTACACATAATTAAACATTTTCCAAATGAATGTTTGTATATGACAAAAACGTGATATTTGTAGAATATCTTCATGATGGAGAAGATGGGTATTTTAATGATATTTTGACTGTTTTTAAAGTTTCTTGTCCATCGACAGCTGTATTCCTGATTATTAAATAAATACTATTATGTGCTACTTCTTTCGGTACTTTAGTAGGTATTATTAGTTATTCTGTGCTTTTGGTAAGGTGTAAAACTTTGTGTCAACACTGGCGTGTTCTGTTGCAACTGTTTATGTACTTGTGAACTAAGTTTTTACCTACATTTGTTAATCTAATAATTTCTTAAAGTGGTGTTATATTGTTCAGAATTAGTTATTATAACTGTAGGCAAGTTGCGTCGGTCTTGGTGTTCTACAAGTGAAAATTTATTTGTATTTCTAATGCTTTATTTAAATATTACTATTACTTGGTGTCTTCTAAACGCCGGCAACAGCTAGTGATAGATATATAATTCTCGTGTCACTTTGTTACTCACTATGAACTTCGTAGCTATCTAACAGATTTTTACGTTATTTTGACGTACATTTTGCTGGCGTGCCTGTGATAAGATAGTTAACATTACGGTTAATAGAATTAGTGCTGTGTGTGATTGAAAAGATACTCTGAAATTGCCTGCGTCAGCGTCAGTTAGTAATTTTATACTTCACATCATACACAACAGCAAATTACTAATATTTTATGAGTATTTTGACCACTGTCAAAGGTCAATTTCGACTAATTGTTAGTCTAAAACAGTAACAGCCAGTCATAACAGAACTTTGATCTCATCGAGATGCGTGACTGTAATTACTATAAAACTCAAGACACGTTTATTTTCACACCTACATATATTTTTTTTACAAATACTTAAATTTCGTCTAAACACGTTGTAATATAACACATTTGGCTAAATTGTAATATGACGTTTTAAAATAAATCCGTCAGGCCGTGTTTGTGTGCTGTTTAGAGATTGAAGATCAGAAAATTGAAGCCAAGTTTACGTTAGTTTGTACGTTTTAGATTATGATTGTTATAGTTCTATATCTAAGTATATTTCAAAATACACTTTATTCTTTTTCTAGTTAGTTAATAAATATTTTTTCTTCTACTGATTGTCCACCACAATTCTGGTGCCCGGTTATATAGTAAATGGTACTATTACGTCTTTTATCTTTGCAATCAGTACCCATATTTTTTTACGATATTTTGTAATACTTTCTTGCTGAAAACATGAAACGATTGAAACCAAAACTGAAAATAAATTCTACAACATCAATCCACTAAGGAAATAGTAAAAACTCGTGTTAGGGATCCACATGCTAAAATCAAGATCTAATGAGAAAAAAATTCCCACTAGATCCATCATGGATCTGGCCAATGGATCTACTGAGAATAAACCGAATTCAACTATGGTATGCTTTATTCGTCACGTCACGTAAATCGGATTATAAAGCCATAAATAATTTAAGTAACTAAAAAATCAGAACCAATTAACAGACACGAACGTTAAGGTAAATTTTAAAAGGTGTAGTTTACTTGTAGTAATGTAGTTAAACTTACTTGAAATAGGAAGTTGAATTGAAATTATCCCGTATTAAAAATTGTTCTTCCAAGACATCTGCAACACTTTTTGATAACTTAAGTACTAACGCGATTACAATAGAAGCGATTACCAAAACACCAACTTGACATAGCAAATTGCTTTCATAATATTCAAAATTGTAGTTTTTGCTATCATTTACAACATTTATTTTTTATATCTATTTGTCTAGTTTTTTCATAAACTACCTACCATGGTTGATATTATTTTAAACAGCGGAAATATTTACCTCGAGTCAAAGATTTATTCACCTACCTCCTTAATATCTCTCTTTTATTTATACAAATAAATAAAATTAGAGTGTCTGTTTGTAATATTAAAATAACCGCTTTTCAATAATTGCATATGTGTATATACACGATACATGTACCAAAATAACATTTTTACAATTTTTGTCTGTCTGTCTGTTTGTTTAGGGTAGTCTCAGGAACGGTTGGACCGATTTTCACGGGACTTTCACTGATAGGTAGTTGATGATCCAGGGAGTAACTTAGGCTACTTATTTTAGACTAGCTTTATCGCGCAGCGTTACCCGCGGTACAACAATAAAACAATAAACGCGGGTAACACCACGGCGTTCAGCTAGTCTTTATATATATAATTCTTCTGTGAGTGTGTATGTCACTGAACTACTCTCAAACGACTGGACCGATTTTGATGAATTTTTTTGTGTGTGTTCAAGGGGATCTGGGAATGGTTTAGATTCACAATTTTGTCCGCTGGACAATGTTTTTTATTTAATTTTTAATTTATTAATAGTTATGGCAAAACGACGTTTGCCGGGACAGCTAGTTTATTATAATCTTATACAAGTTGAAAGAAAGGGAAGGAACGAAAGTAGGTATGGTAAGTGGTAGGTATGTAGTTGTCAGTGTGTATATAGTTATGTAAATAGTTTCCTACGAGCTTTTTTATCCAGACCTGAAATAATATAGTCTGGGTCCTTCTCACAGCAGGGTCCTTCTCATCATCACATATCTGGCTTCTCAGCCCCGGAGGAACCGGAGATCCGAAGGAATTTTCACCCCGTCAACAAAAAAAAGGTACTAGGCCATGACAAAATTCTGTAGAAAGACCGATGTCGGAAATATACGGCTAGTATAGGTACACTACATGGACTACGGCTATTGAAACTTAGTAATGTACCATAGTTCATAACACGTTAACAAAGCGTGACTACGGCTTTTGAAACTTATTTCCTACTTTTCAGCATCGTTTTTTGTTGTAGTTGGGTTTTAGTTTTTACTTTTTTTTTACAATTTGTATTATCAGCAAGTGACAAGTTGAAAGACAGTACGATCCACAGAACAAAGGAATAGAATGATCTTTTTGAAAATGTTATGTAATGTTATGTAGTGATTTTTATGTAATAAGTACACATTTCAACATTTTGATTAAATACTAGCTTTTACCCTTTGTCTATGATTCCTATTGTTCGTAGTTTGTCGTTCGTTAATTATACAGCGTGAATAAATGTGATTACCATAAAAAACCTACAATGTGCCAACCTTAAAATAGATATAGGTATACCTACTGTCGAGGACATTTTAACATTTTTAATGACTTCAAAAAAGTTCTCAATTCGACTGTATGTTTTTGTTTGTTACCTCAGAACTTCTAACTGGGCGAAACGATTTTGACGATTCTTGTTTACCTGAATCTAAAAGCTGGTGCTTCCCGCGTGGTCCCATTTCAATTTGGTCCACTTCTTGAAGTCGGTATTTTTGTTAAAATTTTATAACTATTCTATCACACATGATTTTTGCAAAAGCTTTTGCTCATGCAATGGAAGTAGAATCTCTAAAGGAATTTTGTCCCCAACTTCTGCAACATTTTCCATTGATGTTCTTCTCGTCTTAGTCGTAGCATATGAGATTAAAAAGATAATACTCTCCATCAAATCCAATGCTGTTGGTTGTGACCAAATCAGCCGACGCATGATCACTATAATCCTTGACCACATCTTACCTATAATCACCCACATTATCAACTACTCCTTATTCTCCGGAATTTTCCCATCCTCTTGGCGCAAAGCTTGTGTCATCCCCTTACCTAAAATTGCAAATCCCACTCTCCCCAACCACTTCAGACCAATTTCTATTCTCCCCTTCCTCTCCAAGGTCCTAGAATCCTGTGTGCTTAAACAGTTTTCTAAATTCATTTATGAAAATAGCCTCCTGAGCCCATTACAATCCGGTTTCAGGCCTGGTCACAGCACTACTTCCGCACTCCTCAAAGTGATTGGCGACATCAGGGCGGGTATGGAGGACACAAAGGTCACTGTTTTAGTACTGATCGACTTCTCTAATGCCTTCAATACAGTTGATCACGATATCCTCCTATCTATCCTTTCCCATCTTATGATCTCACCCAAAGCACTGGAATGGTTCTCATCTTATGTTCGGGGACGCAAGCAGTCTGTCCGTATCGATGAATCTTCCTCAGGTTGGTGCGAAGTCGACTCTGGCGTCCCTCAAGGCGGTATTCTTTCTCCTTTATTATTCTCTGTTTACATTAATCTCCTAACCCTGAAACTTCATTGTGCGTATCATCTGTATGCCGATGATCTCCAGCTTTATTCGCAGGCTAAGCTTGAGGATATTTCGCTAGCAGTAGATAAGGTTAACAGCGATCTGCAATCGATCAATATATGGTCCAAAAGGTTCGGCTTGACAGTAAATCCATCAAAATGTCAAGCCATTATAGTTGGAAGTCGTCGACTGATGAGCAGGATAGTCACTGAAACTCTTCCGGCTATAATTTTTAATGGGACGACTATACCTGTTTGCGAGTCTGTAAAAGATCTTGGCTTACGCCTAGATTGCACATTAAGTTGGCGTGAGCATGTCACAAACCAGTGCCAGAGAGTTACCGGTACTCTACGGGCGCTTTATCGCTTGAAAAATTTTCTGCCTCCCAAAACTAAGACTATGCTTGTGCAAACTCTTATCCTTCCCATAATCGACTATGGTGACGTGTGCTGTTATGACCTGAATGCAGATCTTCTCGATAAACTAGACCGTCTTCTTAATAACTGCATTCGATTCGTTTTCAATCTTCGTAAATATGATCACATTTCCCTTTTCCGTTTGCAACTCAATTGGTTACCTATTCGCTTACGACGAGAACAACGAGCTCTCACCTTCTTGTACTCAATTTTAAATAACCCATCTTCACCAAACTATTTAACTTCCTTCTTCCACTTTCTTTGCAACAACCACAACAGAAACCTTCGGTCCACTAATAATCTCCTTCTACGTTGTCCCTCCCATACGTCTGAATTTGTTGGCTCATCTTTCGTTGTTCAGTCCGTTCTACTTTGGAATAGGCTCCCTGTCGAAATCAGGATGGCCACCAATACTTTTTCTTTTAAGATAAAAGTAAAAGAGTATCTTATGAAAAAATTTGCAGAATCAACATCTACATAATTGTATCTATTATTCCTATTACACCTATTCGCGTATGTATGTATCTATGTAAGTTTATTTAGATGTATGTATAGTATGTATTAGTTTTTGTATGTATGATTAGCTTTTATATACTATTTGTATTTGATATATTGCTGGATCTGTTTATTTTAATACATTTTTTTTTTATATATAAAATGCACCTACCTCTTGAATTCTCTGCATCACCGATGGTTGACTGGTAGAGAATGCCTTAGGCATTAAGTCCGCCAATGCACCTAAAGTGCATGATGTATAAAATAAATAAATAAATAAATAAATATAGCCTTCCTCAATAAATGGGCTATTCAACACTAATATTTTTTTTCAAATAGGACCATTCTTGCCATTAATTGGAGCGTTCAACTCAGTTCAACCAAATGAACCTCAGTTTAAAAATTGTAATCTGAGAAACTAACAAACTCTTCATCTGTATGAGAAAAATATAGATTTTATTTGAATAAGGCAAACATCTCTACCTACTGTCACGTAGCAGCTTTAGGAGCCATGAGGTTCAATAATTAGACACAATAGGAAGAGAATTTCACACTATTTATTGTAGGTATGTAAGTTTACATAACAGGGCGTAGGTTTGAGAGATTCGACCACAGCTGCACCTCCAAGCAAGAGGCACTTAACTCGGTAGCAGCAGGAAGAGTAGTGCTGGGCTCCGGCGTTGGAGGCCGGCGGCCCAGCCGCCGGGCGTGGTAGACGCCGGCAGCAAGTGGTGCGCAGGAAGCGGCGCGCAGGAAGAGGTCGCGCAGAAAGGGCGCGCAGAAAGAGGCCGAGTCGTCGTGCGCTCGCCTTATATATGTTCCCAGCGGTGGTAGGGCAGCGATCCACAGGCGGGGCAGCCGAGAGACGCGTAGTGGCGGGGAGGACGATGTTGCGCGTGACATACTCCCCCCGTTTGACCAGAATTTTCCTGGCGGAAATTCTCTCGGCACCTTGGTCTTCTGCCTGCAGCGCCGCGCTGGTACCCTGGGAACAAGCATTAAGACAGATCAGAGTCTTTTAAAGATAGATGTAGGTTTAGGAGATAACAGGGAAAGACAAGCTGATTCGGCTGCATACATCAGAGGCCAAGGTCATGTAAGCTTAGTTCAAAAGCAGAAAAGGTTTAGTTAAAAAGTTTAAAATAAAATTTCAAAAAAGAAATTAGTTAGATCAGAATTTTCCGTTCAAACAAGAACGTAAACAAGGTGAGTCATACAGTCTGATGCTCAGTTAGAAATGTTTTAAGAATTCATTTTTATAGTGCAAATTATTACTATTTTTTTTTTTTAGATAGATGAGGTAATAGAAGTTATAGTTATTTGTATGTTCGCTGAGGTATATGTGTTAAAGAGAAAAACAAACATTTAGATTAATAATCGTAGCCGAGAATCGAACCAGTAATTGTTTTGTAGTAGACAATGATTTATCATAAAGTAATGTAGAAGTTTTTCAAAAGTTTAAAGAATATTAAGATTATTGTATTTAAGAATGCGAAATGACATATTGGCTTTACGACGCAGGAAATAATTGTTAGAGAAAAATAATACAGAGACTTCGTCTGTAAAAATTGTTTATTATTGAATGAGTAAACATAATCACTGTTTATCAATTTGTTTAACTATCTTTGGCCAATTTGCCGATCAAACGAGACCTTTTACAACCCATTTTAGATTTAATTTCAATATTTAAATGATTAGAGATTCTCTGTCGCGAATTATAAAACAAGAAATAGTTTGTTTATGGTAGTTTTAGTAGCTTTAGTAGCTATAGTAGGTATTGTTATTTCGCTCCACCGATATGTAACGGTGTGCAATTTTAGATAAGTTTATGTGTGGTCATTTTCAATTAAATTGAAAAGACAGGTTAAGAGAACAAAATGACTATTTGTAGTCAATTAATTATATTTATATATATGGCTTTAAGGCTTGTTTTAAGAGTTACCGACCGCTCTGTTATAATAATTACCCGACTACGGCAAAGCCAAAGGAGGGTTATGATTTTGACAGGCTATGTATGTATGTATGTATGTATGTATGTATGTATGTATGTATGTATGTTCATTTGTTCCCTCCTAGCTCCTTAACTACTCATTAGATTTGGACGAATGAGGTGTCTCTAGAAGCGTCATGATCGTCTTCTGGTTATAGGCTATATGAAGTGTCACTGAATCTAATGTGGCGCCCTCTAGCCAACATAAAGTACCGTATTAAAAAATAAATTTGAGATAAACATGCCGTGTTTGGTATCATTAGAAAGGGCGTTACTTGTACATTTCAAAAATACATATATTATTAGCATTTGTTCGTGACTTTGTCCGTATTTATTCGATAAGTGTGATATTTCAATGGTATGCTTTTTTGTTCCCTCATTCTTTCTAAACTTGTCAGAATAAGACAAATGAGGTACCGTTAGAAGTGTCTTGATTGTCCGCTGACTAGAGGTTATATGACGTGTCACTGAATTGAATGTGGCGTCCTCTAGCCGACATAAAGTACTGTATTAAAAACTAAATTTGAAATAAATATGCCGTGTTTGATATCATTGGAAAGGGCGTTACTTGTAGATTTCAAAAATATATATATATTATTAGCATTTTATTGTGACTTTGTCCGTATTTATTCGATAATTGTGATATTTCTGTAGTATCTATTTAAAATATACTTTGCAAAGAAATTAGTATTATAGAGGCACCAAAACATTTTAAATAAAAAAAAGTAAAAACTAAAACCCAACTACGACAAAAAACGACGCTGAAAAAGTATGAAACAAGTTTCAAAAGCCGTAGTCACGCGTTGTTAAAGTGTTATGGACTATGGAACATTCCTAAGTTTCAAAAGCCAAAGTAGTCCATGTAGTGTAATGTACTATAGTATATAACACTTTAACAACGCGTGACTACGGCTTTTGAAACTTGTTTCATACTTTTTCAGCGTCGTTTTTTGTCGTAGTTGGGTTTTAGTTTTTACTTTTTTTTTTATATATATGTATATATATGGCTTTAAGGCTTATTTAGAGAGTTACCGACCGCTCTGTTATAATAATTATATATATATGGCTTTAAGGCTTATTTAAAGAGTAACCGACCGCTCTGTAATAAATAAATAAAGAAATCACCCATAACAATGATTGGTTTAGTACTAAGGCTTAATTTTAGGAGTCACTAACCGCTCCAAAGAGTAATTAATAGAAATACTAGTCCTAAAATGAATTAGGATTTCAAGAGTTAGAACCTTGAGAGTCTTTTAGAAGACATGACGAAGCAGCGTCACATGATGGCGAAACATCATTGACATTAGAAAAATAAGGTTTTCTGACGTTTTGATGGATGATCAAGGGCACGCCCAGAGCATTACTAGTCACCGATGAAGGCGAAAAGTCAAAGCTAAAATTCCAATCAAAACCGTCATTAAACTTATTAAAGTTAATTATTTATAGTATACCTAAGTATATTTAGTTTAGTGGCAGTATAGCCGGTTAAAGAAAAACTCAGTTATAAGAGTAAATTTAAAATGATCTAGAATACTAGTTACGAGAGTAAAGAAATTATTTTAGTTAATTGGTTTAGACCAAAATATACTCAGACGAACATACAGATATGAGCCATACGAGTCAATACGATACCCACATAGTGAGATATTTTCAAGTAATCGTATTGCAACTTTATTCAAATCTACCTACATCTCAAGCTTCATTTGTTAAAATTGTCTCAAGGTGAGAATAGTGCAACAATGTTGTAAGAAAAACATGTTTTTATCTATATTTTATAAGTAGCTATAGTGGAACATTTGTAGTGGCTTCCAAAGACCGATAGAATATCATTTAGTAGCTAAAGATTTAAGTACCATACTAAGTTGCAGCGGTGAATAGTATTTATTTATTAGTAGGCATTTAGAATGCGTTTCGTTATATAGGTTTACGTTTCTTTCGTGATTAGAATGTATTTTTAAGAAAAACGTAAACAAAAGATGTGGAAGAAACGACAAGACAGAGCGTTTTTGTCGGAATGGAAATAAATGTCGAATCAATCCTACGCTGACCGACAGTAGTAAGAAAATATTTTAAGAAAAATCGTAGACAATATATGACACGAAAACGACAATACTCAGAGCAGTATGTCAAAAATATAACAAATATCGAATCAACCCTACGCTGATCGACGTTACAAACGACAACTGTACCAGATATTATTTAATGTATTTATTGTAAGTATATATGTTTATTGTAAGTAATCTCATCAAGAAAAAAACGAATCGCATCTATTGCACAAGAAAACAAGTTATAAGAATGAGTTATTGAGAATATTTAGAACCAAGATGCAAATAAAAAGATAATAAAGGAAGTAACCATAGCCGCAGATGTATATAGAAGTAGATTAAAAAAAAATTACGAGTTAGTTGGATAATACAAGTAGTTTGTTTAGAAAAGTTTAATAATTGACTCAAAGTAGTTATTAAGTTTATTAGTTAAGATAAGTCCAGTCTAGTTAGATATTTTTACAGAAATAATTTTAGTAAGATATAGCTATCTAAGCGATCAAGCATGTTTAAAAAGAAAATAAAATATGTCGAATCTCATCCAGTAGCAGGTTAAATAAGCGGGCAAAACCGGTTTTAGTTTGCGATTCAAACGCATTCCAGCGTCCCGTATTTACATTATAGTTTATATAAGCCGCAAGCGAACAAAATTTTAAGAAAAGTAAATTTAAAGTATGAGAATGCCATGCGGTTCTCCTTGACACGTGTATGGAGAAATTTTTTTTTTTTTTTTAAAAAGCGATTAGAAGTACACGTGGTCATGACTGGCACGTGTTTTCAATGAGAAAAAAAAGAAAAAGCAATGAGAAGCATGTGCACACAATAAAAAAAGCAAAAAACACTATCCTGGATGGGATTCAGTACGAAACACAAGAAAAATACACAATAAATAAAAAGAAAAGAGGCAAACCGTGATCGGATCTCTCAGTTCAGTCGGGCGCCATGTGTCACGTAGCGGACTTTAGGCTTTAGTTATTCTGAGAGGTTCGATCAGGTACCTCCGAGATAAGAGAGGTACTTAGCTTGAGTTTGCAAGGACGCCATGGGCTGGAGGCTGGAGGCCCAAGCGTCAGTCAGGTGAAGTCATCAGGCTGGAGATCAGGCTCCGGCGTTGGAGGCCGGCGGCCCAGCCGCCGGGCGTGGTAGACGCCGGCAGCAAGTGGTGCGCAGGAAGCGGCGCGCAGGAAGAGGTCGCGCAGAAAGGGCGCGCAGAAAGAGGCCGAGTCGTCGTGCGCTCGCCTTATATATGTTCCCAGCGGTGGTAGGGCAGCGATCCACAGGCGGGGCAGCCGAGAGACGCGTAGTGGCGGGGAGGACGATGTTGCGCGTGACACTACATATGTTTAAATGTATCAACTAGACTTTTGCTTTTGTGTTGAAACACAATTTCAAATTTGAATGAATTTATCGAAGTGTATAAATTGGCATATTTGATAGTTTGTATTTCTCAAAGTATTTTCCTCACGGTGCATTCAATCTATACTAATATATAAAGCTGAAAAGTTTGTTGGTTTGTTTGAACACGCTAATCTCAGGAACCGTTGGTCTGATTTGAAAAATTCTTTGAGTGCTGAATAGTACATTTATCGAGGAAGGCTATAGGCTATATATAATTACGTTCGGACCAATAGGAGCGGAGCAGCAATGAAAAACGTTTCGAAAACGGGGGAAAATTATCATGCTTCGGGCAATAGGAGACGCAAACGAGGTTGCGTGGGTCGGCTAGTTGATTAATATGCACCGCAAATAAGTGACACAACAATGTCTAGACGGGTATCTTATCTGAACACGTACTTATTTATAGTACTTATTTATACTGTAAAGTAGCTGAACCGCTCGGTGTTACCCACGGTTATAGTCGTACCGCGGGTAATTCCGCAATGCCAAGCTAGTCTAAAAAGGTAGCCTAAGTTAACTCCTTATATCATCAGCTACCTATTACTGAAAGTCCTGTTAAAATTGGTCTAGCCATTTTAGTGATTAGCCGGAACAAACAGACAGACAAAAATTCTAAAACAGTTATTTTGGTACTAGCTGAACCTCGCGGTGTCACCCGCGGTTATCGTCGTACCGCGAGTAACAACGCGGTACAAAGTTAGTCTAAAAAAGTAGCCTAAGTTACCCCTTGGATCATCAGCTACCTGCCAGTGAAAGTCCCATCAAAAACCGTCAAGCTGTTCCAGAGATTACCCGGAACAAACAGACAGACAGACAGACAAAGAATGTTTTAACTACATTTTTGGTATATGTACTACATATGCATTTAGTAAAAAGCAGTAATTTTAATGTTACAAACAGATGCTCTAATTTTATTTATTTGTATAGAGAATAGATTAAAAAGCGGTTATTTTAGTATTACAGTCAGACATTCAAACTTTACTTAGGTACATATTTGTATAGATACCAATTTTTTAAACTTAAGAGACGTGAATTCATCATCATAGAACTACTTAGCAACGAAATTCTTGACTATAAAAGTAAAAAAAAACTGATAATTGGTAAAATAATTACAAAATAAATATATGTTATAGAACAATAAGTATACCTAAATAAAAACCGCAACCTCATCAGACTGGTATAAATTGCATTCATATAACTTGATTTTTTATTGCAGTATCTTTAGAAGGTAATGTCGGGGTTAATTTATCTACATGTCTTTTCTTTAATATTAATTTAATAATTTAATTGTTGCTTGTGAACTAATAGGTATCTAAACTTAAGCTAAAGAGTTTGTTTGTTTCTTTGTGTGAATGAAATCGGACCAGCGGTTCCTGAGATTAGTGCATCTCAGGCACCGCTAGTCTGATTTGAAAAATTGTTTCAGCGTTGGATAGTACATTTATCGAGGAAGGTTATAGGCTATATATCATCACGCTAAGACCAATAGGAGCGGAGCACCAATGAAAAATGTTTCGAAATCGGCGGAAAATTATTACGCGACGGGCAATAGGAGACGCAAACGAGGTTGCGTGGGTCAGCTAGTGTTATAAATTATAATATAGATTATTTAGCAAATAAACATTATTTTCTGCTTTTGTTATTTTAGTAATTTCAATGTGGTAGATGACTGTATCGTAAATAAATTCAGATGTCTACTTCTTTAAAACGAATATTACACACCCTTTTACTTCTATTACTAATTTTAATCAAATAAACAGTGAAATATATTGCTCAACTGAGTAGTCTCTAGAACAGTAGAACAAACTAGTGACGTCACTAGTTTGTATGTAGTACATTTTTCATACAAAGTTATCAGGTTGACAGATAATAAAAAGTAACTAACTAATTTGACTAAGGTGTCCACTACCCTATTCTGATGAAGTTAGGTATCTCCTGTTTGTTGACACATAAGGTAACCAAAAAATTTAGTTACATGTAATCATGTTAAATAAATAAATAATTGGTACCCACAGCAATCCTGGGCTCAGTCCACTAGAATCCCCTGCTTAAATACTCTATACTCTATAGGATTTATTTGGATTTTTTTCCACACCGATCTCACATTATCTAGGGGATTATTATAAATAACATTTACTGGAAAAGTTCGAATTATAAAATTTTGTTGCATGTAAAATTAAAATATTTCGATAAAGAATAAGAAATCAAACATTGTAAACTCTCACATTGTGATCCTAGTGAACGGATTCAGTATTTTTCTGTCTACACAAGTATACAAAAAAATTACAAATGAACCCCGTAGGGGACCCAAAATTGACCAAGAATCCAAAAATATCCCCTAGGGAATCAGTATGGACATAAATCCAGATAAATCTCCCAGGGGATCTAAGCAGGGGATCCTAGATGACGGAGCTCAATCTTGAATTAAACAACATCTTGTATGATACAATAGAAATCAATAATCACTCATTAAAATAGGTTAAGAGTTAGCGAGACCGTTGAAAGTTAGTAAAGTAGGATCACAGCGATCAAGTGATCGTTAGTAGAAGAATTGAATCAAGAAGATCTAAGCAACATTCAAAGCTACATTACAATAATTAACTTTTTATCACTAGTGGTAGTGAGTTTAGTATAGTGTTAACTATTATGTGAAGTTGAGACGACATAGGTGTGAGTAGATTGCACCGATCTTGGTCAAGGGTAGACAAGACAGCTAAAAATTTTTGGGCCCATCATCGCAATCATAAACGAAAACTAACTATAATATTTTTATGATTACAATAAAAAAAATGATAAGAAAAACATATAGTGTGTGCGAAATTATGATAGCGAACAAGTTATGTAGGTTACTCCCTGGATCATGAGCTACCTACCAGTGAAAGTCCCGTCAAGCTAAATGTGAGTATGTAACTTCAACGTTATTCTTCAGAGTACGATCCTCTCTTGATGTACCTGTCGAATTTCCTTTTAAAGTAACATTAACTGTTTTGCATGCTACTTTCATTTTAAAACTAACTTTACGTACAAATTAAATAATCTTTTAGGAAGATTGCATGATTGGTATAGTGCCTGTGGAGTTAATCTGCATTGACAGATTGTATTGATTGCAATACCCATGTATAACACACACGGGATTCATTTGCAGTTTACATACATATATGTACCTACTGTTTTATATCGACTGTGAGATAATGACGAAGTTGGAAAACAATAAATGTACGAAAATGATGATTTAAAGAGTGGAGTACCTAGCTATGACGGAAGCACTGGACAGTACACAAAGACCACGGACACATAGATTAGTCACAACACCTGAACTAAAAGTGATCTTACTTTGAGTACTCATAACTCGGTGGCTTCGCTATGAACGGGTAGGAGTCTGTTAATAGACTCTTTGGTCGTGAGTCGTGCTTGAGTCGGTATCTGTGAGGTGATCGCTCGTAGATGTGGTCACATGTGTGGTACCTTTGCAAGGTGCGAGGACGCGGCTTGCCGCTTGGAGGGGTTTGGGTGCATTGGTCCACCCGGCAGGCGTCTTCTAAGCTCGTCACGAAGCTTGCTTCCGAAATCTGAAAAAAATATTCCAAATTATAGTTTAATTGTAATAAAGCTCCTTCTAATCTAAATATGATTTTTAATACTTTAAACACTATAAAAGTATAATATAAATAAATTTATTCTTTTTAACACGCTTTTATTAGCTTGACCTGTATGCATCTACATATATGTGTGTAACGAAGTCTTTTTCATTATCGCCTACTTTTAGAAGTCTGATTAACTTGAAAATTTGTGCAGAGGTCAAGGGCCGAGGACAATACAATAATTTGAAAAAAAGGAAAAAGAAATAGGCATCTTATTAAAAAAAAAACTAAACAAACACTTTATTTATACACCCTTATAGTACATGTACTCTTGTAACTATGTACTATAATGGTGTATAAATAAAGAGTTTTCTATCTATCTATGTAAACAAACACGCTTTTGTAAATATACCAAACTAAAAAGTTTTTATATTTGAGCTGCCAAAATGTCTCTGCCCCGCCCAATGGAAAGTACAAGCAGAATCCAAGAGTGAGAGCCCATCCTCAATGCGAACAAGGATAGTGCAGCATGGTGACCATCTCTATGGCGCCTTAGTGATATGCCTTTTCACGTCCGCGCCCCGCGTACATCCGATTCTGACAAAAGGACAATGTCAATCGTCTGACTACTGTTCAATATTTAGACAAACATGGTCAAGAATTTGTAGTTCCCGGCAGGCAACCAAGATTATTTTAGTTTTCATATTTTTGTTGTTAAATTTGATCACACTTTATACTTCTTTAGAACATACAATATTTATTTTCTTGTGTATTTTAGATGTGACTAATATGTTCTAAGAAAATTAACACATAAAGAACACATAAACACTTATCAAAATATGCAATACATGAGTTATCAATGGTTTTTTTTTAATTTTTATTCAGATATGTATAGTATATAATACATTTCTGGTAAAAACTGGGTAATACCCAAAATAGTACGTAGTTTTTATATTCATTTGCCTTTATAAGTGGGTAGCTGTATGTCTCTATGTTATTTAGACGTATATGGTTTTAATATCTATCAATTTTTTTCTCCTTAGTTCCGAATCATAAACTCCACCTATGTTTTGGAAGTAAACATCGGTTTCAAGGAATTCTGTAAAAACTACGACGTTTGGGTATTTAAAGTGGTAGGTATATCAGTATGTTAAATACAGCTTTTCTGTTTATCTGGCAGGATCATACTTCTCTGTGCATGATCGTGAAAATATCTACCAAGTAATTATGTTAATTTAGCTTTAAGTAATAATGTCTGTGGTATCATTGGCCCAACACAACAGAACCAATATTGTATTGAATATACTAATATATCTATATATCTACTAGGTATACACATACATGTATGACTAGAATATACTAAGCTTACATTACCCACCGGAACTGGTATGGACGTACCTATATACGCAGGTACTCATAGCGATACCACGGTCAAAAACTGTTATGGCAAACGACACATGAGAGAGAAGAGAAGATAACACTTCCATTCTTTCCACTTTGTACTTAATACTTCCAAGGTGAAATAAGGACACCCAAAAGTCTACTTTGACGAGTCTACCAGGTTAATAACAACCAGGTTATTCAAAGTGAAATGAACCTACCGAACGGGCGATTGACTACCCGCAGCCCATAGATAGCTGCATCTCAATACCCGAGACCGCGAGAGTTTTAATCGGTTCGAGTCCAACAAAGCCACCAGAAAATAATCGACTGGTCGCGATTTTAAATAAATTAATAAAAAAATGTATTTAATAAAAATGAAAATTAATATAAGAAACAGTCATTTTATTTTAAGGAACAAATAACGTATACAAAACAATGTATATGTTTCACATCTGCTCACTTTTTTTATAGAGAGCGTTCCAAAGTGACTGCCTGATGGAAAGCATAGTAGAATCTGATTTATTCTATCTATCACATTTTTAAAAGCAAAATACATGGTTAAGTTTTGACATACCCACAAACATTTTGTTAAGGGTATTCTGTAGGGGTAAATAACTTTTTTCTAGCTTCACTTACCACGTGATGTGACAAGTTGCAGTTTATTATTAGTTATAAACAGCAACTTGCCACATCACGAAACACGAGCTAAACGAGCCGTGACAACGACTGTGGGAACGATAGAAAACTGTAATTTCACTGATTGTAGGTGTAGGCTCACGATTACTGGGTGACATTGTACATAAAACGTGCAACGCGATACAATTGGAAACCATTGTTTTACGACAATAACACATTTTTTTAACACTTAACTAGTAGTTCCGAGAAAATGCAGACTGTATCCGATCAGTCAATGGAAGAGATACATTTGTTGAAATCGTCTCAATTTATCACAATTAAGGACGTTGTTCGTTCCTAATTCTATAATTTGGGACGGGAAGTTTGAGGTACTGTATAGGAGCATGAGTTCTATTAGTAGGATATGGCTCGAATTTCTCTCTAACTATTAATTTAGAAAAGGCTGCAAACCGGATCATGTAAAATTGACATCGGATTATTTAAACCTTTATGCATAATTAATCTGAACAATCTGAGCTTCGCGAAAGAGCACGTTAAGCCGTGGCGTCGGCGCCGATTGATAAACATACCTCTGGCGCAAACGTTACGGAGGGTTGGAGGCTGGAGTCCTAAAAGTCCTACCGAAATTCGAAATCGTTTTGTCCAATCGACCCCATTTAGTTTAGGAAAAAGGTTTTGTAGAAAAAAAACAAATCAAAGAAGTTTTAACTTCCTACATAATACATACTAAACAACACGTTAATATACGACAATGTAAACAAGCTGTGAGTTCGCGACTGTCGTTTGTTATTTTTCACATTTAATGACACATAAGAGGGGCAAAATCAATTATTTTTTTTACATCAGATAAGAACTACGCGTCATTCGTGTACTTACAAAGAGATAATTGCGAAGATGTATTCGAATAAAACAGGCGGTAATTGTGGATATTTTTATAGACAAATAAGTCTACTTATATTATGAGTGATTGAATGCGGCTTTAGGTGTCAAGTAGGAATAGTCTTTCTGAGATTAAACTTTAGAAATTGTGTTTTAGGCTTATTTAAGAAGAATTTGTAACAAAGAATGATGACTATTTTATTTCTTTTTTCCTTACGTTGCTACTTTTGTGTCAAAGTCACTATTCTGTTCGTGGTGAAATTAACGATAGGAGGTCCCAAATTCCAAGAAGTTTAACTAAGCAAATTGATTGAATTTGTTATGGATAACATTTGATGCCTATCCTATCTATTTCAAATTCTTGATTATACCTTTAACTACAAAAGTGAATAGGTATTGAAACGTGTTGATATTGATCGATTTCTCAATTTCAATATCGAAGAGGGCGGGCAGGACGTTTGAGTTAAATACCATTTTGAACACTGCTGCGTTGCGCTTCTTGCATGGCTGGCAATTGAATTTTTTTTGTAACTTATTCATTCAGTAATTGTAGAACAGATTTCATTCAATAATGTGTAACTGTGAGATAAAAAATAAGTCGAAGGGACTTATACTTTGGATTTTTGCCAACTTATCAGTGGTAATCCAATCCAAATGATTTTACTAGAAATTACTATACTTCTTTTCGCTAAGTAATACTTTTAGTACTAAGCAAACGCTTTGAGTAAAACACATGATCATATAGATACATAGATAGATACATGTCTACGTGTCTGATAAACAGATGAGAAGTAGGTAAACGTTTTTGTAATCAGACAAACAATTAGATTTTATACAAATAGTTAATGTTGGTATCTCTATTTGTACAAACTCGGCTACGTCGTGGCATTTTATGGCTCTCTATCTGTGTAGCGAATTGTTCATGTTTCGTACTATGAAAATCTTTTTAAATTGATTTTTAGGAAACAACTAGTGAGCAATGTTATATTCTAATTTTATGTTCCCACGCGTCAATGGGTGAAAATGTTAGAAGACCCAAACTTCAAAGTTATCTTAATTGACTTATAAAGAAAATCGCAGAAACATTCAGACCTCGATGTTGAAACCTTCCATAATTAAGTAGAAGTCTAATCGAGTCTTATGATCAGGCCAAAGTTCTTGGAGGGTTACTTAGTAGTTTAATTTGGTTCCTGAAGGAATTTACTTACGATTTTGTTTCGTATATGTAGAACAAATTAAAAGAAAAGATGAACCTTAAACTAAATTAGAAAAAAAAGATATCTCCATTTCGATGGGTCCTATGTATATGGACCAAAATGGAAAATGATAACTATACAGGAGACACTGCCGAAGTTTAAATTCGCTATCATTTAAGATTAAAAAACCTTAGGTTTTTGAAACTTTGCTTATTTCGTAGAAAATTACTCTACTTCTTTATACTACAGTGTTTTATATACATATAAACATTATCAGTTTTTTACTGCACATTGTCAATTTTTTTAACTATCTTAAGAGGGCCATTGTGTCAAATTTGCCATTAATAAGTGTATTATGCTTATTAGCATAACGTAAATATTTTTTAATTTCTTTGCTCATAAAAGTTGATAGTTCATTAATTTTAATAAAATATATTTAGATAATTATGTCACATTGACACTTTTATCTATACAAATAAATAAAATTGGAGTGTCTGTTTGTGATATTAAAATAACAGCTTTTTAATCAATGCATATGTATGTATACACGATACATATACCAAAAATGTAGTTAAAAAAAATTTTCTCTGTCTGTCTGTTTGTTCCGGGTAATCTCTGGAAAGGCTGGACGGATTTGGGGCTTTCACAGGTAGGTAGCTGATGATCCAGGGAGTAACTTAGGCTACTTTTTTTAGACTAACTTTGCCCTGCGGCGTTACTCGTGGTACAACAATCACCGCGGGTAACACCGCGGGGTTCAGCTAGTCTATACAAATAAATAAAATTGGAGTGTCTGTTTGTAATATTAAAATAACAGCTTTTTAATCAATGCATATGTATGTATACACGATACATATACCAAAAATGTGTCTGTCTGTCTGTCTGTCTGTCTGTCTGTCTGTTTGTTCCGGGTAATCTCTGGAACGGCTGGACGGATTTTGACGGGACTTTCACTAGCAGGTAGCTGATGATCCGGGGAGTAACTTAGGCTAATTTTTTTAGACTAACTTTGTCCCGCGGCGTTACTCGCGGTACAACAATAACCGCGGGTAAAACCGCGGGGTTCAGCTAGTGGGAAATAAATAACAAACGCGCGGGAACTCCCCGCGTATAAGTCTCACATTTCTCTTTGGACCTTGTATGTTTACATTCATGTTACATATGCCGTTATACTTGAAAAAAAAACCGTGTTTACACGTAGAAATGTTTTTTTTTAATAGCTCACATGGTTATTTACATCAATAAGATGCGTTTAGCATAAAAACGCAAATTATTGACGTTAACGTTAGTTTGGCCCATTTACATAGGACCCATCGATTTACAGACACGTTCCGATTACGTTTCTCCTATAGTCTGTGCTGTGTTTAACTATTATCTTTTTTACATTGTTATTAACACCTACAGTTTTAACAATCACAGAGTAACAAACCTTTTAGCTTAATTAACAGGCATGAAGTTTATATTGGCAGGTACTAGATGTTACTAAAAAAGACTTTGGTTTTTCCAAAGTCATTAATATAATTGAATGACTCACACAAACTTGTATACTTACTTTCATTAATGGTCTACAAATACAAAGACTATATTTAGATTTAGCCGCTATAAGGACTTCATTAGCATTTATTATCAACAGTATTTTCTGATCTCAATTTAATATTTACTCTAAAAATGTTAAAGTCAGAACTCGAAATTGGTCAAAAGTTATTTTACCGACGAAATCAGTACAAAGTACATTTGACTGCAACACCATACTGATCAAATGTTCCCCTAGCCGATTCGGCCACGGCAGCTAGTCTCATAGGAGACCAGCCAACTGCGCAGGGGGGAGGAGAAAGGAGGTTATACTAGTATAACTTCCCATCAAATCGCAGATCGTCAACAGCGCTTTAGTCTTTCATTTATATAATAGGAGGTTTTGGCCTGACTGGTCCACACTATAACCTCATGACCTCATATAACCCAAATGATTCAATAACAGAAATAACATCTGACGCAGCAGTGAAAAGTACTGTAGCCCGATGCTAGTTAAAATCTATCTATATATATATATATATATATATATATATATAAAAGAGGAGGGTGACTGACTGACATACCCAGAGATCAACGCACAGCCTAAACCGTTGAACCTAGAATCCTGAAATTTTGCGTGTAGATTCTTTATATAACGTATGTGAGCACTAAGAAAGGAATTTTGGATATTCCACCCCTAAAGGGGCAAATCAGAGGATGAAAGTTTGTATGAAACTTTTTATTTCTTTGATGAATTTGCTTAAAATTTTCTAAAAATATAGTTGGTTTATTAAAGTAATGAAATACGTATTTTAGTATTTTTCAAAATATCGGTAAATCAGGGGGTGAAAGTCTGCGAAGCCGCGTGTAAAATCTAGTATTTTATAAAATTAATTGTAACCAATGCTTGGTCTTTTGTTACTGTTTTCTTTGTCTCAAATTACAGTAACACAGACTAAGAAAATATATATACATAGTAGAATCTAGATTGCAAATTGTCGAGTCCCTCGCAATCCGCAGACGAATAATATTTGTGTGGCTGACTATTGTTTGTACAAGACTGACTGACGTAACAATATAAATAGTAATAAAATAATAATTGAAAACAAAATAACAATCATTTATAAAGATGGACTATTTATTACTTATATATTTTTTTAAATAATTCGCTAAACAGCTCATTTCATAAAGCGTATGTCATTCAAGGACATTTTGTTGTTGATAAAACAATAGGGCATAAATAATTTAAAATGTAATACAAGATTAAAAACATTATAGGTGAGCAATGGTGCATTCAAGAATTGATTAAATAATACGAAAAATAAGTAGTAAAATACCTCTAAAATTTAATTAAGTATTTTTTCGAGTCTGTTCAAGTGTTTTCGCGAAAGGGGACGAAGATATGTAACAGTGCCTACACAGATGTATTACGATCATAATACGTGACTACTTTAGATATTCATACTGTAGATAAATCTAAATGTAATAAGATATATAAAGTTATGATTCTTACTGATCTTTGGAAACATCTTCTATACATCTAATTTCTTGTCTATGTTTGTAATATTAAAATAACAGCTTTTAACAAATGCTTGCTCTTTAGAACTATTTCCTTTGCCTTAAATTACAGTAACAGACAAAGAAAACATATAAGTATTCAATAGAAACTAGATTGTTAAATGTCGAGTCGCTCGCAGACGAATAATATGTGTATGGCTCACTATTGTTTGTACAAGAGACTAGGTGTATTTCGTCTTTGTGAGACATAGATTTATGATAAAAGGAAATATAATTAATAGGTATGTCAGATGTATCAACTTAGTGTACTTTGCTTTACTTAACGTAGTGTGGGACGCCCTTTGGCCAGATGACGGGACGACTTACGTACGAGGGTTGGCAGCGGCTGGATGCAGGAAGCAACAGACCGGGTTCTGTGGTGTTCCTTGGGAGAGGCCTATGTCCAGCAGTGGACTGCAACGGTATGATGATACTTTTCTTGGTAGTTTTGTTAAATAAATAAACACAATGATTGATATAGACGAACTAAATAATTGTATAATTACCATAATGAATTGAGGTAAATAGATAGTAGATATCTAAGTAGGTTTTCTTACCAAACAGTCGAGACGTTTAGTTTGATCTTTTTACACGCTTTATTAGTTTCACCTGTATGTTTGTTTGGAACTGACTCCTTTGGACTTGACCCACAGTGACCTACTGCAAACGGTCTGATTTAATTTAATCTTAGCAGACTTATCAAGGACCGACGACAATACAATAATTCGAAAAAAAAAAAATGTCGTCCCACGCTTTTTTTACATTAATATAATTTCTTTTATTTATCACTCTATTCTAAATTTGAATTATAAAAAAAGTTCTACTTTTTGGTTAAGTTTATTTATAAATGCGTGTTTTTTTTAGTTTTTAAAACTATTATTTAATTTTATTTAAATACTATCTGATTAAAGATAGAACAGCCATTTGAAATATCAGTTTCTCACATTCATAAAATAGAGTTCGCCCAGTAGGCGAATTTTACTGAATTTTTTAGCACTGTACTTTCTACACTCCGCCTGCACATTAAACTTTAACTTCATACTGAAAGGGATACAAAGTTTTCGTTTCACATTTAATATATGTTTATATATAACTTTATTAATTTAAGTTAACTTACCCCCACTATGCCGAAATCTGACCAAGTTACTTTTGGGACTAGTCGGGCATTGCATGACAGTGCGCGTTGCTCACTGATCAACTATAGTTCAGAACTAAATTATGAACCATTTCCTATTTGAACAAAGTATAGAATGACTATCACTTATTGCATAACGTATATGAAGTAGGTTCTTGACTACACGGCGGGCCTAAACGTGCGATAATTTACTTACAAACTGGTGTAGTGTACCAATGCATTTTCACATGACTAAATTGCCTGACATAACATAGTTTAATAGATATGTATTAATAGTTTGATGATCATGGCGATTATTAAATACATTTGGTACGTGAAAACGTCTAAACCTGGATTGATATAACTTAAATTACATGATTTAAATCGTGAATCGTTTGATCAAAACAAAAATGTATTTACGTTTTCTAACGCCTTTTTACCTCACTTTGAGCGGCCAAATACATTTATATCATACTAGCTGACCCACGCTATCTCATTTACGTCTCCTATTGCCCGTAGCGTAATAATCTATACTAATATATAAAGCTGAAGAGTTTGTTTGTTTGTTTGAACACGCTAATCTCAGGAACCGCTGGTCTGATTTGAAAAATTCTTTCAGTGTTAGATAGCCCATTTATCGAGGAAGGCTATACGCTATATATCATCACGCTAAGACCTACAGGAGCGCAGCAACAATGAAGAATGTTACAAAAACGGGGGAAAATTATCACGCTACGGGCTATAGGAGACGCAAACGAGGTTGCGTGGGTCGGCTAGTATATGATAAATGGGCTAACACTAAAATCATTTTTCAAATCGGACCAGTAGTTCCTGAGATTAATGCGTTCAAACAAACAAACTCCTCTGCTTTATATATTAGTACGAGCCGACCCACGCAACCTCGTTTGCGTTTCATATTGCCCGTAGCGTGATAATTTTCCCTCGTTTTTGAAACATTCTCCATTGGTCCTCCGCTCCTATTGGTCTTAGCGTGATGTTATATAGCCTATAGCCTTCCTCGGTAAATATACTATCTAACACTGAAAGAATTTTTCAAATCAGATAAGCGGTTCCTGATACTAGCGTGTTCAAACAAACAAACTCTTTAGCTTTATAATATTAGTATAGATTAAATAAAAAATCGTTGTTTTCATTTAATAAATAGCTGACCTTACAGTACTAAAAAAGACAAGAAAGTAAAAAAGCCAAAAAATCTGATTCAAATAAAAAATACGATTTAAATCAAATTAATCCGATTTTTATGATTTTTTGTAAATTCATGATTTTTATGAACCCTGTTTGTTCTAAACTAAAATTGTATAGGCAACTAACCGTAATATCGTGATTTTCGTACCGAGCAGTATTTATTTACTAAATAAGATAAATTACAGTATAGGTACGTGTCTTTACTTCCTTATCTACGTTAGTAATCTGTGTCGTTGAAAAGGAGTAGGTCGGACTAAACAAATATTAGAACAGTGTCGAAATAAATGTGTTTAAGAGTGAAATAACGGATTCTATTCGCGTAAAAATATTTACATGTACATGAGAACAGGTACTAAATTCGAGAAATAACTCTGCCTGATGGAAAGCATGAGCAGAATCCAAGAGTAGTGGGTCCCATGCTCATTGTAATAATGCAGCATCATGACCCACACTATGGCAGCCTATTGAGATACTTCTGTATAATGTTAGGCCTCCATCGTTATGTCGATACAAGCAATAGTACCTACTAATGTTTTAGTTAATTTTTTTTAACCGACTTCAGAACAGAAAAGAATATTCCGACTGGATATTTTTTTATTATTGTACCACATTTTTTTCCCGTATAGGAGTCGAATCCATTGCACTCGACGCGGTGCAATTTTTGTAGCACAGCCATAGCTCAGTTGTTGTAAAGACATAATTAACTTACAACTAATAATACTCAAATCAAAAGTAATTAAAAAATTAGATCGAAGTCGGATATATTATTTTTCATTTTCTATATATGCTCTTTATTAATTTAGTTTATCAAAAAAAGACGCATTCAAAAATAAGTGATTAACAAATAAAAAAAACTCGTTTAGTTCAGCATTAGAAAAAAAGAGTTGATTAAAATAGACAAAAAAAAACTGTGAATATTTATTAAAATTCATGTTTGACAGGAGGAAACGTGATTACATCGATCACACATGACAATAGTGTGTCTAAAGTTTTTCGACATTACCATATTTCAGAAATTAAATTCTGTAGAAACGTGACGAGAATGTTGTTTTGTTATAATAGTTAACTGACTGACTTCGTCAACACAGAAAATAACCCGCATACCTGACAACTTGAAACTATCAGAGCTGATACTTTTTATGTTGTAAGGACCTTGTAAGGATTAAAAAGGTTTTTGAACATTTCCCTCCTAAAAGAATAAAAACAGGGTGATGCATTGAGAGGAATGTAGTGGAAATGGCTCATTTTCAAAATTAAAATCAGGAAATAAGAAATAAAGCGAACGAAGCCACTGGCACACAATCTACGATTACGTTACGTTACGAAAATTGTTTAAAAATCTAAGTATCATACTAAAAGTAAGCAAGATTTTTTTTGTAACACCATGTATAAGTCTCCCTATTCCCTTTCCCAATGAAATTACATACATATTGAATTAGGAACTAAACGAATCAGAACATTTTTTTTTACTTAAGAATAAGATGGCCATGACTTTGACACTTATTGACAAAAAATAAACAAAGTATTCAATAAACTAAACACTTCTGTTAAACAGCCAATTCTACATAGTTACAATTTAAAATGACCTTTAAATTTATAGTAAAACCAGAAAGATATTTTAGATGCCATTCAATAATATGTTTAGTCATTAATTTTAAATTATGATTGTACTTACGCGATAGCCGCACTACATACGACCTAAAAATAGGGCAATGTTCCAGTTCAAAGGCGGAAGCCATAAAAGGGAATAATTATTTAATAAAATTTAACTAAATAATCACCTTTTCCTTCATGTTTGGACGATTGAAAAGCACCATTACAAAATAATCCTTAAAACTGTTTCAACTTTTTGCATAACTATTATCAAAAATAAAAATACGCTGTAATCAAATCACTTTCATGCACTGAAAATCTTTGTCCAACTCCTTCGTATGTCTTGTTCGTTTTTAAACGTGCTATGACCACAGACAACAAACGTATGCTGCGCTGTAAAGGGCGGGAAAAATGACATTTCTTTTCTTCTTGCGCCTTGACGAGCGTCCGCGACAACCGGGAAATGCTAACTGACTCAGTTACTAGACGATCGGCGTTTTAAATAATCACGGTTTCAAATTATTGTGATGCGGGGTAACCATCGCATCGTTAGCATTGCAATTTAAAGAATACGTAAGTATAGATAACTTATTTTTATTATAAGATTTAATACCTAAATATGGTGCCTATTTACGATTGACTCACTAAGAACCTCTAAGAACTATAATTACTTAAGTCTCTACATGGTTGTTAGCTGAAAGATTAAAATGATAAACCTGTGTGATTACCTACCTACAATAAACTTCAGCACAAATGTGAAGACTTTGGATTTGAAATCAGTGGTTTCCAGTCCCCAATAGGAATCTAGTCATTAATTCTTGATTTATGAACGAAAGTGTCAGTTACAGGTTTCAAAAAGTATATTGACTTTATGCGGAAATGCAACATAAACACAATTGCAAAATTTTAAAAATATTACGAAATTTAAACATGACGAAATAATACAATGATATAATGCTTTTTTCTATTCGATTAAATCATATAGATACATATCATATAAGTTTATTTTATTTGTTATTACCGCCTTCCATCTAGATTCTGATAAAAAATATTAAATCTTAAGATATATTCATAGTTCTATAACCAATGGTTCAACTTTTAACATGATTCATGATGAGTCATGAACATTATAGTTAGCTCACTTGCCCACTTTGTGCAAGGGAGTTTGCTGCGAAAATCGGCTATTATAAGCCATCTCCGGGCGCGACAGAACTTTCCTCCCCGTCATCTAAATAGATGGCAGTCCACAACTGTGCGCTTCTCAAGAAACTTTCTGCCTCGCGCAAGAAAACTGGAATTAATTGTCGCCTGTGGTATTCCCGGGCCAATACGACCTTCAAACCTAAGAAAAGAGCGTACTGCTTCTTAAAAGGCCTCCACAACGTACTTGTGATTGCCTCTGGTGTTGCGGGTGTCCATGGGCGGCGGTAATCGCTTAGGATAAGTCTGCTCTTTTGCTCACTATTAAAAAAAAAATCAACAAGCCCTCTAAGGGGTCGAAGTGATCGCCATGGCTGAAATCGGTCGGATTACACTGTTATTAATTAGATTCACCTCAGATCAACAGAAGTAATGTCTTTTGCAAAAGTTGAGCACAATGGTTCTATGTACGACTCTACAACCTAAGTGCAACATTATTAGGAAGATAATTGTATGTATGATTTATGATTTCACTTCGTATTTCCTGAATTTTTTTTTTCAATTACAATTTTATTATTATAGGAAAAAACAAAAAACTATTTTTCTGTATTTACCGTTGTAATTAACAAGAGAAGTACCTACAGTCCATGGTTCAACGTGTCCATACGTTACGAAAACAATTACCTACTCATTTGGATAACAACTCATGAATCTACTCTTCGATATTAATTTTATAGAGTTCGAGATTTCACTAAAATATATATACATATATGTTTTTAGATAATTGTATAAAAACGTGACACAAATAGTCCACGGTGCAACATAGTAAAATGAATTTTAAATTTACAAATAAAGCTATTACCAGCTAATCAATCTATACTTATTTGGTCTACCAAAATTTTAAGGTTGACGAAATTGTTAGTCTTGTTGATTGAACGTGCTAAGCTCAAGAACTACTGATGCGAATTGAAAAAATCCATTAGTCTGCTATTTCTTTAGACACTAGTGATATAAAGATAAGGAGAGACACCACATTTTTTTTCCGTGCGGAAATCCCCTCGGATACCACCTCCTGGTGGCATGTCGGAAATTCATTCCGTGGTTGTCGAAAGAGGCGACTAAGGACAAATTAAACAGGACAACATTATTGCAAGGAGAAGAAAAACTTGATACAAACCATATGTCAACTCATCTGGCTAGTGTGGTAAAATCTTTACTAATATATAAAGCTGAAGAGTTTGTTTGTTTGTTTGTTTGTTTGTTTGTTTGTTTGAACACGCTAATCTCAGGAACCGCTGGTCCGATTTGAAAAAATCTTTCAGTGTTAGATAGCCCATTTATCGAGGAAGGCTATAGGCTATATATCATCACGCTAAGACCAATAGGAGAGGAGCACCAATGAAAAATGTTTCAAAAACGGGGGAAAACGCGACGGGCAATAGGAGACGCAAACGAGGTTGCGTGGGTCTGCTAGTCGGCTATATAATACACCGAGCCGCCAACAATTTGAAAAACATTTCCACTAAGCGTCTCAGAAGAGCCAATAAATATCTGCATTCTGCAACAAGCTTATTCTTTTGATGTTTACCGCCAAAAACAGAAACACGATTCCCAACTTTTGTTGACAATTTTTGTTGCCAACACAAGGAAATTACAGAAACTATGGTCACCAACATGTGTTGACAACACAAAAGTTGCCAATTTTTGTTCGGCGGAGACTCGGCTTAACGCATTGTTACCACACTAAACTTTTAAGGTACTTGGATTTTCATTCGAAAATTCTTTATTCATTAAAATTCTTCTACAAGTCTAGTCGCGCTATCTCCTTCGGTTGTGTGTGCCTAAATTACATTTTTAAAAAGTTCCAGTCATAACCAATGTTTAAATTATTGCGAGAAAAGTCGTAATTATGTATTATATTCATGTATATGGATATCTTAGATTATACTAATTTGCATAATTGTCTTTTGTGGCTAAACATAGAGCCACTCTATCTTATGCCAATCGATAAAAATCTTTAATTTTGACTAGATTAGATCACTGGATTAGATTATACCATTTGCAAACGATTTTAAGTTAAAATTGTGTATCAGGAAATACAGTGGCTTATAGATTACTAGCTTTTGCCCGTGGCTTCCCCCGCGTGTATGTTGGTTATCGCAGACGTAAGACAGACAGACAGAGTTACTTTCGAATGTATAATATTAGTATGGACTAGCTGAGCCCGCGGTATTACCCGCGATTCAACAATTGCCTTATAATTCTTATATCAACAGCTATCTGCCACTGAAAGTCCAGTCACAATCAGTCCAGCCGTTCCAGAGATTAGCCGGAACAGATAGACAGACAAAAATTGTATAAATAATATGTTTTGGTATATGTAACTATTGTTATACATACGTATCTGTAATTTTCCTGTCTCTAATCTCCAATCTCTACCTGGATCTGTGTATAAGATTTAATGTATATGTGTACTGGTCAATTTTATTATTTCGACAAAATTTACCTAATTAAATCAGTCTATAATGAAGTGCTAAGATGTAACTTCTCCCACGCAATCAAGAAAATTGAACAAAACTACGGTTTCTGTTGAATTCATATAAACGTGTCATTGGAAATTCGATGTTGTTGTTCCTCATTAACACTAGTATCTAATACTGGCACACTAACGCACCGTTGCTTAGTTCTAAATTTAAATTTAAAATAAAACCGTTGATAATTTATGTTAACCAATTTTTATATCAAGATCTATCTAATTAGGTGAAGCCTGTTTTTTATTAGTAGGCAAGGAATTGTATGTTGTTTGTAAGTTTATGAAGGCAATTAAGGAAATTTTACTGTAGAACATTTTTTTTCTTCATCGTACTGCCGTCCACTACTAAACGAAGGCCTCCCACAAAGAGCGCCAACCATCCCGGTCCTGGGCAGTCCGCATTCATCCGCTGCCAGCCTTTTTCTTCCAGTCGTCGGTCCATCGTGCCGCAGGGCGCCCTACACTATGTTTGCCAAACGGTTCTAAAAGAAGTATACTACAAAATAATTTTAACCCATTGAATCTATCAGTGTTTCTAAAACCTTGTAAGAAATATCTTGGCAATATAATTGTTTTTTACCAAGCGATTAGTGCATTTAGGTCGAAACTTAAAACTTCTTCTATAGTCCTTATAGCTTATAAATGTTATTGTAATTTAAAGCCAATTTAAACATTTGTAAGGTTTGTTCAGGTGACCTGGGTACAGATACAGACCCAGATGTTTTTGATTTTGATTTTGATTTTTCTAGCGGGCTAGTACAAGTATCATTAAAAAAAAGAAACATATATCTGTTCTATTTTACATGCACCTAGGTTCAGAATTTCATATCTTGAACTTTATCTACGTAACGCTTGCTTACTATGTTTTTATAAACAAATAGTCGTCGCCCAGTGGTCGAAATTCGACCGTCATTTTCGTTTAGCTTCTTGCACTCCTCCACTATAAAAGGTTTAAAAGGCAGTAGAGCCACGCTGTTTGCCTTTCGGAAGGAATACATTTACCCTATTTTTGTATCTATTTCACTCATGTTCTTTTGGTCGTACCGTTATATCTTAATGTCAAACCGCTATAGGCTTCCTGAAAAATGGGCTATCAAAAATTAACAGACTTTTAAATTCGAACAAGTAGTTCCTGAGATTTACGCTTTCAACCTAAGTTAAACAAAGTCTTCATTTTTATAATATTAGTACCTATAGCTTCGGAATCGTGAACAAATAATGTTCATTACGACGAAATTCTAATACTTTTGAAGGTAGACTTCTTCTATTAATAACTTGTGTGTTGATTACATAATGATATTAAGGAAAGATATAGTAAATATACATACAGTTGGGTTTTTACAATATTATTATATTTTCTACTCAAGAGCCACCTGATTTCAGCACGAACGGGCCAGCTCGACCGGGGCGGTACTGCCCTCTCACAGAAAAGACCGACCTAAAATGACAGCATTCGTGCTGCCGTGTTTTGTTGGTGAGTACGAGACCGGGGTCCAATGATGCAGAAGCATCTCAATAGCCCGTAATGGTGACCATGCTGCATTGTTGCATAGTCTGCATTCACAATGAGCATGGTGCCCACTTCCCTTGAATTCAGCTCATGCTTTCCATTAGCAGAGCAGAGTCACTTTAGCAGGCTCATACATAAAAAAGAAGTTATAGAATTTTAGCTAAAGCGATCAATGTTATTTTCAACTTAATGACGTATTTGTAAGTGACAGGTGTTTGTAGTCGACTTAGAATTATCAATACCGTCTGGCCAAAGAGTGAGTAAATAAAGTTGCGTAAATAAATAAAATGAGCAACTTTGTGTATAGTTAGAAAAATATTAATAGTATCCATATTAATATTATAAATTCAAAATAAATAAAAAAGGGACTCTGGCTGTCTGTCAATTACGCTTTTATGACTTTACCGGCGATACAAGGGTGAAACCTCGGGCAAAAGCTAGTGGCTTATAATGCTGTTACATTATATCAGGATACAAATGTCAATATAAATGTACAATGTAATGCACTATTAACATACTGTCCTTTTCAAAACGACCATGAGTAGGTACTTTCCGTAGTACCGCAAGATCTTGTAGACGAGACACGAATAACAAGTAAACCTCTGGGTAAGCTTTTGTAGAGACGCAATTATTACTGACGTGAAGAAAAATTAAATGTGCTTACCTGTATCCCCCGGTTACAACAATAGAAATTTCAAAATCAACGTGGTTTATCAACGTGTAGTAACACGCGAACGCGCAAATTCATGTCTTTGTGGACTTGAATTGAATTCAAATTCAAATTCAAATTCAAAATCATTTATTCAATTAAGACACTAAGTGACATTTATGAACGTTAAATTGAAGCTGTAGTTAAGAATCATAGATCGACACAAACAGACGCCACAGCATGTGCTGTATTGTCGAGGTACATTAGGTGAAAACACCAAAATCTACTGCCTGCCTGTGTCGATCTATAACTTCCAGTTTCCAAAATGCGTAGAGCCTCATGAGAAGAATACTGGCAAAGAAACTCATGGCCACTCTTTTCAAAGTCAGATTTTCAGGTACAATAGTGTTAGTATTACATGTAAGGTAAACAGTATGCAAGCTGTTGCCACATTGTACTAAATAAGGTCTACTCGAATTTGAGACCTTTTTGAAAGAGATCTCAATTTCAGACACAACTTTATTTCGACTCTCAATGACTCTTGATTATCTCGGGATTTGGGTGTTTTCTGTGTATAATATGTAAATATATGCAAAAAAAGTATATATGTATTTATGGCAGTTACTTAGTACCTATAACAAACTCTGCTCAGTTAGGGACTAGATGACGTCGTGTGTTAGATATCCAAATTTTTTTTAATGCTGACTGTCAAGTGTATGTGAAGTAAGCTTACAATAGGCCTTTTGAGGAATTATTCAGATTGCAGTAAGGTATTTTTTAACCGACTTCAAGAAATTAAGAAAGAAGAAAGATGTTTATATGGTTTTTTTATGTGTGTTCGCGGATAACTTCGTCATTTATGAACAGATTTTGATGATTATTTTTTAATGCAAAGGAGATATCTCGACGGTGGTACCATGATAAGGACACTAGGCTGAAATTTATAAGTTCCTGCTCAGTGTAATCTTAGCATTCGAATTTAATGTGTGCGAGTGCGATGCAGTCCCTTGGGGAACGGGGGAAGAATAGACAGGGGAGGGGGTAATGGAGAGGGGATTAGAGGGAGGGAGGGGTTATGGGTCTCAGGTATCCTCACTCACTCGGTGAAACACAGCATAAGCGCTGCTTCATACCGGTTTTCTGTGAGGCCGTGGTATCACTCCAGTCGATATATTTGAATATTTCAGATTGTTTCGAGATCCATCGCATATAATTACCAATTTCTAGAAAGAACTTTTAACTTTGACCATGGTATGCCCTTACGGACCTCTGTTACAACGCTTTCAAACTAGATTACGGCTTTTCTACTTGGACCATCAAACCATATTTACAAGCGCGTAAATAATCGCTAAGTCAAGGATTTCGGTGACTTAGACAATGCTAAGCATTTGCTCAGCTTGAGCTAAGCATAATGACTATAAATTTCAACGCACACTTAACTCGTGAGGTAAGTCTAAGCAAAGACTTACGCTTTATAAATTTCAGCCTAAGATCTGATGATGAAATGCATCTAAGAGAAATCAATCGATTTGGTCCTTCTTGAACAAAAAATTTAAAATTTTGTGTTATTCAAAGTTGATCCTATGTTAAGTGTGGATTTTGGTTTTTGTTTTTTAGGTTTGTACCTGAAATCTGTTTTACGAATAGTAGACCATCCATTATATATCAGTAGTCTTAAATGTTTAATAGGTAAATGGATTACTAACGATTTAAAAATCAAATTCGATGAAGTAGTTGTCTAATTGATTGTTGACGAGGAAACCTATCATAATTAAAGACATGGTTGGATATTTGTAATAGGAAGTCAGGTTCTAATAATGAATAAAATTCCAACTTTGAAGTATCGTCATTCGCAAATTATAATATTATCATGACCATTACGTACTGCCCTTGTTTATATTTGAAGTCGGTCGCCATTATTTATTTATTTTTTATTTTGGATAAAAAGCATAAGCAGACTCCAAGAGTGGAGTTCATCATACTGGGAATGCAGACAATGCAACAATGTAACATGGTGACCCACACCATTGTGGTGGGGTCTGATGCTAGTGGGCTAGTGATGCTTCTGCATCTCCACTAGCCTCCGGTCTCGCACTCACCAACGAAACACGACAGCATGATCGCTGTCATTTTACGTTGATTTTCTGTGCGAGGGTAGTACCGCCCCGGTCGAGCCGGCCCGTCCGTGTTGAAAGCGGAGTGGCTCTACTACCTTTCGCCATGTGTAAGATTGATTTTGGGAAAAGGATTTTGATTGGTTTCTTTTCTATTCGGTCATATAACTGGAGTCAAGCCACCTTGAGAATATACCCTGATTAGAAAAACTAAATTTAGATAAGGAAATAGCATATCTAGTAGCGCAAATTTTGGGAAAAGCGATACTACAAACTAGTTGGACGGAATGCTGGATATCAATTAGCTAAATTGAGGTTAATTAAAATCTATACAAATAAATAAAATTGGAATGTCTGTTTGTAATATTAAAATAACCGCTTTTTATTAAATGCATATGTATGTATACACGATACATGTAGCAAAAACGTAGTCTGTCTGTCTGTTTGTTATGGTTGGTAATCTCTGGAACGGCTGGACCGATTTTGACGGGATTTTCACTGGCATGTAGCTGGTGATCCAGGGAGTAACTTAGCTACTTTTTTAGACTAACTTTGTCCCGTTACTTTACGCGCGGTACGACGATAACCGCTGGGTTCAGCTAGTTAAAAAATATGTTGTAAGATATTTGCCCCATGAATTCAGCAAAATCAAAGCAAAATAAAAAGATCGAAAGAAAATGTGTAGAGAAAGTATAATTTTTTTTTTAATTACTAAGTAAGTACGCAGTTTTCGGCATTTTCCACTATTCAAGTAATAAAAGACGCCTATAATCAACTTTATTAAAGCCTCAACACTCGGTATCTTGAACCGTGCATAATTCAGATGGGCAAACCACATTTTGAGTTTACGTTATGACCATTAGAGTTTACGTTATGGGCATTATTTAAAGTACATGGAAGTAAAACATAACAAAATATTTAAACTAAACAGATATTCGTGTGTATTTGTAATTTTATAGCTAGTTGTTATTTACATGGCCAATTATAAATTAAAACCCAAAAAAACTAGTTAATGGCGTACTGAATTTGACGATTGGTCAACACGAATTATATGATTCAGGAAATAATAAATCTATAGTAATATATATAAAGCTGAAGAGTTTATTTGTTTGTTTGAACGCGCTAATCACAGGAACTACTGGTTCGATTTGGAAAATTCTTTCAGTGTTATATAGCCCATTTATTGAGGAAGGCTATAGACTATATATATCGTCACGCTAAGACACGAATATGCTTAACTTAATGTTTATTAAATGAACTTAAACAAAAGCACATCTTATAATACATATATACACAACTATAATTTCATACAATGCTCATATTGTGTAAGTAAGTAATATGTGCATAAATAAATTTTATTTTCGTTTATAGGGCAGAATTTGTCATTTTTTACTCATATCATTAAACGAACCAGGACAGATAAATCTTTTTTTTTGAGAAATATATCAAGTCATGATAAGTATGTATCTATGTATGTTATTGGTTAAGCTTGGGTTTACCCGGGTACACTTAGTATGACCCTCTTGGGTAGAATCCAAATATCGATGTAGCACTACTCCCTTTCTTGGAATTGCAAGTTTCGTACACGGTATTATTTAGGTACTAGTAATTTGACTGCCTCGTTGGCCATATATATGTATAGATAAGAGATATATATATATAAGAGACGGCCTCGTTGGCCTCGCGGTTGACGTGTGCGACTGTCGATCATGAGGTCTCGGGTTCGATTCCCGGGTCAGACCAAATGTTTGTATGATCTACAAATATTTGTTTCGGAGTTTGGGTGTTTTCTATGTATAATATGTATGTATTTACAAAAAAAAGAATATATGTATTTGTATCAGTTATCTAGTACCCACAACACAAGCTCTGCTTAGCTTGGGACTAGATGGCGTTGTGTGGTAGACGTCCGAAATATTTATTTATTTATTATTTATTAATTTAATGAGAGTTATAATTCAATATTTATTTGCACTTCAGCAGTATAAACAAATAAAAGTCTCCAAACCGACTAACTAAATATCAAAGCAATCTCTACCAGTCAATAATGCATTCGTAGATATTTTAGTCAGTTGAGAACTAAACCGTAAAGGAAATGCAAGTCACGAACATAACGGAATCATGACGTAAATCAATCAAAACTTGATTGAATAAAATACTTGTATTTCTTAGACTGCATAGGGTAGGATAAACAGTTAATTGAATAAATCTCAAGACTGTTCATCAGCTCGGCAGCTTATAATTTCATGCAAAAACTTTTTAGGGTTTCGTGCTAGTGCTAAAGGCAAAACACGGAACCCTTATAGATTAGTCATGTCTTCTGTCTGTCTGTCCGTCCGTATGTCACAGCCACTTTTTTCCGAAACTATAAGAACCCATACTCATAACTGAAACTCAATTTTTTTTTCATCAAACCCTTACCCATATACCCCACACGGGTATCTATGGATAGGTCTTCAAAAATGATATTTAGCTTTCTAACATCATTTTTTTTCAAAAATATAATCTGATTCAGTGAATAGTTTGCGCGAGAGATCATTTCAAAAAAATATTTCGTAAAGATACAAAGTCTTCCACCAAATTGGTTTGAACGAAATCTAGTAAGTAGTTTTTTAATACATCATAAATTTTTAACTGCAATTTACCTGTCATTCAATCAAAACAAATATAAAAATAAAATAAAAATTATATTTATGATACTTGCTGCTGCGGAACCGTTCATGGGCGAGTCCGACTCGCACTTGGCCGCTTTTTTTTACTTCAGAGAAATATGTCCTATTAGGGGTGTCAAATTATAATAAACTTATAACTGTAAAATAATGATCAAATAACCTATTATAGTGCCCCGGTGGCCTAGACATAAACTAGCTATAGTAAAAATATAAGTATTTGACAAATATTTTTCGTCTGTCGTCTCAAAATATTTACTTTACAAACCACTTTGTACATACATGAGCAACCAAGTCGTAAATTTTATGATACGAATATACAACTAGCTACATAAATATAAACGTTGTAAAATAATGAAATACTTCATGGCAATTACCAAACCCATGATTATAAAGCGGAAGAGTTTGTTAGGTTGAATGCACTAATTTTAGGTTCCAATTAAAAAATCATTTAGTAGGATAGCTTATTTATCAAAGAACACTGTATACTATACTAGTTGTTGCCCGCGGCTCTGCCCGCGTATATGTCGGTTATCGCGGCAAATAGTAGCCTATGTGTTATTCTGATGTATAAGCTATATTACTGTAAAGTTTCATCCAAATCCGTTCAGTAGTTTTTGCGTGAAAGAGTAACAAACATCCATCCAAACATCCATCCATCCTTACAAACTTTCGCATTTATAATATTAGTAGGATATTAGTAGGATAACATCACCCCAGGAACTTTAGAAGTAGAGCATTAATGTTGCAAAACGGACAAAATTTCTTCTTTTTGAGAGACATAGATAAAGTTTCACCAGTCAGGTAGTTAATTGTACCTACAGCTTATTCATTAGTGCTTGATACTTTATACAATAGTTAGTAATTTGGTATTCTTGAAGTGGTTTGAAACACAGAACAGAAAGATACCTTTCCGTTATGTAGTTTGAAATCTATATATAAATACATGAGCCAAAACTTTGTACCCCATTTTATGAAAATTATGTGAACGAAAGAGAATGAAATTTGGCACAGTTCAAGTTTATACGGAAATTTAATGAAAGTTAAAAAATAATTATGGTTGAATTTCGACCACTGAGCAACCCCTAGTTATATCAATAATATAGGCTTTTCAATATATATATGCTTCTTTATTTTATTTCCCAACCGAAGGGCAGACTACATAAAAACACTAATAAGAAACAAAACATAAACATTAAGATGATGAAAGGAAAAGACCTTTCGTCCTGACAACAATGAGCATTCTTTCTTTTGTTATTTTTACTTGAAATCAATATTGAAATAAAGAAACCTCTTTCATTACTAAGCTATTTACCTTTTCAGATTAAATGTAAATGTATATGTTTATTGCTGTGATGAATACTAGCAACCGGCTCCCTGCTTCGCATGGGTTGTTTATGGCAAAAATAATATTGCCTGTGTTACCCGAGAATATGCGCGACGTAATTTCTTCCGACGTCTTCAACAAATATCATTATGTTTTAGCCAATATACGCAAAAAAATAACAAACTATATACGAAAACCTTCCTCAAGAATTACTCTATATACATGTATTGGTAAAAACCGAATCAAAATCCGTGCAGTAGCTTTTGAATTTATCGCGAACAGACAGACAGACGCGGCGCAGGACTTTGTTTTATAATATGTAGTGAAATTATCATTATTAAGAGTTTTTACTCATCTAAGGGTCTTTACTCTCTTATTCCGAGAAGGTGATTGTGGAGAAAAGTCTCCCACAGATTTATTTAAGTCTAAAACTCTAAACGTATAGCAAGTATTATATATATATATTGAACTAACTTTTCCCCTCGGCTCCACGCGCCTGTATCTCGGTTGTTACGGTAAAGAGTAGCCCATGTTGTTCCTTAAGAATCAAAGTATCTCCATGCAACAGATGTCTGGATGAGGTACCTACTAAACTTCATATTTATATGTATTTAGTATTATACTTTAAAACTTACCACTTTCGAAAATATATTCCTAGCCCTATTGTCGTCTCTACAGAAACACAAGCTAAAATACACATTAATTAAAACACACTCGCTGAAGTAATTTTGTAATCTTTCTTAAAACTTGTAACGGTTGGTATGTGCTATTGGTAGTACATATTAACGTCATACTGGCCAGTGTTTTTGCAACTGCAAAGCTAAGTTTTAACGAGCGGTTCTAACGTTCAGTGTAACAAATTAATATTTACAGTGCGCGATAATTTCAGGGCTGAACTACTTATATCTTAACTGTGGGTAGGTCATAGTTTTAATCTGTTCTCGGGCTTAATACAATTTTTTTGTAGATCGTATATTGTGTATTAATTATAGGCCGTTAGCTAAATAACCAGATACGTTCCTAATGGAAGTTAATGCCAGTGACTTACAGGAAAACCAAAGTAATTTTCGTCCCTTATTTTCTTACCTTCAAGTTTAATATTCCAACAGCTATCGGTGCTCTGGTTGTATCTATCTCTAAAGTTACTAAAATTCATCGAAGTTCGACCGTTTTAGCGGTTAAGTGTGGAAATGTAAAACTCATACATAGATACTTTACACACATTGGTAGAAGTAGGGGATCAACTCCCTATTTCGTAAACAATTATGGGCAAAAAAAGTAATAAATAAAATTATTCGTTGATTATTAAGTTGAATAAATACCTACTTATGTACTAAGAACTAGAAGTAGGTACTTAATTATTGTAATTCTTTACAGTATGGGTATCAATAAGGTTGCATGGTCTTGTAAATATTTGTTCAGGCGAACATGTGATAGTATAATTGTCGTGTGATATGTTAGTAAATAACAAACATCACTCTTTTGTGCCTTTATCTTATAAATAAGAGTAAACAAAGTGTTAAGCAGAAACAGCAATGTTTATCACCTCGTCTTTGTACAGTTGATAGACTTATGCATCAGAAACCTTACATAGATAAGTACATAATATAAAATGAGAATAGTCCAGGTCATTGTGATATTTAATCATATACGAATGCGGTATAAAAACAACTTTCCTTTTGTCTTTACTAAACTGAATATATGTATATTCGAACAAAAATTATGATTAAATTAACTCAATATAATGCGTTAAAAAACCTATTAAATATATCCTAGTGGTAGCAAAATTTTCTCGAAAAGCACGTAAACTTTACACAAACTAACAAAAGGTAATTAGGTACATATATTGGTTAAACGGTCGGATGGATGATCTCCTTGTGTTTTTTTAACTATACAAAATTGGAGTGTCTGTTTGTAATGTTAAAATAACTGCTTATTACTAAATGCATATGTATACACGGTACATATACTATAAAAAAGTACTAACTAAAATCCAACTACGACAAAAAACGACGGTGAAAAGTATGCAACAAGGTTCAAAAGACGCATAGTCCATTTGAAATTTCCGGCTTTTGAAACTTAGTAATGTACCATAGTCCATAACATTTTAAGAACGCGTGACTACGGCTTTTGAAACTTGTTTCATACTTTTTCAGCGTCGTTTTTTGTCGTAGTTGGGTTTTAGTTATTACTTTGTTTTTATTTAAACTGTTTTGGTGCCGTTATAATTTAAATATCACAATTATCGAATAAATACGGACAAAGACAAGAGCAAATGCTAATAATGTATATATTTTTGAAATATACAAGTAACGACCTTTCCGATAATACCAAACACGGCATATTTATCTCAAGCTTATTTTTTAAAACAGAACCTTATGTCGGCTAGAGGGTGCCACATTAGATTCAGTGATACGTCATATAGCCTATAACCAGCGGACGATCAAGACGCTTCTAACGACACCTTATTTGTCCAGTTCTAGGAGCTATGACGAAACAGATACATACTTACATACTCGTACATAGATAATTTGTCAAAATCATAACCCTCCTTTGGCTTTGCCGTAGTCGGGTAAAAATAACAATTTTTACAATTTTTGTCTGTCTGTTTGTTCCGGCTAATCTCTGGAACGGCTAGACCGTTTTTGACGGGACTTTCATTGGTACACGCGGGCTGAGCCACCGGGACAGTTAAATATAATTTAATTTATCTATCATATGAAATTTTGTAATTTGGTTATTTCCAAATTATCAGATGGCCGTTGCCATGGATGAATTAGATGAATTTAAGACTCCTATTGAAACCTTTATTTCATAGTAGTTTTAAATACACATCTGTCTAGTTTTGCAACAATTTCATAGTCACACTCACACACAATTATCTGGTTTGCGCAAGTGCTATTTGTTTAAAGATGTTAGTGTCCTGGAAACAAAACAGACTGGTAGACTCATCATAAGGAATCATGAATGTGGTGGGCAAACACTTGGAGATTTTATAAAACATATAAAATGGCGTAAGTAGAATAAGCAAATACCTATTAAATGAATGTCTTCTGTGTGTTATCACTAAAATGGTCTAACAAAATTGATTTGAACTGTTTCAATCATAGTTAGATGACTATTCCATATTAAGTGTTTCAATATAAGATTAAGCATCCTTAAAGTGAGTACTAAGCAAATTGAAATCAGATGCATTTAATTCCGTATTCCATCCAAAAAAATACTAATGCAAAAGAGCTTCATATTCCTTGATCCTAAAAGCAAAAAATAATATAAACCCTAATTATATTTCCCTCCCACTATAATCCCGGGGCCTTTGATCGGGGCCTGAAAAAGTCCACATTATGGGTCAAAATGCTGCAATGAGTATCTTTTCGATTCTCATTTGTCAATACGAGTGTGTGTTAAATATTTAATGTTATTCAATGAGGGGTCCGGAGGAAACATTAATGACTTATCAACTTGATTTTGAGGATTCTGTTCGATTATATTATTGTTCATACGGTCGTTTCAATGCTTTTTTTAAAAGACAACTCGCACAGAGGCGACTTTACAAACCAACATGTAATTGATACAGGGAATACTTAGGTCAATAATTTGTGGATCGCACAAAGTTTTATCCCATGAAAGTCTTAAAATTACTTTAAACACACTTAGTACACTTTTTTGTATTATATAAGACCATGCATTTCCTGTATAGCGAGGGACTTGACTAACATACATTAAACGAACACAGAAGACTCTCAAACTCCGAAAATCAATGAAATTACTACAGCCTTCCACCATTGATACCACTAACCAGATACAATAATTGCTTGTTGTTTAGAAGTAAAAAAAATATATCGCAGTAAATAAATAGAATATACTTACATTATCTGGAACCTCCAACATTTTGGTTGAATTTAACATCATAATGGAGAAATCTTGGAAAACATGATTACAATTGAAAAAAACTGTAACAAAGAGAAGACTAAAATTAGAAGATATTTTAACGTTTTCATTTGTTAAGATTATTGTTACGTTTACATTTATAGCCTGTTCATTTTCATAGTGTCATTTTGAAGGTATACAATCAAGCCGCTTGCGCCGTCCGGCCACTAATAAGTGTATATTTTTTTATACTTACTTGTGGGCGTGCATCGCACGCGGGCCCTTTGATTCGTGTTAGCTTTCACTTGACAATGAACCGCACTGGCTGGGGCGGCACGATCAAAATGACACTATGAAATTGAACAGACTATACATATAAAATATTGGATGTAATTTTAAGAGCCATTTTGTTATTCAAATATTAACAAATATATAATAGACAAATTTAAAAACACAAGGTACAAACAACCGAAAAATATTACAACTCTCCTGATTTCTCCTTCTGACGCAGAGCTGCAGCAGCAGAGGTGTGAAAACAACCAAAATCCCACACAGACAATTTTATACAACAAGCGTAATTTTAAATTAATTTGGCAATCTGGATTAGTGTCAAAATAATAATAACAGTGCGAAATCCCCTCGGATACCACCTCCTGGTGGCATGTCGGACTCGAAACGTCTAAAACCGCATGCAGGAAGCAGGTGCACCCAAGAAATGAAAACCCTGGAACCCTGAGATACCTTCGTAACGGAACCAACCCCTCCCCACATCCCTTTCCCTATCCCCCAAAGGTCGGCAACGCACTTGTGACGCCTCTGGTGTAGCGGGTGTCCATGGACGGCGGTAATCGCTTACCATCAGGTGATACGTCTGCTCGTTTGCTCCCTATACCTACCATAAAAAATCGATTATTTTAATATTACAAACAGACACTCCATTTTATTTATTTCAATAGATAACATTCATCTGAGCATCCGTGCTTAGAGCTTGGATCTTGTTATAAATGTCCTTTCTAAATTTTAAGAAATGGATCGGGAAAAAAAGGATTCAATTTATGCAATGCGTGTTGTAAACTAACGACAGTGACGAGACGACACGATACTGTCGTATGTATGGCATATAGATTATAGATAGTTTAACATAACAATCCTGAACTGCAATGTAAAAACGTGAGCCGTCACGGGACGCCTGGCAGATGTGAAACATCGAAATTGTTTTGTATAAAATAAAATTACTGTTTATTACATTAATATTCATTGAATTTTAAAAGTAAAAAATTCAAATACAAATGAAAATACAACCAACAAAAAAGTAGTAGTAAAAAACCAAGTGTATAATACAAGTCGCAGACATTGGAAAAGTGTAGGTAAACTAGATTCGCACTATAACTATCACGATGTACAATTCTCAGATAAAGGTTAATAAATAAATACTCTCGCATATATGTATTTTTCATTAAACTTGCTTCAGTTAATTAGCTATGTAGTTATTGTAGTTTGAGGGTTCATAATAGTTATCCTCGCTAACCATTACTATATTCCAGCTTGATATTATCATACACTACAAAAAGAGCAGCCCAAGCCCTTGATCATAGTCTCAGAGGAAATAGAAAAATATTTGATCTGAGATCATAGTAGGCTAATAGATTGAGACGATCCATTGTTAGTATATGCTCAGTGCAACTGCTTTAAACTAATGGTTAGTCTAGCTAATAAATGGCCTTTTGATCATAGTTAAGTTTTATTTTGTTTGGATGTAAAAAGTTTTTCCATTCTCTCTTGCACCTTTTATATTAAAAGAATAATTTGGTTGTCTTCATACCTATAGTAGTCATAATCAACAGCCTTTGATTGTCCACTGCGATATATATACCACTACTGTGGTAGTCAACTTTGGTGAAATATTGTTTTAATATCCCTATAAAATTAAATATTATATTAAACTGATAATTTAGAAGCATAAATAATTAAGTCTATACAACGGAGGCCTATTTATTAATGCTGTTTAGACCTAATTATTAATGCTACTTAAATTATATTAAACAATCTTAAGATAAATTATACAAGGTAATTATTAAAGCACTATGAAAAAAGGAAAAAAAATGTCTTCTAAGTTTACTGCTGTGAAATTTTGTAATATATTGATATTATAGAATGTTTTTTTTTAATTTACAGATTATATAAAATGTAGTGGGCCAGGGATCATAAGATTTCTGACCGAGTCTAGCTAAGAAGGTAAGCAGTATCAAGCATGTGTTAACCATCTAGTGGTTTTCTGAGTATGTTCGAAGGAAGAGCTATTAGATTTTTTTTGCCAAACAATACAGTCCTGAGAATGATTATAATCGATGTCTCTGCATGTTGCTTTAAAATTTCTTTTTGTTTACCTATCTAAATGTATTACCTAATATTCTATCAATTATTATAGTTACATGCATCATTTAAATAACTTTAAAAATAAAACATATTGGACACATTGGGCCTGATAATTATGTGTGGATACATTATAATATTTAAGCATTCAATTTGTTATAATAGACATGGCCAGCGTGTCACAGGAAATGATTAACAATGCCTACTTATACACTCACTCTGTCATAAAACTGGCATGAATCCATAAATGCAATCCTTCAATGTTACCTCAACCTAACCTATGCATATAAATTCATAGTTTCTCATTCATGTATACATGTATTGAGTACTAGCCGACCCACGCAACCTAGCGTGATAATTTCCCCCCGTTTTTGTAACATTCTTCATTGTTGCTCCGCTCCTGTAGGTCTTAGCGTGATGATATATACCCTATAGCCTTCCTCGATAAATGGACTATCCAACACCGAAAGAATTTTTCAAATCGAACCAGCGGTTGCTGAGATTAGCGTGTTCAAGCAAACAAACAAACTCTTCAGCTTTATATATTAGTATAGACTAGCAGACCCACGCAACCTCGTTTGCGTCTCCTAATCCCGTCGCGTGATAATTTTCCCCCGTTTTTGAAACATTTTTCATTGGTGCTCCGCTCCTATTAGTAGTAGCGTGATGATATATACCCTATAGCCTTCCTCGATAAATGGACTATCCAACACCGAAAGAATTTTTCAAATCGGACCAGCGGTTCCTGAGATTAGCGTGTTCAAACAAACAAACAAACAAACAAACAAACTCTTCAGCTTTATATATTAGTATAGAGTATAGATTTACGAATGTATTTTAACCTTAAGTATGATAGTCCATTAGAAGTGGTTTGTAAAACTGTCTACCTTTGAAAATGCTTTGGGGAAATTAAATTTCCTAAACAAAAACGATAAAATGAAGGAAAGAGCCGTATAAAGTTACGTGAAAATAGACTTTTCTTTTATGTCGGGTAGGTGCTAGTAGCTACGTACTAGTATAAGTTCTCGGAGTATTTGACGATATATATCGTCAAATACTTCAAGAACTTAATGATAATAATTAATATTAGGTTTTTTAATGTATGAGTCTAACAGAGTGACTCTATTCTGCCTGATGGAAAGCGTGAGTAAAATATAAGAATGGTGGTCACCATACTCATTGCGAGTTCAGACAATGCAGCATTGATCCACAGTATTTGCGGCCTATGGAGTAGCTTCTGATTCATTGGGCCTCCGGTCGATAGGTCATTTAGAAGTGTTTATGTTAAATTCTAATATTTAAATGGCTTCAACTTTTTTTTGCATTTATTTAGAACTAGCTGAATCCGGCGGTGTTACCCGCGATTATTGTTGTACCGCGAGTAACGCCGCGGGACAAAGTTAGTCTAAAAAAGTAGCCTAAGTTACTCCATGGATCATCAGCTACCTGCCAGTGAAAGTCTCGTCAACGTCCGTCCAGCCATTCCAGAGATTACCCGAACACATAAACAGACCGACAAAAATTTATTTTTTCTACATTTTTGGTATAGGTACCGTGTATACATACATATGCATTTAGTAAAAAGCGCTTATATTAATATTACAAACAGACCCTCGAATTTTATTTATTTGTATAGATAGGTGTTGCCCGCGGCTCCGCCCGCCTGTATGTCGGTTATCGCGGCAAATAGTAGCCTATGTGTTATGCTGATGTATAAACTATATTACTGTAAAGTTTCATCCAAATCCGTGCAGTAGTTTTTGCGTGAAGAAGTAACAAACATACACACTCACAAACTTTCGTATTTATATATTAGTTTGATTATACCTATATTATATTTAAGTGTTATTTTTAACTTGATGAGAGATACCGGGTCGTGATTTTATGGATTCGCTAAATAAGAGTTAATTTTAACATTTTTAACTTGATGACAGATAGCGTGTCGTGATTTTACGGATTCCCAAAAATACTTTCTTTGAATCACAAATATAAACAAATGATGTAATTCATTTAAATCGTAAATATCAAAATCTATTTCTCGAAAGTATAACGTTATAGTTCCGGAGTGCACGTGTTATGTATGAGAATGTAAATATTATGGAGATTTGATCTCACCTGTTACGTAGATAAAAGATATGGACTTGCTTGAAGAGAAAATTAAATGTATATTGAATTATGTGACAGAAAACCAACTTGCATTAATCACATATCTATATTGTATTAATCTTGATTGACAGGTTAGTGCAAACAACGCTAATATTTATACTGCCCAATGAAATAAACCATAAATTAAAAAATAATAGTAAATAAATTACCTAGCCATTACGCTAATGAGACTATCTCTAGTTAAATGTATAATGATAAAGTACCTGGAGGACCGGTGTGTTTTTGCAACTACTTTTTTTTTTGTCAAATTTTAGATCTAGCTAGATCGTTTTAACGCTCTTGAAACCCCCTGCATAATAAATGTAATTGAAGCGGTTTCCGACATGCAGATTTATCTATACTTCTATACTATTATCACACTATGACACTAATATATAAAGGCGAAAGTTTGTTAATGTGTATGTTTGTTACTTCTTCACGCAAAAACTACTGAACGGATTTGGATGAAACTTTACAGTAATATAGCTTATACATCAGAACAACACATAGGCCACTATTTGCCGCGATAGCCGACATACACGCTGGCGGAGCCGCGGGCAACAGCTAGTATACCTATTTAAGTATACAAGAATTGCCCGTATAAAGGTATTAGATAGATTGATTTACATGCTTGCTAAGACTTGGCATAGAAAGTAAGCACAAACGATTGGATGCCAATTATACCTTTGAGAGTGTGTCGCCTGTGTCGGTGTGTTCCGGATACGCAACATGTTGACGTAGATGAAGTTCTGTCTGCTACTCTACTGCGTTTGACTTACCATTTACTTATTTATTTGTTGGAATATATATCAAGAAGAAATATCATATAGCATTCATGATAAATAACAAATTATTAGTCTGGGGATAGTTCTTTAAAAGAGCGGAGAAATAGTTATGGACGGTTTGGATAAGACGCACATTAATGTGCTACTTGTTAATGTCCTTTTATCCCTTATCAGGGACATAGGGCTCTCAGAAGGGGGCTCTATATCTCCCGGTCCTGCTACTTATAAAAGTTTTCTTTACCATTAATCACAGTTTTATTACAGTTATATTAAAACTAGCCGATCCACGCAACCTTGTTTGCGTCTCTTATTGTCCGTAGCGTGATAATTTTTCCTCGTTTTTGTAACATTCTTCATGGTTGCTCCGCTCCTGTAGGTCTGAGCGTGATGATATATAGCCTATAGCCTTACTCGATAAATGGGCTATCTAACACTGAAAGAATTTTTCAAATCGGACCAGCGGTTCCTGAGATTAGCGAGTTCAAACAAATAAACAAACAAACTCGTTAGCTTTGTATATTAGTACTAGCCGACACACGCAACCTCGTTTGCGTCTTCTATTGCCCGTAGCGTGATAATTTTCCCCCGTTTTCGAAACATTTTTTTTGGTGCTCTGCTCCTATTGGTCCTAGCGTGATGATATATAGCCTATAGCCTTCCTCGATAAATGGGCTATCTAACACTGAAAGAATTTTTCAAATCGGACCAGCGGTTCCTGAGATTAGCGTGTTCAAACAAACAAACAAACTCTTCAGCTTTATATATTAGTATAGATAGATGGTCACGTTAGAAGAGGCAAGGACCATTTCTCAAGTTGGTAGTCGTTCTCGTTGTAATGTCTATCGTATGTATGAAAGTCGCGAAGGGACATCGAAAGCGACCGTGATCCACTTTCTAGTAAGCACACAAGCACAATACAATCGACACCAATCTGAATGCGTTTGATTACGTAATAACCCTTTGCTATCACATCCGTTGAAAAGTTTATAACTTCACAGTTTTGCATATATCTACAACATCATAAAACTGGTACTTGCAAACAAATATTACGTAACCAAACGTAGTTATTTTCGTAGTAACTTCCTCGAACTCTCAATTCTTACAATTTAGAGAGATTAGAGCTTTAGGTACTTTACAATTATAAAGAGTGTTGTCAAATAATTCAAAATTATGTGTGATTATTAATGTTTTCACGACGTGTGTGTAGGTGGCAGGTGGTTAGGAAAATTTGAGTACTAGGTATACACGTAGTTAGTAATACCTAACTACTCAACTGAGTGCCTATTAGCAGGCGAGAAACTACAAAGATGTGAACGGTACTACAACGCATGTTGCGTGAAGAATGAGGTTGAAAATTTCTTTTGAAATAGGAGTGGACGTTTCCTTGTACATGTGTTTATTAAAGACTAGCTGATCCCCGCGGTGTTATCCGCGGTTATTGTTGTACCGCGAGTAACGCCTCGGGACAAAGTTAGTCTAAAAAGTAGCCTAAGTTACTCCCTGGATCATCAGCTACCTGCCAGTGAAAGTCCCGTCAAAATCGGTCCAGCCGTTCCAGAGACTACCCGGAACAAACAGACAGATAGACAATTTTTTTTTAAATACATTTTTGGTATATGTACCGTATACTATATTTTAATATTAGAAACAGACACTCCAATTAATTTATTTGTATAGACTAGTTGACCAGGCGAACTTTGTACCGTCATACCTAAGTTTTCGAAAAAAGCTGTTTGTAATTTCATATTACAAACAGTTTTTTTCGAAAACTCATGTAAAATGAAATTATAAACAGACACTACAATTTTTTTTATTTGTTTACATTGTAAACTTCATAGACCTTAATCTAATATGTACAGAAGAAAAAGCTCCAATTAGTGTTTTTTGATACTTGGGGTGGATTTAATTCACGATATATAATGTAGATGATTTAAAGATACCGATGCTTTTATAAAAGTTATTCCAAGTCTCGAGTGCTCGTATTTGGCTTTAACTGAAAGAAAAAAGTACCTAAATATTGTTCTTTTCCGAAACAGTTGGGACAAAAATATGAAGAGTTTTGAATAAAAAAGCTTGGACTTGAGGTTTAACAGCACACAAATGTTGCGTACATAGCAATCAATGGGCACGCGTTAGTAATAACACGAGTCTGTTATTTGCACGTTACTTCGTGTTGATTCCAGACACTTAAGGAGAAAAAAATCTCACATGTTTGCGAGTTTGCGGTCAATATATAACTACTGGACGGATGTAGCATTAAGTAATGTCTATATTTAAGGGTACATTGTACATGCGCGGTCAAAATGATACCCGTACAACCTTATTTGCGTCTTCTATGTCCCGTAGCGTGAAAATTTTCTCCCGTTTTTGAAACATTGTTCATTGGAACTCCGCTCCTATTGGCTTTAGCGTGATGATATATAGCCTTCCTCGATAAATGGGCTATATAACACTGAATGATTTTTTCAAATCGGATGAGCGGTTCCTGAAATTAGCGCGTTCAATCAAACAAACAAACAAACTCTTCAATAAATTTGTATCATCAGTCACGGCACAGTGACAATTTGCTTAGAATTGGCTAAAGTTAAACACGTTAAGGATATAAAAGTAATCTAGAATCGGAAGTCAGTTTTAAGCATAAATTGGACTTTTTAAGAACATAGCAATTGTACTCTGTGTATGTAATCGACAATCTGTATAATTCAGGTATTATATACAACCTGGGGCGTTCACGCAATGTATGAAATACTACGAATATTATTTTCCATTACATACTTTGCCTAGGTATTCTTTACAATTCCTAGAGATTGTACAGAATACCTACTGAAAAAAAGGGTTAGGTTAGAACAGTGACCACTTCAGATCCCCTGTGTTGTTGTTGAATCATTTGGATTAGACGAATTTGAGTGGATTGCTTTTGACCTGTTCCCTGAATACCTAGGCAACTGGCAAACTATAAAATAAATAATGTATCACACATTACCTACACGTTTTAGAGATTGTATACATTGCCTATTTCTTGTATAAAATACCGAATTATGGAGTTTGCTGGTAACATATATTATTATTATTTTTTATTTTAAACTTCATGCACACATGTACATCGGCGGGCTTAATGCCCAAGGCATTCTCTACCAGCCAACCTTTGGGTGATGTAGAAATATTGTAAGGTAATAATATTATATCTATACAAATAAATAAAATTGAAGTGTCTGTTTGTAATATTAAAATAACCGCTTTTTACTAAATGCATATGTATGTATGAATACACGGTAGGTACAAATATCAAAATAACATTTTTTACAATTTTTGTGTCTGTTTGTTCCGGATAACGTCTGGAACGGCTGGACCGATTTTGACGGGACTTTCACTGATAGCTAGCTGATGATATATGAAGTAACTTAAGCTACTTTGCGGCGTTACTCGCGGTACGACAATAATCGCGGGTAACACCGCGGGGTTCAGCTAATATCGAATAAAAGGGCTTCTACATCAAATTTTTGATTGATAATTTAAATGTTAATAGTTGTTAAGTTGCCTAACTCTCCTTATCACCGAATCTACTTAGTACAATTTTAACAAAAATAAAAACGAGATTTCTCTTGGATGCCATCATCAGATATAATTGTCCTTATTATGGTACCATCGTTGAATCATCACACAGAATCATCAAAATCGGTTCATAAACGGTGAAGTTATCTGCGAACACACATAAAAAAAAATACGGTCGACTTGAGAAACCTCCTGCTTTTTTTTAAGGTCGGTTAAAAAATAAATAGGCACAGAAAAATATGCACCTGATTCAGTTATTTTGGTTACAGATTGTTTTGAATTAATATACCTACCTACATATTGTATAATTGCGGTCAAGGGCAAAGGGTTTCAGACGTGTACATATATATTTAACAAAGGAGATATATCCTAGAAATAATATAAGTGATTATAATCATTTTGCTCTTAAAATTATCTATTCATGTCACGCGGTTAGTAAGTTATTATCTTGAGTTACGTGAGTAATTATTCCCAAATAGAAGCATATTTTGTATTACGGTCAGCAAAAACACAACAAAAGTAAATATAATTACTCTGTCCGATTTATATTTTAAAACATTTAAAACAACTAAAATAACTTATTAAACCTAAGGGACACACAAATAATAAAACATAATACCTATATGATCGGGTGCTAATTTTTTGACCCTAGGATTATAAAAGTATTGAATTATTTGTTTTTGGTCAACACCTTGCCTTGTTAGTAGTTTTGGTTATTTGCAAAACTTCAATTACAAGAGGTAAATACTATCACAAGTTATATTTTAGTAGCCGAAATTATATTTTATTATTTATTAGGAGACGCAACCTCGTTTGCGTCTCCTATTGCCGGTAGCGTGATAATGTTCCCCCGTTTGTGTAACATTCTTCATTGGTGCTCAGCTCCTGTAGGTCTTAGCGTAATTATATATAGCCTATAGCCTTCCTCGATAAATGGGCTATCTAACACATAATTAATTTTTCAAATCGGATCAGCGGTTCCTGAGATTAGCGCGTTCAAACAAACAAACAAATCTTCAGCTTTATATATTAGTATAGATAAGATTACCGCCTACGGATTAAGGAATTCAGTCTAAGCTTAATAATGTTTCATTCTGTGTGTCGGTAACCGCGATAAATAATAGCGGCTGTGTTACACTGATATGTAAGCTACTTTAGTGTAAAGTAGCATCTAAATCAGTTTAGTAGTTTTGCATGAAAATGTTACAAACATCCATACATTCTCACAAACATTCGCATTTATAACATTAAACAAGAAAGAGTTCTACATAACGTGACTACCTAAAAATTTTGTATACCTAGCTCATGTCATGTCATGCATTAATTTTTTTTAAATTGGTTCAGTAGTTTAAGCGCTACGTTGGAGCCTACAAACATACATAGACTGCCAAAACTGTTACCCTTCCTCTCGGCTTCGCCGTATTCCGGTAAAAAGTTAAATTAATAGGATAAGATATGTTTAATATTTACTTGTTGCACCTGTTTAATAATAATATTATTAAAAGTAAAACACAATGACAGGCGAATAGAGTGATTAATATGTGACATATCGTAAATTGAGTGTTGATATTGGCCCATGTGTTATAATAATGAGTCTGTCAATCGTAGAGATGAGATCGTGACCTTATTTTGTTTTAAGCGTACTTACTTTTTAAATTGCAAGTGTTTTAAAGTTCAAGGGACTCGAAGTTGCGAAGTTCAATCCCCACGGCCACCTTAAATGGTTTGCACTTTGACTCCAACAAACAGTTCTTAATATTATGTTGATGGAATAATTTGTACTTCGTTCCATCTGTTTTGGAAATTCCCACAATGCTTAGTAATTTTAGTCTCATCAATCGAATCGTCAAAATAAATACCTTATAATAATAATAATAAATATTTCGGACATCTAACACACAATACCATCTAGTCCCAAACTAAGCAGAGCTTGTATTATGGGTACTAGACAACTGATATAAATACTTACATACTTTTTTTTGTAAATACATACATATTATACATAGAAAACACCCAAACTCCGAAACAAATATTTGCAGATCATACAAACATTTGGTCCGACCCGGGAATCGAACCCGAGACCTCAAGCACAGCAGTCGCATACGCTACCACTGCGCCACCGAGGCAGTTAAATATTGTATTTTAAAGTTTTTACCTTTTTACTTAGTGTCTTTCTGACCCTACCTAATTCGTACCTATCCAGATTCATTGATAAAAACGGAATATGCAATTAGATAAACATTTATTGTTGTTTGGATCTTATAAAGTTATATCCCCGCTTACATCGCACTCTTCCCCTGTATCCTTTTCAAGAAACGTTTAGCTTTTGCACAGTCAACGTTGCGAACAAGCTGCAGTTCCCGAACTGATACAACCACATCTTTTAAAATTTAAAAAGGGCGTAGGCGTTCTCCTTGGAGGCCGGTAAGGCACTTAACATAAGGTAGGCCATAGTTATTTACTTGTTTGATGTTTCTACAACGTCGGAAATAACTAAAATTTTCTTTAACTCCGATATTTAGCATAAGATATTTTTATTTCTATTCAATAGACCCTATACGTGGGTAGTTTATTATCAAGTATCTCATAATTGACTTAAATTTCATCGAGTTCTCGTTGTTTTAACATACTTCTGTGATTCATGTAAAAATTTGAACGTTGCTCATATAATAATATCCTATCCTAGAATCCTAGGTAGATCGATTTATCGCCCTCGAAACACCCTGTGTACAACATTTTATGATAATCGGATCAAGTAGTTATTGTACTACTAATGATAGCAACAATCTCTGATTGACAAGAGTGCTTAATAAAGTTCATAGCCTAATATTATGCTTATTTGTATTTTTTTATAATAAGTACATACTGTGATTTACGATTTTTCCTTGTCGGCCTTAAATAATTTAAAATCAGTTACAAGAATTGGAAGACACGCTGTAAGTGTATGGTTGTTCGTATTGTTATTTATTAGTTTTGGTTTCTCCCAGATGAGAGATCGTGATTTGCAATTGCGATTGAAAATGTATTTTCATGTTAATTCTAGGAATTGATCATCATCATAGATTGGTAGCTCTTATGTAAGACTGTCAGTTGCAAACATGTTTATTACAAGTAATCGTTCAACCAGCGATGAATGAGCCACACATGTATTTTATATACCATTGTGATGTTTTATTAGTTTCGCTAACTCTCCACCGCAATACATTTTATGGTAGATGTGACGTAATCACCTAAATTAGTAATTTGCGTAGTCATTGCACGTTATAAAAATAACAAATTAAAATATGTGTACATATTACAAAAATAATGTCTGGTACAGTCGTTAAAAAGGCACACGACTCCTAATGTTATTAATCGATTACCGATGCTTGCAATACAAGTTATCTTATTAGACTTAGTATTCAGTTCGCCCTCAGGTTTGCATAAGTTTAATGCCAGTCACACCGGTAAAACCGGTTGAACTTATAACCGATCCCAAATAATAAAGGCTTGGAAAATTATTCTATGAAGTAGAGATTCATTCAGTCAGCATAAGGGTTGATGTCAGCTTATTTTATCAATAGGTATAGGTAGGTTTTCAAGTTAGTAGAGCCACGCTCGACAGACCTCTAATAGAAGGCCAACATAAAGTAACAGCAGTAGTGTTGTCCTGTTTTGTTGGTAAGGGCGAGACTGGAGGCCCAATGATGCAGAAGCATCTCAATAGGCCACCATAGTATGGGTCGCCATGCTGCAATAGTTCTTGTGTTATTCATTCATACTTTCCATCAGGCAGAGTAGAGTCATTTTGGCAGGCACATATATGAAAAATGTACCTAATTTTAGATATTTTGCCAAAGGATTTTGATATCCAATGATCATCCAGATTAAGTAATATGAACGTAAACCTTATAGCCTTCAGTTCTTACCTAATCAACCTCAGCCTTCCGATATATTCCGAATTTTGTCATATTTAATTCTTCACGTACATGATGACGTCAATATACTTGTTTCTTATTACGTGAGTGTAAACAAATTATAGCTGGCAAAATGCGTTTATACCTAAAAATTACCTACTTGGATACTCTTTCGGTGTTACAAACGTGTTTGTGTGTGTATGTTTACATTTAAATTTCAAAACACATGTATAAAACGCTGCATATTTCGTTCAGCGATAAACTAAGCAAAATTGTTTCTAACAGCAAGACGTAGACGCGAGAATGTATACGTAACGATGCGCGTGCGACTCAAGTCCAGTCACACGTGACACTTTACCTAGCCTTGTTTATGTGCGAGCACGTGAACTAAGTATGCAGTTAATTATGGTAAACTTGGATTAACATTCTTCTTCAGTACTTGTTGATATGGATCTTTCTGGATATAGGTACATCATAAGTCAAATAAAAAGTTGGTTAGGGACATACAAGCTATTTTTAAAAAGTAACTGTCTGGAGATTAAACTTCCGAGAAAAAAATGTTTTGGATATTTCTCTAAGAAATTGCCAGTTTTTCTACCACACTCAGTTGATAAAAGCCGTATTTTGTTCATTTTCAAATTAGATATATATCAAGTTTACACCCTATTCCGGTGACATTAAGGTCTAATTACAAATTACAAAAAATATAGAAAATAGCACAGAGAACCTTCTAGGGACCGGTCTAACGGCTATTGTACTGTTATGGCAAACTAGACGTGCCAACGGATGTCCTTAGTCCTTTCTGTTTTTGAACTTCGTACAGTCGTCGATAAAAGTGTTATGGTTTATGAACAGCTAGTGGCAGGAATTATATTATATCCATTAATTGAATCACCGTCTTATATTTTAATTAAACAGTATTTTTATTATTTTCTATTTGGTTTCGTTCTATTTTCTACTGTTAAATTGGAAGTTTATGTTATTTAAAGTACGTTTATCAGAGCGCAGCCTTGCTAGCCAATGGGAATGACGTCATCTCAAAGCTAATTCAAGTGTCTAAACAAAATAATATAAGAGTACTAGCTGACCCAACAAACTTCGTATTGCCTGTTCTTTCGGAAATATTTCCTAAATTTCTGAAAAACTTATTTTAGCAATTATGCCTGCTTCAGTTTCACACAGGTAGTGAAAAAATAAACTTTTAAGGTAATCTTTTAATTTTCTTCTACACAAACCTTGTCCTAACAATAACGAACACACAGAAAAAAGATTTACCCAATTTGGTGCAGCCGATCGTAAGTTATGCGCGTACATACATTTCGGCGGTTCTATTTTTTATATATAGATATTATACTAGCTGAACTTCGTACCGCGCGCCAGCGCCATATTTACATATATCTGTCTCAGCTTTCCAAAGGCAGTGTACAGTCGCAGACAAAAACAAATATTATTCCCGTTATCTTTTAATTTTTCTTGTACACAAATCATGCCTAACAATAACGAACACATAATAAAAATAATTAATTAATTTGGTGCAGCCCATCAGATCGGAAGTTATGCGCGTACATACTTTTCGGCGGTTCATTTATATATCCATATAGAAAAATAGATAGAGGTATTGGCGAAAGAGATTCGATACGAAACACTTGTATCTTGCCTATATGCCAGACTGCCGTGTTTGTCTAAAATATGTGAAATTATTATTGTATTTAATTAACGTAAGTAGACAGAGACATTGCTTTTCTGCAGTTAATACTGTAATTAAGCTTAGAAATTTAAACTTAACAAAAACTATTACAAATAGGACTATTATGCTTACATATAAATCACAATATAACAGCAAATCATAAAAAGAGCCTGCTACTGCCTGAGATCAGGGACTATTAAACAATTTATACGGATTACGTACATTTATAATTTGATACCGGTTTGATATCGTCACGAGAATATATATGAATCATATATACATATATAATATCGTATACAGTTACGGATGTGGAGATAAGTTGGATTACACAATTTTTTTCTTTGAGAATCCGTATTACAATACAATGTTGTTGGATTCAAAATGCTTTTAGCTTCAGCAACATCTAAAATGTGAGATGACGCTATAGAATCGAAAAGAGAAAAGAACATAAGGTACAAGTATTGAAGAAAAGAATCGTATTTAAAAGAACTAAGTTAAGGATTAAGAATAGAAAGTATTGCCACTACTATTCCACTACTTCCTACGGGTATCACAAAAAGGTGACTATTGGAACAAACTATGCAGGATAACATCATTGCCTCGGTGGCGCAGTGGTAGCTTACGCGACTGCTGTTCTTGAGGTCACGGGTTCGATTCCCGGGTCGGACCAAAAGTTTGTATGATCTGCAAATATTTGTTTCGGAGTTTGGGTGTTTTCTATGTATAATATGTATGTATTTACAAAAAAAAAGTATATAAGTATTTATATCAGTTGTCTAGTACCCATAATACAAGCTCTGATAAGTTTGGGACTAGATGGCGTTGTGTGTTAGACGTCCGAAACATTTATTATTATATTATTGCAAAGAGAAGGAAATTTGAAGCCAAACCCAATACCAACACGTGTGGCCAGCGTGGAGTAGTGGGCCAAAACCTCCAATCTATGGACCTATAAGCCTATAGCCAGCAGTGGACTAACAAAAGCTGATGATGATGAAGATACTCTTGACCACTATAAAATAAAGGAAATAATGTATGTGTACGATATATAACACCCATACAAAACTGTAAAAGAGCGAAAAACTCGTAATTAATTCATAACCCATGCTTGTTCCTCGTATTATACCTAAGCAAAAACTATTAAATAATCGGTCACAAAAAACTTGAACGTTAGTTTGTCAGAAATCGTTTTTTTTTTGCCCACAATCAAAGTCCATTATACAAAATTGGTTGTATCAAAGTAATTGTCGGCAGACTTAGTTCTTAATAAGCGGCTTTGTTAGATCGACATATTTGATATGTATTTTTGGGAATCCTACCAATTTTGATGGCTTCGATGCGGTCGAGATCAATTCACAGATAAAAATTGTTATTCCAACAACAACAGATAAAAAGCCAACTGTAAAAACTAATTATTGTTTTAAAAGAGGTAAGTATACATACACACTTGTCGGCAGTTCTGGAAAAAGCTTGATTGCTTACTGTTAACAGTCCTCTTGTAATCCAGCGTTCGTCGTAATTTGATCAAGTACATTTTTTAAGAAAATAAATATTTAAGGAAACAATTATAGATCAGTATTCTGTTTGAAGCAGTAATTTCATGGAAATTTGTACAAAATCAACCGTTTTGACCTGATAAATAAGAAATTGATTTAGAATACAATACCTATTATTGATGAACATATATTACACGTTACAAAGTTATGTACAATATAAAACGACTAAAGAAGAAAAGAAACAAGAAGTACAATTAACAAGTAACCTAAACCTGTTGAATATTTATCTGGTCATCTATACTAATATATAAAGCTGAAGAGTTTGTTTGAACGCGCAAATCTCAAGAACCGCTGGTCCGATTTGAAAATTTCTTTCAGTGTTGGATAGTACATTTATCGAGGAAGGCAATAGGCTATATATCATCACGCTAAGACCAATAGGAGCGGAGCACCAATGAAAAATGTTTAAAAAACGGGGAAAATTATCACGCCACGGGCAATAGGAGACGTAAACAAGGTTGTGTGGTTCAGCTAGTCTTGTATACATACCTCGAGGCGTGGAGAACTATATACTCTCAAGTGTTACTAATATGTCAGGAAAACTATTGCATACGTTTATAAATATGAATGCTTTGTTTATGGTCTAACTGTGCCAATTACCACAGTAAGCTAATTATGCTCGCTCGCCCGGCAAATTTCCTTTAACGGCTTCAAAATGCGATAACCATCAAAAATTGCACGTCGTGCTATGCCGCTTTAGTTCATTATCCTTAAAAAGTATATTTAAAACGCATTTTCCGAGAAAAATTTGCATTACATTTAAATATGAATATCCCTGTATCTAGTTCTCTATATGACAGAAACGATTGGCAGTATATCTAGCTATGGTTTATAGACACTGTGGTTTATTACGATTCCCAAGGTTAAAAAACTATCAATGTAAAAAAAAACTGTTTTGAAAAGACAAATATAGGTTCAGTACACAGCTGATGGTTAGGTTCAGTGCAGAAGTTCCACATAACTATAGTTATTGTAATGTATTCTGGCTTATGATACGCTTGTATTTTTGTCGTTTCTGGTCCACCCCTGATTATTAAAAAACTTTTAAGCCGTGTGTGTCTATACTCTTTAATCGAAATGCATTTGTATTGGGGCTACCTACACCCGAACTTTGACTTTCAAGTCTAAAATATAAATAAATATTAAATGTAAAAGCCATAAAGAATTTTGCACAAAGCTGATGAGATTTTTAGTAAACTAAAATATGAACAAAGTTATGAAAGATTTGTCCCTAAATACACATAAAATGATCATTTTAGTCTGTTATCCTTTGAACCCAATCACATCTTATAATATTATCCTAAGTGGCACTTTCACTCACAATTTAATTGTGATGAAAGTACAGGTAATAAAAGTAATATAATCATTAGGTATGTATAGGATATTTATACATATAATGTGAACATTTAGACTACGCGATTAATCTATGCAAATGAAATTGAAGTGTCTGTGTTTGTAATTTCAAATTAACAGCTAACAAGAAAGTTTATACGGTCTTCACATTAAAAAAACTAATTTTTTTTCATCTTTGTATGTTTTTTCCGGCCAGTCACTGGAACGGGTGGACCGATATTGACGGGACTTTCTCTTACAGATAGCTTATGATATAAGTAATAACTTAGGGTACTGTTTTTTAAAACTAGTTTTGCCCCGCGTGGTACAATAACAACCGTGAGTGCTAGTTATTAGGCTCACCTAGTGATTAATATAATTTTATACATTCTTGTTTCGAATATTTACCTGCTACCTTCTGAATATATTAATACCAATCTTTAAAAGTAAAACAGACTACTATTCGCCAAATATCGTAACTTACTTATATAATTGGCAAGTTCGTCGACCTTGTTTAAATAAATAAAAAACTTGTTTTGTCACATTAGAAACGGCCTATTAAAGATAGGTACAAATTTTTGTTTGAAATGTTGGTAAAATAGAATTTAAATGAAAAATTACCGTCATTATTGTATTCATTATTGTCATTAGTTCATTACTTTTGGTGCTTATTTTGTTTGTCTCTAAGTGTTGATAAAATTCTAAACCGATGTTATTGGGTTGCGACCACGGAGCAAATACAAAGAGGAGATGCCCTAATGAGATTTTTGTATGAAGCAATGCGTGACAATTTGCGGGGGTGAGGGGGTGTTAGTTTACACTTTTCCATCTACCAGACAATAGCAAAACTACTTGCATCGTTGTACGAGTATATTGCTATGTAGTTTAGCTAGCTGACACTAGTGTGGACGTACTCAGAATTTCAAGGAGTAGTTTTTTCAAGGTCAATTTTATAAGCATCTTGAACAAAAAACATCATTAATAACGTAAACAATTTTGCAAAAGTGAACTTTTTTTTTCTAATAAATAACCCTAAATAAAATATTTTTTAATATGTTTGGTTTACACGTGGATTATGTAAAACAAAAATTAATATATGTAGTGCAAATCATTTTATTTAAAAAATAAATAAATTAAATTTTACTAGCTGCCCCGGCAAACGTCGTTTTGCCATAAAAAAAATTTTAAGGATGGGTGACTCTTACCATTTAGAGGGATAAAAAATAGATGTTGGCCGATTCTCAGACCTACTCAATATGCTCACAAAGTTTCATGAGAATCGGTCAAGCCGTTTCGGAGGAGTATGGCAACGAAAACTGTGACACGAGAATTTTATATTTTAGATTTCACTTCGGAATTGGAATGCTTAAATAACGCGAATCTTAGAAAATCAACTAATCTAAATCTGAATTGAATGGCCATACCAATGTTGTATCCAATATCCACATCTAATCACTTTTAATCTTGCCTAATTTGGGTTTAGATAATAACTTACTTTTTCGTTTTTATATCATTTTTTCTTGAAATGAATCACTATCGTTTCGAATCACAACGGGAAGAACAAATATTGGTGTATTTTGTAGGAGTCCAGTTTTGCCTATTATTTTTTTGATCCATTGCTCTTCGATACTATCTTTAGATGTAAATTTAGAATATTACCTGTGTACTGGTACATTGTATTATTTTAATGAATTTTAAAAAAAACCCGTCAAATCATCAGCATAAGTAAAATTTCTTTTTTTCAATATTTGAAGTAACAACTTTCAATGCAAGATTAATACAGTCGTAACTTGATAAAATATTTGGATTCTAAATACGACCCTGTCTTTTTATTTTAGAATAGATGTCGATAGATGTGAGTCTGTTCACAATGTAATTAAGAAAAATACAAAAAAAATACTATGATGTATAAAAAATCATTAGGTAAGAATGTAGAACTCATTTCCGTATCTTCTTATGGTATGTTTTATTAATATTCAGGTCAACGTACCATTGTATTTTTATTTCCAGTAACACAAAGTTTTGCCATCTAGTGGCGAGTAAATATAATAACATTTCAATAAAACACTAAGAGATTTTTCTAGAACTTTTAAAAAAAATAGCTATAAAATTACTTATAAAAGAAATATGATGCCACTCATGGTACCAGAACGTCTATCTGAGTTATTTGTACAAGATAAAACACAACACTTCATCTTTTTACTTGATTGTACCGAGAACATTCAAGTATTACTATTTTTCGATGCAGTTCTAGAACATTGACGTTAATAGTATAATTTGCAAGTTGCGTCAACTGCGATGACGGCGGGGTCGGTATTTTGTCACGGGGGTGATGCGCTTATGCCATCTCCTCTTTGTATTTGCTCCGTGGTTGCGACTAAATAATATTCTAGCGTTCAATAGTATTTGTTTCCGACTCATATCTTTTACTGATAGAAAATGTTATATTCATAAAACATGTGTTAATAAAATTTATATTTTAGAAGAAATCTGTTGTTAAAAGTTGTGTCCTGAGGTCTGTAAAACTTAACAGTTAAGTTATATATACTTAAACCCAAACCATGTACCTAAACATCTATACACATAAATAAATTGAGCTGATAGATAGATAGCTGTTGTTATAAGAAGTAATTTTGGCTTTTTTTTAGACTAGCTTTGCTAGGGAAACGAGCGAAGCTAGTCTAGATAGTTGTTGTTGTACCGCTGGTAACACCGCGGGGCTCATCTAGTTGTAATTATACACATAATATTGTAAATGTCTATTTTTAAAAGAGTTTTCGAAATTGCCTGAAAAGGCATACAAAAAAGGTTTACTTTTGACTGTAAATTTTTAAAAGATCTCTTTACGTCGGCTTAGCGGTCATTTTAATCAGACTTGTATTACAAACACAAATGGAATTTCATTTCAATCTGTAAGATATTGATTACACACCTGCCGTTGTTTCGAACTATAGAAAATCAATTTACGATTAAAATTTTACTGCATCCAATATTAATGCATTTTAGTTGCGATAGAGAAGTTTATACCTGTAAATTTATGTGTCTATCCTCTGGTAGACTAGTAAATTTGGTATCCATGATATATCTAATGTCACAATAATCTTTTTCATTATATATAGGTTACATATTATAGGCTTTACATTTATCATCAGCTTATCACAGCCCACTGTTGTCCTCTCCAATGGCACGCCACTTGGTTCGATCCTCGGCTTCACATTAAACTATTTATTTAAGACATCTGACATACAACGCCATCTGTTCCCAAAACTAAACAGAGCTTGTATTATGGGTATCAGATAACCGTGTATTTATAATCTTTTTGGAACGAAGTTTTGGAAAGAAGTTCCTTATCGCGCGTTGTGAAAGGGGGCTAGACGGAAAAAAATCTTACGAAAAGTTGTCACGACACAAAAATTCTTACGAAAAGTTGTCACGACACTTTTTGCTACAGTAAGCGATTGTAAGGCGTGCGGCGTATGCATGTTTTTTTTAAATACATATAATATTATTCATAGAAAATACATAAACTTTGAAACAAATATTTTCAGATCACACAAACATTTGGCACAACAGCAGTCGCGTATACTACCACCACTGCGCCAACGAGGCTGTCAACATTGTTACTTGCATATACAACACAAGTAGTTTTTATTTGGGAGTGTAAAAACTTAAAATAAACTTAATTATTGTTAAAGTAAAACATGTGGGTGGATGTGTTGAGAGACGCCTATTCTCTATTGTGTATCGACGATTTACATGTCTAATATGTACGTACATAAAAATTTCTTGTCACCACTGACAGTGTATGTCATCGAGCTCCTTCGAAACGGCTCGACTTATTTTCATGTTTTTGTTTGCATATTTAATAGGTCTGAAAATAGGTCGTAGGCCATCGTAGATGAAGAAGGTGATCCTCTCCACACATAAAGATAAACTAGAAATCTATAGTAATATATAAAGCTGAAGAGTTTGTTTGTTTGTTTGTTTGAACACGCTAATCTCAGGAACTACCGGTCTGATTTGAAAAATTCTTACAGTGTTGGATAGTACATTTATCGAGGAAGGCTATAGGCTATATATATATTCACGCTAGGACCAATAGGAGCGGAGCACCAATGAAAAATGTTTCGCAAACGGGAGAAAATTATCACGCTACGGACAATAGAAGACGCAAACGAGGTTGCGTGGGTCGGCTAGTAATTTATATGACAAAACAACGTTTACGGGGTCAACTAGTCTTGTTTAAAATGACAAATGTTTTGCTATAGACTCCGAGCATTTTCCGCAAAAACTAGGAAACTTTACAGTGCCAGAGCTTTGTGTTGCCAGTACCTTGAAATGTGTGATGTTCAAAGGCAAGTAGGTTTTACGCTTAGTAATTTACTTTAAAGATACACCGATAGAAACGTTGAATCAATATTGATATGGTAGACAACTGTATACATAGATGTACATAGTTATAAAGCATTGTTTAAAAATAGTGGCAACGATAGAGACATGTAGCAAAATGTGTAACAAATTGTTACTTGGTTTTACGGACTGATATACCAACTTGAGTCACAGAATAACTGATAAATACTACTAACGTACTTGAGTGGAGACCGCGTCTTGGCAAACGTAGTGTAAGACGTCCACGGAACAGGTGGAGTGATGATTTACGCAAGCTGGATACGAGAAGCCGAGGATCGAACAAAGTGGCGTACAATTAGAGAGGCCTTTGTCCAGCAGTGGACTGTGGTAGGTTGATGATGATACGACCTCCTTAACTTTCTAGAAGAGAGGGCTTGCGACTCCCGTGTTACAGGATAGGTGGTGATAGTCACTTGCCCCAGGTCACTTGTCTTTCTAAAAACATGCCTTCGTTCAGCAGAGGACGGCTGTAGAATGCAGATGATGATGATGAAAATGCTGTTACTATATGAAAAATTTTAATCATAAATACATACAATAAAATCGAAGATATATAAGAAAACTATTATAGGGGGCTTTATGACCACAAAAGAATCAAAAACATTGATTTTTAGATTTTTGTCTGTCTGTACTTTTGTGCACGATTACCTCAGAAATGGCAATACCGATTTGAATGCGGTTTTCACTAATGCCTTTCGGTTTGCTCCGATTAACATTTAGTATGTGTTTCATTACATTCGATTGACAAATAAAATGTACCCGACTAAGAAAGACAAAAGGAAGAGAATTAATTTTGGAGTTCTATGTATGTATGTTTGTTTGTTAACGTAACGTGTGTAGCGCTTAAACTAAAGTTATACTAATTTATAGAATCACTGCGATAACTGAAACATACACGGGCGTAGCCGCAGGCAAAAGCTATTATGAATATGTTAGGCTCACTTCGACTACACTCTAAGGAATTCATACGAGATTTATTAAATTTATCTTAAATTTATTAACTTTGTTTTCTTATTTAATTTAACCTTACCTAATATTTTGCATATAAATGCCTGAATGCCAGCATTCTAGCTGAACAAGGCAAGTTTACTGTTGAAATATTTTAATAATACTCGTACAAGAAAAACTTAAAATTATTGTTTTTTTTGGTTTACTTTACTTTAGTCTCTTATTATCTTTAGGTCTTTAGTCGAGTCAACAATTTCAAAAACGTGTTTTTTTTATATTTCAATTATATAAATAATTAGTTAAGAATTTTTTTTCTTCAAAATCGTTACCCTTTTCAATGGATTACCAGAGAAATATTTTTTTGTTATAAATAATTTCATTGTTGGACTTAACAATTTATTATAAACAAATAATAACTAAATACCTTGTTTTTTTATCTTATTTTGTTAATAGCAATCGCAATTTTTTATTTGCTAATAAACCCAAAAGACATTTTCTACACGTCATTCCGAATTTTTAGGATCTTTAATTCTTTTTAACATGTTTTTGAACTTGTTAACTAGACTTTTAGGTATAAATAAACACTTCTTACATATCAAATAATTTTTACTTTGAAAAATAATAGATTTTTTTTAATTAGAAATATCAAACCGATTTCGCGTAATACACACATTTCATAAAACGTGATATTGCCGACAACATACTAACGTTTCCTTGAATTTGATAGTAGGCATACGAGTTTGTATTGTAAGAGCAGTTCTGTGTATTTTTGTACAATTGACAATTTTCATCGAGTCATTATTAGTTACGTAAACATCTTCAGAAATATTATATCTTTTAAAATAAAATGGAAATACCCAAGCCTTATAATTTAGTACTTATTCATAATTGACAATTATTTTCTTAAAAAAAAGCCTAGATATATCTTATTGTTTTATTTATATGAGACGATCAATATTTTTGTGATGCCGAGCTGTGTATAATCAATCAACAACCCATATGTATGTGTTTGGAAATGTCTGGTTGCCTTGGTCAGGCTTTGCCTGGTTTGGGACGGACGACTATAAATTATTACCATATTTGTAACACCAATGTTATAATGGCTCGCTACACGTGTTGGGCAACTGTGAGTGTAGTGAGCAGTTGATATAAATAAATAAATAACGTCCCGCTGCTGGGCTGGGGTCTCCTCTCAGGTGAGGGTTAAGACCATACGGCCCCACGTTGGCCAAGTGCGGGTCAGGGCCTGGCAAGACAACGTTGTGACTACGTAATCTTGCCGGATGGATGTTTTTAAGCCTCCAACTAATCTTCACGATATCACGACTGCTATCCTACGATAACAGCCGGGACCTACTGCTTAACGTGACCTCCGAATCACGGAGACGCTCATGGTATCATACCTCCAGCGGTCACCCTTCCAGGTACTGACCGTGTCGTCGTTGCTTACCCTCGGTGATTGTTTCTAATCACCGAGTGCAACTGGGCTATGAGCGCTATATAACATAACTAGCTTTTGCACGCGGCTTCGCTCACGCAGACTTTCATCCCCATATTTACCCTTTTAGGGGTGGAATTTCAAAAATTCATTTCTTAGTGCTCACTTACGTTATACTCGTATAAAGACTCGTATAAAGTATATAAAGAACCTTCATACAAAATTTCAGGATTCTGGGTTCAGCGGTTTGGGCAGTGCGTTAATCTCTCTCTATGTCAGTCACCTTTCTCTTTTTAACCGACTACAAAAAAAGGAGGAGGAGGTTTCTCAATTCGACGAATTATGTGTGTTGATGATTATTTTTTTAATGGAAAGAAGAAATCCCAACGGTGGTATATGATAAGGACACTAAGATCTGACGATGGCATTCAAGAGAAATCGAGTCACACCTTGAAATCGGTTTTATTTTTGTTATAATTTCACTTGTATAAATGTAGATTGCTGTAATTAATGCTACGCATAAGTCTCGGGTTCGATTCCCGGGTCGGACCAAATATTTGTAGATCTGCAAATATTTGTTTCGGAGTTTGGGTGTATGTTTTCCAAAAAAAAAGTTTATATATGTATTTATATCAGTTGTCTAGTACCCATAACACAAGCTCTGCTTAGCTTGGGACTAAATGGCGTTGTGTGTTAGATGTCCGAAATATTTATTTATTAATATCTAACATTCATTCTGTTGTCTATGAAAGAAAGACATTTGAAAAGGTCTTCAACCGTAACGGGAGCCCGTATTCAAAAGAACGTCCCTACAAATTTAGATTATTAAAAAAAATGGAAACAATAATAAGTGGACAAATCTCACTGTGTGGGTCGTCATGCTGCAATGTCCTTATTCGCATTGAGGATCTTGTCCCAAATCACCACTCATGGACTCTGCTCATGCTTTCCATCAAGCAAAGCGGAGTCATTTTGACATCGGCCGTCTGGTCCGAAACTAGCAATAGCCTGTAGCTATTATGGTAACTAGATTGCTGATATAGTTATATGAAAAGAAAACAATCAAAACAGAAAAGAAAAAACTTCGAAAGTTTCATAAACTTAGAACACATAAGATTCTTATTTAAATTGTTCCTAGAACTTACTTTCGAGTTTCTGTTGCAAAAACCAACTCCTAAGTTTTCAAGTAGCGAATTCATCATTAAGATAAACACTCAACATATACCATAACCGCGGAGTGCTTATTGTAAAAAGACTGATTGACTAATGAGTCAGCTATAGTCCCAAAAACTGATCATATTTTAGGTCTTTACACATTCCACATCGACATTCTTAAATAGACATAGGCCTCTCCTTAGAAAGATTTTGGCCCACTATACGTTCCTGGCCTTCTGGCCTCTTTGCAGCGTTGTTGTCCTGCGTAATTTGCTCCCTTAGTCGCCTCTTATGACAGCCACGGCATGGATAGGGGTGGTGAAACTTTGTATTCTTTATTCCTCACCAGTTCACCACACAGAAAAATGCGTAATGCCACGTAGCTCGTAAAATAATAGAATCTTCAGTTACTTCCACATCATTTTTTGCTTTTCCTTTTTGTACTCCGAACTTTGTTGTTTTTCCGTTTTATTCAAGTTATTCTTCTTTTTGGAGTATATACAGTTAAATTAATATGCTAATAATATTTGCCTTGGCCTCGGTTTCAACTTCCGAGGTGCAGGTATATAAACATTGGCTTCATTTCTACCTCGTTTTCTCACTTTTATAGTTCAAGTAAGCAACCTTGCCTGCACTTGGTCGTTAGATGATTCAACGTTTCATAACACTTATTACTAAAGCTTCTTGGGCTAGGCTTATTTGTATTTGAATAAATTTTATGTAATAGGTAATTTTTGCGTGGTTTTTAAATCAACTTTTACGATTTTTCTTCTATCAACGACAATATGATATCATCAATATCAATTTATGCGAACAAAAACGTGAATTATAAATTGGACTTTAAAATGTTGTCAAAGAACCGACATGATTCTTTTTAAATAAAAACGGTATAATTAACGGTAAATAATTGTTTCGAAAATAAGATACTTAATATCATATTTCTGTACTAACTGTACAGTTGGAAAATTTTAAGGCCGGATTACTTTACAAATAAATAAAGTTGAAGTATCTGTTTTTATTTTCAAATTAACAGTTCACTATATTCAATTCAATTCAATGATAGTAGGTCTGCCTGTTGTTCCGGCTAATCTCTGAAACGATTGGATCGATTTTGACGGGACTTTCACTGGCAGACATTTGATGATATAAGGAGTAACTTAGGCTAATTTTTTAAGACTAGCTTCGCCACACGGCGTTACCCGCGGATGTTGATGTAACCATACAATAACCGCGGGGCTTAGCTAGTGAACAATGTATTTTAATCTCATTTAAAGAAATAACTCACTGAAGCACAACTTGATAAGCTTGAGCGACTACAAAACCTTTGTATACGATTTAGATTTGGCCTGCGAAAATATGATCACGTCTCCGAATTTCGTCAACTGCTCGAATGGCTTCCGATTCGCTCTCGCCGGAATACTCATATTCTTACTTTTCTTTATAACATCTTGTTCAATCCCAGAGCTCCCTTCTACCTAAAAGAACGATTCAAGTTCCTTAATGACACACATGTAAAATGTCTAAGGTCATCTGAAAATTTGGCACTGGAGATGCCTCAGCATTCTATGAAGTTTTATGATCAGTCTTTCACTGTTCAAGCTGTACGCTTGTGGAATGAATTGCCCTTAAACATAAGGCAGGCGCAAACGATGGGTGAATTCAAGAGGTTGGTTCATGAATATTACACATCACAATTTAGTCACTCACACATTTAGGTATGATTTGAGTCTTTTCTTTCTCTTAAATTATGGTTATGCTTTTATTTGTGTATGTATGTTTATCTTTTAGTATGTAAAATTATTATTATTATTATATATATGTTTTTTTTTTCTTTTCAATTTTGTGTGTATGTTTGTATATATGTATATAAAATATATGTGTTTATGGACATAATATTTATTTTCCAAACTCATTGCACGTCAACTACTACTGTCTCTCTGAAATATTTGATCCATCCTAAGGTTGCCTGGAAGAGATTGCTTATGGCAATAAGGCCGCCCTTTGTACACTACACTTCGGATATTTTATGCATTATGTACTTATTTAACTCTGTAATAAGGTGTGCAAATAAAGAGTTTTCTATTCTATTCTATTCTATCTTTAAGGAATTTCTTCATAATCATTTACGCAAAAGCAATTTCTAAAACTCAGTGTGACATGGGCATGATAAGTAATTACAGTTGTATTCGAACACACTCTGCATTAGGACCATAGTGTCACGCACGATTAATAATACAAAGAGCGTCACGTCACGAATCTACTGTCGAGTTACATATTAGAAAATGTTCCATTAAGTTTTTTTTTTTATGTTTATCCCTGCCAAGATGACTCTACCCTGCCTGATACAAAGCATAAGCAGAACTACTTGTTATGCTAAGAGTGGTGGTCACCATACTCATTGCGAATGCAGACAAAGCAACAATACAGCATGGTGACCCACACTATGGCGGCCTAGTGATGCTTCTGCATCATTGGTCATCTGGCATCAATCATTAAAATATATAGTATAATTTAGAGAAAATACAATCTATACTAATATATAAAGCTGAAGAGTTTGTTTGTTTGTTTGTTTGAACACGCTAATCTCAGGAGCCGCTGGTCCGATTTGAAAAATTCTTTCAGTGTTGGATAGTGCATTTATCGAGGAAGGCTATAGGCTATATATCATCACGCTCGGACCAATAGGAGCGGAGCAGCAATGAAAAATGTTTCGAAAACGGGGGAAAATTATCACGCTACGGGCAATAGAAGACGCAAACGAGGTTACGTGGGTCGGCTAGTTTTGTTATATTCAAAGAATATTAACGAAACATAATGTAAATGGTCTTAATATAAAATCCGACCCTAGATTGACCTGCACTGCACCTGATAATAAATTATTAATATACGAAATTTATTATAAAATAAGTTTTATTCTATTATCAGCTCGGTGCAGGTCGATCTAAGGTCGGATCTTAGACCATAATTACTAAGCAATGAATTAGACCAAAATCAATTCGAACTGATCATTCATGCTAACAAATGTCCAATGACTTCGTTCGTCAAAACTTTATTGTAAAGTTAATATCAAAACTTTGACAGTAAGGTCGTCGGTGTGATCCTTACATTGATGTTATCTCGTCCTTGCACTACAACCTCGCCTATTGTTATCTAGTAGATAACATATACGACGTATAACCTAAGATTCTTTCTATTTAAAAAGAATATTCAAAATTCTACTTTAGTTTGTACCGAAGTTTGAAAAGACACACAAGCAACTAAAAATTGGTGTATAGCTTATACCGGTGTTCAGATCCTCCAAAGGGATATGCAGGATATGCTACGAAACAAAAATATTTCTGTATTTAATTAAAGTTACGGCATACATAAATATTTTACAATGAAATGATGAAAAAAATTGTAATGGGTATTAGCAATCTCACACTATATTTCAACTAGTTGTTGCCCGCGGCTCCGCCCGCGTGTATGTCGGTTATCATGGTAAATAGTAGCCTATGTATTATTCTGATGTATGAGCTATATTATTGTAAAGTTTCATCCAAATCCCTCCAGTAGTTTTTGCGTGAAAAAGTAACAAACATACACACTCGCAAATCTTCGCCTTTATATATTAGTGTGTTGTGATAAACTTCGTCTTTTTTCTTTGATATTTTACATTAGGGCCGACCAGCCGCAAGGAGGAGCTCGTCATGAGCTAATTGATCGTATAGAATAGAATACAAATATTCCAAACAATCGTGGATCATTGATTAGCTTGGCATGACACCACATCTATACTAATATATAAAGCTGAAGAGTTTGTTTGTTTGTTTGTTTGTTTGAACACGCTAATCTCAGGAACCGCTGGTCCGATTTGAAAAATTCTTTCGGTGTTGGATAGTCCATTTATTGAGGAAGGCTATAGGGTATATATCATCACGCTACTACTAATAGGAGCGGAGCAACAATGAAGAATGTTTCAAAAACGGGGGAAATTTTCACGCTACGGGCAATATAAGGCGCAAACGAGGTTGCGTGGGTCGGCTAGTTTGTGATAAAATAACAAGGCCGTGACCGTAACGTGGTTCAGTTAAGTTTAGCATCGCCGCAGCCTCAGTCTGTAGTTACAGTTTCCCACACATCATTCACATTCAAGACTCCTCATTTTTTCTGTTGTTACGTCATACAATTTCTGCTGATGTAATGTTGTCGAGTTTAAAATCTCAAGAATTGTACTTAACATAATGAATAGTAGAACGGTAACTATGATGTCATTGAAACATTGTCTTCATGTAGATAATTAAAAGTAGCTTTATGTAGGTTCTAAAAGCCAATGTCACGGAATAGAACAATATATTTACTTAAATAATTACAAAGTCAGAATGTTTTACTGGTACATTGACTATTTAAAAAAAAGGCAATGGCTTGTTCGTGTTAGATTAATTTGTTTCTCACGTCTTTTTATTTCATATCCCTTTTTTTTTTTTTTTTTTTTTTAACGTGTGGAAACCCCCTCGGGCCGTCACCCCGCCGGGGTTTGCGGCGGGGCGGTGTGTCGGAATCGAACCGACTAAAACCACACGGTGTGCCACTCTGCGCCTGAGACGGGAGGGATCCGGGAACTGCTGTTATTAACACATCCGGACCCCTCCCAGCGCCTGCCCGCACTGAAGCGGGCACCGTCTGCTGATAAAACTCTCTAAATAGGCGACGTACGGCACACGCGTAACGTCGCCCCCTCGCGGGTGACCACTAGAGCGGATGGAAGGGAAAACCCATCCCGACCATCCGCGGCCACACTCAGGGCGGCATGAGGCGCTGATAGGCGCGCCTCCGCCGCCCGGTTCGCCGGCGGCGGATCGGGTCCGAGTGGATATCATCCTCCCGGGCCTTCTCCGCCGCCTCCTTCTGCGAGATTACATCTTCACAGAAGGTTGCGACCGCGGTAAAACTGCTGTCGCTACCAGCCATGCAGCGTATGACGGCCGGTAGCGACAGATCTCCTCCGATGACTGCAGTGAGGGCCCGGCGCTGCGACGCCCATGCGGGGCAGGTCGCCAGCGTGTGCTGGGCCGAGTCCTCACTGCAGTCGCAGTGGTGGCAGGCGGGACTCAATTCCCTCCTGGCGACCGAGTGCAGGTACTTCCCGAAGCAACCATGCCCGGAAAGCACCTGCGTCAGTCGGAAGGAAAGAGTCCCGTGCTGCCGCCCTGCCCACTCGAGGATGACCGGCTGGAGAGCCTCCACGGCGGCAAAGCCAGCGCGTGGAGTCTCCAGCCGGAACGACCAACTAGCCATCGTGGCTCGACGGGCGGCTTCACGCCACTCGCGTACCTCTTCGGGCGGAGGGCGATAGCCATACTCCGCCCGGTATTCAGCCACCCGTCGATAAACTTCGGCGAGCACTTCCGCCTCCAAATCCCACGGGGGTGTCCCGGCCAAGGCGCACGCCGCCTCGGTCGACACCGTGCGGTATCCGCGTATGGCTCTGACTGCCAACACCCTCTGAGGCCGCCAGAGGCGGGCCTTATTGAGGGCAGTCAGAGCCGCCACCCACACCGGTGCCCCATACAGCGCCATCGACCGGACCACCCCCGTGTAGAGGTGTCGCGTTGCGACGCTGGCTCCGCCCAAATTGGGCAAAAGTCGCCCAAGGGCAGAGGCAGCGTCGACCAGCTTGGGACCAAGCTGTCGGAAGTGCTCGTCGAAGAGCCACCTACCGTCGAGGATCAGGCCCAGATACCTCATCTGGGCCCGAACCGGTACGAGGACCGAGTTGACCATTATGGAGGCACCGGGGGGTGGCCCACGACGGGGCCCATGGAACAATAGGGCCTCCGTCTTGTCCAGGGCCACCCGTAAGCCCAGCGCCTCGATGCGCCCGACCACCAGAGAAACACCAATGGTGGCCAGGCGCGCCGCCTCCTCGAAGTTCGCCCCCCGGGCCGTGACCAATGTGTCATCGGCGTAACAAATTACGCCCAGCCCGGGGGGGAGACGACCTCGTAGGACCCAGTCGTATCCCACGTTCCACAGGAGTGGTCCTAGGACAGACCCCTGCGGAACGCCGCACGACATGGGTCGCCGTCTCAAGGCGCCCTCTCGGTCCTCGTACACGACGGTACGCTCCTCCAAATAGTCTGCCACCAGCCGCCTCAGGTACTCTGGCACCCCGTGGTATTGGAGTGCTTCCCTGATGCAGCTGAATGGCAGACTATTAAAGGCGTTGGCGATGTCCAGGGACACCGCCAACACCACGCCGCCACAGCTCACCGCCTCTTCGGTCACGGCCCTAAGGCGCATCACGGCATCGACCGTCGAACGCCCCTCTCGGAATCCGAATTGGGCGTCCGACAGGTCGGGCCCCACCTCGCAGAGGTGCCGGACGATGCGGGCAGAGAGTATCCTCTCAAAAAGTTTACCCGCCTCGTCCAGCAACACGATGGGCCTATAGGCCGCGACCGAATCAGCAGGCCGTCCCGGCTTCCTCAGCAGGACCAGCTTCCCGCATTTCCAGCACTCAGGGAAGCGTCCGGACGCCAGGCTAGCGTCCAACACCTCCCTGAGGCGGTCCGACATATGGTCGAGGGCTCGGGCCATCACTCGGGCTGGAACCCCGTCCGGCCCGGGGGCGGTGTTCTTGGAACGGATCCGCAGAACAGCCGCCCCAACCTCCGATTCCCCCACGGGCGGCACATCGTCCTCTCGACCCCCGTCGTCTCTGACCGCATAGGCCATCGACGGGGGTGTGTGCTCCGCCCGCTGTGGGAAAAGGCCCTCGACCACTTCCTGCAGGAAGCTGGGCTGGAGAGTCTCGGTAAGGGGGGGGCCCGCCGTGCGAAGCTTTTGTCGCACCGCACGATATGGGCGTCCCCAGGGGTCACGGTCGAGACTCTCCAGCATCTCCTTTCTCTTTTCGTTTTTGGCGCGGCAAATGGCCAGCTTCAGAGTTTTCCGCGCCTCGCGGTACTCCTCATGAAGCTGGTCCCCGCCACCGTCTCCACGGTGACGTCGCCGGCTGCGGGTGTAGGACCTCCGGGCACGAGTGCACGCCGCACGGAGGTCCGCCAACTCCTGGGACCACCAGTAGACCTCCTTCCGAGGAGACCGACGACCCTGGACGCGGGGCATGGCCGTATCGCAAATTTGCGTAATCGCATCACGAAAACGGCCAGCACCCACGTCCACGCCGACCTCCTCGGTCGGGGCCTGCGGAGACAGCCAAGAGTGAATAATGGCCGCCTCCTCTAGTAGGTCCCTGTCGAGCTTGGCGACAGCCCACCGCGGAAAGTGGGATGAATGCCGCGCCGTGTGACCCCTACTGGGGCCCTGGGACCGGGAGAGCTCGAATCGGATATACAAATGATCCGAGAGCGTCTCAACCTCTTCCAGGACACACCAGTTCCTTACTCGTGCGGCAACAGCAGGGGTAGCGAACGAAAGGTCCACTATCGACCCCCCCTGCTGTCGCACGCACGTGTTGGTGGAGCCTCTGTTTAACAAACAGAGGCCCACCGAAGCCGCCCACTCCTCGACGGCCTCGCCCTTGGCGTCCGTCCTGGGGGACCCCCACGCTATGGATTTTGCGTTGAAGTCCCCCAGCACGAGGACGTGCCCAGACGCTAATCGCCGCATCGAGGTCTCCAAGCTGTTAAGGAAGACCTCGAAGTCGCTCAGACTCCGGTTGGGGGAGAAGTAGACACCGTAAACAGTGATCCCCCCCCACTCGGCGGCAACATTTCCAGAGCCCTTGTCTCTAAGCGACAAGGGCGGGGAATGAGCCGCCGCGGAACCGACGACTGCCACGGAGCCGTCCCAGTCACCCATCCAGTTTGGACGGGGAGGAACGTAATAGGGCTCCGCGACTACGGCAACACCGATCGACCACTGCGCCATGGTTTGCAGAAAGAGATCCTGCGCCGCGGCGCAGTGGTTGAGGTTCGTCTGGACAAGGAGGTTGGAGACGTGGTCCATTACTGGATCGTCTCTACAACCTCCTCCATGGGCGACGATGTAGACGCACGAATGACTTCGGAGGCAGCCTGGGTCGCCAGGCTAACCCCCGAAGTCTGCCGAGAAGCTCGGGAAGGCTTGCAGCCCCCCTGCCCCATCTGGTGATTGGCGGGCTTATCGCCCGCCGCACACATAGGGCAGTGAGGGGCGGCAGAACATTCTGCCGCCTTGTGCCCCGGTCGACCGCAGCGGAAACAGAGACCGCTGCAGTCAAAACAGTTTTCGCACTTGGCGCGTGTATGCCCCGATGCCAGGCATTTATAGCATCTCATCGGCCTCGCCGCCAGGACTGTGATCCTGGCGCTGACGAAGCCGACAAGAAGCCTGCCGGCGTCACCCAATATTTTGGCCGACTCCACGGGACATCTAACCCACACTGCGCCAAGTCCTCCCAGACCGGGGCGGATGGTGCCAATCTTGATGTTGTCCGCGTTGCACTTCGTCCTTTCTTGGACTGCAACGCGGACATCATCGACAGTGACGGAATCGTCCAGGCCCGAGATGCGCAGTTCTGCACACTTCGTGGGCCTGGCGATCCTGACACCATCCGTCGCTGCGAAAACTCCCCTGAGCTTCTCGGCGAAGGAGTCCGCCGTCTTTGCGCCATCGGCCCCAGGGAACTCGAGGACTCGAGCTCCCGTTTGGGCGAGGCGCAAGCGGACTCCTGCCGTCGCGAAATCGCCGGCGAGACAGTCTCGGGCCGTCTTGAAGACGGCCGCGTAGGACAGTCCGCCGGTAGCCGCCTCCGGTGACACCGTGACCACCACAGCCGCGGTCTTAGGCGGCTGCAACTTCCGCGGCTTCTTTGGGGTGGCCCCTGCCACCGGTGACGACTGCGGGCCAGAGGCCGCCTTTTGGGCAGCCTTCTTGGCCCGCTTCTTGGACTTCTTTGACTGCCGGGCCCCCCCAACTACCTGCCAACCCTCGTTGGAGGGGGCAGATGTGGAGGAGCCAGGCAGAGGTGTTGGAGTGGGGAGCGGAGGAAACTCCACTCCTGCCCTCGCCGCCGTCTTGGGCCCCGTCTTCTTCGGCGCAGCCGTCTTGGCCTTTGTCATCCGCTGCTGGGTCTGTCGAGCAGCGGTAGGGCCCGGCGGCGTCGTCGCTGCCGCATACGACACGCGACCCCCCACCACAGGGAGCGGGGTCGGTGCCGACGCGACTTTCGGTCTCGGCGCCGCAAGAGGCGGCCGAAGAATAGGGGCGGGAGGCAGCCTCGCCTCCAGGCCGGCCAGACGACCGTCCACCAGATTCCCCACCGAGGTGAGGATCTGCTGCAGCATCAGCTGCAGGACGGCGTCCGGTACCCCGGGGATGGTAGGGGCCGGCTGGGACGTAGACGGGGCCGGCTGGGAGGCAGACGGAGCCGGCCGGGACGCAGACAGGGCTGGTCTGGACGCAGACGGGGCCGGCCGGGACGAAGACGGGGCCGTCTGGGATGCAGACGGGGCTGGTTGGGACGCAGTCGGGGCCGGCCGGGATGTAGACGGGGCCGGGGCCGGGGCCGGCTGGGACGCAGACGGGACAGGGGCCCCTCGCCCAGAGCGCTCCGCCCGAAAAACGGCAAATTGGGCGCCGAGCCCGGCCACCTGCTCCGTCAAGCGGTCGTTTGCCGCCTGCAGGCGAGCCACGTCTCCGGCCAGGGTCTCCACGACCTCAGCTACGGCAGAGGAGGAGTCCTTGAGGGCCCTCACAAAAGGGCCCTTCAGGTTCACGGACTTGGTGGCCACCTTGTGAATTATGGCCACCGCCGCTTCAGCTCTCTCCCGCAGAGACGCCGGTGTTTGGGGCACTGAGTCCCCATGCACCGGCTCGCCGATTTTCAGCAGGAGACCGCTGATCTCCTCCTCCGCCTGCATTTCGCCATCCGCCCTGGTGCGTCTATATGATTCCGCCTTGCGGAAGACGGAACCCGACGGGGCCGACACCGGGGTTCGCGAGCGCCCCCTATGGCTGCTTGCTACCTTAGGAGGTAACATCCCCTGCGCGATGTCACTCTCGCAACCTTGGGGGCGTCCGCGCTTCCGGCCGTCTGCCTCCATGTCCATCGGTTCCGGTGCGTCCGTCTCCGCACCGGAACTGCCGCCCGCGACATCTACGGCGGACTTGGAACGCGTGCGTTCCGTTGTTCGTCGGCTCCCAGCAGTCAGATGGACTTCTGGGAGCCCCACCGATGTAGGCATTCCAACCGCAGCTACATCCTCGGTGGACGAGTGGACGTCCACCTTTTGGAACTGCCCCTTGGCATTCCTTCCTACCTTCATCTTTCTCTCCTTTTCCTGTCCGTTTGGCTTGCCAGTTGTCGTTAGATTTGATCCGATCGGTTTTAAATTTATATTTGTGATTTCATTTTCCATGTTATTCCCACGAGTAGGGGAGAACTAAAAGTCCACCCGGGCAGAGATCCCCAATACCCGGGCAAGCGTAAATTTGTGCCCAACCGAGGGGTCCGCAGGTCCCTGGCTGGGGGTGTGCTAGCGACTGAACTACCCATCAGCCATGCATCCCCTGGTCACACACCAGAACACGGGATTCGGGGTAATTTTTTATAGAGGTTTTCTTCCTCGCGGTCCGGGCGGTTAAGCCAAGACCCACGGTCCCAGTCGAGTCAGACACTGACCTAACTCGACGTACCTACTGGGATTACGTTGTAGCGGCGAGGGCAACACAGGACTAACTCCTATGTTGCCCGCTCGGAGGCAGGGTGAGTGCTCACCGAGCTCGCCCTCTAGTCGCACTCCAATACGCTTTCTACTAAAGCAGAGAGACGTTTGGTGTGCCCATCTCGGCAGTCTCGACAGACTCCGTCTGGTATCCCATTTAGTCTGGAGTCTCCTTCTGGGCCTATCCGGCATGAGTGGCTCTACCGGCATAGCCCCAGAGATCATCGACCCACGCAAGCCCCACCACGACGACAACGTAGGGATACATTGGGGGGTTATTATTATTTCATATCCCTATCGTAACGACAACCGGATAAAAACTTACGTTACTTTGACCACATATGTTTTTAAGCATAAATATGACTATCATATAGATAGATACAATACTCTTTGTTTGTACACCGTATTACAAATTTGCAAGAAAATACATAGAATATCTGTAAAATCTATCTATACTAATATATAAAGCTGAAGAGTTTGTTTGTTTGTTTGTTTGTTTGAACACGCTAATCTCAGGAACCACTGGTCCGATTTGAAAAAAACTTTCAGTGTTAGAAAGCCCATTTATTGAGGAAGGCTGTAGGGTATATATCATCACGCTACTACTAATAGGAGCGGAGCAACAATGAAAAATGTTTGAAAAACGGGGGAAATTTTCACGCTACGAGCAATATAAGGCGCAAACGAGGTTGCGTGGGTCTGCTAGTACTAATATATAAAGCCGAAGAGTTTGTTTGTTTGTTTGTTTGTTTGTTTGAACACGCTAATCTCAGGAACCACTGGTCCGATTTAAAAAAATATTTCAGCGTTAGATAGCCCATTTATCGAGGAAGGCTATAGGCTATATATCATCACGCTAAGACCAATAGGAGTGGAGCACCAATGAAAAAAGTTTCAAAAACGGGGGAACATTATCACGCGACGGGCAATAGGAGACGCAAACGAGGTTGCGTGGGTCAGCTAGTAATGTACAAAGGACGACCTTATGGTCAAAAGCAATCTTTCTTGGCAACCTATCTATATATAGTTCTTTAGGTACTTTGTATTTACTTGTGACTTCACAATTAGTCATTCGTCTATTATTCGTTTGTTTATTTATATTACCTCTATTTCATCGAAATGTCTTGCATCTAATTAGCACTTTATTGATGTTCTAATCGAATCTATTTTGGTTATCGTATGTTTCTTTGCATAAATAATACGTAATGTTTTATTCTAGCAGGTACGTTAAATAACCCTTGTAAACACACGGCACTATTACCTACTAGATGTTAAGATTTAGCTTTAGAAAAATAATAAAAACATAACTTGTTAAATAAAGTTCGTTGAAGATAAACTAATGTTGATTTCTTAATTTTATATCGACGCTATACATATGCTGGATTTTAGTGAAAAAAATTACGCTGCGTTTTATCCCGGTTTCTTTGTTACTATATTACACATTTCTTTACATATTTAAAACAAAGTAAAAAGTGCATTATAGCTGATGGTCATAGAGTCTACAGATTTGTTAGTTTAAGTGTAAATAGTAAAATTTACCGACTACAAACTTATATTTGCACATATCAATGTAGTAGTAAATTCTGCGTACATACACGATGTATTTAATTCTCACGTTAAATTCAATTCAAAACGAAGAAACCGACACCTAAAAATAAGAACAATTACAAAAATATTTTTATATCAAAACGGATGTTGCGGTTTTCATGAATTTTCGAGCGAGCCTGGACGAGAAGGATGCTGAAGGTGCAGCTGGTGGTTGTAACGGTTTACTGATTTGGTAGTGGCCCATAGGCGCATCGTGCTTCTCGGTTAGATTTAAATAGGAAAATAGCCTCAACCTTTGTGGCCGCATCCTCTGTGAGTCACGGTTTTTCTGGACTTTCAAAGGGGTGGGCGAGATGTCAATGGTGATTCAATAAGTTATTTTTATCGTTGTTAACTACACGTCCCATTTATTATAGTACCATCTTTTGCCTGCGTCTCCACCGCGTGTGTGTCGACTATCGCGATAAAGAATATCCTATGCCCTTCCAAAAGAATCGAAGTAACTTTAAAATTTCTGAAATCAGTGAAGCAGTTAGCCGTTAATTACGTAACAGGCAGATTCAATTTATAATATTCGTATGGAAATATGAATTCCACATATCATTGCAGTCTTACCGCTATTTGAACTAACTTGACTGGACTAACAAGTCATGTAACTAGAAATTCACATTCGCATGCAACTATCAAGGTTATTAAGTAACTTCTTGTACACTTAATGATCTGAATAATTGTCGTTCAAGTAATAATAATATAATTTAAAAAATCTGCATTCGTGAATACTTCAGATTCTCATCTTATTGGATATCCGAAATACATAATTTCGAAAGACATATAACTTAAATTAGGGCAGGAAAAACTAAAATTAAGAGTCAATGAAATTTACAGTAAGTACGACAAAATTGTCGCTGAACTTTCTTATTTGCATATAAATGTACACAACTGGGCTGACTGCTGAGCCCCGCAGTGTTGCCCATGGATGTTGTCGTACGGAAACCGTAGCCTAAGTTACTCCTTATATTATCAGCTTTCTGCCAGTGAAAGCTCTGTCAAAATCGGTCCAGGAGTTCCTGAGATTAGCCGAAACAAACAGACTGAAAAATAAAGATTTTTTTTATGTACATAGGTACATCCTATTAATATTATAAAAGTCTGTAAGTATGGATGGATGGATGGATGTTTGTTACTCTTTCACGCAAAAACTACTGAACAGATTTGGATGAAACTTTACAGTAATGTAGCTTATACATCAGAATAACACATAGGCTACTATTTGCCGCGATAACCGACATATACGCGAGCGGCACCGCGGGCAACAACTAGTATAATATACTTTCATATGCATTTCATGAAAAGCTGTTATTTTAAATTACAAACAGACACTTTAAGGTTATTTATTTGTATAGATATGCGCATATGATCTTACTAAATATTGTAGATAAAAACGATAACTTATACAAACTTTAATTACATAATTATTTGAAACAAATAGACTTTTTCATAATAAATAACTTAACTACCTAAATTTGCATATTAATGAAGATTGATTTTTGAATAGGTACCTACCTACTACAAATGAGATATAGGTACTCAACTTACCTACTTATATATTTTGTATTGATTAATGTTAGCATTTTATGTAATGCTACAATACTAGGTAGCCATTGTAACATCAATCCGATTATTATAAATTATCATAGAACGCAACGATTTATTGTAATGGTGTGTAGTGGCGTTACATGACGTGTAATGAAATTAAGTGTGAAACCTTTTTCGTAATTATCAAATGTAGATTATGTAAATTTATGTATAAATGAAGCCCGTTAGCCAAGTTGCATTCTACAAACGTAAACGTTAACAGAAAATACCAAATACATACTTCTCTCAACTCTAAGTCCCGTGGTCAAAATAAAATCTATACAAATAAATAAAATTGGAGTGTCTGTTTGTAATATTAAAATAATCACTTTTTACTAAATGCATATATATGTATACACGGTAATGATGCCAAAAATGTATTTAAAAAAAATCTGTCTTTCTGTCGGTCTGTCTGTCTGTCTGTTTGTTCCGGGTAATCTCTGTAACGGCTGAACCGATTTTGACGGGACTTTCACTGGCAGGTAGCTGATGATCCACAGAGTAACTTTGGCTACTTTTTTTAAAGTAACTGTGTCCCGCGGTGTTACTCGCAGTACGACAATAACCGCGGGTAACACCGCGGGGTTCAGCTAGTATTAGCCTACAAGAGAATAAACGCGCTAGCTATTGTAGAGAGAGAAACGACGCGAAACTCATGCAACTTGACTAGTGGGCTGGTCTTTTCTGATCTCTATTCATTCTGTCTCAATTTCACTCTTGGTTCCCTTGTAAAGGAAACACACTCATAATAAGAAATCATACACAGAAAATCTTTTTCACTTTTAATCACACACACACAATAATACTTTTTCACCTCAAGTGAACCCAATGGAGCCAGCTGCAAAATATATAAAACGATTATATTATAAAAATGAGTAAACTTCAAACAAATATGAAGCACAAAAATAAAAACACGTTTTTAATAATCATTAAGTCATCTTTTGTTGATTCGTCAAAAAAAAAAACAGAATACTGGAATGTAAACAAGCAACCGCATTTATTATTAGCTTTTATGACCTTCACGCTTATAGACTGCGACAATTGGCTACAAAAATTTAACTACAAACGCACCGGCTAGAAACAAAATGAGACAAAGGCGAGGGGGGGGGGGGGTAGAGTTACTATCACTCTTATTTTTCAAGTGTATACATACTATTTATAACGACAACGAGTAAGTAACATAATTACGGTTGTGCTTACTTGTGATGACCGACGACGAACAAAGTAATATTATAAAGAAGTTAAGTTTGTGAGCTTGTAGGGGGTTTCTGGATCTATTCTTTTACTAATGAAATACTACATTATTTGTTAAATCATCCGCTTAAACATTAACCCGAAAAATGGTGATATTTGGCATACACGTAGCCGAAGCGCGCGCAAGTTAGTAGTATTTAAAATACACTACACAAGTGTCGACAACTTATACGATACTGACAAAAAGTAGCGTAGTTTCTAGCATGTGTGTGCGTTAAAGCGTGTGTTTACTTGGAACTAAGCTACTTTTTTTGCTTCAACAAGAACAAGGCTGTGTGTTATCTATCTTTTTTTAATTGATCTGAGGTTACAATAAACTGATTGTTAATTCGATCGAATTTTATTTTTTGTTTGATCACTTTTTGTTGTATTGTTCTGTCCCTTGCCACGTAATCGACATAATTCATCTTCGTTTGTGAATCAGTTCGGTCAGGTATAAATTTATGCCTTCGCATCCTAAGCTAATGACCGAATATGGATCTGGTCAATGGATCCTCTGAGAACGTACGAATAAAAAAATCTCAGTAGATCCATATTTTGAAATAAGGATCTAATGAGAAAAAATATTCTCATTAGATCCATCATGGATCTGGTCAATGGATCCTCTGAGAACGTACGAATAAAAAAATCTCAGTAGATCCATATTTTGAAATAAGGATCTAATGAGAAAAAATATTCTCATTAGATCCATCATGGATCTACTGAGAATAAACCAATTATACTTACGCTTCTTCTTAGTCAATTATTTCTTTAAAGATCGTTCAACTTTATCTTCAGTTTACCATTGTAGTGTCTCCCAGGTTTTCTGATGCGATTTCCAGGAACAGTCGCCTATTTTTTTGTTAAGTTTATGGAACATCCCTTCGAATTTCTTACTACTTTCCTAGGGAATATTTTCACTTAAAACCACTCCGACGGCCGGCCCTCAGAGGCCTGGCTCTGAAACCCGGACCTGGACCGGAGAATAGAGGTACCTAATAAATTCTTTTAAGACTCCCCATGAATATTCTAATTCCCATTTACGTAGATAATTCCCTTAAAAACAATCTTATTTATCCATCACGGCTAGTAAGATCTTCAGATTTCATTTTTGTCTAAAGGTTAAGGAAATACATTAGTCGCCATTTTGCTATTGCTTGCAGTTGAAGATACCGTCCATTTGCGATACCAAAATACAAATATAACCTACTTTTTTGTATTGTATTTTAAAGCACATACTTAGTGCTGTCCCTTAGTTGACACATAAACTGTGACACACACTTGAAAAATGTAATTATTATGGACACAGCCCTTGACATTGTTGTTAATTAAGTATAGAGGAAACAATGGCTATTGAAAACGATATACTTTACCTGTTATAGTGTGCAGAAGCAACAAATAGTCATAGGAGCGGAAACGTTTGTATGTAAACTGTTAAAGAATCATTTTCTGGGGTAAATAAACAGTAGCTGTCGAAATCATTTTCGCCAATTATTTACTTGTTACAATAGTATAAGATTGGCTAATGAAAATTATATTTATTCGAGCAACAAACCTTTTAAATTAAATTCTAAGAAATAAATATAAGCGTCAAAAAATTCCTTTATAACATCGAATGAAATTGAAACATTGAATAGAAATGCTAAACCTCTGTACTTTATGATTCAAAAATGTATCTACCCACTTGTTTTTGGCATTTACGGAAAATTCACTATACCTAGTCAGAATAGACTAGTTTGCTTGTCTGAATCCTACTAATATTATAAATGCGAAAGTTTGTAAGGATGGATGGATGTTTGGATGTTTGTTACTCTTTCACGCAAAAACTACTGAACGGATTTGGATGAAACTTTACAGTAATATAGCTTATACATCAGAATAACACATAGGCTACTATTTGCCACGATAACCGACATATACGCGGGTGGAGCCGCGGGCAACAACTAGTATGTTATATTTTGTCCTCCAGTGACCTGTCGGTAGCTGAGTATGTAGCTCTCGTACGCACACACACAGTTGATCAACCGCGGGAACATTTAAGCTCGGAATGTCACATATATATAACTCTCAAGTACTCCGTGCGTAGACATTCCCTTAGTTGGCTCTTACACCCATGCGATGAATAGTCATCGCATGGGTGTAAGAGCCAACTAAGGAAGCAATCTACGCAGAAGAACATCAAGCAAACAGATTGAAAACAAATCCTAAACCTACCTGTCTGGCAAGTGTGGGCAAGTGTCCTAAAGTAGGACAAAACCTCCTTTCCAAAGAGACCTTTGCCCAGCAGTGTATTTTTAAAGGCTGTTGATTAAGCTTCCTTAGTCTCGATTGTCGTGAAACATTTTTACGCCTACGATATCCGTAAATAATAAGTATCGGTAATTTATGCCAGTGTTATAAATCATGTCAAAGTCGAAAGTTAATTGTTACCAATGTTGAGTTTATTTACATTTACAGGGTAAGAAAAACGTCGATATTTATCATTCGATACTTAATGAATGCCTTAATATAAATTACACGGAGGGTTAGACTCGAATAGTTTCGGATTGACGTGAAATCAAAATAACATACCTTATGGTAGATTTCCATTATTTCTATATGCCTGAAATGAGTCCATGTAATATCCAATGTGTTTAATCCATATAGTTCGGATCATTTTTATGAATATAATACCTAACTCTAAATAGTTACTGGTATCACTTATACGCATAAGTTGAAAGATTTAGGATGATAAACCTTCAACCTATGCGATGTTAATATGGACATACTAAATAAAAGAATAAAGAAATTCATACTAGAATTCAGTTTGGACATAGTAATTATTAGCTATGAGAGGCCTCTTTCACCCTCTGTACTGAAAATGAATGAACACAGAGTAGAATATCTCATATAATATGTTTGTGAGAACAATGCACGCTTCTAACCCACGTAATCACACTTACTTACGGCAGAACGATCGTGTATGATCGCAAACAAATCTTAGCTTGTAAATCGACGTCTAGAACCTTCCAGAACCAACGCTTGGATCGAGTTTATTGTACTTTATCATACCCCTAAATGTAGTGCACGACTCTAAACCGTGTAGGAACGTTTCCTATCACTAAATTCTACTGTCTGTCTCCTGTGACCTTATTATTAACTACTTACAAATATTCCTCTATCGTGTTTTATAATAAATTTTTGAATCTATATATATAAAAGAGGAAGGTGACTGACTGACATACCCAGAGATCAACGCAGAGCCCTAACCGCTGGACCTGAAATTTTGCATGTAGGTTCGTTATATAACGTAAGTGAGCACTAAGAAAGGAATTCAGGGTAAATCAGGGGATGAAAGTCTGCGTGAGCGAAGCCGCGTGTAAAAGCTAGTAAATTAATATAGTCTATATCATCCGGGCTATTATTGCAAAACTTCTGAGAACTCATTGAATAACATCTATTTAATAGTTTAGGCTCTACTATGGAAGATAAACATACTGCCAAAACTATTGCTTCGCCGTAATCGGATCAAAATTAAAGTTGTAACCCATAAAATAATCTGTAAAAGTTAGACTTCAACAGTGTATAAGATGTAGTATATTCTTTAGGTATAACAAGATGCTCCGCTATGAGCTAAGCACTACAAATCGCAGGTAATTTTGCAAAAGCAAAGGTCAAACCTAATCTACCGAGTGCAATTAATGTTCCTTGGTTTAATTGACTTCAAGTACTGCGACCCAAATTGCTTTATTCGTATGACGATGCAGTCATGTACGTACTTTTTGCAATGTTAGTTTATCCTAGTAAAAGAACCTAGATTTATTTAATTAAAAAAAAGTAAAAACTAAAACCCAACTACGACAAAAAACGACGCTTAAAAAGTATGAAACAAGTTTCAAAAGCCGTAGTCACGCGTTGTTTAAGAGATATGTCGTAGTTGGGTCTTAGTTTTTACTTTTTTTATTTAAAATGTTTTGGTGCCTTTATTATACTTATTGTTGTGCAAAGTTTATTTTGAATAGATACCATAGAAATAACATACTTACGGACAAAGTCACGAACAAATGCTAATAATATATATATTTTTGAAATGTACAAGTAACACCCTTTCCAATGATACCAAACACGGCATATTTATCTCAAATTTTGTTTTTAATACCGTACTTTATATCGGCTAGAGGGCGCCACATTCGATTCAGTGACACGTCATATAACCTATAAGCAGCGGACAATCAAGACACTTCTAACGATACCTCATTTATTTTATTCTGACTGGTTTAGAAAGAATGAGGGAACAAATAAGCATACCATAGAAATATCACACTTATCGAATAAATACGGACAAAGTCACGAACAAATGCTAATAATATATGTATTTTTGAAATGTACAAATAACGCCTCTTCTAATGATACCAAACACGGCATATTTATCAGATTCAGTGACACGTCATGTAGCCTATAACCAGAAGACGATCATGATGCTTCTAGAGACACCTCATTTGTCTAAATCTAATGAGAAGTTAAGGAGTTAGGAGGGAACAAATGAACATGCATACATACATACATACATACATAGCCTGTCAAAACCATATCCTTTGGCTTTGCCGTAGTCGGGTAAAAAGAGATTTAATTTGCTTGATCCTCGATTTATTTTTTATGATTTTTTTGCGTTATTGGTTAGTAAATAGCTAATAATATACGTAAAATTATAATGCGATACATAAAAGTTAATACATGTTCGTCCAACCATCATATTTTTTTGCAAACATCTATCAATTAATAAGATTAAAAATTATTGTTACCATGTCTTATTGTTTCTAAACATACTCTTCTCAGAATGTAGTATTTGACACTGAACTACACACTCTAGTAGATGGCTACCGGTGCGGCAAGCCTGACGCTCAAGACCTCGGCCCTACTGCGCAAGGCCAAGGTTTGCAGGTGTCCCCGTACGTCCCCCCGTGTGTAGGAAAAATTGTCGTATTCCGGCCGATCATCTAGCTTTGTCACATTTTATTTTATTAGCTTGTTACATACTTCTACGTAATCTTCAAATGAAAATAATTAATTTCATTACTAATATAGTGTTTCAAATTACTTAAAATGATCAGGTTTCTGGTTGTTGTCAACCAGAACAATCTTAAGTTGATTTTTGTATGTTGCAAAAACTCCAAAACTTCTGCACAAATTAAGCTCGTGTTTGTCCATCATGTCAAAATAGTAGTAGAGCTACGCTGATGTCAGTACGAACGGGTCGGTTCGACCGGAGTGGTACTACCCTCGCATAGAAAATCAACGTAAAATGACAGCGTTCGTGCTGTCGTGTTTCGTTGGTGAGTGCGAGACCGGAGGCCCAATGATGCAGAAACATCACTAGGCCGCCATGCTGCATTGTCTGCATTCGCAGTGAGTATGGTGACCACCACTCTTGGATTCTGCTTATGCTTTCCATTATGTAGAGTAGTCATTTTAGAACGCCATACATAAAAGAAATATATGAATGTTGACATGATGGACAAACCGTTTCAAAGACAGTTTTAATTTGTTTGCAACCACAATGTCACATCGAAACGAGGCAGGGTGCTGTTAGTATGTCTGGTGCCAAGCTGTGAAATAAGTTAATGGTAAATACTCTGTAAATTGAAGCCTAAGGAATAATCAGGCCTGTATGACAATTCTATTACCTTTAGAAATGGTTTGGAAAAAGACATTGATCAAATTAATTCAGTTAATGTAATAAACGTTAATCTATACTAATATATAAAGCTGAAGAGTTTGTTTGTTTGTTTGTTTGAACACGCTAATCTCAGGAACCGCTGGTCCGATTTGAAAAATTCTTTCAGTATTAGTTAGCCCATTTATCGAGGAAGGCTATAGGCTATATATCATCACGCTAAGACCTACAGGAGCGGAGCAACAATGAAAAATGTCACAAAAACGGGGGAAAATTATCACGCTACGGGCAATAGAAGACGCAAACGAGGTTGCGTGTGTCGGCTAGTGTATAATAAAGTTTTTATATCTTAAGGAATGTAAACAATCAGTGTTCGGATACGCTTGATAGCAACAAAGAATTCACATCAGTGTCACGTTTCCATCGTCACACAGTCACACCTCTTTGTGTTACTTTTCATATCCCGTTTATCTAATACCTATAAACGAGCAATTCTTGCATATAATAAATCTATCTATCTATATATATATATATAAATGAATCCCTATTTGCCTTGGTCACGAAATCACTCGTGAACGGCTAAACCGATTTTGCTGATTCTTTTTTGTTGGATAGCTCATTTAGCGAGGAAGGTTTTAGGCTATGTAACATCACTCTACGACCAATAGGAGCCGGGTATCGACCGAAAATGTTGGGAAAATGGGAAAAAAAGAGTTGAGCGGGTCAGCTAGTATATACATACATATATACTAGCTGAACCCCGCGGTGTTACCCGCGGTTATTGTTGTGCCGCGAGTAACGCCGCGGGACAAAGTTAGTCTAAAAAAAGTAGCCTAAGTTACTCCCCGGATCATCAGCTACCTGCCAGTGGAAGTCCCGTCAAAATCCGTCCAGCCGTTCCAGAGATTACCCGGAACAAACAGACAGACAGACAGACAAAATTTTTTTTAACTACGGTTTTGGTATATGTATCGTGTATACATACATATGCATTGATTAAAAAGCTGTTATTTTAATATTACAAACAGACACTCCAATTTTATTTATTTGTTTAGATGTATAATCTGAATCTCGGAAACGGTTCCAACGTTTGTCATGAAATTTAGTATGCAGGAGGTTTTGGGGGCGATAAATCGATCGGCTAGTATTCATTGTTAGAAAACTTACGAAAAAAAATACCGAGCAAAGTTCAGTCATCCAGGCACTTAAATTTACTCGTCATTACTCCACATACGATCATAAGTAGAAATACACTGTATAGATATAGTATACTAGAGGCGCGGCGGGATCTTCAACTAACTAGGTTAAACACAGTCTACTTAGTTTAGTCTACCTAGTTGTATTCTGTATTACAATCCTCCAAAACGACTTCGACCACTTTTATTTAATAACTAGCTGAACCCCGCGGTGTTACCCGCGGTTATTTTCGTACCGCCAGAAACGCCGCGGGACTAAGCTAATTTTCGGATATCGCAGTGATTCTTCAAACTGACATAACTTTTTTATTTATAAACCGATTTTGATGAAACAGACACTAAATGTTAAGTTAGAAAACCACAACAGTTAGGTGAAAACCGCATTCAAATTGGTTAAGCCATTCGTGAGATTAGCGCGCACAAACGCACAGACATACAGACAAAAAATCGAAAAAACCATTGCTTTGGGTTCTATTGCGTTCATAAAGCCCCCCCTATAACATATTTCCTGATATATCTTCCATGTACAGACAGCGACCAGTAACGATTTTATTATATATACTAGTTGTTGCCCGCCGCTCCGTATACGTCGTATACGCGGGCAGAACCACGTGCAAAAGCTAGTGTATCTATATAATAATATATAAAGCTGAAGAGTTTGTTTGTTTGAACACGCTAATCTCAGGAACCGCTGGTCCGATTTGAAAAATTATTTCAGTGTTCGATAGCCCATTTATCGAGGTAGCCTATAGGCTATATATCATCACGCTCGGACCAATAGGAGCGGAGCACCAATGAAAAATGTTTCGAAAACGGGGAAAAATTGTCACGCCACGGGCAATAGGAGACGCAAACGAGGTTGCGTGGGTCGGCTAGTATCATATAAGAAAAGGAATTGACTTCATAACTTTTTAGTGAAATTTCAAAATATCTTCGTAATTATTATACTATCGTGGTGGAGACAAATTGAAAAAAAAGCATTATAAAAATCACTTCAGCCGTTCTTGAGTATTAGGCAAATGGTGTTACTAAACCGTTATTGTCTTACATATACTCGTATGTATTAAGATATCTGGAGTATACATAATATGTAGACTGGTAGACATATTATGTTTAAAAACACAATAGGACGGTTGTATGCGTTTTTAAAGAATTGCCTACACAGCTGGCGACGATATTGGCAGATTCTAAGCGAAGCATAGCATAATAAGTTGCCGTTGTTAGTTCAGTAACAATTGACCACAATGAAGAGAACAAAACAATATTAGGAAACAATGATATCCATGGTGTCTTGACGAAGTTCTATTGTTATGTTGCTTAGTTATTATAGTCGTGTATGCTTAATAATTCACTTCATTAATACACATGGCAAGTTATTTAAAAGTTGACTAATATATTTTTAGTTTAAATAAAAGACGATGTTTTATTCAAATGCCTCTGATAGACCATATTTTACATATACCAAGTGGCGTGTAATTGGATTGACTCTACTTCCATGCCATTTGTCGATGCTCCATAAAAAAAAATGCTTTAAATAATTAGAATGGTCTATGACAGAGACTTACCTTTTTCATTTCATCAAGAGCATAATCAGAGCTATATAACTAAATAAAAATTATAATACGTTCAAAGATGCGTGCAGTAAATAACTAATGACTTTAGCAGAAACCAACATAATATGAAATGAAAACTTAAAATACGAGTAGGTGGTTTTTTTTGCTGCAGACAAAGCTAAGTACTGGGAAAATTTAAGAGACGGTACATTATGTTTTTGCTCATCTTCATCTCACGAGTGTATTGTACTGAATGACTTTTTTGTCTCCATCGTTAATGCTTAAAACCCAAACCATAAAAAAAGCTCATTCTTTCTTCACGTGTCTTGATCGGTGAGTCATAATGAACAGCCTCTTAGTTTTTTCTAACGAAATGTCAAAACAATTCAAAGAATAGAAGATAACGCTTACGATAGGTAAAAACCTGGTAACAGGTTTTGCACCTGTATTCGAATTCGAATACCGGTCGGCCTACATAAAATATGTTTTATACATCAATTAGTTAGAACTATTCAAGTTTTCGTGATGAATATCAGCAGTTAAAAACTATGAGCTTTAATATTAAAATTTAAGTAGAAACTCGATTATCCGAGCGATAGCTGACCAATCAATTACTCGTGTGAGCATTAAGGATTTGGGGGTGACTTGACCAACGTTTGACATTTGATGATCATGTTTCTTCTCTGGCTCAGGAATCGTTAGTCGTCTTAGGATTTGTTCTGCCTAACACTCAGGACTTTGAGAATCCATCAGGCTCTGGTACATCGCGCTGGTAAGAAGCAAATTGGAAGCAAATGCTTGCGTATGGAACCCCCATACGGCGAACTAAACTCTGATGCTTGAGAAAGTGCAAAAGACCTTTCTCAGATACCTCTTTAAAAGGTCATATTACTGCTATTCCTATATATTCCTATATACCCAACCAATTATTTATTAGGGGTTTTACGATTTAACTCTTTGGAGGTGAGAAGAGGTCTTCATCAGCTTTTAATATTTTGTAAAACCCTTCGTTGGGGAATTGACAGTCCTGAACTCTACAATCTATTCTGTAGGATATATGTGCTCCTCAATTACTACGCACATCGTCAAAGCCGTCGACGCAAATTGTTTGCGCAACCGGTATGTCACACAGCCGCTAGAGCGGAGTCTGCTGTGTGTCGTACCCTCAAAGTGCTCAATACCCATCAACAACACTAAGTGCGATTTGTTTGTGGATGGATGGAGTGACATGGTGAGAATTTCTTTGGTGTTTTTACGCGAGGAAGTCTACAGTGCTAAATTAATTTTGTTTTATTTTGTGCCAATTTTATTATTATCTTTTAATTTTTATGTTATTGAATTTTATTTAAATTTTTATGTTATTGAATTTTATGTTATTGTGTTGTCATATCAATTGTTTCCATGTTAATTAATGTAATTGGTTTTAACTATTTTAATTACCTATAAAATAAATAAATCCGACCCTCGATGATCCGGACTGCCAACCGCGACCAATAGGTAGTTAAATCATATTGAGCCAAGTTATGTTTAACACATAAGTACATATTACTACAAGTCGAATTCGTGCAAGCAGAAACACATGTATGTACCAAATACATAATATTGTAAACAAATTGTGCATATAATTTAATCGATTTTATTTCATGACTAGCTGAACCCCGCGGTGTTACCCACGGTTATCGTCGTACCGCGAGTAACGCCGCGGGACAAAGTTAGTCTAAAAAAGTAGCCTAAGTTACTCCCCGGATCATCAGCTACCTGCCAGTGAAAGTCCCGTCAAAATCCGTCCAGCCGTTCCAGAGATTACCCGGAACAAACAGACAGACAGACAGACAGACAGACAGACAGACAGACAAAAAAATTTTTAACTACATTTTTGGTATATGTATCGTGTATATATACATATGCATTGATTAAAAATCTGTTATTTTAATATTACAAACAGACACTCCAATTTTATTTATTTGTATAGATTACAAACAGACACTCCAATTTTATTTATTTGTATAGATAAACGCTGCAGTATTTTATTACGCAAACATCGTATGTTGGAAAATGTGTCTCGTAATGAACTTTGATTGTCGTTGAAATAAAATTGTTCTTAATGTTTTTAATTAACACTTAACATTATGTAGGTATGTAAAAACCCACTTTCCTTCATACATTCGATTATCCGGATTTTTGATTATCCGAATCCCTAACGAAAACAAGTCCGGATAATCTAGTTTCTTAAATTTCTACTATGTTTAATTCTTAATGCGCCTCTCAGGTATACAGCACACAAACCATCGAAACATTTGTAATTGTCTTTATATATTAACTAGCTTTTGCACGCGGCTTCACTCACGCAGACTTTCATCCCCTGGTTTACTCCCTTAGCGGTGGAATTTCAAAAATTCCTTTCTTAGTGCTCACTTACGTTATATAAAGAACCTACATGCAAAATTTCAGGATTCTAGGTTCAGCGGTTTGGGCTGTGCGTTGTTCTCTGGGTATGTCAGTCAGTCAGTCACCTTCCTCTTTTGTATATATAGATAGATAATGACCCTATGTAAAACATTAGCATAATTTAATTCTACTTTTTACCTACCAAACTTACCTTCTAACTTTATAATCCTTGTAGATTTTCCATGTCCATCTGTAGATTAGCCTAATTGTTTTTTATATTGATTAGAAGATGCGTTTATATTCAACTAGCTGTTGCCCGCGGCTTTGCTCGCGTGGAAATTCATTACATGTATTTAGTTAAAACTGTGTAAGTATGTATGAATAATTAATTTGTGTTTTTAAACGTATTTATTTATTATTATACAATTTCCCCTTTCATACAAACATTCAACCTATTTCACCCCCTTAGGGGTAGAAATTCCAAAATTCGTTCCTTATTGGGTGTCTATTAAATTAAACGATCCAACTCACCAAATTTCATAGCCCTAACTATTACAGTTTACGCTCGGCGATGATGAATCAGTCAGTCAAGACATGTTATTTTTTAAGTATAGAATAGAAGAACAGACTATTGGACACAAAAGCTCTCAGAAAATCTAACGACTTTTCACTTCATCTTAATAATCTAAATATAAATATTTAGAAACAAATCTGAAATATTTTGATCCATCCAATCCTAAGGTTGCCTGGAAGACATGGCTTTTTGCAAGAAGGCCGCCCATTGTAAATCACATAACTGATATTTTAAGTCTCTACTCTACTCTCTTGTAACTCTGTAATATTATGTCCCCTAATATGTACTATAAACTTGTTTACTTCTTGAGTCTAATTCTCAATCAATTTAACTGAAAGGGAAATGAGGTTGCAATATATCAGAGACAAAACTCAAAAGTATTATTCCACAGGAAAATGTCGTGTACGGTCAGGACCTAATGAATTAAGATTTACTTACATTCATTTGTACGCTATGGACTAGTTTTTCTGCAATTCATACACGGTACGACACTAAAGCCGTATTTATATTTTACATTTAAATTATTTTCTGCAGGTCATTCAAGACAAACATAAATTTAACATTAGTTTCTTTGCAGACAGATATTTTACAAAAAACACATTATTAAACTCACAATAACAAGAAAAAAATGCCTTTTATACACTGTACCTACCGATTTGACATGTTCATTTATTTGTTGACTGTGTGTTTCTTTAAGCAGATTTTCTGTGGACTCTGTGCTCGAGAAGTTCCTTGTGAATTTGAAGATACGTAACACCTAGTCGCGTTAATTCCTATATACTTGATCATCAGCCTTCACTGCTAGACGTAGAGCTCTTTTTAACCGACTTTCAAAAGGAGGATGTTCTCAATTTGATTGGTATTTTTTTATGTATGTACACTGATTACTCCGTCAATTATGGACCGATTTATCTCATATACAAAGGTAAAATGCCTACATAACTGATAAAATATATGAAAACAAGAAAAGCTTTAAAAACTATAAACCGACTATTTTCACTAGTGTATGTAATCCGTACCATTATTACGATTCTATTGACACGTTCCCTTCTCTTACCCTTCTCTTGTACGTCACCATAGTCGGGTTATATATAGTATAGTACAAAGAATATCATTAAATTCTATAAATAAAAACACAGTGCTTGGTATTATCAATGTATAATTACGTAACTGAATAAGAAAGTTACACTGAAACAGGTATTTTTGTTCCTATAAAGATGAGCGCAGTGTCAAAAACAGAAAGCTGGTTATGACATTAACTATTTCTGTCTTTTTGGCTTCTTGACACAACGAATGCGTTCCAAACGTCGTATATTTTGTGAATGAAAAATAAAACAAGAATATTAATACTTTCGGAAATACCTACTACTGATTCTACTTCTTCCTTTAGATTGCTACGAGAAATATGTTTATTAAACGATAAAAACAGCTTTTTTACATCAAACCTTGCATGCCGAATCTAAGTTCTAAGTTCCAGTCGTTTATGAATGAGAATTGATTGCATAGATCATTTAACAGATATAACAGATAGGTACGAAACCGACAAAGGAACTTTGAACAAGCAATTTTATTTTGTATCCCCGTTTTCATTCATTATGTGTCAATTTTATCACAAGTGAAGTGCGATAGATACAGTATATATATAAGTCACATTCACATCTAAAATGTACCTCGGTAAATTCTTAAATGACAATAGTGATAATTGTCACAGAGATCACGCTATATTTAAAGGACTATATTTCATTTTATACTTATAACTACCCTTTTATCTGCATAGATGCCTATCTTAAGTATAATGTGCTAATCAATTTTGATTTTTTAACCACCCTGTTTATCCAGTGGGTAGTTCTGATTGAATGACTGTTTGTGTTTAATATACTAGTTGTAGATAGACTTCGTTCTATCAAAAGTTATCAACCTAACGCAGTCTAATAGAAAAAAAAATCGTTTCAAAAAATTTTTTTCTCTTCTTAACAACCGTCCTTGAAAAAATAACCGAATCGGCCGTGCGGGTTTCGAGTTTTGCGCTTAGCAACACATTTCGCGCATATATTAAGATAAAGAAATGTTTATCGGCGGATTGGTCTGAATCAAAATTGTTTAATAAATAGAAATACGTTATTTAAAGATTTTTTTTTATAAATTTTATATAAATTTATGGTCGTAAATAAAACTTCTGGTTAAATTTAGAAGTTATTAACATACATAATATAATCCGGTTTTATTAAACGGACTCTTAGTCTTTCTAAATTCGATTTTCTTATTGACTCAGTTTTAAGATTTATAGCTTTTTACTTCGAGAACCTAATTTTCAATTAATGAATAGATCGCTATACTGAAACATTGTAAATAATGTATAAATGAATAATGAGAAGTTCTCACGAATTGATGTTGGAATGTAGTAATTATGTGCATTTGTATGTTTATGTGATAAAGCGAATTCCTAAGTTTTTATAGTGCATTCAGTAGTATCTAATTATCTCTTGTCGTCTTTGTGATTTGTCAGTCAATTTCCGCAATGCAACTGTTCTACATATTAACTGTCCTGTCAAATTATTCTAAAATTATTTTAATCTACAACCAACTGTCGAGGCCTAGATTGCAGATTGAACGTATAAGCCGTCTGTTAATTTCATATTTTTTTCAAATGATATTCAAAATAACAGCTATAAATTTTCGACTGCTATACAATCCAAAGAAAATTAGTTACCGTGTAAAGACGAAGTAATCTCGAGTTATTATGTGAAGGTCATAGGTAGCACTTTATCAACAATTATAAAGTAGAACTTATGAACTTATATTTTTCTAAGTTATGTAAGATGTAGTATTTATCTTAAAATAAATTACATAGATAATGATCGCATGGAATTAACAATATAAGAGATATGTTTCCGTGTTTTACTTCACAATATGTGGGAATATGAGATTTTGTAAATAAAAACATATATATTGCAGCATGTGCATAAATAGCGTTGGTCTAGTGGTTAGCGTAAGCGACTGCTGATCAAGAGGTCTCGGGCTCGATTCCCGGGTCGGTCTGCTGTTGGGTTTTCTTACAAGAAATTCTTAATAGCAGCCCGGAGTCTGGAAGATGTCGGTGTTTTCCGGCCGTGCCTCGGAAAGCACGCCAAGCCGTTCGTCCCGGTTGTCATCAACATCTATGGCAATCGTTAATGGGAAGTCAGTTCCCACAAATATATTGACAAACTAGATCAACTTTCGAATTCAGTTCACCGTCACGGTTGCGGAAGTCCGACGCCAGTTGCTCCATAGAAAAACTGATATTCAGGTAAAACTGGTTGAACTAGTAGCCGACCCCAATTAATCTTGGGAATAATAAAGGCTAGAAAGATGATGAGTCGCGACACTTGTGACTAAAGTGCTAGCCGCCTTATTTGACGTTTATAAAGTTGGCGACCAGACACTATTTTTAGCGACAGTTGTTGGACAAAATTGTGAATCTAAACAATTCCCAGATCCCCTTGAACACACACAAAACATTTCATCAAAATCGGTCCAGTCGTTTGAGAGTAGTTCAGTGACATACACACTCACAGAAGAATTATATATATAAAGATCTACATAAAAAAACTTTCTTGAATTGGTAACAATAACAATAATAGGTGGGGCTGACTGACTGTAAAGACTGAAATAAATTGCAAATAACTGAGAAAAAACAGGGAAGCTGAAACCGTGTAGTGAAAGACGTCTAACTTTCATCTTCTACTTTCATGTATAAATGATGAATATAAATAATAAATAAATATTTCGGACATTTAACACACAACGCCATCTAGTGCCAAGCTAAGCGGAGCTTATGTTATGAGTACAAGAAAAATGATATAAATACATATATACTTTTTTTACAATTAATACAAATTAATGTTCAAACTGTGATGGTTTCTTTATGAGCCTGCCAAAGTGACTATACTCTGCTAGATTTAAATCCAAGAGCAGTGGTCACCACACTCATTGCGAATGCAGTCAATGCAACAATGCGGCATGGTGACCCACACTATGACGGCCTATTGAGATGCTTTTGCATCACTGGACTTCCGAATAAATTGTGTAATGTAGATTGATTTCAGTATTGTTTTTTATTTAACGATGTGGGTAGTTAAGGTTTATCATGTAAAAAATATAAATAAATTGCCACAGCCCAGTCACGACGCCTAGGAAGTTTGACTCATCCAACACCTGTTAATCATTTTATGACTTGGATGTTAAACTATATTTCTTTTATGCCTTTTGTAATTCAAAACGTTCATATTGCATGCATGTCTATGCATGAAGGTTCCGCTTTATTGTCTTCACATTTACATACATATAATCGTTTGAATAAGAAAGTGAGACAAAACTTGAATAAAACGGCGATAAAAATATTATCTAAATATATATTCTGGTTTCCTATGATTACAAAATCATTATTTCTTAATAAGTTAAATTATTATACTTCTAGGTATAATTATTAACCAAACAAAAACCGATAATACATTTCATAAGCGTTTTTGATAACGTTTTTTATTCTGATTTTGGAAATAATTTCTTATGCTTCACATGAACGAAAGAGTGTAGTTTTAAAATGGGGTAGGAATACCAGCCAGAACGGCATTAAGGAGGAGGAGGAGGATATAATAGAGGAAATTATAACAAAACAAGCACATTTTTATATAGACCACCATATGGGAAAGCAAGGTTACAACAATAATTTGTTACCCAGATAACAGTGTAGATTTATCGTCGTCCTGGGATAAACCAACTGTGTATTTGGTTTTAGCGCAATATTTGATCTTTGTAGATTTCTGCAAGATGACGATTCCCTAATTACCTGTTACGTGCATGTCATTTTTAAATAAATACTCCATATATACTTTTCTCACAATATTTCTCTTAGCCTTTTTATAACAATCCATATATTAACAGTACCTTTCTAATATATTCAATAAACTACTCATCTATAGGTCATCACTGCTTATAGAATACATTGAAAAATATCTTATTGGAAATAGACGTATACTAATAAAATAATAAAAAACATAAAATAAATGATTGATGAGTAGACTGGATCTCATTATCTCATCGCTGTACCGCTATGTTGCGATTCAACTTTTTTTTATCGGACCGTGACTACGCGCAACCAGACCCTGGTATGCAAGCACTCCTGCTATGACTGCTTACTATGAGGCGCCAGTGTTATTGTAGAAACAAACTCTTTACCGAAAACTATAGTCGAATATAGTTACCGACTAGCTGACCCACGCAACTTCGTTTACGTCTCTTATTGCCCGTAGCGTGATAATTTTTCCCCGTTTTTGAAACATTTTTCATTGGTGCTCCGCTCCTATTGGTCTTAGCGTGATGATATATAGCCTATAGCCTTCCTCGATAAATGGGCTATCTAACAGTGAAAGAATTTTTCAAATCTGACGAGCGGTTCCTGAGATTAGCGTGTTCAAACAAACAAACTCTTCAGCTTTATATATTAGTATAGATATACTACTCCTCAGATTAGAAACTAAGTGAGAAGGTAAATGTATTCAGTGATAAGTTACAGGTACATTAGTACTAAGCTGTCGAAGGGAAAACTTATTTAGCCACGTTGAATAATACTTTTTGATAGGGGAAAATCTTATCAGTTCGCCTCACCGCGTCACCGACACGCTGACGTCACAATACTTCTTTGACCCGCGTTGAACCAGAAAGTTGGTAAGAGAAAATCATAATAGTTCGCGTCACCGCGTCCCCACGTCACCGACATGATGATTTCATTTAAACATTATGAAAATTCAAATTATTACACTTTTTCTTCAGCGTCCTTATCATCATCAGACCTGCTGGACATATACCGGTTTTGACCTAATACGACGCCGGGCACACCGGTTGGTAGAGGGTTTGCCCTGCAGAGTTTTATCTCTTAATCGGCTCTTACCCACAGAATGAATAGGTGCTGTCACGTCACCACACGGCGACGGTGGTGACGTACCAAGAATGCGATACACATATGTAATTCAGATATTTGTTTTAGACATTTAGACTACACCTGTCATGTAGTTTCAATTACTATATTATGGTGACTGCTTCGCTCTCTCGACATGAAACCATCTGTTCTTCACACACAAAAACAAGTACGACTTTAGCTTATATATTTCACTAGCTGACCCACGCAACGTCGTTTGCGCCTTATATTGCCCGTAGCATGAAAATTTTCCCCGTTTTTGAAACATTCTTCATTGTTGCTCCGCTCCTATTAGTAGTAGCGTGATGATATATACCCTATAGCCTTCCTCGATAAATGGACTATCCAACACCGAAAGAATTTTTCAAATCGGACCAGCGGTTCCTGAGATTAGCGTGTTCAAACAAACAAACAAACAAACAAACTCTTCAGCTTTATATATTAGTATAGATTATATGCAAAGGCTGTTAAGATGTCAGATGAGATGTTTGAAAAGGAGTTCCGAAATGAGAATAAAATACAGTCAAGCAACTGCTAATAGCTTTCGTATGAGAATTTCATATACCAAAATTTTATTTTTTACCTGTTCTTAAGATAATTAATTGTTTATTGTGTATCGTTTATTAATATGTATTATGTTTTAATTATACATATATTACACGCCCATGGCATTGAACAAGTTCTGGTGTTTGTACGTTTACTTAAACGACTATTTGTTATCTATATCGACCATAAATAAATACATATGCACCTACTGAATAAGTTGAATATTAACTACTTTTATTACAGAAAAAAATGAGTATTGTGTTGAAGTAAAAAAGAGAGGTATACAATTATCAATATTAAGTTAATGCTTACCGTTAATCGTATTGTACAGTTGTCACTATACAATCATTAATCGATGATATGTATCATGTTCGTTGACCTTCCATAAAACCACAAGTTCTGCCACTAGATCACGTTTTCTTTGAACAATCGATGTTCACACACACTCGATATTCCTAGTTTCCGATTCGATATTTAATCTCACTCGCGTATCGTACCGAACGTAGGTCTAGAAAACATAATTATATACAGTGTTCCTTTTTCAAACTGGCCCAGTGCAGAACGCTCAGTGCGAATCGAATTCGTTGTTTATGGTATCGGCTGTATTTTTGTTTTTATTTTTTCTACGATTACACGGCCGTTTAGAAACGCGCGAAGCGTCAACGTGCGTGCTACCCCGACGATGCAGCCGCTCGCAATAAACTAAGTTATACCAAGTGGATACTCTGCGACAGAGACGAAGAAAAGCAGGGGAGTGTTGTCGAATTCTCACGCAAAATTGAAATTGCTGCATACAGTCAACCTGCCTACTCCGAAAAGAATTGCATATGGTAACAATAGAGCAATCATTTTGTTGTTTTATTAAGCACCCTGCTTTACATGTTTATGCAAATTGTTTCTTGTTTTTTTTTAATGATAACTGATATTTTTTGAAAACCATGTTTGAATGTATTGTTTTCCGAATTGTTACCTCAATTATCGATTGTCTGATATGCATGATTAGTTGGATATTGATGAATTATGTTAGATATTGACGGAAATAGGTTCAGCAGTACATAAATCATTTTATTAATATTTTAGTTCCTTATTAGCTACCGTCGATGTGGTGGCAAGTCTTCTTTACGTCCATGTAATATTCGTTACTGACAAAGAATGACATGGCACGCTTTACTCGTTGTCTATCTTAAAGTACGGTTACACTTTGCGGCTGCCGAAGTTAAATAGCAAGTTTTTTTTAATAATATTCATCTGCGTCGCCTTAGAGGTTCTGAGTATTGGTTTGAAAAAATAATTAAGAAAAACAAAAAACGTGGATTGGAGAGTAGTTCGAAGAATTTTGGACCATTTTCCGTCGTAACTTTTTGTACCATGGAAAATACATACTTACATATTTCAGCAACATTAACTACTTGTCATTAAACAGAGCTGTGTAAAAAATATGCAAAATAGTATGTCCATCTTACTGGTTTTAGTAAATCATTAAGAAGAATATCCGATGTAGAAACATCTGTATTTAAAAACCTGTCATACCTATACATATTCAAGTGTAGTTTGAAAGTATTATTAGTATTTTTATAGCTATAAGCGTGTTAAATTTATTCAATACCATATGTTAATATGTATGTGTAACAAACTGTTTGTCAACAACATGGTACTTCGAGCCGGAATTACATATATGACAGCGTTTATCTTAACGCCTTCATAGAAAGCTGCTTGCATTGATTTATACTTTCTCTTAACGTATCTGAGATCTCGTCTTCGCCCTGAGATTAATTGATAGATAATTATGTGACATTTAATCTACCAGGTAAAATATAAAATGCAGGTAGATAGAAGTAAAATTTTTGAAAACTTTCTAGCATCGTCTTCAACATTAACTAATAAATAGTTAATAGCTGTATCAATATTTGAATGCAGTTCGCCCTCAGGGCTGCGGAGGGCGATGCCAATCGGTCTGTGGAAAAATTGATATTCAGATAAAACTGTTGAACTAGTAGGCGACTCAAATAATATTGGAAATAATGAGGGCTATCAAGAGGTTAGAATGTATGCAGGGTTCAACGTTAGTTGCGAGAAGCGTGCAGTGGGTCACCGCTGTAGGTACCCTTCTATCTTGCTTTCTCCTCATTAAGCTAGTGTAATGTTATCTAAGATGTCACGATACTTATTGCGGAGACTTTTAAATATTCTGCATACTTTTTAACATGTAATGAACAAGAACAATCAATATCCCCTATTAGTCCGGTCAATTTAGACATTCGAAGTTACGTAATTTCCCACCAAGCTGAAAATCGGTAAGATTGTTTAAAATATCATTAAAAACAAAATTTGAAAGTTCCAAATCTTTCTTCTGTAAGGAAAAAAAAAATTCAAGGTCATGGGTCAAAAAATCAGTTTTTCTCGATTTTCAGCAAAACGGTAAGTTTTATCATAAAAATACCTCAGACAAAAATTGTAGATCATAAAATATCTACAAAAAATTTATAATTTTTTTTCTACGAGCCACTGTTTTTGAGATATGACGATTCAAAAAGTTGTAATCGTCATAATATGCACATGTTTCCTCGCCAACTATGAGGTAGTGTACTTAGCGCGTTTTTTTTTAACGTGGTTTCCCCAGTAGGGCCTAATCTACGGGTCAGTTTTGATGCTGTTTAATTTGAAACTATTGAAAAATAATGGATATTAGCAGAGATTGAAAATATAAAAGCGATTTAAGTCAAAAAAAGTAGCCAAATTTAATCGTCTGAGTCGTAACTTTCAAAATCTTCTTGTTCTTCTTCTTGATCTTCTTGTTCTTGTTCGTCTTGTTTTTCTTGTTCTTGTTCTTCTTGTTCTTCTTCAGTGTGAGTGCATGTAACCTGCGTTAATAGCGATGTATTGCATGTTGCCTCTTTGGAATCAAACGAATCCTCTACTGTTGGTGATTCAATATTAGAGCACAACCGGCCTTGACAATGTGTACATGCCGGAGAACAGAACAGTCCGACTTTTTTGCAACCACATTTAGCACTGCATCCCTTTTTGCAGTTGCTAAAAATCGAGTTCAGCAGTTTTTCCGGCGCAGGTGAAAGTAAAGTGTGCACTGCGTCTAATGAATTGTTGAGCAACCAATGGCGTATAAATTAAGGACTGGGTTTCATTTTACCTAATATTCTTATAGCTATAACTTATGTTTATTTCATATTAGTAGTGTAAGTTACAATGAACGATAGAAAAATATTTTAACATATATTACAACTATAGAGATGTATATATACGTGGCGTACTCATGCATATTATGACGATTATAACTTTTTGAATCGTTATATCTCAAAAACGGTGGCTCGTAGAGAAAAAAGTATTAAGAATTTTTTTGTGGATAATTTTATGATCTACAATTTTTGTCTGAGGTATTGTTATGATAAAACTTACCGTTTCGCTGAAAATCGCTAAAAACTAATTTTTTTGACCTTTGACCTTGAATATTTTTTTGTTCTTACATACACTAGAGCAAATGTCTAGGATAAACAAATGTCAAATACAAATTAAGAATTAAAATTGTACTATAAATAATTTAAGGTATTTTATAATTACTTTAAATTCAACATCATAATTAAAAATAGTAAGATAGTACCAATAGTAAACTTAAATATTTCTTTATTGGTTTGTGAGGTAAAATTTAGGAAACATTGTATACATCACAGTTATAAATATCTAAAGAAAATTGCCAAAGTTCCCAAAACAATAAAATCATCAAAACAATCATCAACATTATTATCACCAGCTTTCGTAGTCTACTGCTGTAAGTTGGTCTCTCGTGGTCTCTCTAGCTGCAATTGACAGGAACTGGATCCGAGAAGTCGAGGATCAAACTAAGTGGTGTGCAAATAAAAATCTTTATTAGTAAGTAAGTAGCATAAGTATCTTTTATTAGCCTACCGCAGTCCACTGCTGGACATAAACTTCTCCAATTGTCTCCATAGGCGCTTGTTGGATCAATCGTCGCCTTAAAAAGAAAACTAGGTATATTTTATTAACTATACCAGAGTATCTTGAAAGACTATGATCCTACTAACGGATCCTTAAAAAAATAGCCAACAAAAATCTTCTTTGAAACGTTAGGTCTTAACTCGTGGGTTCATCGGTAGCACATTTTTGGGGGTACTTACTTACCTACACATAAATAAACTAAAGTAACTACAACCAAACTAGGTAAATATAAATAATTTCAACGTCTTTGGTTTAAAAATACAGCTGTCACTTGAAATTTTTGCTACGTGGTCAAATAATGCCCACAATTTTTATTTTGAATGTATTTTTTTTTGTAAACAACGCAAAAAATCATAAAAACGTCCCGCCTTGAGAATCTATTTTCAGAACAACATAATATAGCTATTGTCTGTAGGAAGAATGGTTCATTCCTACTGTTTAAGAATTTGAACCTACATAAGAACACGATATTATTTTAATTATGAAACCGAAACTGTTGATAAATGCACTCGGACGATTTCTCATAATTTTTTTCACGGTGGTTTACAAAATATCTTAGATTAAGAACAGTGCAATGGAAAAGTACTATAAAATGTATGGATTACAAGTCAATCAAACGATTGCATAGAAATAGTTTATAATAACTTCACACATGGCCCCATAGATGACTAGAATAGAATAGAATAGAATAGAATAATCTTTATTGTACACTAAATAATACAGTTTACATTAAAAAAAAATACTTCAATTGACTGTCCATGTACAAATGGCGGCCTTATCGCTAACAACAAAACTAAACCTAAACACAGAATAATCATTACTTTTTGTCTCAAAATAAGCTACACAATAATAACCAGGATGACAGAAATATCTGCCATTCCATGGACCACATATTTTTTATGATTTACTTATTTTTCTCTTGGTTACTTTACATACAAGAATCTTCCTTAATTACACACATATACAGATACACACATCTAAAACAAATTGCGTCCTTATTCTAATTCTATTCTAGTTCGCTTTAGAACCCTTGAACCTTGCACATTATACATAATAATATATATAATCGTATAGTTGATATATCAAACTATCCCTGTTTTCCAATTACAAAGCATAGTGCGACTCATTGGCGCACAATGCTGAATTATGCTGAAGCTTAATTGGAACGTGAATTAGTTTTCAAATGCACCAGCAGAGTGCGCTAAGTTCAGTGTTGAAAAAAAAAAATATTCAGAGTTAGCAATAACCTCATTAATTTGTAAGCAAAGTGGTATACATAAAAATTGGTTGAAAACTATTTACGGTTATTTTAAGTAATTTGGATTTTGATAATTACATTAACATTTGTTTGTTTTGAGTAATTTTTTTAAATGAGTTCTACCTTCATCCATACTTATATTTATTTTTTTAACACAGTTTGAATTAACTTTGATTATTTCGAAAAAACTGCAACGAAACGAAAGCTTTAAAAATTTTTTCATAATATTACTAACGATAATATATAAATAAAACATTTTGATCAATGCCACCTTAAAGAAAAAACACTTGTTAATTTTTGTCACGTTGGTATCTATTGCACGCATCACGCAAAAACACTACTTTTGAGAGTGCTCGATTGTGCGAAGCGTTGCTGTAGTTGAATCATTCAAAGTTAAGCATTATGCCGCATAATGCGCTCTAGTGCTGTAATTGGAAAACAGGGTATAATTACCTAACCAAATGAGGCGATGAAATACTCACAATACGATGCAAGACGTTCATCTACTTATCACTTAACCATAAAATTATAATTACAGAATAGTTTTTAATAAGACAATCGTCTTTATCGACATAATACGATGGCCATCGTCGTCATCAGCAGCTTTTGAGAGTCCACTGCTGGACAAAGCCTTATCTGTAGATAGGAAGCTAGAGTTACTATACTACGAAGCCCGACTGGTTCAGTGGAGTTCTGTTATGACTGGACATACACTTTATGCTAACTGTCTTTGGGAATGTGGTCTTTTAAGTAAGGAAAACATATATATAAATATATGTAAGACTAGTTGTTGCCCGCGTATACGTCGGTTATCGCGGCAAATAGTATCCTATGTGTTATTCTGATGTATAATATATGCCATATGATTGTTAAGATTCATCCAAATCCGTTCGTTTGCGTGAAAGAGTAACAAACATACATATATCCATCCATCCATCCATACGTACAAACTTTCACGTTTATAATATTAGTAGGACTAGGTGAACTCCGCGGGTATTGTTGTACCGCGGGGAATGCCGCGGGACAAAGCAAGTCTAAAAAAAAGTAGCCTAAGTTACTCCCTGGATCATCAGCTACCTGTCAGTGAAAGTCCCGTCAAAATCGGTCCGGCCGTTCCAGAGATTACCCGGAACAAACAGATAGACAGACAGACAATTTTTTTTATAAGTCTTATTTTGGTACATCTACCGTGTATGTACATATGCATTTATTTAAAAGCGGTTATTTTAATATTATACACGCTCCAATTTCATTTATTTGTATAGATAAATTGAGATCAGACTCGCAAGTCTCGGATAAGAATCTTATGTCCTTTTTTTTTTTTTTTTTTTTAACGTGTGGAAACCCCCTCGGGCCGTCACCCCGCCGGGGTTTGCGGCGGGGCGGTGTGTCGGAATCGAACCGACTAAAACCACACGGTGTGCCACTCTGCGCCTGAGACGGGAGGGATCCGGGAACTGCTGTTATTAACACATCCCGACCCCTCCCAGCGCCTGCCCGCACTGAAGCGGGCACCGTCTGCTGTTAAAACTCTCAATTTAGGCGACGTACGGCACACGCGTAACGTCGCCCCCTCGCGGGTGACCACTAAAGCGGATGGTGGGGAAAACCCATCCCGACCATCCGCGGCCACACTCAGGGCGGCATGAGGCGCTGGTAGGCGCGCCTCCGCCGCCCGGTTCGCCGGCGGCGGATCGGGTCCGAGTGGATATCATCCTCCCGGGCCTTCTCCGCCGCCTCCTTCTGCGAAATTACGTCTTCGCAGAAGGCTGCGACCGCGGTAAAACTGCTGTCGCTACCGGCCATGCAGCGAATGATGGCCGGTAGCGAGAGATCTCCTCCGATGACTGCAGTGAGGGCCCGGCGCTGCGACGCCCAAGCGGGGCAAATCGCCAGCGTATGCTGGGCCGAGTCCTCACTGCAGTCGCAGTGGTGGCAGGCGGGACTCAGTTCCCTCCTGGCGACCGAGTGCAGGTACTTTCCGAAGCATCCGTGCCCGGAAAGAACCTGCGTCAGTCGGAAGGAAAGGGTCCCGTGCTGCCGCCCTGCCCACTCGAGGATGACCGGCTGGAGAGCCTCCACGGCAAGAATCTTATGTCCAACCCAAGCCAATGTAACTAACACTGCCATAACTTAACAGGCCATATTTCCTTCCATTAACTAACTTCCTCTTCTCCTATTTACATAGCATTTAATAAAATGCTTCATTGAAACTGAATGATAGATTGCTTTTGCGAATGTCTTTTTGCCTATTCAGTATTACAGTGTCTCAAGTCTACCTCAATATCATTGAATTTTTCGTTGCAATTTAAGATATTTAAACGGTGGTTTCTTGAAATTGATATGGTAATGAAGTTCTATTTTAGTTTTTCTTAGCACAAATGTTCATAACCCACTCTTCGCTACTACGTTATTTAAAGTTTTATGTAAATTTCAATTTAAATGTATACATGAATAAAAATTAAAATAAACAGTTACCTGTTAAGTATTCGTATTTTGAAATTACTTTGATTATTTTGACTAATATAATCAATGTATAAGGAATGATCAATATAATTAATTCAAAGTTATTTTTAATAGATGGAATATAGTATCATACATAAATAACTATATAATGCAAAATTTTCTTCGTTTCAGATAATGGATACCACCGATTGCATCAGTACATTTTTCCATGACACCAAAGAAACAAAAGCGTCTAGTCCTTATCACATCCAGCTATCACCGTCACCAAACAAATCGTTGGACACTTCACAGGATCTGAGCCAAATATCGATAGAATCAGACGAACTCAGCCTATCACAACTAACAATACAAGAACAAGAAAGAATAGAGATCAAACCTTTTTACAACATCACACCTAGATGTATGCCTACGTCACCACACTATGTTGTAGAAGAGGAATTCTCTTCTAACCCCTGGGCAATGTTAATAGCAACGATCTTTTTGACAAAAACGTCAGGGAAAATCGCCAGGCCCTATATGAAAAGCTTCTTCGAGGAATATCCGACTCCTTATCACGTTTTAAACGATGCTCCAGTCTCTTTAGAAAGATTTTTCGATAAACTAGGCTTGAGGAAAAGAGGTCAAATGCTTTGGAAGCTCAGTTATCAGTTTGTTACTTCAAAATGGCGTCGGGCAAGTGACTTGAACGGCATAGGTAAATACGGAGAAGATGCGTATCGTATTTTCTGTTTAGGTCACACTGATATAGACCCTAACGATAGATATTTAAAATTATATTTAGATTGGTTGCGAAGTCACACAGAGTTCTTAGAAGACAATGGATCGATTGACAGCGAATGCCTTATAGAAGATCCTGTTATGAAGTACTATCGAATATCATTACGAGATTGAAACCAGTCATATTAGTTATAAGTACAATAAACAATTACTTCTGTGGGAATTAAACGCAATCATTAAAAGTTTAAAATTAGTATAGTGAATAAAGTCACACAAACTCTAAGAAGATTTTCAAGAAGTGCATGTTAATTTATAATCAAGATGATTTTTTATACTGCAATTTTAAAAGTATTGTATTTGTGCTAATGACTAAATTGATTCTGTAAATTGTGTGTGAAATAAGAAATTTTAATAAAAAGTGTCTGCACTCGCTAAAATATCCTGTTTTCCTGTTAATAAATATATCTAGAATCCGCCACAACCGCGGCATAGAGTTAGTGGATGTTAGTGTTTATATTCATTTAATGTTTGGCGCCATTTATTTGACACGCATTGTAAGCAGTCTTGTCAAAGAAGAAATACATATTTCGCTTAATATGTACTTATTTTTAATGGTGTATGAGACAGTGTGTAGTGTAAGACAAACCCTAGGTACATACTGTAGACACATACAGTATGTAGGATTTGAACCCACAACACTAAGCACGGCCACGAAAACGGCGTGGAGACTGCGTAAACCACTAAGCCATCTGTGAAATAATATTATGGATGTTTGAATTAAAAACAGTTGTCATGACACGAGTGAGTCATCAGTATCACGCATCGCCGGCGCATCGTACTGAAACACGTTCCATTTTACGATGTTCCATAAAGTCAAAGACAATTTATTATTTGTATTATTATATTTATTTATTATATGTATGATACCCTTAACAAAATCATTCATAATTTTTGTGCATCTACCATGATTGGCTCTGCATTACCCTTAGGTCGACTGTTAGAGAATGCCTACGGCATTAAGTCAGCCTTTATACTTCGTGCATAAAGAATAAATAAATAAATTTTAATTATTAAAATAACAACTATTCAGATGCTGCAGTTACCATAAGTAATGTATGTATTTTTGTGACATTTAAATGACACGACTTTCATAAACAATTCAGGTATTTGCACTGCTACGATTGCCGAATAACTTTGTAAGATGCCTGATGATAAGATATGAGCAAATTGTGTAATAGCGATTACCTGCTTTCAGATGCGCTTACAATTTTACACCACACGAGTAGAAAGAAGAAAGAAAGAAAAAAGATTTACTTGGGCAAACAAAAAAATTAGGTTGTGTTACCCGCGCTTAGTGTTGTACCGCGGGTAACGCGGACAAAGCTAGTCTAAAAAAGTACCAGAGATTACCCGGAACAAACAGACAGACAGACAAAAATTGTACAAAGGGTTATTTTGGTACCTACATGTACCGTGTAAACATACATATGCATTTATTAAAATACTGTTATTTTAATATTACAAACAGACACTCCTATTTAATTTATTTGTATAGATAAGAAAATGTATGTAGATGTGTGTATAGCAAACAAGAAAAAGTTTGAAAAATTACGACCCAGCTCCTTACGTATAAACTTTTGATAAAATTAAATAGCATAAGTCACCCGAACAATCGAAGCTGCACTATTTTGTACATTGAATTTTACACAAAAAATGTTGATATGTCGGTTTCCAAAATAATCTAAACACAACAGTTAACAATGCGATTTGTAAGGGAACTAAAATTTAATTAACAGAAATGTTTAAAGTTTACACTTCACAATCATAGATGGCAATGGCGTCGATTTACATGACTGATATTCATGCCCTCAGAAAAATTTCAGTGTATTTGAAACATCCGAAAGTGAGTCCGAAAAAAAAATACATTAACAATAATAATACTCCTTAAAATTCTTATGGTCATGATTCGGTATATTTAAAGGTTGTGTTTATTACAAACGTGCCTGTCAACTAGTCAACAATGATGACGTTTTTAATGACGCTTGCCCTTTTAAAAAATTTTGGTATAAAAGTAGTCTTTAATTTCGAACTATTTTATTGTTCCATTTTTTATGGTCTATGACCAGCAGTGGATGTCTTATATGAGTAAGATGTTTTTTTTATTTATGCTACTGTCAAAGTTATTCTACTTCACCTGTTGGAAAGCATGAGTACAGTCCATCAGTGTATGGTGGTCAGTGTACAATGCAGAATGGTGACCCACACTATGGCGGTCTATTGAGATGCTTCTGCATCATTCGGCCTCCGGTCTAGCACTCACTAACGAAACACGACAGCAAGCATGCTCTCTTATCAGGTCGGTCTTCTGTGAGAAGGTAGTAGTGCCCCGGTCGAGCCGGCCCGTTCGTGCTGAAATCAGATCTCTCCCCGATCGTGACGGTTTAACCATCATCAGAATCATCAGATTATGAGAGTGAGGGAACAGAGAGTGAACCTGTGCTTGCGCACACACATGTGCACTATGATATCTACTGCGTAGTTGGCTGGTCTCCGTTGAAACTGGCCGTCGCCACCCTGGCCATAATCGACTAGAAAAACATCATCAGTTATACTACCTACCTATTATTTGTAAAATGTAGGTATGTTTTTTTTTTTTTTTTTTAATTAAGTACTTACTTTAATATACTAACTTTTAATTAATTTAATTTAGTAATTAATTTAATAACTAAAACATATTTAATTTTTTCAGTTTGAAAATGTTATTTTGGTGAAACGAAACGAAAATTAGTACTGATAGAAACGTAAACCCCAGTAAACGTTAAACTTTAAAAACTTTTCTGTTTCTGATTTATGTGTACCTACGAATGTAATTAATGCGACAAGTCAAGACAAAAAAATACGTACAGTTGAACATAGAACCTCCTCCTTTTTGGAAGTCGGTTAAAAATCAACTTTAAGTCGGATTGAGTAAAATCTTTATTTATTTAGTTAGTTTTGAATAAGGCTTACACACTAATAAACTTATGGTTAATTAATATAAATATGTTTAACTACATTTTTGTTATATGTATCGTGTATACATACAAACAGACACTCCAATTTTATTTATTTGTATAGATAATTGTGTTTTACTTGTAAGACAAAAATTTGAAAATGCGTTTTTTTTATATAGGTACCGTATTTACTTTCATAAACATTTAGTGAAAAGCTGTTAATTTATTTAAAATTACAAATGGACACTTCTATGTTAGTTATTTGTAAAGATCATGGTCTAAGAAAATAAGATCTCGCATTCCGAGAGCTCCCCCAGCTGACGTCACTATCCAGTTACCACGTGATAGCAACATGACACAAATTAACCAATTAGAACCAACGAATAGCAACATAACACGAAAGAAACCAACCAGAACCAGGGACAGCGATGATGACGTCATGTCGTTCATCGGAATGCCATACCTGGCGTAGTATATTGTTACACCTTGGTATAGATTCTAATTTTATTTTGACTTCAAAATAAGGGGAGGCTAAGTAGCTATCGAATGTTTTGAGAATATTTTTCGATTCAATAAAAATATACTATGGTTTCTGTCATTTTTTTAATTTACTTTATAACAATAGGTACTAGTTGTTGCCCGCAGCTCCGCCCGCGTATATGTCGGTTATCGCGGCAATTAGCAGCCTATGTGTTATTCTGATGTATCAGCTATATTATTGTAAAGTTTTATCCAAATCCGTTCAGTAGTTTTTGCCATCCATACATTTATACTTACCAACTTTCGCATTTATAATGTTAGTACAGATATTTCAGACATCTAACACAATGTCATCTAGTGTCAAACTGAGCAGAGCTTGTACTATGGGTGTTAGACATCTATTACAAATACATAGGTACTTTTTTTTTGTTGTAAATATGTACATACATATTATACATAGAAAGTCGCACACGCTATCACTGCGCCATCGAGGCAGCTTCATATTTAAAAAAAAAAAAGTAAAACACAACTACGACAAAAAACGACGCTGAAAAAGTATGAAACAAGTTTCAAAAGCCGTAGTCCAAGTAGTGTAATGGACTATAGTCCATAACACTTTAACAACGCGTGACTTATTATATATATATACTTATACTTTATTTTTTAATACAATACTTTATGTCGGCTAGCGGGCGCCACATTAGATTCAGTGACACGTCATATAGCCTATAACCAGCAGACGATTAAGACCCTTCTAACGATACCTCATTTGTCCAGTTCTAATAAGTATATAAGGAGCTATGAGGGAACAAATGAACACACATACATACATACCTACATACATACCTACACACATACATACATACATACCTACACACATACATACATACCTACACACATACATACATACGTAGCCTGTCAAAATCATAACCCCCTTTGGCTTTGCTGTAGTCGGGTAAAAAAGACCTATGTTTCTATCAGTTTAGTACAGTTTTGTTGGTTTTACCGAAATTTAAGTTGTATCTTGTTCAATGCGAGTAAAACTTCATTAAAGAAAAAAATAGTTAAAATGTCAATATTATAGGACATTTCTAATTAACTACCTATTGATTTTAATATTAAACATTTAATGGACATCATTTAAATTCTTCATTCTTACAGTAATTAGGTACAATAAACCAGTACTTACCTAATTACCAATGGTTGCTACATTTTTGAAAGATAATCATTCAGAATATTACTCACTCACTTTATTTTTTTTATTTTTTTTATATTTTGCCCTGCCAAAATGACTCTACTCTGCCTGATGGAAAGCATAAGCAGGATCCAAGAGTGGTGGTCACCATACTGCGAATGCAGACAATGCTAAGGTGCAGCATGGTGACCATCACCATGGCGGGCTAGTGATGCTTTTTTTTTTTTTTTTTTTTTTTTTATGTTTGACCCTGCCGAAATGACTCTACTCTGCCTGATGGAAAGCATGAGTAGAATCCAAGAGTGGTGGTCACCATACTGCGAACAGACAATGCAACAATGCAGCATGGTGACCCACACCATGGCGGGCTAGTGATGCTTCTGCATCATTGGGCCTCCGGTCTCGCACTCACCAACGAAACACGACAGCATGATCGCTGTCATTTTACGTTGATTTTCTGTGCGAGGGTAGTACCGCCTCGGTCGAGCCGGCCCGTTCGTGCTGAAATCAGCGTGGCTCTACTACCTTATATTATGTGCTTTTTTTATTATATATATTATATGCTTCTGCATCGTTGGGCCTCCGGTATACATTTTAACTAGCTGCACCCTTGTATCTTAACAACAACAATGAGGGTAACACCGTGAGGCAAAGCTAGTCCAAAACAAAAGTAGCCTAAGTTACTTCTTATATCTTTAGCTATCTGCCAGTAAAAGTCCCGTCGAAATCGGTCCTGCCATTCAAGATATGCCGGAACAAACAGACAGACATACATACTTGTTTTGCTGTAAGTGCCGTACATGCTTTCATTTGCATATCTGTTAGAAATTACAAACAGACACTTCAATTTTATTTATTTGTATAGAGGATAGTATAGATAATCTCTAATCTATACAAATAAATAAAATTGGAGTGTCTGTTTGTAATATTAAAATAACAGCTTTTTAATCAATGCATATGTATGTATACACGATATACATATCAAAAATGTAGTTAAATTTTTTTTTGTCTTTCTGTCTGTTTGTTCCGGGTAATCTCTGGAACGGCTGGACGGATTTTGACGGGACTTTCACTGGCAGGTAGCTGATGATCCAGGGAGTAACTTAGGCTACTTTTTCAGACTAACTTTGTCCCGCGGCGTTACTCGCGGTACAATAATAACCGCGGGTAACACCGCGGCTTTCAGCTAGTATGTTAATAAAGCCAGGTATATAAAACTCTATAAGCTTTTAAGCGGGTTGCGGGCATGCAGACTTTTAAATTTACAATACAATACAATATTTACGCTGTTTAAAGGAGGCATTAAAAACTACAATTTTAAAATAATTACTGTAGGTTTGCTAATAATTTACTAGAGGTCTCGGGTTCGATTCCTGAGTTTGTCCAAATGCTTGTATGATCTTGACAATAGTTTTTCAATGTTTCAATATGACGTTTTTACAAAAAAAAGTATTTATGTATTCTATCAGTCAATCTACTATTTCATAGTACAAGTTGTGCTTAGTTTGTAACTAGATGGCGTTGTATGTAAAAAAAATGTCGTAGGTTACATGTGTTAGGTTTAAAATTTTATGAAGAAGGTTAAATCAATTAATAATATTTAATTGTCATATTTAAAAAGTCGCTATCCTCGTGTAAACAATTCGAGTATGTAAGGCCATTTATTTGGCAAACATTGGATTTATTAACGGACTGCGTCAGAAATAGGGTTATGTATTTCGATAGTATGTATTTTGTAGGTGTTACTATACTAAATAGTAAAATTCGAAAAGGTCGTTCGTTGCTCACAACTTTAATTTCTTAACTTTTTTACATGACTCATAAGTAAAAAAAACGAAATTGGTAATGCACATGAGTATAAAATATGTTTGCTGAAAGTAGGAACTTGTAAAAATGTTGAATTTTGAATACCTATTTTAGATTCATATCTATGAAGTTTTTCTTGGTGCTGACCAATTAACACTACGTATCGTAAGAGCTGACCAAGGGAGCAAAATACCAACCTATTTGGACAATGGGGTAGATAATAACCTGCTTTTTAAGGAAATACCCATGTCTAGAAATATTACAGACACTCCAATTTTATTTATTTGTATGTATGTCTGTCTAGTACTGGCATTTAGTAGGAAGCGATTATTTTAATATTGCAAACAGATACTGCAATTTAATTGAAATGTATAGTTGATACATCGTATGATTTAAATAATATGCAATTTACGATTAATTTATCACCTATAAATTCGATTTATAGAAGAGGAAATAAAAGAAATGAAAAGAACGAATATTCACCTCTTAGTAAAATAAGAGAAACGCTGTATTTTAGTCTATATATATATGGGTACTTTAGTCTAAAACTAAAATACCTATAAAAAAATATGTTTACTGGATCTATTATTGATTTTTGATTTAATTAGTAAAATAAATAATGGAAACACATAATGCAATGGAATAGTGCGTCGCCACACTTTGGGTTCCGTTCCGTTTCGAGTAAGTTTGACGCGCTTAGTATACTTGTTTTGGTAATTTAATATTAATGTAAGTCATTAACATAGCATTTACGGTATTTAATAGGCAAATCGTATCATAATTTAGTAGTCATGAAACTAAAAAAGTAAGATAAATCTTATCAAACTTCACAACACTTTGACTTCTATTTGAAGCATATTTGTATTGAAAATATAAGTTTCATAAAATAAATAAATGTTAAAAAGCGTTGACACACATTTAATTCATACCATTTTAAATTAATGTTGCTTATTGGTTTTACGATGTTTTAAACGGTCCCGCCATTAGATTTCATAAATAAACCAATAGGGCATTTCACTTGGTACCAACCTCCAGTCATTTACCAGAGTGATTGCTCGCCGTGCGGTTGACAGCAGTGTCGACTATTGCAAATGGTGGATTGCGTTACTTTTTCTCGTGCTCCGTGTAAAATATTTACGTAAAATAGTGTAAATTTCGTGGTGCAGTGTTTCTGACTAACATAAACATGTCGGAAACACTGCCGAGTAACAAAAAACAAGTTCCAAGGCAACTGGTGAGTGTTTATTGTTAGATTTTTACGTATTTAGTCCCGGGTGACGCCATGGTGGCTTTATCTGGGATCACGTAAACATGAAATGGTGCATCGCTGCATCGTGTATCGATTCACCAAAGTTACGGGATAGTGATAGGAATATTTTTGTGATTATTTATAATGTGTGTAAAGATAGTCTTTGAGGGTCATCGGACTTCGTTTTTTGTGATCACGCTGCGGCCGAGTTTAAAACGCGGCGGTCGTATGCATTCGCGCTTGCAAGAAGGTTTTAAGACCTATAATATTTTCTGAAATCGAAGCATTGTGATGTAGCGGCGACAATCTACGTCTCTGCAAGAAAAGCGCGCGTCAGCGACGTCCTCGGCGCACGAGGCATAGTGGGCATCTGGTAGGGACGAGTGTCGAAGGCGTTTCCCTCCCGCGGGCTGGTGGAGAGCAGGCGGCCAGGGGCGTGCGCGCTGCGTTGCGGCCGCACGTCGAGCTCGAGCCCACTCGCCGCTCGTTCGCAATCTACTTTATTACTTGACTAATCTTCCGTTGAACAATTACACGCCGAACGACAGACGATAGTCTAAAAACACTTGCATATTGATTTAAATACGACACGTTGTTCATGCAACTAACTTCGCTTTGTCAAACCGAGAATGCAAACAAGAGTATTGACATAAAAGTTTTATTGTTACAACTTAAACACGCTTTATTCTTTTACTTTGTTTTATTGGCCTTGGCAGAAAAAAATAACCTACTTCGGAAACTGCGAGGCTTAAAGACGCTCAAAATATATTGTACTGTATTAGAAAAAGCCCAGAAAAGTCATGCATAAAAAGTTGTTCTGCACCGAAAGATGTTAAAAAGTGAAAGTCATTTCAGCTTGTGGGATTATCTAATTTTCTATTTTGACACATTTTAAAGAAACTATAGTACTTACTGTTCTGATGATACACAAAGAGGACAGAAATAAATAAAAGATTTGACTACAAATGTTGTTGCCTAATAATTTAATTCACATTACAAACCAAATAAGACATTAGATAATTACATTACTTCATCACATAGAACTATAGACAATTATTAAAACTATCTCAACATTTTAATTATAACAAAAGTAATACAGAGCTCAGCCACCTTGATTTACAATTCTTATAGATCTGATAACAAATGAATGTAAAGTCAGATCCATATGTATGTACTCATATTGTGTCATTAGGCAATATTTTTATTATTACTCTAAAGCTTTATTCTAATGGAATATGAGAATATGAAGATAATAAAATTTAGGTTTTGTAAAGTCATGTATATAACAAAAATAAGCATCAAAGTCATATTAAAAGGTTTCTTTTTGACATAACTGCCTTCACCATATAATTATTATGACATTTTAATAAAATATATACATATTTCTGTGCAGCGTGAACGCAAGCAACGCAAACTATATTCTGATGAGTGGGCCTTGGGAGACGATGAGGCAGAGGGTGGACGGGGGTTTTCTCTTGCTGACAAGCTTGAGAGTCCTCGGTTTGAACACTCTGGTGCTGTCTTGGAGATGCATGGTACTGATCTAACCATATCATACCTACAGAAAAATGGTTTCACAACACCGCTTCTATTTAAGGAGAAAACTGGATTAGGACTTCGGTATGTATTTGTTTATATTATTCATTATTAGGTTAATAATGTTATAGTACAAGTATTAGACAATGTTTGAAAACAAAAGTGACACTCATTTGTTTTTTACTGAAATATTATAAATACATATATATTTCAGAATACATATTTCAGTAATTTGAAGTATTTCTTTACATATATGTAATTGTAAATAAATATCAATATAAATAATAGTATCTAGTATGCTATAGAAGATATCCAAATTAATTGTAAAAAATTTAAATACAAGTTTGTAATGTTTTCACGTATTATTTATTCAACGACAAGTATATGTGGTGACAAAAGGTATTGCCCCTTGGAATAGGAAAAAAACTACGCCTACGCCAATGCTGGTTTAATTATACATACGTGTAGAAAAATCGTATTCAACTTCAACTTTTGTGCCCCTAAAAGAAAAACTCTTTACGTGAGATGCTCTTTGTCGATTCATAACAGAGAGGCTATAATCGAACAGGGAAACGTATAACCTACTAGTTGTTGCCCGCGGCTCCGTCCGCGTGCTGTCGGTTATCGCAGCAAATAATAGCCTATGTGCTATTCCGATGTATAACTTATATTACTGTAAAGTTTCATCCCTACCCTTTCAGTTGTTTTTGCGTGAAAGAGTAACAAACATCCATGAATTCATACTTTCAAACTTTCGCGATTATAATATTTGTAGGATTATGCATTTTAGCTATAAAACTTTACAGCTGTCATATACCAATTTTATATCCACACTTGACAAATCCCCAGTGTTACTTCCTACTAAACATTGTCCCTATAGTTATTATATCAATTGTTGTCAATTCACATACTATAATAAGACATGCATGAGCGTAATTTATGCCGTGGCATGCATTGATGGGACAGAGAGAGCTCTAGTGCTGTCTATCAATATAGTATGAAATGGGATTGAGTAATCAGTAAATTATATTATTTTACCATCTGTAAGATACTGTGTATGAAGTAATTAAATAAAACATAATTATAACCAGCTTGCTTTACCCGGCTAAACTTCGCGGTGGCACTTGTTGAGAAATGAAATACAAAATTGATAAAAATAATCCTTGAAGACTTTAAATCATGTCAAAATTTGTGCTCAATCGATGTAGAAGTTTTTGAAGTGTACAAACAATAACCTAATATCGTAGATCGACTACTAGGTAAAAGGTTTTATTGTTTTGTCTATGATAGGTTGTCTGTGCCTAGATTAATTGTTAGTGTTCAAGACAAACTTCCAGAGTCTAAGTCTGCTTTGTTATATAGTTCCTAGTAAATAACGTTCTATAAACTAATTAATGGTTTATTGATTCTTTTTCAAATTAATTTGATTGAGAGATATAGACTTCATTATGTCGTAAATAAGGAAAAATAATATCAAAACGCACACATAACATTCATTATCTGTTCCTCAAATCGTTGTGTTTACAGTTTTCCCGAATATATAAATGAGAACTGGCTTATAAGGAAAGGTTATATTGGGATAGCACTTTATTAGAAGATAAAGTACAAAATAGGATAATAATCTAAAAGTATTAATTCCTAATATTATAATCATGTGAAAGACCTAGGTATAATGAAAACATTTCATCAAAACGTTTTCAACACAGCATACTTTGCAATTTAAACGTGAAGTAGATACTAATTTCTTATAGTTTACTGTACATAGTATAAAATTAAGTCGTTTTCGTTCGTTCTTGTACTCTTAAGTCTTACAAGCACCCAACGGATTTGAATGTGCTTTTCACTACCCTACGAAGTGATTCACGAGGATGACAAATACGTGCTTATTATTAGTGTAGAAAAACCGAGAATTTCAGATTTCCTTGCAAAGCTGGAACGTGTCGCTAGTACTGTATAAAACTATATTTTAAAGGAAACAATAATATATGTAAAATAGTCGAAAATGCTGCAATTTAGTAACCTAAAATGCCCTCTACCCTCCCTCTAACCCTCTAATATTCGTTTTATGTAATATCGAGATAAATAAGTTGTGGTGTGCGGTATTTATCTATATATCTATAGAAGTAAATAAAATTAGAGTTTGTTTGTAATATTAAAACAACCGCTTTTTAATAAATGCATATGTTTGTATATGTTACGGGCAATTTGATAAGTCCGAGCATTATTCTCGACTCAATTGGGCACTGTGATAATAACGGCATGATTAACCACTTTGTGCTCGGCCATTACGAATATCTTGGGCAAAGTAATAAAATAGGTGAACTGTAGTGTTAAAAAAGGTTTTTTTAGTGTTTTTATAATTGGTTAGGTTAGGGTTTTTCGTTTTTAAACAGAAAATAAACTTAGGATTTTTGTAGGGCTTTGTTTATGGTTAGGCTTACCTAACCATAAACAACAACACTACAGTGTCCCCCGCGCGTACGCGCCCCTCACATGTTGCAAGGCATGGCCGCGGCCCAATTTATCACATTGCCGGCTAGAAGTAGGGAATTATTCATACTGCCCGGTCCAAGTGATAAATTCAATTTATCTCAAATACTGATTTCTTACATAGACCACGGGCCGTCAGGCATTATTAATAATGGCCGGTCAAAGTGAAAAATTAATTAATTGCCGACGCTCTTGGGTATTAATAATAATGGCCGGTCCTTATTAACAATGCCCAGTTAATTACGTTGCCCGTAAAATATACACGATACATGTACCAAAATAACATTTTTTTTTCAATTTCTGTCAATTGTCTGTCTGTTTGTTCCGGGTAATCTCTGGAACGGCTGGACCGATTTTGACGGGACTTTCACTGATAGAAAGCTTACTTACACTTACATCATCAGCAGATAGCTGATGATGTAAGGAGTAACTTAGGCTACTAGACTAGCTTTGTCCCGAGGTGTTACCCGCCGTATGACAATAACCGTTTGAAACACCGCGGGGTTCGCCTAGTCTAAAATAAATGAAAGAAAAAATCGTGTATGTACTAAAGGATTAGTTATTTTAAAGTAAAATCGTACTAAATATAGAGTTTTACATGAATTGTGATAAAAATGTATTGAGCTTATAAAAATGAAATTCATTACCATTTTGTCAAATGCGCGATGGTTATAAATCAGTAATCAATTGATGGAGCGTTATTGATCAATCGTAGCAGTATAGTTACAAAACTGGCAGCAAAACCAATTGTCTAAATAGGCACTATAACAAAACGTGTGCATCATACTTCAACCAATAGGATTGTAACGATAACCATACAAATCTATTCACATAACAAGTTTGGCAGAAAAGCGTAGCCCTGGTTCAGGTCAATATATTCTTAGATCTCCTGTGTTTGTTTGTGACCCGACCACAGCTAAGCCAAAAGGAAGGGTAATAAATACTGTTGTCAGTCTGTATGTTTTTATGTTCATCTTAGCGCCTAAACTAATAAGCCGATTTTAATGAATGAGGTGTCAATAGATCGTCCACCGATTTGTTTTTAAGTTACACATACGGGTTATAAGTTTTTTTTTTAACTTTTGTTGCTGCTTATTCGAAGGGTTATTTTATTACTTAGATTTTCGACAAGCATATAGAATTACAATGAAAATCTGATTATATATTCATCAACAACCTATAATGTCCTATTGCTGGGCTCGACGCTTTGCTGGACGATTGCTGGGACGGGCAAGACAACGTTGTGGCTAAGTAATCTTGCCGTTGGATGTTTTTAAGCCGCCTCAAACTAAGCTTCACGACTGTTATCCTACGATAACAACCGGGACCAGCTGCTTAACGTGATGTCCGAATCAAGGAAACGCTCATGGTAACATGCCACTAGCGGTTACCCATCCAGGTACTGACCGCGGCGTCGTTGCTTACCCTTGGTGATTGTTTCTAATCACCGAGTGCAACTGGGCATGTGCGCCTGATTATAAATGGTGATGTAAAATAAAAAAAAAAGTGTGGGTGTACCGATAATATGTTTTTTCATAGATAAGAAGGCGTATAGAAGTATCACTAGCCCGCCATGGTGTGGTTCACCATGCTGCATTGTTGCATTGTCTGCATTCGCAGTATGGTGACCACCACTCTTGGTTTCTGCTTATGCTTTCCATCAGGCAGAGTAGAGTCATTTTGGCAGGGTCAAACATAAAAAAAAAACGTCCATAATTCACTTTAAATTTTATAATTTAGTCCCCTTCAGTCTCTTTATTACATAGATAGTTATGTTTAAATTTATTTTTCGAATACTAACTTGTGACTTTAGAACCCTCTCATGTCTCTATTACAAAACTTGTATTTTAAATACGAAATAAAAATCTTTAAAACATAAAGAGAAATATGCATTTGTAACCCTACAATCACTGCATCTTCTTATCTTAACTTACTTAACTTTAACATAAATACAAGGTTTTTTTATTTCTCAATTGTCAAAATCAGTTTGTCTGTATCTCTTCTTGGATTGATGCAAGCTATTACTCCGGTTGTTATAAACTTCCATGCAGCTTTAAAACAAAAGAAGTGTCTAAGAATTGCGATCCTTTAATGGCCATCTCCGGTTAAAACTAGAGAATGTGTATATTTCTTTAATTTTTTTGAATATTAAGTACTAAACTTAAAAAAGTACTCCTCATCATCGACTTAATAATTCAATACTTGATTTAATACTTTTATTGGTATGCAGGATAAATTTATTCTCTTCTTGTTGGCAAGTATTGATAGTTGTCAAAAATGAACAAATACTATTTTTCTCTTGCTCTCAAGGTAAAAAAATTTGCCCGTTTTCAATACCGTATCTTTTGTTAAAACTGGAGATAGGGCATTTTTGTAAACGGCCTTAAGTAAATCACGCGCATAGAGATAGTAGAGCAATTCTATTAAGATAAGTACAACAATAGGTACTTACTTTTTTTCCTTAAAAATAAAATATAATTGTTGAGATATATTTTTAAATTATCATACTGCTTAATAGCCCTGCACTAACCTATCCCAGTGTCAATAATGAACTCGTGTTCAAAGATGCTCAACTAATAAATGTGTCATCTCGGATATCTTTGTGATTCTTATACCCAATTAGCATAAGCGTGACACATAGATAAAGTTCTGAGCCCTGCGTCCCAGGGATTCAAATACTTTAACTATCGAAACAAATGGTGTTTCACGTAGCGTTCTTTATCATGGTGTTATCTCTCGATCATGGAGACTCGACCTCACTTACTTAGACTAGGCTATATTGCTATCTGCTAGTAGACGCTGCGACCAATGTGTTGATTTAGATCCGAACTTAACGACAACGTGGCTATCTTGCCCCTGATAAACGAAGTGGAACATCTTTTATGAGTATATTTGTTTAAACTTTTATCGAGTTGTAGGAAAGGCAACAAACAGTGAACCTTTTTGAGACTTTACACTATATATCTGTATTTCTATGGTATTCTTAGAAAAGTACAACTTACATTGTTGCTCGTGAAATTATTTAAATTAGTATCTTTGTAATTCTTTGATAAACTTGTAATTTTTAACAGTCTACAAATAAATTGTTTTTTCAGTAATTTTAGCATTATTAACAACTAGCTTTTGCCCGCGGCTACGCTCGCGTGTATGTCGGTAATCACGATAAAGAGCTCATGTCCTTCCTTAGGAATAAAGTGTCTCCACACTAAAATTCATTGAAATCAGGGTGTAGTGGTTTAGACGTAATAGCTTTAAAGTTACTTTCTCATTTATAATATTAGTATAAATATTTTTTTAACAGAAATATAGTGAAATCGTACTTCTCTCATATAATCATCATCAACAAGCCTTTAATAGTCCACTGCTGGACATAGTAGCCTCTCCTTAAAAAGAGAGTTGTGGCATACTATACCACGTTCTTAGAAGGGTTGGTACACACAGTACATACAGTTTTTTCAAGTTTTTCTTCTCTTTGCAGTAAAAGAGTTCTCTCATACAAAGCTAGCCATACACGGTAGGGGGTACCTGACAGGTTTACCTGCACAGTTACACCCACCCGTTAGGTAAGCTCGAGCTGAGTAGAAGACATACCTGCACAGTTGTGCAACATACACGCTCCGTTTTACCTGTGAAGTTCAACTGCACAGGCAAAACTGTCAGGTATACGGTGACGTGTATGACGCTTAGTGTAGATAATAATAAAAAAAATACAATTAATAATAGAACCCTATTCAAGGACACTGTTTAAAATGTATTATAATGTAGATTTCAACTGGTGCCTATATAATACCAAATACTGGTATCTTGCAGGAAATATGATTGCTATCACTTTTGCGGTAGGCCACCTGACTGTATCACATTGTATTGAAAACCGCAGCGAATAAACATAATTGTTTTAATTCTGTTACATTTTTTTTTGTAGTATAATACAAAAAAATGCGCTTATTTTATTCACAAGCTTATAAAACTTATTGTCTATATTTTTTAAATAAAGACAATCTGGATTTAATTTGCTAAAGATCTAAATTGTTCCTTGTATTATCTATACTTCTATACTTATCTATACTATTATTTAAAGAGGTAAAGTTTGTGACGTTGTATGGGTTAATCTCTGGATCTACTGAACCGATTTAGATAATTATTTTACCAATAGAAGGCTACGTTTTTTTGTGAGTAAAATAGGATAGATAATAATCCGAAAAGTGGAAAGATTTTTTTGCGGCAGCCGGATTTCCAAAGTACCGGAGAAAAAAATCTTTACCGTCCAACGAAGTGGGCACGTGTCAGCTAATCTAAAAATAAAAATGTAGGTAGTTATCATGTAACTAGCATGTGTTTACTTATAAGTGTTTGTTACACATTATTGTGATCTTTGTGAATGCAGTTAAAGATTTGGTGTAAAAATTAATAGAATTTTCGTGTTCTGCTATGAAAGGAAAACTTAACGCAAACCTAATAGGTATTTTTGGCCTGGCCAGCGTATTATAGTAGGCCAAAACCTTTCTAAGGTTAGGCTTATGTCTAGTAGTGCATTATTAAGTTGATGATGAAGTTTTTTTTTATATATATATATATTTCTATCACAACAAATACATATATAGTTTTTTTTGTAAATACATACATATTATACATAGAAAACATCCAAACTCCGAAACAAATATTTGTAGATCATACAAACATTTGGTCCGACCCGGGAATCGAACCCGAGACCTCACGATCAGCAGTCGCACACGTCAACCGCTAGACCAACGAGGCAGTTAATGATGATTCTACAAATCTAAGACTTACCGCCCCGTTTGTAAAAGGCTGAAGCCCAAAAATTAACCAACAAGATAAAATCTCTATATTATCTGAAAAGTGTTGGGTACTAGTATTTCATATAGCAGAACTATAATTTTTTTACCAAAAACGTTAATGTCAAATAAATTTTTGACACCATTGTTGCCACGCTCGCTGAGATAAGAGCTGCTAAAAGCTTCGTTATTGGTAAACAATATTTCGTTCAGCTTTTCAGAAACAAAGTTATTTTTAGTTTGACACGTTTATATATAAGTATTTGCGTTGTGATAATTTACTGCTATATTATTCTGTTCACTATGATAGACAAAATAAAATAATTTACGTCAAATGTCGTCTAAGACTCATAGTTTTAATTGCGGCATTACCTTAAAATTTATCACATCATATCAACAACCTTTAATAGTCCACTGCTGAACAAGCCTCTCCGGAGAAAGATTATGGTATACCACACACTGGCCAGACGGATTGTTACGTAACTATATAAGTTTTGTTTCAAGTTTTCCTTTGCATTGATGTTGTCCTGCACAGTTAGCTTCTGAAGACGACTCTTAGGGCTCCCACACATAACTGAGAATTCGCAACGCTATATATATTTACGATAAATATCTGCGAACTCGCACGAATGAAGCCATATGAACTTCACGCCCAATCGCATCGAAGTTATGTGTGGGAGCCCTTAGGATATTCACAGGTGAATATAATAAGGGTTAGTGATACTCTGTATTTTTAATCCATCATCACACGTAAAAATCTCAAAATTAGTAATGAAAATAATAAGAAATTCACCATCTTTAAGTCTGTTTTTTTTTACCTTTTATTCAATTAATAAACTTTATTTTATTCTATACAAGTTAAACCCCACGATGTTACCCGAGGTTATTGTTATACCGCGGGTAACGCCGCGGGATGAAGCTAGTCAAAAGAAAGTAGCTTAAGTTACTCCTCAGATCATCAACTATCTGCCAGTTAAAGTCCCGTCAAAATCGGTCAAGCCTTTCCAGAGATTACCCGGAACAAACAGACACACAGACAAAAATTGTAAAAAATGTTATTTTAGTGCATTTATTAAAAAGCTGTTATTTTAATATTACAAACAGTCACTGCAATTTTATTTATTTGTATAGGTACAATGTTATTCTTTTCTGGTTTGGGTGCACTGTCATTTGGAAACTTGGATGGGAACTAACTAACAACTACTCGACGAATTCTAATGCAGTTTCCAGCAACAAATAGAGTGATTCATGTAAAATGTAAAACATGAATATTATAGTACAGTAATTCCAAGAATTTCAAAGCTTCCGTGCGAAACCGGGTAGGGTCGCTGGTTTAATATGAACTTCAGTTTAAACACCAACCAAACATCTTTTTTGAGTACGGTCGTTAGATGTTGGAACCCGTTCTAAGTAGCTGCTTATACAATGAGGACAATATGGTCCCTTTCAAACTTTTTTTTAACCGGTTAAATCAAAGTCAAAAAGAAAAAGAAATGTCCCTGTTGATCGCTACATCATGATACTAATGTAACATTTAGAATATCGTTTGTGCAGAGAAGGAAATGTATTTTTTATGTTCATATCCTCAGTTTAACGCATAGTCAATCATATCAAATGATTTTAGATCTTATGTCCATAAAAATAAGTAGTATTCTAAATGATTATGACTTGTTGTCTGCGTAATGTGGTGCAATTTGATTTTGAGTACGTTTTAACAACCTGTCATATGTATATTAAGTGACTAATGTTGAGTTAATAGATAACATGTTTATTATATGCCTACTTTAGTTTTAAGGTTCCTAGGATTCAGTGCTTCTTGAACCAAAAACTTCTAATCATAAAGCTGCCCTTTATGATTAATTTAAAAAAAAGTTAATTTTGAAATCAGCTTCTACTCCATCTTTCGCTCTTTATTGTACTAATATTTTAAATGTCAATCAGTTAAATAATTATATGATGAACAAAAAAAACCGATTTCAAGCACAGCAACAATTTAAACAAGATCATGAATATCGATTCACCCAATAGAAAGTTCTGAGGTAACAAATATTAAAAAAATATGGTCCGATTGACAACCTCCTCCTTTTTTTAAGTCGGTTAAAAAGCTTTGTCTATTGATATCTATGTTAATAATGCTTATAATAAGCACCATCATCAACAACAACCTGGTCAACAACAAGTTCACTGTTGGTCATAGACCTCTACTTAACCTTGAAAATAATTCAAGACCGTTGCTTAAAATTAATAAACGTTTATGAAAAAGGGTCCTACTGTTGCGGATAAGGGTTTTTACAAGGTTATTTTCAACTAGCTGAACCCCGCGGTTATCGTCGTACCGGGGGTAACGCCACGGTACAAAGCTAGTCTAAAAAAAAGTCTAAGTTACACCGTAGATCATCAGCTATCTGCCAGTGAAAGTCCCGTACGTTCTAGTATAATTTAATTTATTTGTACCCTAGACTCTAAGCAATAAGCATTAAAAAGATTGTTCAATTTGTGGCTTCCAGGAGCCAAATTTAACAGCAACAACACAAAAGTAACTTGTTGAAGACATTGATAATAATTGACTTTTGAATACATTTAAGTCTGAGCAGTAAATACATATAATTGAATTAGGTTTTTAATCTTCAAATTTATCTTATTAGAATTGTTCTTGAAATTCTTAAAAAGGTCAAGATTAGAATATTATACTTTTGATAATTTAATAAAAATGAAATAGCTGTCTTTTTCTTATATTGTCAGGATCCATGGAGACAAGATCTATGACAGAAATATGTGGGGAATAATTATATGAATTATTTCATTAATCAGTTCCTTGATTTACTTCTCATTTAAAAATTCTTTGCAATATTCAATTCTAAAGCAAATCTCGAACAATTGGATGATTTTTGTTCTGTGTTCTCTTATATTATTGACTAGCCGACCCACGCAACCTCGTTTGCGTCTCCTATTGCCCGTAGCGTGATAATTTTCCCCCGTTTTTGTAACATTCTTCGATGGTGCTCAGCTCCTGTAGATCTTAGCGTGATGATATATAGCCTATAGCCTTCCTCGATAAATGATCTATCTAACACTGAAATAATTTTTCAAATCGGAATCAGTAGTTCCTGAGATTAGCGTGTTCAAACAAACAAACTCTTCAGCATTATAATATTAGTATAGATTAAATTCTGTTTTGACCACGTGACTTACTATTGCGATGTCATTTCCATATATTTTTAGTTTTCTACTAATATTCCGGGATCCCCGGCACAAATTTTACAAGTTGTTACTATCAAGCAAATTTTTCGTGAGTGGCTTTCTTTTTGATGAGGGGCACATTTTTCAATGAAAAAAATGTTCGTTCAATTAAAATTATAAAATAGTTTCATCAAATTATTTATTTTCATGCAATAGTTTTCTTTCGTTCTTTGATGAAAGTTAACATGAAACACTTTCTTTAACCTCAATAGTAATATAAGTGTCAATGTTCCGAAACAATAATACGTTTCAGACGCGCAACCTTACAAGCAAAACTTCGCTTTCAAACACGTTCCACTGCTAGGGTTAGGTTCACCTGTTAATTTGTTTACCGAACAAAGGATAACTCTACGTTAGTTCCTCAAGGGTTTATTTAATACTACGTATCTACGGTGAAATTGTATGTTTCTGTCGATTTTCTTTTGAACCGATACCTAACATAATTTGTAAGATTCCATTCTTTTTTTGAAGAAACGACTGTTGCACTATTATTGTTCCTGCGATGCAGAGAACTTTTGAACAATTTCTCGATCAGACAAAAGTTTTTTCCCATGTGGGATTTGTACACACAACACTACACTACGCCATCAATCTATACAAATAAACAAAATTTACGTTTAATTCCAAAGTAACTTCTTTTCACTAAATAGTACTTCTAGAAGTATAGGGTAATACGGTACTTGCATAAAAAACTTTTTTTCTTTTTTAATTTTTGTCCGTCTGTCTATCTGTCTGTCTGGTACACTCTGATTTTATAAAGAGTAACTTGGGCAACTTTTAATTTAGAAAAATATTATTTTACAAAATTAAAACTAAAGAAATAGTGAACAATGTCCGATTCAAAATCAGCAGAACTGAAGGCAGGCAGCAGCTATTGTCAATAAATACGGGAGCAAAAACTTTGTACACAATGGAATATGAAATTTTCTACTTTTCCTCCGTCCAAAGTTTAGGACGGATAAACCAAAAGCTAATGAACCCTCAAGAGTAACTAACGGGCATGTCTGTAAGCCTAGAGATTCAAATAGTGAAAAGTCGTAACATGCTAAGTACGGTAACCATTACCTGGCATGCATCAGCCCTGCATGTCATCAACCCCTATGTTTTGGAAAGTGTAGATACAATTTGAATACAAAAGTTGTTAATGTAAGCTTGAAATTTTTATACGATTTTGTTCATTCATTGTAAAGTTAACAAAAAATGACAGACGTTGTCGATGAGCACAAGTACCTGACAGGTGAACTATGGTTGAAATTTATAAATGTGTTTGTCTAAGCGATTTAAAGTAAGTAGGTACAATGACAGGCGGTGTTAGCTATAGCATAAGTGAAATTAAATCACCTATTCTGCAATTAGGTTACAAGAACAGTTTTGCAAGTCAAACTTTTTTGAGATGAGTTCGGCCTTTCCTAACTAGACTAGCCCTGACAAAAAAGAACGAAACAAACTCGGGCATCATCGTGTCTTTTAAACTCCAGACAATCTTCTCAAATGCAAAAGACAACTTCAATAAAAGAGCACTAATTACTATTTGAATCACATAATCGTTATAGATAGTCGAAGTCCTTGACAGGTGAGGGAAAAGATGCTATGAGAGTGCAGTAAGAGGTGTAGCAGACTTATATCATTGACCTTCGTATTATATCGTTCATTTAAGTTGTTCAGTAGTAGTAACAAACAATGGTACCAAGTATTTCGGAACTTATTTTAATCGTTATTTCTAAGTAAAATAAACTTTAATGTTCTTAAAAACAACGTAGACTTTTCTTGTATAAACTTTTAAAATGTTGCAAAAATCACTTGAAAAATATTTGCTCAATTTCATAACTTGAGATGAGAACAGAATGATCTGAAACTGCGAGCGTCGGCGTTGTATTGTACCTCCGCCTACACACGCGTTGAGTATTAAGTTAGTAGATTCATTAATTAGTGATAGGTCTCGCGACCTACACAGTTTGCCGGCTGCAAAAACCTTTCACAGCGGCCTTCAAAGCGTTCAGGATTATGCCTACATAAGTATAAAAACAACATGCATTTTGTTGGTTACGTAACTTTTGTAGCTTTGCTCAGTTCACCATTAAGTATATTATCATTATTATCTCAGCCACACTTAAATTTCCCTCATGCTCCTACCTGTCCCTGAAGGAACCCAGTTCAATGTTGCCTGCATTAAAAATAAATTTACATCAAAATAGTAAAAAAGTTAGTTTAGTGGCAGTCGCATTTAGATCTGCTCAAGGCACTCTAGGCGGTAAAATATAAATCGATAAATTTATTTATGAAATCACAATGTCACGTTTCGTGTGCTGTTTATGTATGAAAGTATGTTCAGGCCATAATTCAATAAGTCCGAGACAGCCTTACGTATAATGTGCATATATTTGTTTCCGCCTTTCCGGCTCCATTTTGACACCATCTTTCATGGTATCGTATAATTATATTCGGATGAAAATTTATTATGTAGGCATAAAGGTTTCTCTTATTTTTGACAATACTATGATTCTACTTATTTATACTCTGAATATCCAATTTCCGCGATAATAGAAAGAAATCCCACTACATACTAAGATACGGAAACTCATTTTCTCTTTACACTTTTTACTCGAAATTGCCTTAAAGCTTCATGATGTCGATCGTCATTAGGTATAAAGGGTTTTAATATCTCCATAAAACGTGGTTGTTTTCCGATAATGATCCTGTTAGTGACGTTGCATCGATCGCTACCCTAATTAGAGGCATTGTACCTATCTGCTACTCTAAGTATCTGTTAAAGATTTCATGGCACTAACCGTACTAGAGTTAGCGAATTGATTTTCAGCGTCGTAAACCACGATATATCTAACTTTTTTTCTTTTATTTTTCTTAAATTTACCAAAGCATCATAAGATATAGAAGGTGATACACCTTAATAAAATCTATAAAACTTTAATGTAGGTTACATAGTCACAGGTTTGATTCGCAATTAATCAGGTGGCGCCTGCGTGAAAATGGCTAGACAATTAAAACTCATCACCATATGTTTAGTGGCAAAATCCGTTAAATGTTAATGTATATTACAGATATATTAGAATGACCATGTCGATTTCGAATTGAACTGCAGGAAAACTAACCAATTCCTAAAAACATCATAAAGGAATTATTTTGAATTACATCATAAATACAATATTCTATTCTCTTTGTCTACTCCGTAAACTTATAGTTCACGGAGTAGACAATGCCGATAAAGTTTGATGTGTCATGTTTTCAAAGAGATTTGCTTCCAAAACAATAGTGCCAAGTGAACATGTAATGTCTGTTTAAGATTTGCTTAGCAGTGCGCATACCGCACCGCATTATGTTTGCGTATCTAGTACCGTATTACGGTATAAATTCTAGAGCAGAGCGTCGCGGACGACCGTCATGTAACCCTGTCCCGCCCCAACTGTAATGTTTTTCCACCTTGTTACGTGAATGTTATATTGCAGGGTGCCGACGAGCAACTTCACAGTGAACGACGTGCGCATGTGCGTCGGTTCGCGCCGATTGCTCGACGTAATGGATGTGAACACACAGAAGAACATCGAGATGAACATGAAGGTATTTAGTGTTTGCATTCTTCGGTTACACATGCGACGGAACAGTTGTGCAAAAGAAATCTTCCGAACTCTTAAATTTCGCAGTCACAAATACTTATTTAGGATTAATAAATAGGTACATTTCACACTTTTATATTTTTAGAAAATCATACGAAAACTTACCCTAACAAGTTCAATCTACCAAAACCATTTATTTCTATTGGTAGTGTTGACAATGCTACTACTAGTACCAAAATATGTATTTAATGACTGTTTTATAAAGGAAACCTCTAACGGGATATCATAAAATATAAAATATATTTATATGTATTCCACCCTATTGTGGATAACATTATCTTTTTGACAAAAATGATACTACAATTGTAAAATAAATCATAATCTCAAACATTAATCCACGTGTAAAACTCCCCTTTACTTCTACGTTTGCAACTATTCGATCGGATATTTATTCATCACTTTTAATTAAAAGAATCGAAGTATAAATAAATTGGAACGAATGAAAAACTCAATGTAAAACTGAATATTCAAGTAAAAATACTAAAGTAAATTAAAACATACACACAATGTTTTAATTAGTTTGCACGAATCTGTTAGGACGATGATGAATAAATTATTTCAGATCGGTAATGCGGCTACCAAGCTTAATACAACCTTTCCTTCAATTAAGACGAATTGGTATTAGAACTACAGGTGTTCTTTATTAACCGACTTCAAAAAAAGGAGGAGGTTTCTCAATTCGACCGTATATACATATATATATTTATGTTTGTTCGAGGATAACTTCGTCTTTTATGAACCGATTTTGATATTTTTTTTTTAATGGGAAGGAGATATCCCAACGGTGGTACCATGAAAAGGACACTAAGATTTAATGATGGCATCCAAGAGAAATCGAGTCAAACCTTGAAGTCGGTTTTATTTTTGTTAAAATTTTACTTGTTTTTCTAGCATAATTGCAAAAATCGAGGTATTATTAAACAGTCGGTGAAATTAGATCACTAATGTCAGCTCTTATAATATTCCAGTTACAGCATAAAAAGACCACGATTACTCTTTAAAATAATAGACAAATATAGGTTGAAAAAAATAAACAAGAGTAAATCAATTTTAATATAACTTGAGAAGGGAAGTAGGAAATTAATTTCTCATTTTTTAATCAACTTTAAAAGGAGGAGGTTCTTAATTCGATTGTATTTTTAATGACAAATCTTTCATAAAAACATGAGAAAATTCCTAAGATAGAACTACGAATATATTTATAATAGTGCTACCAAAAAACGAAAACGAGTGAGATGTAATAAACAAATGATTGCAATAAGGAAAACAATTGTTTTGTTAAAAGACCCCAGACGAGGAAAAGCATCCAGAGTGTTTTCACATTTCTAGTTATATTTATGGTGACGAACAAGTCAATGCATCAATACCATTTTTTTTTCTATACTATTATATTAAGAGGTAAAGTTTCGAAGTCTGTGACGTTGTAAGGGGATCTCTGGATCTACTAAACCGATTTTGATAATTCTTTTACCAATAGAAGACTACGTTATTTGTGAGTGTCATAGGATATATAATAACCTGAAAAGTGTTAGTGTTAGTGCCTAATGAAGTGGGCACGGGTCAGCTAGTATTTAATAAAAGAAACAAATTTGTTAGACGGACTGGCTTTTTTCAATCTATAGAAAGAAATAAAATTGAAGTGTTTGTTCGTAATTTCAAATTAACTGGCTCTAACTAGAAGCATATAAAAGTAAATAGGGTATTTACATAAAAATTTTTTTTTTTCTGTGTCTGTTTATTCTGGCTTATCTCTGCAATGGTTGGATAGATTTTGAAGGGACTTACACTGGCAGATAACTGATGTTATAAAGAGTAACTAAGACTTACTTTAAAAAAAATGAGATATGAACAATGTCCTATTTAAAAGTCCCTTAAACAACTAAATTGTGTGATAATTTTATGTAGAAAATTTTCGTTGGAATATTTAATTTCAGCCCATACATAGTCACAATTTACCGTTTTAAATCTTACAATAATCCTATTTGTATAGAATCGTAAAAAACAATGGTGCATGTCTTGTGTAAACATCTCGTATGAAATTCAAATGTTTCTGAGAATTTAAATTCACAGTAAACACAATTATACCAGCATCATGGTCCCGATGCGGTGCGAAAATAGTACGCCACAAAGTTGCATTTTTTATTTCCCGGCGATTCTCTCAGTCAATTTGGTCATTTGATTTTGTACGGCATCGGTTTCATTCAATTTCAATACCTCTTTTCCAACACCTCTTTTCCAACTTAATCCATTATTCCGCAGCGCTGTACAAAAATCATGTGACAAGGGAGAAAAATCGAGGGTTGTTTTCCCGTCCCCTTAACCAGTACTCAGTTGAACAGCTTACAAGTGACGGCATGGTGGATGTTATTGTTTTATGCCACTGTATCTTTCTAAAAAGGTCTTCTGGTGGTTCACATGATCCATCAATATTCGACACGTTTCGTTGTCTAATGTTTTTCCTCAATCCCATAAAGCAGTCTTCTGAAACACATAAAAATAGGTAAAGAAAAACCTTACAATTATTTACCTTGCTAGCTTTAAAGAATGTGAAACAGTACACCCAGGTTCGAGACAACTGCATATTTTAAAAATCTTCTACATTTTTGCACGTACTTGAAAACCGAACAGACAGAACTCTACTAGGCGATCACATTAAATTTAATAAATTATATATATATATATATATAAATTTGTTCCATACGTGCAATAAAATAACAAAACAATTAAGTCCTTTCTGTTTATAGTCTGTATTAGTTTAGTGACAAACAATATTTCAGCATGAATAAGATTATGTTATCTTATGCGTGTGGCGCTCACCACGATGATCCATTTACAAATCGTTCATCGATTGTTATCTACGATCATATAACAACTGATTGGCCTATCGAATATTTACACGAGGCCTATCGTCCATAAGACAGAGTTTTAACTTACCATTACTAGTTTGATAAATTGCTGATAATATTGATTTACTTACCTGTGTACATTTTTCCGGTACGAAATAAGTCGACTGCACGGTTAACTTAGTGGTCGCCACGCTGCTCTTTACTACGTTTGTGCTGTCGGTTCAAACCTCACATGGAACAATGCTTTGTGTGATCCACAAATTGTTGTTCTGACTCTGGGTGTTCCTTGTGTCCGTTTCTTGTATATTTGTAATGTCCCCCCCGAAATAGGAAGTATTTCTTATGCGAGTACCGTTCTTTTAAATAAAAAAAATACTTATCTTGCCTTAACCACAATCTAAATAATAGGCTATCGAAATTATGTAACTGTTCTGTAGGACTCGTCTGACTTTTTAGGACTTCTACGGCCCGAAGCGGTTGTCAAACATGTTAGTATGCTCTCTTAGGCACGTAGGGTCTCAATATTTCTAGAATGGTCACCCATCATAGTCTGACCTGGATAGGAGTGCTTAACTTTGCAAGTTGTTAACAAACACGGTTCCCAAATAACCACGAACCTCCTTTTTGCTACTACTAGAACACATTGTCACATTTTGTTATCTGATTCACGATAACTGATATCTGATTTCAACTATTAATTTTAACATTACGCTTAATAAAACCAAATTTCCCTTACCAATGATGCCCTGTAGCATATCTTACAATAACGCTAGCTACTGAATATGTTATTTAATGAATACGTTTAATTTGACTTTCATTACATCACTACAAACTTGTATGTGTTATAGTATTTTATTAAAAGCGACTATGAATAGGAGTTACCTAAACCATTGTAAAAATAAAATGCTTTATCGGGACTAAAAGGAAGAATAAATGTGGTTATAAAAGGAAAGTATCATTACATTTTGCCACAGAAGTTGTATTATTATGTTTACAACGATTTAGTTCTTCATAAATTAATAACAATAGATGTAATACCGTATCCATAGAATTCAAAGAAGTTGTACGTTAATAATATCGGTTTAATCACTGACCAACACAGTCATGTCACACGAATTTTGATAGCTATAGAATACTGTTTTTGCCATCTATCTTCATTATTAAATTGCAATAGTTTTGTTTCGATTGGCCCCAGTTTTTTTGCGATGTCTTGGTAAGCATAAACTGAGTACTAGGGCAATAAACGCAGGTAAACAGTCGCACAAAATCTATACATCTATACTCTATACAAATAAATTAAATTGGAGTGTCTGTTTGTAACATTAAAATAACCGCTTTTTACTAAATGCAGATTATTATATTTTTATATATTTGGTATTTTTGTCGGTCTGTCTGTCTGTCTGTCTGTTTGTTCCGGGTAAACGCGGGAACGGCTGGACCGATTTTGACTGAAAGGTAGCTGATGATCTGAGGAGTAACTTAGGCTACTTTTTTTTTAGAATAGCTTCGTCCCGCGGCGTTGCCCGCGGTCTGACAACCGCGGGTAACACCTCGGGGTTCAGCTAGTCTATTCAAATGAATAAAATTGGAGTGTCTGTTTGAAACTAAAATAAACGCTTTGTACTAAATGCATATGTATGTATACACGGTACATATACCAAAAATGTAGTTATTTTTTTTGTCTTACTGTATGTTTGTTCCGGGTAATCTCTGGAACAGCAATAACCACGGGTAAAACCGCGGGGTTCAACTAGTTTTTAACATGCCAATAAGCTGAAAATAATGCGACTTAAAAACTGAAACAAGACAACACATTCCTGTCACATAATAATATGGCAATTGCCATTTTACAAATATTTGAATGGTGACAAAGGTACTGCAACTTATCTATACAAATAAATAAAATTGGAGTGTCTGTTTGTAATATTAAAATAACCGCTTTTTAATTAATGTATATGTATGTATACACGGTACATATACAAAAAATGTGGTTAAAAATTTTTTTGACAGTCTGTCTGTTTTTCCGGGTAATCTCTGAAACGGCTGGATTTTGACGGGACTTTCACTGGCAGGTAGCTGATGATCCAGGGAGTAACTTAGGCTACTTTTTTTTAGACTTACTTTGTCACACGGCGTTACCCACGGTACAACAATAACCGCGGGTAACACCGCGGGGTTCAGCTATATACAATAAATACACAAAACTATAGGAATAATGTAATGACAATGTATTATCACTATTATTCGATAGTGTAACGAGACTATTACATTATGTTGAACTTAAAACCATTAGCAGCTCAACAGCCATAAAAACGACAATAAAACTGTGGGGAACGGCTAATACGTAATCTTAGAAAATAAAACATTGTGAATGACGTTGGAGAATAAGTGCATACATCTTTTATAGGACTGGCAGCGCTACTATGACGATCCGAACAAAGAGCGTCTACTGAACGTGATCTCATTAGAGTTCTCACACACACGACTGGAGAACTACGTTCAGGCTCCGCGTATCGTGCGCCTGATCGACTGGGTCGACACGGTGTGGCCGAGGCATTTGAAAGATCAACAGGTGAGATATAAACAGCAATAAACACGTATATTAAAGTCGCTGGACGTGCATCACACTTTTAAAGCTTTAAGAATACAGGTTAAATTCTCCCCAGTTGTGTTCTAATTCCTTGTACGAAATGTGTATTATATTTTTAAGTAAAATAAAAAAGTGACAAGTATTTAATATATTAAAATAAACATGCATTACGTACTTTTGACATACCTACATGGAAGCATTACACCAAACTGCCTCGGTGGTTAGTAAGTAGTTAGCGTATGCGACTGTCGATCAAAAGGTACTAGTAGTTAGTACCTACAGAAACGATATTACTTGATCACATTTTTATTTGGATTTAAGAAACGCAGTTTCTTAATTTAGATAATACATACTAGGGTTGTAACGGAGGCCTTCTTAGCGGAGGCGGATGCGGAGGTGACGAGTTTCACTTCTGCGCATGCGGAGGTTAACGGAAGCGGAGGCGAAGGTGATAGTGGATATAGATTATTTTAATTTGTCGTTCATTAAAACTTTTGAACGTACAAAATACATCCATAATACTCATAAGTACAAATATATAATTGTGCAGTCATTTTAGGCATTTTAAACTGCAATCTGTGGAGAAATTACTAGTGAGCTGAATTTTTGTACACATCTTTATTACGGCGTAGTAATGAATATGTGATAAATTGACATCAAGAAATAATTTCCAACTGAACAATATACAGTCCGACAGGCAGCAGGTATAAAGGGACGGATCTCGGAACAATAAAACACGAAATATCTGGCAATGAAGGTCGTTTGTTTTATATATATATTATAGTTGATTTTACTAAGTTCCCTAAACTCTCCAATATAAGTATATTTTTCACAAAACGCTCAAGTATCAGATTTTTTAAGACTCTTACAAACATGAATAAAAAGCAATAGAGTTTACGCCTTGTTGTACCGTATGCAATACCGTATGTGAGTGCATTCTATGAGTGTAATAGGAGTAGTGAGTATATTATATTCTTTCTCAGCGCTCAGCTCCGAAAACGGTTAATACAAAAAAATGTAGATGATTTCATGACAAACAATTTTATTGACCGCCGAGCAATAGATATTTGCGAAAAATAGATTTTAGGGACCTTTTGACCTATATAACTTTTTTAACCGGTACGATATCAATGTCGATTTTTCACGTCTTTATTACAACGCCATAGAAAAGGTGTATACAAAAATTCAGCTCACTAGGAATTTTTCCGCAGATAAAACCTTTAATGACTGGACTAAAAAGTTCTTTCTATTTGTTATACAATAGTTTTGTGGTTTTGTCACCTTCCAGACGATTTCTAAGGGGTTCATAAAGTAAGCCAACTATACTAAGTAATTGTTCACTTGACACGGAACATGGCGGCGCCAAAAAATCCGTGCGAACTTTCTGTGATTCGCAAATAAACCTCCGTTACAACTTACTACTTACAACGATTTCTTGCGGAACTTCCGCAGTAACGGAGGCGGAGGCAAAGTTCCGTTACAACCCTAGTGTGCAACATTGTTGATTTAATTAAAAACGGCCTCAAGAAAGGAGGTGGTTATCAATTCTACTGATTTTTTTATGTTTGATACCTCATAACTTTTGACTGGGTGAACCGATTTTGATAATTATCTTCTTGTTTGAAAGCTGGTGCTTCTTAAAGTGGCCCTGTTTCAATTTAGTTCATTTCTTGAAGTCGGTTTTTATTTGTTAAAATTTATGATTATTTGTAATATTAACATTTTCAAAAGTTTACGAAGTTAAGTTGAATAATGCTATCCTTTTTATCTTAACATTCGTTATAGGATGAGTCTACTCTATTACTTTTAAGATGATATAGGGCATAGACCAAGTGATTAGATAGGGCACAATTCATAATGGCTATAAAAAGATGTGGAAATAAGAAATAACCCGAGATATACATAAAAGTAATATTTGCTGCCTGTTGTTAACGATATTAAGCATTGTGATTGTGGTGAAATTTATAGTTCATTTATCGCATCTTTTAATTAAAAAAAGTTTGAACTTTGTTACAATATTAATAAAAACATTTTCATTTACAGACTGAGTCAACAAATGCTTTGGATGACATGATGTATCCGAAAGTACAGAAATATTGTCTCATGTCAGTAAAGGGATGTTACACAGATTTCCACATTGACTTTGGAGGCACCTCTGTGTGGTATCATATCTTAAGAGGTAAGACTTTTTAATGCAGTTATTTTAAAATGTAGTGTTTTATGACGACGGCGGATATTTATTTATTTATTTATTTATTTAAAAACTTTATGCACTAAGTTTGTACATCGGCGGACTTAATGCCCATGGCATTCTCTTCCAGTCAACCTTTAGGTGGTGCAGAAATCTTTAAAGGTAGGTGCACAGAGGTTACACATTAAATAGTCAGTTAAAGTTAATGTTCACTAAACATTTAAACAAATACTTACATATCTATATCTATACAAATAAATAAAATTGGAGTGTCTGTTTGTAATATTAAAATAACAGCTTTTTAATCAATGCATATGTATATATGATACACGATACGTATACTAAAAATATAGTTAAAAAAATTTTTGTCTGTCTGTCTGTCTGTCTGTTTGTTCCGGGTAATCTCTGGAACGGCTGGACGGATTTTGACGGGACTTTCACTGGCAGGTAGCTGATGATCCGGGGAGTAACTTAGGCTACTTTTTTTAGACTAACTTTGTCCCGCGGCGTTACTCGCGGTACAACAATGACCGCGGGTAACACCGCGGGGTTTAGCTAGTATATATATATAAACATACATTGGTAACAACACAACAAAACATACATATATACATATTTCATACATTATAATACATAATTACATTATAAAATATTTTCGTGTACATAGATCTCTACAGTTTAGTTCATATTTTGACTGTCCTCGTTTCGGGTGCTCCGTATGTCGATATGTGACCGAAAACCAGCCAAGTGCGAGCCATATTCGATTTCACTCTAGGATTTCGTACCCGTCGTTTAAGATTTACCAACATGTACTTATTTCTTTCAATATTTGTTGTAAAGTGAAAGAAAGAAGGCGCTATAACATATTTATTTATTTATGGTTTGCTTACAGTCATAACATTATTACTTACTTTAGGTTACATCTATTACAATTTAGGCTAATATACAACCACTTTCAAGCAAACACAACATGCACAAAAAACATAGGAATAAAAACAGGAAAAGTATAACTATTAAATTTAAATATATAAGAACTTACGACTGGGAATCAAATCTACCGATTACCCGACAGTGTTAACTCCCACTCGCATAATTAGAAGGCATCATTACAAAAACAAACAAAAAAGCTTCAGACATGTACAAAAAAAGTATCAATTACATTTTAAATTAATCGTCAATGAGGGAGTTAATACACTTTCAGGGAGTTAATTTACAAATATTTGTAGTATTACAATATTTCAAGTCTCAACCTATTGAAATTATTAAGATTGAGTGTTTTTATTACTTTTTGTTAAAGCTCAAAATGTTCTCTGAGACTTTATTTAAAGTCTATCTGTTACGGCACATGAGAAGGCCACTGACAGACAGACATCAGAAGCTTAGTAATTGAGTTCTGTTGTGTATTGACTTAGCATATGGAACTATTAAATGAACTTATAAAACCAAGTAAACAATCGCTTGTAAGTGATTTCTTACTCTAATGACAACTGTTTTGTAACTATTACAGGTGCAAAAGTATTCTGGCTTATACCACCGACGGAGAAGAACTTACAGCTGTATGAAAAATGGGTGCTGTCTGGCAAACAGTCAGATGTGTTTTTCGGAGATACTGTAGAAAAATGCATCAGAGTTCATGTAAGTTCGCATACATTTAAACAACTTCTGTTGACTCAGAATTAAGGTCTGTGTCGTCTACTTTAGAGTGTACTAAAGTTCGTAGTCAGTCATCTTTTATTGATGCTTACACAATATTGATTAACGTTATACCCATTTCATTAGCCTACATTGCGCTTATAAATTTGGCATTATCGTTCTTGTGTAAATAGGACTCTGTTTTTTATCCTTGACATTATTTTTAACATCTCTCTAATACCTAAAACTGTATATAAATAGGAATCATTATAAGAAAAAAATACCACATGTTGATGGATTCAATTATGATTAACAACGCAATAGCTGCTTAAAGCTGGGTTACATTCCCTGTTTTGGTAACCTAAGAATATTCTAACCAATAAGATAATACCACAAAGTAGGCTTTAGCTGATTTAAGAGTTACATTTAATAAAGAAACTTCGCCTATCAAACTGAATCAGGAGTTATATTTCTGAATAAAAACGTACATTTCATAGTGTTTTACGTTCGAACAGAGTCATCAAAATTACTGTTTTTTCTTTGAATAGAAACAAAAACCATAATAGATTATGGTGACATGAATATCATAAAAGTTTTAGAAATGAAATTTTCTCATCGTGTATGCAGTAATTAATCGATTGAAACAAATGAACCTACGTTTTGCTACTAAATACTAATGCAAAAATCTACTTCTTTTTGAATATACCTAGCTGTTGCCCGCAGCTCCATTTGCGTGTATGTCGGTTATCGCGGCAAATAGTAGCCTATGTGTTATTCTGATATATAAGCTATATTACTGTTAAGTTTCATCCAAATCCGTTTAGAAGTTTGCGCGTGAAGAAGTAACAAACATACACACACAAACTTTCGCCTTTATAATATTAGTGCGATTAATATTCCACAGGTGTTAAATTATTGTTGTTTAATGTTTTAATTATCTTGCATTACAGTTACAATCTGGCAATACATTCTTCATCCCAACTGGGTGGATTCATGCTGTCTACACACCGAGCGATTCACTGGTTTTTGGTGGCAATTTTCTACACCAGTTTGGTATTGAAAAACAACTTAAAATTGCCCAAGTTGAAGATGTGACCAAGGTGAGAATAACAATGACTTACTATAGCCACTCAATTTTACACACTACGACTTATACCTCAAAAACTAGGTGCCTTATGTTATGGCACAACAATCATTTAATTATTTAAAATAATTTAATTTTCTTTAAATGATTTCAGGTGCCACAAAAGTTTCGTTACCCGTTCTTCACGGAAATGCTGTGGTACGTTCTTGATAGATACGTGTCCGCGTTGTTGGGTCGATCTCACCTCTCTACAGAAGGACAGTCAACGCTCACAGCGCCTAAAGAACATATACATCTCACACAGAACGAGCTGCATGGACTCAAGGTGAATATTTTCTATCCTTTTACTTAAATTGTTCTAAACTTTGTGAGATGGTGTTAATAGATAAAGTTCGTCATCGAAGTTTGAATAGGTTCTATAGTTCTATTATTTAGAGTTTGAATTTCACTCACTGTTATGAGAAAACGTTACTTTTTTCAGGATTATTTTCGGTATACTTCTTTTCCTGTATCCTTTTTTTATTATTTATGTTTTATTTAAGAATCGGGTAAGACATACATACAAAGAAAACTGCATTCCTGGTTTTTTAAATTGCCAATACTCATATCAAGTTAACATATTTCAAGTTCTTAATTCCAATGGTGATATAGTTGGTCCTTTCATCCTCAAAGGATATTGATGTGTAAAAATACTGTTATTTATAATTTTATTTTCGTTTATTCCAGGCTATAGTAATGTACCTACATCAGTTGCCAGCAGCTCGTAAATCAGTGCCTGAATTACTGTCAGATCCTATCGCATTAGTCAAAGACGTGCGCACATTGGTGGAACAACACAGGCATGATAAACAACAACAAGCAATCACCGGCGTGCCTATACTCAAAGGTAATAATTATTACTTCAATTATTTTTAATTATTTAATATAATTACTATGTCGGAATTGCACATAACGCAAAAAATCTAAGTTTTTCACTGATTTATATAGATTTTTACGTATTTTTATATCAATGTTTTGTTGGCGTGCATTAAATTGTGTGATAGTACTAGCATTGAAATTAAAACTCACAAATATTAGTTGTTTTGTTAAATTGTCACAATATTTTCAAATGAAACGACTACACGTCCAGATTACAAAAAGATTTCATATATAAAGAGGTACCAATAGGAGCCGAGCATGAGAGAAGAGACGTAGATGAAGTATATAAAACTAGTATATTATTTATACTGTTCGAAAAATCACATTCAGCTTTCATGTTCTTGATTTTTTGACACACTGGACTAAAGTTCTGAATAAACTTATAACAAAGAAAAATCCGATTTCAAGAAATGGACCAAATTGAAATGGAAACACACCGGGCGGGGAATAAAGAATCATCTAAATCGGTTTACCCATTCGAAAGTTCTGAGAAAACAAACATAAAAAAAATATAGTCGAATTGAGAACCTCCTCCTTTTTTAAAATCGGTTAAAAAGAAAAGAATAAATTTCGAGGGTGTCTATAGGAAGAGTGTTTGTAATGTAAATTGTCTGTGTGGGCAGGTCCGGACGACGTGGTTTCTGTGGAGAGGCGCGGCTCGAGTGGTCGAGGCGGGCGGGGAGGCCTGCACCGGAGCGGCCCGGCTCGCCCTCGGCCCGACCACGCCAACAACGCGCCGCGCAGGAGGCGCACCAGGTAACGCACTTGACCTTCATCCTCAATATATCTCTACTATAGCACGGCTCCGGCCACTAGGGTACCACTTCCTGGTGGCATGTCGGACTCGAACCGACTAAAACCGCACGCCTTCTTGGGTACTAGAAGCCGGGGAGCCAGGTGCACCTTAGAAAGGAAAACCCTGAAACCCCGACGTACTTTGAGGCACCGTTTGTAGATGGCATAACTATTTCGGAAATTTTATAAACGCCATCTAGTCCCAAACTAAGCAGAGCTTGTATTTTGGGTACTAACCAACTGATATAGATACATATATCCTTTTGTTTGCAAAACAAATTCGCAATGAGTTTACAAAAAATCCACATAAATTCCCTAGGAGGACAAAAATAAATAAAAAAAGATCATTGGAGCATGAGTGTGTGGAATAGCGTAGTGACTTTCTATTGCGCCCTGAACATCAGTGATGGGATGGGTCATGCCCATCGCAGTGAATGCTGAGAGTCCACCCGTTTTGTTAAACACGGCGTACAACCTACATTTAACATATTCAATCGCCCAGTACTTTTGTCTTAAAGGCTTAAATTGTGGTGTAGGTATAAATTATGTAAATTAATTAAACTCTGTTAATTATCTTTTCGTACATTACCTACCTACAAAAGAAACGTGTGTGAAGACACATCATCAATCCCACGTCATTTGACAATTGACAATATTTGACATTTTCAAATGATAACAGCCTAAAAAAATTTTTCTTTTCTTTTTTATTTATTATTCACTTTTGTTTAATGTGTATACTGTGTTTCTGCAAAATAAAGTTTATTATTATTACATGGACAATACTTTGTGTGATCCACAAATTTTTGTTTTCGAGTCTGGTGTTCTTTGAATCTGTTTCAAAACGTGTGTAATTTGAAAACTGACTATCATAAATTATATCGTACTTACTTCAGGTGCAAGAAGTGTGAGGCGTGCCAGCGTACGGATTGTGGCGAGTGTGTCTTCTGTCACGACATGGTCAAGTTTGGCGGGTTGGGACGCGCCAAGCAAACCTGTGTCATGCGACAATGTTTACAGGTATATTCTCATACTAATCTTGAATTTTTACTATTTAATATCAACAAACAAAACTTTTTTGTTCTTTATTATTGTTTATGTCAATACGTTTCAATAAACGTAGAATCATTGAAAGCATACTTGCAGTATTATTAGCTATATTATTCCCGAGAAAGATTTATAAACGATACGCTACGATTTAGTGAGCCCTTTTCATTGGCAGACCTATTTAGTTCGTACTTTCTTAATGTATTCAATACTAGCTGACCCGTGCCCACTTCGTTGACGCGGTAAACTTTTTTTTTTTCTACGATTTACTTTGCAAATCCGGATACCGCGAATTTTTTTTTCCTCTTTTTGTGTTATTATATATCCTATTTTAATCACAAAAAACGTAGCCTTCTAAAGGTAAAAGAATTATCAAAATCGGTTCAGTAGATCCAGAGATTACCCCCTACAATGTCACAAACTCACAAACTTTTCCTCTTTATATAATAGTATAGATTTTTTCTCTACTTTGACTGTGTACAATCGTGGTATTTTTTCAGCCAATGTTGCCAGTGACAGCATCTTGCGCGGTGTGTCACCTCGACGGCTGGATGCAGACACCCGTTGCCCCACAAGCCAAGGGAAACAACGGTAATTATGCACACAATATTCATTTTACCAAAGATTTCAGAGCATACTTCAATCCATATTATGCAATGGTTGCCTGTAAGAGAGATTGCCTTCGGGCGATAAGGCCGCCATTTGTACCTCATAGAATTAAGTTAATCTTATAAGTAATCAGATGTACAATTAAGTGATTATTATTACTATTGGGCAAATTATGAAATTTTATCACACCGCTAATTCTCATTTCTTTATTGTTACTCATAACATAAGAAGGTTATACTATGTATTAAGACAGTGATATTTTCTGATATCATTATAATCAAAAGCCTTTAGTAATTAATTGCTGGATATGGTGGTGGTAGAAAGGAGTTTTTGACCTACTTCACCATGCTGACCAGAGGTTGATATAGGACTAGTTTTTAGTTTCTTTCTCTGTAAAGTGTCTAAGTCTCGTTTACCTACTAAATTTGCTCCCTTGTGGGTTGTTACGATACTCACGCAATAAATAAAGGTGGCGACAATATTCTTCATCTGTCATCACACAGATATTTTCTGATACATGTTTTTATTTGCTTGTTATATTGTTCAGGTCGGAACGGTCCCTCCTCTCTTCGGGAGTGTTCGGTGTGCTATAGTATCGTGCACCCTGCTTGTGTACCACCTGGAGGGCAGATCAATGAGGACTTGCCCAACTCATGGGAGTGCCCTACATGCACCACAATGGGACTCAACCATGATTACAAGGTAAGCTACTCAACTTTTAGCCTATCTATATATATTTTATTACTATTTTAAAACATTTATATTGTTAACAAAAATGAAGAAAATTCGAAAAGTGACGCGAATATCGGCTTGGCCGTACACACACATTCTAGATAACTTACTCGTATAATATCAATGCAGCGTAGCACAGAACAGTGAACTTTACCGGAATAAATATAACGTTGAATTGATTGTCGTGCGGTTGGCTTGTTTACTTTTTGCTAGCGTATAGCGTTTTATAGGAAACGATAATATTCAAGATAGAACTTCTATAGAAAAAGTTGAACTTTTTAAGAATGATCCAGTTTATTTTGATCTATAGAAGTGATTAACACATGGACTTCGGCGATCATTAAGAGTGTTTATAATAAAGTCTCTTTTAGTTGTCATACAGATCATTTTTTTAATTAATTGAACTCAAACACGTTACAATATTATTATATTAATTGGTTCCTTGAATTACAAAATCTGATCTACTGCCTTATTTTACACTACCTTACACTCTTTGAATTATAAATAATCTAGACTAAAATTGTGAATGCAAAAACTTATCAAACGCTTAAAACTAGCAACCCGCCCCGGCTTCACACGGGCTCTTTACGGAAAATATATACAAATATTCAACAATATCGTTAAATTTTAGCCAATATACTTAAAAAATTAACAAATTATATACGAGAACCTTCCGCAAGAATCACTACATCTATTGGTAAAAACCGCATCAAAATCCTTGCAGTAGCTTTTACGTTTAAATATCGCGAACAAACAAAAGAGACAGAGGTAGTGGAGGACTTTCTTTTATTATATGTAGTGATGTAATATTGGCAAACTAAATTAAATATTTAACAAAAGATTCTGACATAAGTGTTAAATTTGTTGTTCCAGCCCCGTCACTTCAGGGCTCGTCAGAAGTCGTCAGATCTCAGGCGGATGAGCGTGGGTTCCGACGTCAGTCAGGTTAACCAACACCAGCACCATAATTCACAGGTAAATATTAAATCAAGCATTACCTTTAGCTCTATATTGCACGAATCTATTGAGATTATATTTATTTTGTACCATTTACCTACCATTACGATGACGAATTTTATTCAGAACTAGCTGAACCCCGCGGTGCTACCCGCGGTTTTTATTGTACCGCGATTAACGCCGCGGGATAAAGTTAGTCTAAAAAAAGTAGCCTAGCCCTGGATCATCAGCTACCTGCCAGTGAAAGTCCCGTCAAAATCGGTCCAGCTGTTCCAGAGATTACCCGGAACAGATAGACAGACAGACAAAATTTTTTTAAGTACGTTTTTGGTATATGTACCGTGTATACATACATACGCATTTAGTAAAAAGTGGTTATTTTAATATAACAAACAGACACTCCAATTTTATTTATTTGTATAGATACCAACTGTCACTATCGCTATTCATCTTGTGAGTGTCGTCAGAGCTGACTAATGGAGCAAACTATACTGGACAACAGTATTGCAAAGAGAAGGAAAACTTGGAATAAACCTTGGAATAGAACTTGGAATAGGCCTGTAGGGATGATGACCATTTAAATACATATTTTAGACCCACATACAAAAATAGTCACCTGTCACTACGAACTCACACATAATAATTAAAACAAAACGTTCATAATTTCACGTACACATAAATATATTCTGTGACATGACAGTGTAATGCGTTAAAATACCCATTTGGGCTTATCTATACTAAAATATAAAGCTGAAAAGTTTGTTTGCTTGTTTGAACGCGCTAACCTCAGGAACCGCTTGATTTGAAAAAATATTTTGGTGTTGGATAGTACATTTATCGGGGAAGGCTATAGGTTATATATTATAACTCTCGGAACAATAGGAGCGGAGCACCAATGAAATTGTTTCGAAAACGGGGGAAAATTATCACGCTACGGGCAATAGGAGACGCAAACGAGGTTGCGTGGGTCGGCTAGTACTTTGATCTACGGCAGGGCTCCCTACTGTGTAGCTGTATGATTCCATTCTATTCCTACTTATGATATGATATTATTTTTAGAACAAGTTACCACCCCCGCCACCGCCAGCGCAAATGAAAACGGAAACCGGCTCTGATGGCGAAGGCAAGAGTGAGATTCCACATATAAAATCTGAAGATGGTAAGTTACACGTAACTTAACGTAAGGTAAGGACATTATAAGCCATCTGGACTGACTTTGATTTGCCTAAATTAATTTGCCTGTCATAGTCGAATCTAAAAGGAATAAAGACACATTATGTGAATTTACTTTGCAGTTTTATGGCAAAAAGAAAGTATTTTTTTTACTATTTTTCTCTCAATTTCTACTTTTTATCTCTGTAACAATTTTTTTTGTCTTAATAAAAAAATGTCGTATTAAAAAGAATGATGGTGGTGAAGATATAAAAAAAAATGCCTCATTTGGTCTAGGAGGCATTCAATCTCAGTTAGGCAAGATGTTTTGCGATTAGATTTGATTTACATAAATTAACTGTAGGGTTGCTCTTCCAACAATGTGTTTATTTTTATAATTAATTTAATCTGTTTAGAAATAAAACGCGAAGAAGAAAGTGGCGCGTGTGTTGGAGAGGGTGAAGGTTGGGAACCACCGCTGAAGAAACGACGCGCAAGTGATGAGGATGAGGCGCCCAAGAAACAGGCGCTAAGGGCACATCTTGCGCTACAGCTTACTCACCACTCGGCCAAGGTAAGAAGTCTCCAATGTGTCAATTTTAAGTTTAATATACGTATTGCTTTTCTACTAAATACGGAATGCATTTCATTGTGTGTATATGTATATACATACACAGTAAAATGTATTCTGGATAGTAAAATGGTAATAGTTTATAATGTGATGTGTGTGTATGTGTAGATAATGAAGAAGCCGATGTACCCGATCCGTCCGATGGGCGTGGCGGGCGCGGGAGCGGGCGCGGGCGCGGGCGCGAGCTACCACGTGGCGGGCGCGGCGTGGCTGGACCGCTCCGCCATGCTGTGCGTGTTCGCCAAGCTCACGCCGCACGAGCTCGCCACCTGCGCGCTCGTCTGCAAGGCCTGGGCCGAGTACTCCGTCAGTACACCCATTTAAATATACTTATTTTTAATACGCTTTTATTAGCTTCACCTGTTACGTTATGTAACGAAATCTTTTAACTTCATTTTCATCTACTTTTAGGAGTCTGATTAACTTGAAAGTTTGCACAGGGGTCGAGGGTTTACAAATCAATTATTGTATAGTCATCGGACTATACAATAATTGAAAAAAATATTAAATAAACAAAAGTTTAAAAAAATCAAAAACAATCTTTTATAAATAACCAATTAAAAATTAGATAATAATTTAAACGTAAAAAAACGTGGGGTGCTTACTGAATATAATTTAATAATGTCGCCCCACGTTTTTTTACGTTAAAATTATTTTCTCCTTTTTTAGTTGTTTATTAATAAAAGCATGTTTTCTAAATTTTTTTTAAACTTTAATAATTTGATTCCTTTAAGCTTTCTGCATTTCCCCCTTTAAACTTAACTGTGCCAAATTTTATACTCCTCCGTTCGCATAACTTTCGTAAGGGTACAAAGTTTTTGCTTCTTGTATTAATATATATGAATGTGTGTGCAGATGGACCCGTCGCTGTGGCGCAGCATGTCGTTCGTGCAGGTGCGCGTGTCGGCCGCGCAACTGGCCGGCATCGCGCGCCGCCAGCCGCTCTCGCTCGGCCTCGAGTGGTGCCACCTCGCTAGGAGGCAGCTCGCCTGGTCAGTACACCCATCCTTCATCACTACACTCCCCGTCACTCGTGATACTATTACTATTAGTGCATGTTGAACCACATAATAATGCCGTGCATTTTAGTAAAGTTATTGTTTCCTATATATACTAGCTGTCCCGGCAAACGTCGTTTTGCCATAACTACTAATAAATTAAAAATTAATTAAAAAAACATTGTCCAGCGGACAAAATTGTGAATCTAAACCATTCCCAGATCCCCTTGAACACCCACAAAAAATTTCATCAAAATCGGTCCAGTCGTTTGAGAATAGTTCAGTGACATACACACTCACAGAAGAATTATATATATAAAGATATATATTTTCACATTACAACAAGATTTAGTGACAATTGTTCACTAAATCTTGTTGTAATTAGTAGAGATGAAACGGATAGTGGTTTGGCCGGATACCGGATTTCCGGCATGCTACGAGGCCAGAGCGCCGGATATCCGGCTACCGAATATTCGATCCTTATGGCGTTACAAAAAGCCCGACAGAAAATCATGCAAGAGTATATAAAAACTGACGATTTTTTTTCTGACAGTAACAGATCATCAACGTCTTTTACACCTGGTAAACGAATGAAAGAAAATGAAACTGGTTTCAATTCACACATGAAGCTCATGACACATTTTGGTACTGTTTCAATTAAGTGGCAATGGATAATAATTGTGATCGCGATCAAAATAAACAAAATCCAATTGCTAACGAGATTTACTTTTTCTCAAAGACATCTTGAATCGATCGTAATCATCTATACAAATAAATAAAATTGGAATGTCTGTTTGTAATATTAAAATGACCGCTTTTTACTAAATGCATATGTATGTATACACGATACATATACCAAAAATGTAGTTAAAAAAAATGTTGTCTGTCTGTCTGTTTGTTCCGGGTAATCTCTGAAACGGATAGACGGATTTAGACGGGACTTTCACTGGCAGATAGCTGATGATCCGGGGAGTAACTTAGGCTACGTTTTTTAGACTAACTTTGTCCCACGACGTTAGTCGCGGTATAACAATAACCGCGGGGTTCAGCTAGTTATCCATATATTTGGTGGTCGGTACCCGCAGTTGTCAAGGTTTGCTCGAATTTATCTTTCAGCACCTGGCAGTAGTGTTTACAGCAAAATACTATTTTCATAAGCTGGTCTGGTATACGAACCCAGCGGAGACATTTCTTACAAACAAAAGCGAAAAATTTAGTTTACTTTCACCACAATTTGCCACTTCTTAATTTTGAGTACTGAACTAATTAAATACATAATAAATGAACATTTTTGACTTGCGATTATATGACTATAACTAAACGGTATAACCTTTTGATTTATGATTTGTCTTGTGTAAAACAATGAAATTTTTTTTAATTATACTGTCCGGTGTCCGGGCTGATACTGAATTATACATGGAATCCAGGCGGATAGTGAAAACAAGACCGAATAGTTGCCGGAAATTCGTTTCATCTCTAGTAATTAGCTCGAATTATGCTTAATATTTACACCGAAACCGAAAATACATAATATTAGTTGAGGTTCAAATGAGAAATAGATAATTGATGAAATAATAATTTCAATTTTGTTTTTATTAATGAGATGATAGTATTAAGAGTCGTTATTTTGTTTTTATCAAATTATATATTCACTTATTTTACTTTTCACAAAATCATTATGACCCACTTAAATACTAAGTCAAAATAAACTATATCTATTGTTTGAAAAAGAGTAGTCAAAAATATACAAATGGCAGTACCAACTTGCTCATTGTGTTTTTCTATAAAATTACATTTACTTTTGTACAGTACGATTTGTATGTATGTGTATATAAGATATGGTTGTGTACATTTTTTTAATTTTTCTTGATATAAAATAACTGCAACCAAAACTATATCTATTGTTTGAAAAAGAGTAGTCATAAATATACAACTCACAGTATATACTTACTCATAGTGTTTTTCTATAAAATTCCATATACTTTTGTACAGTCGATTTGTATGTGTACATATATAAGATGTGATTGAATACATTTTTTTAATTTTTATTCGTATAAAATTAAATGCAACCAGAAGGCACCTTCTTAGCATCATCAAGTAGTTGACTGTTAAGAGTAACTTAGACATTCAGTCTGCCTATACACTATGGTGTAAAGAAATTAATAAGTAAATATTAATGTACGTGCAGGTTACTAGCTCGCCTGCCAGCACTCCGCTCGCTGTCGCTAGCGGGATCTCCTGCTGAAGCGGCTCTAGCGCTTCGCTCAGCGGCGTGTCCGCCCCTACACGCGCTGGACCTTTCGTTCGCGCGAGCTCTAGACGACGCCAAGCTGCGCGGCATCCTCGCCCCGCCCGAGTCGTCGCGGCCGGGCGGCGGCAACGTCACTGGCGCCGAGCCCAGCCGCCTTGCCGCTCTGCACACGCTAAGGCTGCCCGGCACCGACATCACTGATGTCGCCATGAGATATGTTGTCCAGGTACATACATATATATCACATTGTATATCCTTTCTAGGGAGAGGCCACAGTCCACCGCTGGACATATCCAGCGGTGTTAAAAGCTTTTGATGATGATACTTTGTTTTCATAGACACTAACACGCCCACGAAATAAAATAGTAAATCAACAAGTCACTTGCTCAAATGAGCAAGTTTAAATGGCCTACCAACATTAAAACATTAGTAATTTGGGATTTCCTGGATTAAATGAAGGGTAAATAAGAAGAGAAAGGTCCAAACAATATTTTTATTGTATTTGCTATACTGTAATATCAAAAGTAAACAAATTATTGTATCGCTTACACTGCCTTACCCTCTGAAGAACTCGAAAAAGTTTAAAAAGGGCCACAGAATATAGACTACAATCAGTGAAAGTTTGTTTCAGAGTCAGAGCTTTCAATGATTATTTAAGTGCGTTTCATAGAATAGTTCCTTTGCCGCCATGTTTGCAGTAACGTAAACAAGTGTTGTTTTTATTATTACATTACATTACGGGAGATATTTTTTTAAGTTCGATTGACACATTATAAACTTTTTATATTTCCCTGAAGAATGTAGGTATTCATCTTTGCTATGCATCTTACTTTGTTTTCTTACTTTTTTTTTTTTTTTTGTTTTCTTACTAGGCCAACCTTTTGTCAACATGACGACGAAGGAACTATTTGATAACCACACTATACTAGGTAGTCTAAAAAGATTCCGACTTCAACGTGAAAATAGTAGCACTCGTTAATAAACCCGGTGAAAGTAGTTGTGCAACTTTGTATTCGTCTTGTGCAAGTGCTGGGAGAAGTGTGTAGAGTTCACGGAGACTATGCAGAAAAAAACTTTTTATAAATACACAGATACAGTTGCTCAAAAAGTGGCGTGTTGCAAGGACGTATAGCGTTCGGTATGTGGGCTCGTGCATACTCGAGTTTTTCTTTACCTTTTCGGAATTCGTGCCTTTTTCCCAACTGTCAAAATGTCTATTAAAAAGAAAAAACCAACCACGAAGTTTATACTAAAAATATCATAGAAGTTTTTATGATTCATGAAAATATTCCTAAAAAGAAGCTACTAATTTGTTTCAGTATCAGATTTAATGATTTGATTCAATGAGTTAGGTTAGGTTTCATTTCATGTCATTAAATTTCATTTTAATTTCATATCAATAAAAGAAATCGGAGAAAAAAAGTAGATATTTGTCGGACGGAACTCTTTGCAATGACAGGCTTTCACTCGCAATGAAATATACTATTTCAGACCACCCACATATTTTTCTTTCCACATTGTACGCCATATTGTAAGTGAATGTACCGTTCTGTACGATTAGTGAATGTGTAATGTGTTGGCAGGCTCTCCCGAAGCTGGTGGAGCTGGACGCGTCGTCGTGCGCGCGGCTGACGGACGCGGGCGCGGCGCAGCTGGCGCACCACGGGCTGCAGCGCCTGTCGCTGGCGGGCTGCCGCCTGCTCACCGAGGCCGCGCTCGACCACCTGGCGCGCTGCCCCAACCTCGTCAGGTACGCCTCACCGCCAACCTCTTCTAATTATATTTTTCAAGTTAAAACTTCTATGACCTCGTTGACCACTTTTGGGTAGGGAAAAATCTTATGGGTTTATGTTACCGACATGCTAATTTATGATGATGTGGGAGAGCCACGCTTCGGCACGAATGGGCCGGCTCGATCCCCTACCCCCATCCTCCATCCTCCAAAGGCCGACAACGCACTTGTGATGCCTCTGGTCTTGCGAGTGTCATGTGTGTGTTTTCATGTGAGTGATTGCGAGTTGCATGGGACGGCGTAACACATCACTGTTCGCTAGGGGGCAAAAAAATAAAATTTAAAACATAACATTTTCACTTATATCGGCAGTCTTTATAGTTATGGATGGTTATTTATTACGATTCATGCTGCTCTACCTGCCGCTCAAGATAGGTGGCGAGTTAACACTCGCAGAATAACTCCAAATAGGGATAACGATCCTCAGAATTAAGGTAGTTGACACCTTAGTCAAGTTACTTACTTGTTGTCGTCTATCAAAACGATCACTGTATAAAAAATTTACTAAATTTAATAAATAAATAAATATAAATAAATATTTCGGACATCTAAACACACAACGCCATCTAGCCCCAAGATAAGCAGAGCTTGTGTTATGGGGTACTAGACAACTGATACAAATACATATATACTTTTTTTTTTGTAAATACATACATACTATAGATAGAACACTTTGAACACATTAAATACATACTTGTGACGTCACTGTTTATTTGATTAAAAATTTTCAACTACCCTATTAGCCGGTTCCAGCCACGACGGCCAGTCTCAGCGGAGACCATTTACAAGTGTGTTTTCATGTGAGTGATACATTTCGCAAACACAGGTGCACTCTGTTCTCTCACTCTCGTAATCCGATGGCTATCCAACATGATCAAGGCGCGACCGACGGCTTTCCGTACTCTGGGAGAAGAACTTCGTATCTCCAAGCTGTTATTAAGCATTTCTATAATCAGAAAACTCAATAACACTCTTTGACCCCGTTTATGAGTAACTTTGTCTACCACAAGCTGAAATGAAGAAAGAAATGTTCATCTAAAATTAACCAAAAATGAAATGTCTTTTTTGTTTTTTTTTTATTAATTTGTAAATTAACTTCCATTGCCAGATTGGATCTTCGGCACGTACCTTTGGTCTCAACACAAGCGGTCATCAAGTTCGCTGCCAAGTCTAAGCACAACTTGCACGTTAAAGATGTTAAGCTTGTTGAGTTGAGGAAGACCTGATCCGAGGAGGACGGCGAGTCGCCGCCAGCCTCACCGCCCGAAACTGAGGACACTCCAGCGGTGAATTAGATAGTGAGTGACAGTGTGTTGGTCGCATACAAACACTATTTATGTGTTATTATCGCACTTCTAATTTAAATCAAAGACAAAAATTTTAACATGGCCAAAGCAAACACTAGTTTCTTTTCTGATATGCAGTGAGAGTGTTTAGTACTCAATTAATCTAGGCTATAATTTCCTAGTCTTTGTTTTGGCCTACATTGTGTGCGGCCTTGTTAGTTCTACAGGTTTGCTTTTACTAGATGAGTCTTTAAAAAAATGCTAGCTTATTATGTCATCATCAACGTCCCATAACCTTCCACTGCTGGGCTTGGGTCTCCTCTCATTAGAGGGTTAAGGCCATACGTGCTCACGCTGGCCAAGTGCGGGTTGGGAACGGGCACCACAACGTTGTGGCTACGTAATCTTATTTAAGTCATAGCAAAAAGCTAAGTACGAATTAAACTTCCTCGAAAAGGATATGATATACATTAAGTATATGTACCGAATTCAGAGCAAATGTTTTTTATTCGGACTTTATATCAAAAATCTAATTTGCAAAATTGTGCAAAGTATTTTTGTGGTCCAAATCTCCAACTGGGTATAGAACAGTGATATCTATGTAGAACAATAACTAGTGCAACGGAACAAAACCATCAGTCAAAAATATTATGATGTTTAGGAAATAATAACAAAATAAAGTGCTAACGTTCTTTATTGACTCATCTAGAATAAATATGTATGTCAATAAGTTTGCTATTTCCTAAGACGTGTCGGAACAATTTTATGTGCTTTTGGAATGTCGTTTACTTATAAATTTTAAAGCACATTCTAGTCTAGTTCTAAATCATCGACCTTTAGAAATAGTAACAGCTTCACCATAGTTTTCTCATGACAGCTTGTTAAGTACTTAATTCTAATTGGCATTTATCTTTAAAAACGTTTTTACTTCTTAATTTGTTACTGTAGCACCTGTTACAATGTATGTTTGATGCAGAAATTGAGTTGATGTATTTCTAAAGTGTTATCTCTGTACAACATATCAAAATATGCAATCAACACACAGTTTCTTCTACTAAGTGTAGATATTTACTGAAAGACTTGATTGATGCCTACTTTGGTACTATTGTTAAAGTGATACGATTGCTGTTTTAGAAAAAATATTATTAGAATAAATTGGTAAAAAATACTAAAAAGAAATCATTATAGAAAATTACTATTAAACATAAAACAATATTTAGTTGATATCTTTTTATGTATTTCTCGTGCCAACATAATTTCTATTATGAAAAAGCACATATATCACTGCACAATCAAATGAATATATTATTATAGTTATGTATTATATATTAATTTTATTGCATGCTGTTGCATCTGTATTATATTTTATCTTTAGTTTACATTTATTTCTCTTAGTTAGAGACCGTTTGGACCACAAGAGGCTCCTGTTTTAAACATTGACTGACAAATTCTAAAATTATTGTTGAAACTGGAAAAGCAACTTTTTGCAATATCATTCACAACTCGATACCAAGATGAGTATGAATATTGTTTTGTAATTCGATTATTACTGTTTAGACTCTCAATATGCTATATTGCAGGTTTAACAAGTAAGTTGTGACTGATATTACATTAAATTGTCGTGTATGTATGTATAAATATTTCTGCACAATAATTATCTTGTAAATACCATTTGATTTTATTTATTAAATAGTAATTTCCCTCAAGAATACTAAGTTTAAGTTCATGACAATTCAAAATTGCTTAGGTTGTATTTTTTAGATCTAGTCCCTTTTAGGTTTAAGTGGTAATTTTCGTGACTGTCGAGTTCTGTAAAAGTATTTTTGAATTGGTTATTGACTGTGAGATTGCTAAGTGATTAGTGTGGAAGAGATAATTATTTACGCAGTAGTCTTGTATATTATGTATCACCTTGTGACACCACACAGTTTTGAGTCACTCTATTTAAATTATATTTTAATTAGCATTAGAGTTACAAGTCGCAGCCGGCCTTTAAATAATACCCCAGGCCAGGGGTTCCCAATCTTTTTCAGCCTACGGCGCACTTTCAAGATTACAATATTGTCAGGGCGCTCCCCCCCCCTCCGTACCTAGCCATTAGACATAGATAGAATCAAAACAGTTAGGTATCTACAATAGTAGTTATTATTGGTTGAAAGGCTCAAAAATTTAAACATAAATGCAAATAATGAACCCTTTCGGATAATGATAGAAGACCGACTCGCGGCGCGCCTCGCTACTTCCTGCGGCGCCCCAGGGCGCCGCGGCGCACACTTTGGGAACCCCGGCCCCAGGCCACAGTTATCTCAATCAGTCCAAAGAAAACTCCATTTTTTAATTTACTGCCCCTTAGAAAGACAATAAGGATAATGAATAAATTCGAAATATTATTTAAATTAAAAAATGGGGTAATATGTTTACTTCCAGAGCATGATGTATATATTTAACGGTTTGTCATTATATTAGCGTGTAAGTAACCGACTCTGGTCACAGTAAGCGAGGTCAGGGGGCCGCCTATAGTATTAGTTTAGGAGAAATAACGACCTTCAACTGTAAAAATAATAGACAAAATGCACTTGTCAAGTTTTATGTGGCAACTCGTCACAAGATGTCACAGTATACATAGAAATATTTTTAGAATAATGTCTCATTATGTGTTTAATGAATGTCGAATGTAGGAGTTATGTGTTACTTACTATGTCGACCAAGAATAACATTTCTTGCAGAGAAGTTTGACAAGTGCATACAACCATGTCATGGACTGTATATTGTAGAGTAAGATTGGTTGTCTGGTAACATTTTTACTGGATATTGTAAACTCTATGTTATCGAGCTAGTAACTAAGCAGTGTGTGCCTCTGTTATAGACAATTAGCTATAGAAAATAAAATGTTTATAAAATTATACTTGTGACTTTGATGTTCATCAAAATTGAGTTTTGGATTTAGATAAAGAAAAAAACAAAATTGATGAGTGATTTTGCCCATAGGTTAAGATAGATATTATTTAGTTTTGTAAGCTGCCTTTATGCGAGTTGATCGATATGAGATAGCATTTTTATATGTCTCGCATGTAGGCGTCGTTGGCAGTTACGGTGATATTACAGGCCAATGGCTAGGTTTATGTATAGCGATATTATGCGACATTAACGTTCACAAAAAGTAACATTGTATCATTGGTTACCATAAGCATAAAGTAATATTGGAAATAAATATTTACAATGAAGTATATCTTGTTTTTTATTTACACTAGCCGACCCACGCAACCTCGTTTGCGTTTCCTATTGCCCGTAGCGTGATAATTTTCCCTGTTGGTCTTAGCGTGATTATATTGCCTATAGCGTTTCTCGATAAATAGGGTATCTAAATTTTTCAAATCGGACCAGTAGTTCCTGAGGTTAGCGCGTTCAAACAACAACAAAAGTTATTTCAATCGGGGATAAGCTAGTGTAAGCCATTTATTAGATATAGGTATATAGATATACGCCGAACATAAAGCAACACCGTGAGGAGTAGTCATATGCAGGTGTTCACCTTTATCAAAGAATAAACTCAAATAATAATATATGTTTATTTCCACCACAAAGAACACATTTTACAATATCAATAAATTAGTAGAGACAAAATTTGTAGGTTGGGGTGGACTGGAGCCTAAACTAGGTCAAGACCTGTATTTCAGGACTCCAGGATTCACACCAGTTCAGTATAGTCGGTCGATAAATTGTGGTGCGTTACTATGTGTAACGTGAGTGTGAGTGCGTGTGTGAGTCGTGCGTGTGTGAGTGTTTGCGTGTGTGTCACGGAGCAAATACAAAGAGGAGATGGCATAAGCGCATCACCCCTGTGATAAATACCGTCCCCGACGTCATCGCAGTTGACGCAACTTGCAAATTATACTATTAACGTCAATGTTCTAGAACTGCATCGAAAAATCGTAATACTTGAATGTTCTCGGTACAATCAAGTAAAAAGATGAAGTGTTGTGTTTTATCTTGTACAAATAACTCAGATAGACGTTCTGGTACCATGAGTGGCGTCATATTTCTTTTATAAGTAATTTTATAGCTAATATTTTAAAAAGTTCTAGAAAAATCTCTTAGTGTTTTATTGAAATGTTAATATATTTACTCGCCACTAGATGGCAAAACTTTGTGTTACTGGAAATAAAAATAAAATGGTACGTTGACCTGAATATTAATAAAACATACCATAAGAAGATACGGAAATGAGTTCTACATTCTTACCTAATGAATTTTTATACATCATGGTATTTTTTTTTGTATTTTTCTTAATTATATTGTGAACAGACTGACATCTATCGACATCTATTCTAA